>CM073769.1:75599791-76223829 GCA_037158775.1 Hetaerina titia | reverse complement strand
CTTGTCGGCCTAAGTTCTTTACCATAGTGTTTCTATATATTCCTTCCATCTCTCTTGGATTTTTCCTGGTTCAACTATTATCTTACCCCATTTATCTTTAACTTTTAGCACAGATCTTGCCTACTTACTTCCCGATAATAACTTAACCTTGCTGTATAGAGCACCAATTTCACCCCTTCTTCTGTAAACTTTCCATATCCTCGCATTGCGTTTTCCACCCTTCTTCTTTTGCTTTATTTGTGGCCCTTCTCAATTTATTGTTTAACTCTTGTACTTCATTTTGCCTAACTCTGTGTTTACATTTTTCCATCTTCTTCTCTCATCCATCTTTGCAATCATCTCATCCGATACCCATGGTTTCCTTATCCTTTTCCCCGTTAACGGTTCCTATAGTGTCTTTTAGCGGCTTCCAATATCCCTTTCTTGATACATTCCCATTTTTCATCGATAGCACTCAGTTCTTTGCCGTCATCCATCATTTTCTCTACAGCCTCCTGAACTCCGTCTTCGTTAATTCATTTACTGCTTCTAAATTCCATTTTTTAACCCGCCGCCCTTGCCTTATCTTCTTGAAACGAACATTACATTTCATAACAACTAAATTGTGGTCAGAGTCCGCGTCCGCTCCTGGGAAACTGTGCGAATTTATCACACTGTTCCTAAACCTGTGCCTAACCATAATATAATCTAACTGATACCTTTCTGAGTCACCCTGGCATTTTCCATGTATACTACGCCTTTTGTGGTGTCTAAACCATGTGTTGGTGATGACTAACCCCTGTCTCCTGCAGAATTTTATTGCTTTCTCTCCGCGTTCATTCCTCGTGCCTTACCCATAGTCCCCCACCTCACCACCATCTCTTCCTTCGCCCTACCGTCGCATTCCAATCCCCCATCACTATTAAATATTTCCCTGCAGGAACACCTCGCGATGATATCCTCTAACTCATCATACATCCTATCGACTTCTTCCTCCTTGTGGTTGCTCGGTGGCATGTATACCTGAATAATGACCAAGTTCGTCGGCTCTGCTTTAATCTCTACGAGTAAAATTCTATCTGTCGCTTGCTCCATGTTGACTACGCTTCTTCCTACCCCTTTATTTAAAATTACGGCAACCCCCTCGTTGGCTCTCGTCCCCGCCGCTGTATATTACTCTATAATTGTCACTCCAGTAATCCCCGCTATCCTTCCATCTCACCTCGCAGAGGCCTAAAACATCTATGTTACCCTCTTTCCATCTCTCGCTAATATTTTCTAATTTGCCTCTCCTCAACATTGTCCTGAAGTTCCAGGTTCCTATTCTTACTAATTTCGCCTTCTTCTGAGTCTTCTGTCCTGCTGAAGTTATTTCTTCCCTGCCAGGGTTTCGTGGGATGACGACCGCGGAAGCCTTGCCTCTCCCGCTGCCGGGCACGACACACGGCCTCTTGGGCCGAGTCCCGTAATTGCCAGGACTCATATTATCTATAGTGCCCATCATAATATTCTTGGGAATCATAATTGAGGTGGTTTCCCGTTGCCTTCCTCAATAGTGTTTTTAACGTGACACCATCACTTAATGGCCGCCCCACTGGGGGTCAGACGCCATTGCAGCCGCCTCACTGAGGAACAGACGCTGCGTGGACTACCTTTCGTCTGGCTCCTAACCTTCGACCTATCTGGCATGGGTGACCCTTCCAGGAGTAATTATTATTACTCCCGCCAGCACAGCTCTAGGGGTCATCGGAACACACAAGCCTTTCCACCCACGACAAGGTTGTAGTCCATGGGAGGGCATATATATATATATATATATATATATATATAATAATATATATATATATATATACACTTTTTTGGAAAACCCACAAACGTGTAATGTAAATTCACTGATAAGTCATAACAAACACAGAAACCAAAACACAAAAGAGGAAAAACTCACTGGTTCTCGAATTTTCGGTGGTCCAACCACCTTTCTCAAGAGGAATTAGGAACAGAACTGAGGCAGAGGAGGGCCCGAAAGCAGTGGTAGGAAGGAGAAGGGGAAATGGGGGAAAAGAGGGGAAAAGATGGGAAAAGAAAGGAAAAGGGGGGAAAAAGGGGGGGATAGGCATTCGAGGTGAGGGGTTTGGAGGGGTCGTGTCTGGCGCGGGAATATACGTATATATATATATATATATATATATGTATATATATATATATATATATATATATATATATATATATATATATATATATATATATATATATATATATATATATATATATATATATATATATATATATATATATATATATATACACGAGGGTCATCCGGAAAGTAGTACCCGTTCGTGCCGCATGAAGTGCTGACGACGCGAGTAGTCGCTGGACGAGGTCAGATAGCTTCAGTGGCTTGTCTGCCTTCTCTGAGCCAAGTTGCGTGACGCTAGCATTGCCTGTGTTGTTTCTGTGATTGTTTACAATGTTTAAAAAAATTGAGAACGCCGTCAGTTGTGAAGTGAGGGCAGTGATTAAATTCCTCAATGCAAGAAACGTTCGCCCATGTGATATTCATCGCCAATTAAAGGAGGTGTATGGAGACAATGTAATGGACGAGTCGTCTGTTCGGCGGTGGTGTCGCAACTTCAACATGGGGAGGGGGAACACACACGACGACGAGCGTTCGGGGAGACCGTCTGTCATTACAGACCAACTGGTGAGCTCAGTTGACGAATTCGTGAGGAACGATCGGCGCGTCACAATTGATGACATCTGTGAGCATTTTCCCAATGTTTCTCGAACAATTGTTCATGAAATTGTTAAAAACCATCTGCATTATGCAAAAATTTGTGCAAGATGGGTCCCTCGCATGCTTACAGATGAGCACAAAACCAAGCGTATGGCTGCAGCACTGACGTTTTTGGGACGTTATTCTGATGAAGGAGACTCTTTCTTGACTCGCATAATTACTGGTGACGAAACATGGGTTTGTTATGCATCACCTGAGAGTAAACGACAGTCAATGGAGTGGCATCATGCTCATTCACCAAACAAACCAAAAAAATTCAAGACAGTTCTGTCCACCAGGAAACTCATGGCAACCATTTTCTGGGATCGACGAGGTGTATTGCTTATTGATTTTATGGCCCGTGGAGACACTATTAATGCCAATGCGTATTGTGAAACATTAAAGAAATTACGGCGGGCAATACAAAATCGGCGGCGAGGTCTATTGTCTACTGGTGTCATTCTCGTTCATGACAATGCCAGGCCTTATGCAGCTGGGATAACACAAAAACTTTTGCAGCAATTCAAATGGGAAACTTTCGACCATCCACCGTATAGCCCGGACTTGGCCCCTTCAGATTTTCATCTCTTTACAAAGCTTAAAGACTTTTTGGCAGGAAAAAGATTTGACAGCGATGAAGAACTTAAAGAAGGAGTGACCCTGTATCTCAATGAGCTGGCGGCGAAGGACTATGCAGCAGGAATACAGAAACTTGTCACACGTTATGACAAATGCCTTAATTTGCTTGGAGATTATGTTGAGAAGTAGTTTAAAGTATCCTCTTTCAAATAAAATTTTTTATGTTTGTTAATATTTACTTTTGTGTCGTTATTTCACGAACGGGTACTACTTTCCGGATGACTCACGAGTATATATATATATATATATATATATATATATATATATATATATATATATATATATATATATATATACATACATATATATATATATCATCACGAATAGTGTAGATTGTACTCAATGCGCACGATATAATGATAGATGAATAGATACTGTATTCACGAACAAAATTAACAAAATTAAGGTGGTGAAGTAGGCTCTTTTGTTGTATTAATTGATCATCTATTAAAATAATCTTACATTTTATCAATTTTTAAATTCTGTCTTATGAAAATCTTCTCTAATGTATAAATAAAGCTCGCTAGACATTGATAACACAGGCCAACAGTGGTTTTGGTGCCGGAGCTTTTAATGTTGATTTAAAGAACAATTGGGGTGCTGAATCCAATTATGACACTAGTTTTTTCCTATCAGCTATAGTTTTCAAGATATAGATATGTTGTTACTTACGTAGAAAAATCTTCTACATGACGATATGGGAATATTATATTAGATGTCTCGGATGCCATACACCCTATAAGCTGTATATTTTTTAACACAGTGAAGAAGATATTGTCAAGTGTATTTAATTTTTGTCATTAGATTAGGATAAAAAACCCTCTGACTGGTCTAATTCCCTGAGATTTTGCATTTTCACGGAGTGTGAAGTATCCTCTTAGAAACTTTGAAGAATACATAATCATATATAATTAGCATTATATCATACGCTGAAAGAAGAAGAAACCAGATTTTGAACACTAGAGACGGATTTATCTGGATAATCAACAATTAAAATTCAGAAAAATGTGAAATTTATTACGTGATGAGTGAAATCAAAATACATCAAGTGAACGTTAATAGAATAGATTAGATTGTTCAAGCGTTTACTTTAAGAGCTATGTCGACAGGATTAATATTTGGTCCAAAGTGATTATGTGTTTGTGTGGAACTGATCTGTAGAAATAGGGTTTCACAATCAGGTGATAAAACTGCTTTTGGAAGCGAATAAATTGTGTATAGCAATATTTAATGGGAGTTATCTCCCAATTGTTTTGTAATTATAAATCCTAGGGAAAACCAGCATATATTCGGTGATTAAGGGTAAATTATTACATTAAGACCTCAAGGAATGAAAACTCCACTCCGACGGACACATAGAATACCTCCTCCGTTATAATTTCTGTCACACCGTTATAATGAGAAATAATCAAGGTTTATCATATTTTTAGGAAGATTTGGACCAACTTCTCTTTCATATATACATATTAAATGGAGAAAGTATCAGTGAAACAATCGCGAAATTTAACAAGTTGCCCGAGAGCGGTTTGAAATTAAAATTTCACATATCCAGGTCACTTATTGTAAATAACAAATAATATAAATAACCACTACTTATAAAAAAAATCATGCATAAATAAATAAATATATGTAGGTGCTTATAAGTACAGGCGTGAATATTTGAATTACTCATAATTTGGCACAATTAAAACCATCGAACGACAAGATAAAATTTTATAATGAGCTATAAAGCAAGTCAAAATGTAGATATCAAAGAAAGGAGCCAGCATTACTAAATCACGGCGTTAAGCGATCAAAATAAAATAATACTTATCTAATTGTAATCAACACTAAATGAATTAATATAAAGAGAAACATTTTTATAAACAGCTGATATAACCTTAAACAGAGTGTAATGACAAGTAGCAGGGATGAAGTTTTCAATATTTTATTGGCGAGGGATAAATATTCGTAGCATAAGCCATGGGAGTATAAAGCAGAATGGACATTGACAGTCAACCTATTGAAAATGTTATAAATCTAATTAAGTACAAATGATAACCCGGTCGAAGCAATTTTATTTGCTAGCCTGGATTGCTATGAGCATCAACCACAGCAACCGAGGTACAGCCAAAGATTAGGGATTCACTGTGGTATCTTTGTGATCTGGTTACTCTGTTTCCGATCTTTTTATCACACTGTGAGGGTGTCAAGCATTTAAAGAAAGACATAGTAACAAGAGAAAAGGTCTAATAGGTGCCTATTTGTTCGCTAGATTTTCGAGATTTATTACAACGGACTCGTCGTAAATAGAGGGAATCTGCTAAAATAGAACTAGTGCGAGGACTTGCTAGTTTTCAGCGAGCTTCATTTCCAGTATTTGACAATGAAATAAACTACATTAGACGGTGTAATCGTCTACATGAGCCAAAATTACTCTAAAATATTTTGAAGCGGAATCAAGAACATCTCAATAGCGGCCACACCAATAAGATTCTGGGAGTGTTTGCTTGCAGGTAAATCCAGAAAATGATGCACCTCACCACCAAGGCTTCCAACTTTAGCGCAACTGTGCCTACAAAACCGGGATATTGATACTATTTTTTTAAATAGCGTAAAAAGATATACGTTTCAAAGTTTGATTTCCGTTTTTTCCTTCAGGCTATACCGTACGTAGTCTCGTATAAATGCAAGCTTACAGTCAATGTATGATTAATTATAACGAGACGGTAGATGGTAGCAAGCCCGCGGCCTTTAGGAAGGAAAAAAAGGAATCATAGCCCCTGTGAATAACCTTCCTGTGAGAAGATGCATATTTATTTTCATTTGATTTTATAAACATGTAAAATAAATCATTGAAATTCATAAAGTACTCAGTTGATATGATTTTTACAGCTAAAAGTCTTAAATTTAAGGTTAAAATGTATTTCAAATAGTGTGAGAGCATTTGAGAAATGAAGACTGAACTTCTATCAAATGTGATATGCGTAGTCAATTATATTTGACACCTAAATATTGAGGTTCTTTTTTATCGTAGCCATAATATTTTCGTCAAGTTTATAGTTACCTTTATAGAACAGAAATATTTTGATCTGGTTTTGTTTGTGCAGGAGAGTTTTAGGAAATACAGGGAAGGCGATCGTAATTAACTAATATCTTAACCGCTATTGTAAGTCCCCTCATTGAGCCGCAAAAAAAGCGTGAGAAAAAGGAATTTCTTTTAAAATTTTATTCAAACTATGAGCAAAAAAGAGGAATGGTGCAATTTTAAGGAATTCGATAAGCATTTTGGTATTTGCAGGAATCGTTTGCGGAAAGTTTGGGTATCAAAACACTGGACCGTTTCAGAAATCATCATGTCACTCCAATGGCTGCCAGCAACTATTTTTGTCGCTAAGAGAGATCGTGTCTTTCCCTCGGTTGACTAGGGGAGTCGACGCCGGCTGGGCGGAAGGCTTGTGGGAGGTTGTCAATGAGGTTTGAGGAGGAAGATTGCCAGGGGAGACCTGGTGAGGCAAGATGGGAACGACGCGAAGGCCCATACGAGCCACACGTCCCACTGCATGATAGGTATATTGGGCGCTTTGATAAGTCAAACATACCGCGCTGTAAGTATTCAGTGAGCCATTTATTATTGTCGACCTTATTCACAATTTATAGCACCGTCAAAGGAGATTTTGATCGTAGAACGGCTCATTCGCATTTTCTGTGTGAATATATTAATTGGCCTTATGTTTATTTCTCTTTCAAAAACTTTTCCAATTTATTTCAGGTACCAACTGCGGATTCTTTTCTGTCACCGATTTCCTATGATTTCACTCTGAAATGCAATTGTAAAGGAGGAGTCTAAACTGATTTAGTTAGCCATACATTTAAATGACCGAAATTTTACTTTGAAATTGACGTCGAGGTGTTAATTTTTCAGCAGGTTAAGTATCTTTTGGTGTAAATGCATTTGGGGATGACTGCCTTTTCATCGTGTATTTTTAATGAAAAACAAAACTCAAAATCTTACACACTTACAAATAATTATATATATAAGCTGATAATAAAAATGGATATATATATATATATATATAATTATATATACATAGAAATAGGTATAAGAAAGGGGATAGGAAACGCATAAAAGGCGAACATAGGACATGTCCTGTGTTTCCTATCCCCTTTCCTTATACCTGTATCTATGTTTGAATGAATATTTGTGCGCCGTATGGCGGGACTTCGTATTTGAATGTGTATGTATATATACATATATATATATATATATATATATATATATATATATATATTCATTCAAACCAGGTATACATACATGCCACCGAGGAACCACAAGGAGGAAGAAGTCGATTAGATGTATGATGAGTTAAGAGGATATCATCGCGAGTGTTCCTGCAGGGAAATATTTGATTGTGATGGGGGATTGCAATGCGACGGTAGGCGAAGGAAGAGATGGTGGTGAGGTGGGGGACTATGGGTTAGGCACGAGGAATGAACGCGGGGAGAAAGCAATTGAATTCTGCAGGAGACAGGGGTTAGTTATCAACAACACATGGTTTAGACACCACAAAAGGCGTAGGTATACATGGAAAATGCCAAGTGACTCAGAAAGGTATCAGTTAGATTATATTATGGTTAGGCACAGGTTTAGGAACAGTGTGATAAATTCGCACAGTTACCCAGGAGCGGATGCAGACTCTGACCACAATTTAGTTGTTATGAAATGTAATGTTCGTTTCAAGAAGATAAGGCAAGGGCGGCGGGTTAGGAAATGGAATTTAGAAGCAGTAAATGGATTAACGAGGAAGGAGTATCAACAGGCTGTAGAGAAAACGATGGATGACGGTAAAGAATTGACTACTATCGAAGAAAAATGGGAATGTATCAAGAAAGGGATATTGGAAGCCGCTAAAGACACTATAGGAACCGTTAACGGGAAAAGGATAAGGAAACCATGGGTAACGGATGAGATGATTGCAAAGATGGATGAGAGAATAAGATGGAAAAATGTAAACACAGAGTTAGGCAAAATGAAGTACAAAGAGTTAAACAATAAATTGAGAAGGACCACAAATAAAGCAAAAGAAGAATGGTGGAAAACGCAATGCGAGGATATGGAAAGTTTACAGAAGAAGGGTGAAATTGGTGCTCTATACAGCAAGGTTAAGTTATTATCGGGAAGTAAGAAGGCAAGATCTGTGCTAAAAGTTAAAGATAAATGGGGTAAGATAATAGTTGAACCAGGAAAAATCCAAGAGAGATGGAAGGAATATATAGAAACACTATGGTAAAGAACTTAGGCCGACAAGGTTAGACATAGAAAAGGAACATGACGTAGAAGATAGCTTAGGTCCAGGCATACTCGACGATGAAATAGAAAGGGCATTAAAGGAGATGAAAGCAAATAAGGCTGTGGGGGTGGACAATATTCCTGTAGAAATGTTGAAATGGTTAGGGAAAGGTGGGAAGAAGGCCATATATGGACTGATTCGTAGTATCTATGAGGAAGGAATCTGGCCGGAAGATTTTGTGAGATCGGTGTTAGTTCCTATTCCAAAAAAGGCAAAGGCTTCGTCATGTGAGGATTACAGAACAATAAGTTTGATATCCCACGCAGCTAAAGTTATTCACAGGGTCATCAACAAAAGGATAGAGAGTAAGGCAAATGATTACTTAGGGGATGATCAGTTTGAGTTCAGGAAAGGAAGAGGTACACGTGATGCCATTGCAGTAATGAGATCACTAGTCGAGAGGAATATAGAATACAATCAGGACGTTTTTGCCTGTTTTGTAGATTTCGAAAAAGCGTTTGATAGAGTGAATTGGGAAAAATTAATGCGTGTATTGCAGAAAATAGGAATGGATTGGAGGGACAGGAGACTGATCCGCAACCTGTACATGTCTCAGACTGCTCAGGTGCGAGTGGGGAAGGGAGAGTCCGGATGGGCAGTGTTAGGAAGAGGTGTAAGGCAGGGTTGCCCTTTGTCACCGGTACTGTTCAACGTATATGTAGAGGAAATGATTAAAGAGGCATGGGAAGAACTGGAGGTAGGAATGAAAGTCGGAGGGGAATTGGTAAAATCGGTTAGGTTTGCTGATGACCAAGCATTAGTTGCTCAGTCAGCCAAGGGGTTGCAAGCATTACTGAGTGAATTGGAGGTTCAGTGCGATAAATATGGGATGAGAATCAATATTAATAAAACAAAGGTTATGCGATTTTCCAGAAAGAAAAAGGCTAAGCTAAATATTAAAATAGGCGGGGAAAGAATAGAGCAGGTAGAGCAGTATACATATCTCGGAAGTGTTTTGGACCAATACGGTCAAAGTGGTAGGGACGTAAGGAGAAGAATTGCGCTGGGCAAGGAGGCTTTCTCAAGGAGGAGGAATTAACCAGGTAAATCAAATTACTGCATCATCAGCGAAAAGACGGAGCTTGCTATTAACTACGGTACTGAGGTCATTTATGTAAATAAGAAATAGGAGGGGGCTTATGACACTTCCTCGTGGTACACCCGACGTGACCTTGACAGTATCGAATGATACACCGTCCAGGACAACTGTTTGGATACGATCACTTAAAAATTGTTTAATCCAGTTATAATACTCTCGTGTGTTCCAAAATTTTCCAATTTCGCGAGTAATTTGCAATGAGGGATTTTATCGAAAGCTTTCTTAAAATCTAGGAATATCGCATCAACTGCAATATTACTTTCACCGGAGTTCAATATATCGTGTACAAAAAGTGCGAGTTGAGTTTCGCAGGATCTACCCTTACGGAAGCTGTATTGGTTATTAATCAATGGATCTTGGCTATCGAGGTACCTCATTATGGAACTAACAATGATGTGTTCAAGAATCTTACAGGAATTGGAGGTGAGCGGTATTGGCCTATAATTACTGGGGTCCTCCCTGTCTCCGTTTTTAAATATGGGTGTTACAGAAGGTCCCTTCCAGCCGCTTGGCACACTTTCTTCAGCTAATGGTTTGTTAAGTATTATATCAAGGTTCAAAATAAATAAACGAAGCACACAAAAATAGTAGTTTACATTTATCTTTAATGATTAAGCGCATGATATATTTTATCAAAAATCATTCCAAAAAATAAAATAACTAAAAAAATTACCTTCTGAGCGAAAATTTCAAAACTTCGTGGTCAACGATGATCGCCTCGCAGTTATACGATTCAGCTAAATTTTTGCCCATATCGTTTTCTTATTGATTAAAACAAGATAAGTGGGTGGAAGCTAAACCTTTAGAAAGTTTAAAAATAAGGGCCCCCCTAAAGTTCATATTATATTCCCTCATTACTTGGTGTGTCAGTTACTGTCACAGTAACTGATGTAACTTATCAGTTACATCAGTTACTCTCGCGTTCCCGCCACTACTGCGAGGTCATCTGCAAAGCGGAATATGTTGATTTTTTCTCCATTTACCTTGGTACCATTGATACCCAATTCTTGTGTTTATTTTATTGTATCTTTCAGATATATGTTGAATATTGCTGGCGAGAGTTTGCATCCTTGTCTTAATCCTTTGTTTATTTTGGCTTATACCAAGTATGAGGTTATGGATAATTCTTTTGTCGTTGTAGTCCAATCCAAGCGTTTCTAGTACATTGAACATCTTGTTCCATTCGACGTTATCGAAGCCCTTCTCCAAGTCCGCGAATGCCGCATATAATGGCTTATTTACGTGTTTTCGGCCAGAATTCTCAAGCTGAGAATTACCTCTCTTGCTTCTCGGTTTTTTCTATATCCGAATTGGTTTTCTGGGAGGTTTCCCTCTATTCTTCCTTCTATTCATCGGCTAAGCATCTGAGTGAGGACATATAGATACCACATATATGTAGGACTTCAAGACTCCATATATATGTAGGATCATATATATATACATATATCGATACTATATAATAGTAGCAACGGCTACTATTCTGGCTTCTTTTCGACGGTGTGCTCGATCCCAAAAAGTCACTAGAAATGAAAAAGCCGTTGTAGCGGCCAAAGAAGTCCTGAACATGCACGAGGCTGATTCTATGTTGGTTCCAGTGGACGACCTCATGGGTGCACTGCGCTACTCGGTCCGAAAGGAATAGTGGGATACGTGGTTGAATGTCACGAATAATAACTCCTAGGGTTAAAGACATTGGAATCGGCGTAGCCCCCCTCCCTGTAACGTAGTGTCATAAAAGTAGTAATTTTATACATAGAAAGTGGGAATTGAATAGATGGGAAGAAATTAGATCGAGGCTTAGTCAACGGTGGCATAGAAAGGGAATTATTTCTAGGAAATTTAGGCCAAGGGTATGTACACAATTCCCGCAAAACTTCTTTAGATTTAAGAAAATGCGGACGAAGGAGATTTTAATGGGCTAAGCATTTATATTGAAGGTATTTTTCCGGAAGATTTCATTAGGCAAATGTTTGTTCTCATCTATGAAGAAGGTTGTCCCGTGTGAGGACTATAGATCAATGATTTTGAATTCACACTTAGCAAAATTGGTCCCTAGGATCATCAAATAGAGGATATATAGGAGAGCAAATGGTTACATAATCCAGAATCAGAAAAAAGATAAGGTACGCATGATAGCAGATAGATTTTTTGCAGTAGATATTCAAGCGATAGGTACAGATTATCACGCTTATAAGATTCTTCGGAGCGAACAGTTTTTTCATGGTGACGCGCAACATTATTTAAGATGAAAGTTTTTCAAGGTCGCTAAAAGTTCCCACCAATATTGAACGTGGCTGCTCAAGGATGGATTCACGAGTGCGTATAAAAATTCTTTCCTCCCTTTTCAAACGCAGCTTTAATTATTTTTCAGCCATTTTTGTAGTATGTAGTTGAACTTATTTGAGCATGTAATTAGGAGTTCCGCCGTCTAAAAATTATGTTTAAAGGTCTCTTTGCTGAGCTCAATGCGGACAAAAGTTTGCATGAAAATCTCGTCGATTTGACCCCCTTTGCGGAGGGTAGACGTTTGGAAAATGTAATTCAGTAAAGAAGATTCTCATAAAGTCTGGAGATAAGTCAAATTGGAAAGATGTTTATACGAAAGGAGGGAATTAAGGTGAAATGTCGGTATATAGTACGATGGCTCTAGAGGTAGTTCATTAGTGAGCTAAATTACTGAGATGCTTGCTATTCAGGGATGTTAGAGACAGGAAGCAAGCAATAATCAAATGAAGATGAAACATGTTTAACTAATCTTTAGAAAAATAAAATCTGCGAGATAAAATCTTTTAGAACCGAAGCGAAAAGTCTTCCAACAATCTGAATGAAGAACCAGGGCTAATGAAGACATTGACCGATACATTAATCACGGATTCCTCCAAAGAGTTTTGTAGTTTTAAATGTACAATGATCACGGGTATAATTACTAACACAGGTAATAATAAATAAATAAAAAATAATAAATAAATAAAAAAATAAATAAATAATAAAAAATAATAAACACAGGTAACACAGCAAAGCAGGAGTAAAAATAAAATATCGATCTTAGAGACATTTTGCGAAAAGTCCCTTAACCGGTTTGCACTTCTAATATTTAAATTATTTATTCACCTTAAGTAATATAGTTTGAGAATTCCTTCTGTGGTTTGTACAGAGAAGTTATTTTTATAATTAGAAAAGGTGGAGTATCGTATAGGTTTTTTCCAACATTTGTTTGATTCTCAGCTGAATTATCTCCGTATGTGAAATTCGTCAATCATATTGCTGTAGAATTCAAACAACCACACTCATCCATAAATCAAATGCAATGAGCACGAATTGTATTATCCCGGGTACGTTTTCAAATGGAATTTCTTAATTGAGATTGAGCAAACCTTTGTAAATACCAAGCAAATTACTCGAGAGGTCTTGTATAATATTCTTCTTAGATAATTATTTAAGTAAAGGTGCATAAATGAGGATCTGTCATCGCAGTCTCAAAATGTTTATCAGTTATTCAAAGTGGCATTATTTATATTTCAAAACTTACTTCGCCGTGGGCTCAGAGTAAAGAAATAATTTCTACGCAATGATCCTTTTTATATTGTTATTGCAAAGGAATAAGGTCTAGGATGCCTTGTTTACTGTAAGGGGAAAATTATGGGCAAACCATAGAAAGGCTGAGGTAAAACTGAGCTGAAGTTGGATTAATCATTGTTGAAAATACGAATTGCTCGTAATTGCTTCTTCTGTCTCAAATTTTGTGAATTCAAAATGGAAAATGCTCGACGCATGGATATTTCCTCTACAGATTTACTGTTTACTTTTACGTATCCGTTGTGGCAAGCTATAAAATTTTGACTATAAAAATTCGACACTCATTTGATCAAAGGCTTTATTCACATGGCAATGATTTTGTTTTCACCTTGCCTCTTCTCTTCCATTTTGGTTTGTAAACTGGGCAGGGGAAGTCTAGTGGACTGAGGAGTGAAACGATACCAGTTATCTAGACTTGGACAAAGGAAGCGCGGAGGTGAAAGGTCAGGCCTAAGGTTTCTTCATTTTCGGTAGATCAGTTCGGAGTCAAACTTAATTTGATACCACGATTGAAAAACAGACAATGATGCATCCTTGTATATATTCCAAAAAATGTGGAGGTACTATTCAAGTAGATAGGCTGTAAAGAGTAAATTTGTTCACCATTTGTGATTAGTTTACTTTTTCTTATGATGTTCGAACGAATTATCTTTGAGAGATATATCAAACGGATCATACTGAACCACGTTTAGGGTAATCCGGTTTTATTTGCAGGAAATTTGCAATTGGGTAATTAGGCACTCTTGCTGCAATAGACAGTAGATTGATTTGTTCCATCAATTAAAGAGGCATCATCAATATATAATTTCAACGGATGTTAATTAATTGGAACAGAGAAGAGGCTTGTTTGATTTGACCACGAACATCGGGCTACATGGCATCGAGATATTCGATACAGCCAGCGTGAGGAATAATGTTTTCCTATAGAAATTATATCACGTACTCTTCAATATCACTTCTTCTCTGTTCAAGTTTCCGAGGAATGAAAAATGTATACAATTTTTTATTTAGTTTTCACCAAAAAATGAAAGTACTTATACTAATGGAAGGAAAATAACCATATAATGACACAAAATGGAAGGTACTATATACTAAATCATGCGTCATTCTTTCTAACTGAGAGAAAGTTGAGGGGGACGTAAAAAAGCCAGCGGGATTTCAAATCAAATTTCTTGTGCATTAGATGTGATTTCATCGGAGTAGAAGAAGAGCTGAAAGAAAACGAACCACCGGGACTAAACAAAGTCAACAAATCTAAATTAAGGCACTCAAAGGTAAATGTAATTAAATCTCGTTGGGAATAATCCAAGACCGCTACAAAATTTGAAGGTTCCAGGGGAATTCCAAATAGAGAGCAATGAGTGCTACGCTAAAGAAAAAGGAAGACTGGAAGATGCAGTGAATGGATAAAAATTTAGCCATGGTTCAACATATCACGATAGTAATGCCTGATTAAATCAGCGGAATGGAAAGATAAATTGAATGAAACCTGTCACAAAACTAACTCTTATTCAGGAAAATTAGAGAAACGAGGCACGTCTGTCGGACTCCTGTTACACCTTGAAACACAGAGGTAAAAAGAAAAATCGTTTGTATGAACTTGAAACTAACTCGAAAAGAGTTCTCGACGACGTAGATAATGATTTTCTTATTCCAAGGAAAACTTCAAATGGGTTTCAAGGGCAGACATGTAATATTTCAGGTTTACACAAAAACCAATTGTCACACGGGGAATGAAAAACGCAAAATATAGAAGGAAAAATATGCTGAAAAGGAATGTGATCATTCATCAGCATTCATCTAAATGATCGTGGAAGAGTGATTTATAGATATAGTTAGAAGGAATATCAAAGGAATAAGATGTATGTGAAAAACACGTCCTACATGAATCCTTAAGCATAAAATAGCTGTAATATTATGAACTTGCGAAAATTAACGGGCTAATCAATCGTGTCTAATTTATCAGATACCTCAAGTATGCTACATAGCTAGTAGCTAAGACCGGCGAGGAAGAGAATATGGCGGGAAGAAGAATAGGTGAATACAAAACCGACTTGACCGGAGTACTAACACTGTAAATTAACTCAGCAATGACCACTCCTCTCAAATCTTCTGCATATTGTCCTCCCGTTAAGGATCATCACCTTCGATAACAATACTGGACAATAGTGTCCCCCGGTCACTATTTGTGACCAGGGGAACGAAAATATTTGCTGAACAATCTTTGCATTGAATGACTATTAAAATTGAGGGGCCTTTTCAAAACATGGACGAGATCATTTTTCCGTGATTTCGAGGAAGTTCATGATCGATGACGATCGTGCGTCTCGATAATACACGAATCTACAAGTGAACACCATCTTTTCATTTTCGGTAAAGTTGTCTGTAGGCGTGTGCATTCATCTGTAAGGGAGCTTTAGAGTCGTGCCACGGTTGGTTGGAGGAATAATCTAGAAATGATGGAAATAAGATAAATATTTAGTACATTTCACGAACAGGGCACACGTGTTTGACCCTAACGTGCATCCTGTACGGATATAGCATGCATTGAGGTAGATTTTAAGGAAGCGTACACGTGTTCACCAAACGATAATGCTTAATTAAATCCTATCTGTGCATTGCTAAATGGTAAAATTTGGGGCTTCCATTACATTGTACATTATTGATTTTAATGCCAATTAGCAAATGTTAAATTTATGACTAGTCACATTTGACCAGATCCACCTGTGCTGTTGGTCCGATTAAAAGGGAAGTTCTAGCCAAATAAGGTTGGATTATTTTCCGTTAAGGTAGCATTATTTTCCGTTTAGGGGTCTCGAAGCAGTTGAATCAAAATTGAAATTGACCAAAGTTGGCATATACACGTGCGTATAAAATTTTCATTGACCCATATCCAATCCATAGCATTATGAATCTTAACACGTCGGTTTATTTATATGGAAATTTTGCCCCATTAATTTTGTTGAACACGTTTTGACGTAGATGACGCGTCATGAATTTCAGGCTTAACACATTCCTCCAATACGTGACGCGTAATATTCTTATAAAATCGATGGCGGATGGAGTCTGAAGGTGTTTTGGTATTGGAAGTTTTGCGCCCTATTCACATGAAATGTCTATCGCCTCGAATAAAGTAGACTTGCGAATGATATCATTTGAATGTGACCGGGGCTTTTTGGCTAATGTCATTATCATTTTTTACTTTAATTTGTTTTCATAAATGTAAAGATTGGGGGCTATCTGTTCAGTACGTCAAAATGAAGCCAACGATACTTAAAAAATATGAGTCATTTGTTACTAGGACTTTTTATTTTATACTAACAAACACGATCCGGGTATTAAGTTACTGCTTTGAAGCCGATGATTAATATTTTAGTACACATCAATAGAGTTGTATCAGCGTTCGCTTCTATAGCATTTAGATTATCATGCAAAATATATTTCACAGATTGCAATGCATCTCAAATTATTGAAGCATAGATAAATCATGCATTTTCTTAGAAAAAAAACAGTTTTTCACGAGTATTTCAAGAGGATTTGAGGTTATCAATTTCTGAGAGCATTGTAATGTTTTGACTTATACTGCTTAACCGATGTATCTTAAGCTAAATGTGCTAGTCATTTTAGTTATTATTAATTATCTGGCTCATTTAGTATTTGTAAAATTTGTATGTAGGTACGCAAGCTGCAGAGAAAATTTGTATCTTAATTTCTTCCTAATTAATATGCATTCCCTAGGGAATGGATGTTAATTTTGGTTTGTGTGTCAATACTGTGCAATTCCCATGAAAAACAAAATGTGAATTATAATTGAGTTGAAAATGTTCCAAACAATTTACGAAGGAAAATTGACGATTTCATGTGCAATGAAATCAACTTACCGGAAGCATCAAGACAAGTATCAATAATTATTCTCCAGAGACTGACATGCCTATTCCATGAACCAAGGGCGAGCAAGAAAGCGTTAGAGTGAGTCAGGTTTGGCGACAAGAGGCAAAATTCTCTTTGATATTCAGAACGCCCACTTCTTGATGGAGTCGCTTAGAATGTGAAGCGCGATTGAGTCTTTCCGGAAAGCATCTTACGCGAAGACGCCTGCGATAACCTTTTATTCTCAAACGTTGATGGAATTCTTGGTCTGACTCCCAATCCTTGGAGGAGAGCTATTTTACTTGGGTGGCGTCTGGTTTTTCTTATCTTAGGAACTTGAGTTTACTGTATCAAATAAGTTTGCGTATAGTGTAAATTGACGTATCGCTAAAATTAAAGGGAGACTTAGTTGAGTAAACCTTAATTAAGTCTACCTTTAATTTTGGCGATATTTATTGACAAGTTTGAAAATGGTACAATTGCTACTTCATTCATAGAACATAAGTAATGATAATTTGAACTTAATAGTGGAAAAATCATGCGTAGTCTATTTCAGACTAATATTATTCTAGTGAGAATTTTCAAATGACATGGGATAGATTTGGGAAGGTAATGATTTTTTTGAAGAAATAAGTTGGAAAATAGTTCAACATTGTTGATTCCACTTAATGGTTTAATCTTACGATCCTGAATATGATAACCCGAATCGTAAGATTAAAGTTTTGAAACCCGAATCGAAAAATTAAGTCATCAAAGTATCAACTAATTTGCAATTTTTCTATCTATTATGAATAAGTTCCACAAATTCAGGCCCGGAGTCACTGATTTTATCGGAAAAAGGTTGATCATGTAATTAATTAACGGTTCTCACTATGTATTTGGAGGTCAGACCCACAAAACGAACATAACTGTAATAAATTATATTTTCATGTTTATTCGTGTTAGTTGGAACTGACCCCAGAATTCGAACAAAGTTAACGTATGGGTTGGAAACCAAATTTTTTCTGACCTTACCTGTAACAAAATGATTCGAGAAACGTTGCAACTATCAGTACTACCATTTTTTTCGTCCAGAATAAATTGGCGATATCTCAAGGGCGAACAATCAGTGAAAGTTTTTCGTAAATGATAAACATAATGTATTACGTCACGTAATTTGAGATATTCTGAACATTTTACATTCAATTTTAATATAACATGTTACGCTACATGTTATGTATTTAATAATTTTAGTGGATTAACGAAATTTTTTACTTCAAATTATATTTAATACAAAATATTTTGTTAGATAAAATAATATGTTTTCGTCCAAATAAGTATCATTTTCACGGATATTATTTAATATTTTTTACCGCTACTCTGTCTACATCAGCTATGCCTGCCGTGTCGGGGTAAATATGAATACAACTCCTACATTCATTGTGTCATATTGTGTGGCATTTGTAGACGACTATAAGGAAATAATGGAAATGTGATACTATTGAGAGTAAATACACATTAGCCACTAGGTTTAGCCCAAAATAAAGTGAATAGTATCCCAAGTTACAGTTTAAAAAATTAGAAAATATTCAGGGTATGGTGAGTTAAAGCCAAATCAAACATTTTAAAAAGCTAGAATTCAGCAGAAGCAAATCTTCATATTAAAAGAATTTTGAAAATATCAACCTATTGGAGCTTAGGTGTTTAATTTGTGTTTTCCAAAAACTCATAAATCACTTTATTTTTCCAAGCCAAAATAAAAAATATCCATCACCCATCCTTCTTAATATTAACTTTCATGTATTATTTGGTTTTTTTTTGTTTGACTATAAGGTTAGTACAGCGTGATCTATTGAAAACGAAGTTATTCATTCAACGTGCCTTATTTGAGGGATGTTGTGCAGATTGAACTCGTGGGAGATCGCATAAATATTAAGTACAACCCATCGATGACTTTCTCTTTGATTAAAACTTTTGTTTCAGACATGCCACCAAAAATTCTACAGAACCTGCGAGATAAAGCGCAGCGAATTAATATTCTAAAATTTGAGGAAAGCGGATATATTATTAATTCGCGTTTCTTGTCGAACAAAGGTTCCGCAATCATGTTTGTTGTAGATAATGAACTACCTTTGCTTTTAAAGTGTTCAGTAATACATAGCGAATTATTTTATAAATGGATAAATATAAGTATTGTCTTGCTGGAATACGATATGGATTGTACAGTGATACATTGGGCACGTTAGAATTGCAAAATGAAACATTATTCTGTTTTGAAAACTACGAATATTAGGCTAGTTGTACTATAAAAATGGGACAATAACATAGAATTGTAACGTCGAAAACGGGCTAGTACTTGTCGACGAAACATGAGATATGTAATTTGTTATTTTACCTTCATATTCAAAATATATATTCTAAGAAATAAAAGGCGAGATATTCAGGTTTTATCTCAGAATTCACATTTATATTATACTATTATTATTAAAACTTACCTGTTCAGATAGACAATATCACGTTATATTCCAAATTGACTTGGAAAAAATAACATTAGGTATCATGACAGAAGTGACATATATGATAAAATATTGCTAATAATTGGGGTAGAATAAGGCATTTAATAATAAATTCATATAAAATTGATACGAATGATTATATTTCAAATTATTTATTCTGTTATTTTACTTCAAGATGACATCTTGACTGTAAATGCATTTCTAATTCTCATCAATTTTCAGAAAAAATGCCATAATTCGGCAAATTTTCATCAACGCATTGTAGTATATGCTAGAAAATGCGATGTTGGCATGCAATGCAATGATGCTGTTTTTGAAAGTCGGCGAGTTAATGTAAAGGAGTGGTATTGTGAAAACAAAGTTGGTATTTTCGATGATGAAATGATAAGTAGATAATGAAGCTGAAAATAAGCCCATACATATTCTAAGAACTTAAATAATATGTTTTCCATTTATAATTCACGAACTACAGGGTCGCACCAAAAACCGGTAAGACTGATTTTTTGATTTGTATGCGACTGAATTTCTGCATGACGGTGAAATTTTACATTACGTATGTTCAATGAAGAATGATCATAAGTATTTTAATTTATTATTAATGTGTGAAAATTTAATTTTATGTTATTTTCTTGCTTAATGTGGAATTCATATGATACACGTTTAGTTAATTTGCTTCAAAAATTGCGTTAGCTGTAGAGTCGCTGCTAGTGGAAACATGCTCAGTTCGCCTATCCCTGCTACTGGTGATGAAAAACGCTTTTCGTGAGGTGTTTATTTCTCGTTGGTAACAGAAAAACTCGTATGAGGACAATTCTGAAATGTAAGTTGGATGAAGAGCACAGTATTGACTTCCGTGAGGTAACCGCCATAGCCCGGCGGGTTTTGCAGAACCCATCACACGCAAACACGTATAATATGCAATTTTCTGTCCCCATCGTGCTGTTGGGACAGAGAAATGCTGTTGGCGCTCAATGAAATTTTTAATATTTTTGCAATGGTGCTCGGAAATTAATTGAAGAAATCCTCTCACAACGGCACCAACGATGTTAATATTTCTTTCCAAAAAAGCAATAACCACAGATGTTGTCTATCTTCCCATGAGTTCACTGTCTTCTCTCTTAGAGTAAATTTTTTCTTGATGAGGTATTGTGAATATTAACTTCTTCATAAGCCTATAGCATTTGTATGATGAAGATTTGTTCAATTGAAAGCAAAAATTTAATGCAGCGTCTGGTGTATTTTGTATCTATGCACTCTACATGCTACCCTTGACCCAATGCAAAGGCATACGCGTACAATGAATATCTTGGTAGCAACTTAATATGTAATTATATTCCTGTAAATAAATGTATGTGAATTAAAAATTTATGAAGTGCGATAAATATGGGATGAGAATCAATATTAATAAAACAAAGGTTATGCGATTTTCCAGAAAGAAAATGGCTAAGCTAAATATTAAAATAGGCGGGGAAAAAATAGAGCAGGTAGAACAGTTTACATATCTCGGAAGTGTTTTGGACCAATACGGTCAAAGTGGTAGGGACGTAAGGAGGAGAATTGCGCTAGGCAAGGAGGCTTTCTCAAGGAGGAGGGAGTTGATGACGGGGACGTTGAGTAGGGATGTTAAGACAAGACTCGTAAAAACTCTGATATGGAGCGTAGCTATGTACGGCGCGGAAACGTGGTCACTGAAGCAGGAGGATAGACGTAGATTGGAGGCTTTTGAAATGTGGGTGTGGAGAAGAATGGAGAAGGTGAAATGGACCGAAAGGAAAACAAATGAGGAAGTACTGGAAATGGTGGGTGAGGAGAGGGGTTTTTTGAGAGAAATCGTATGGAGGCAGGAAAAATGGATGAAAGGCGTATTGAGCGGTAGTGGAATGTTGAAAAAGGTAATAGAGGGGAGAATGTTGGGAAAGCGAGGTAAGACCTGATATAGATTAGTTTGCTAGGTGGGGAGTCACTAAGTGTTTATTTGATAGTTGTGTCCATCCAAAAACCTACCTTCACCGGTAGATTACCTAATAATAATAATTTGAATCACCAATAAATTTTCATTCTTACATTCCTACTGTATCTGTGCTAAATCATGATAGGCTAATAATGTGTCATAGCCTCCTTTTACAACATTTCTTTATAATGCATGTGGTTGATAAGTGCAAAAATGATATATTGCTTTTTATTTCATTATTACTGTCTCAGAGACGGAATACCGTTTTAATTTGCTAGATGCCTCTTCTACCACCTTTGCTATAGTTATTTTTACGGTGTAAAAGTCTTCAATGGAAAGCATTATCCACATATCCGCCATCATACGATAATACGATAAGAATGTTGGGAAAGCGAGGTAAGGGCAGGAACAGGATAGGGATGTTGGACGGGATGAAGGGAGGAAAGAAGTACACCGAGGTGAAGAGGGACCTGATATAGATTAGTTTATACTAGGTGGGGAGTCACAAAATGTTTATTTGATAGTTGTGTCCATCCAAAAACCTACCTTAACCGGTAGATTACCTAATAA
This sequence comes from Hetaerina titia, assembly GCA_037158775.1. Lineage (NCBI taxonomy): Eukaryota > Metazoa > Arthropoda > Insecta > Odonata > Calopterygidae > Hetaerina > Hetaerina titia. The sequence goes on along the minus strand of CM073769.1, from coordinate 76,201,547 downwards.
TAATAATGATCACTCTTTATTGACATCTTTCTTAGAACTATATTATTTTCCATCGGGAATCTTGACTGTCGAGATTGATGTATGGCTGCATCCTTAACTAAGCTGTGCTTTAATTATAGTCTAATATTTGCATCATAGAACTAGATGATCCAAGTTACTTCTTCCTTAGGAATACCTAATTACAGGTGACCCTCGGGACGCCTAGTTTAACACTTTTCACCAATGGTTGCAGTAGAATTTTTACTATATGAGAAATAGTACGAAACGAATATTTAATTTGTGGGTAAACTTTTTTTCTTGGAACAGTAAACAAAAACACGGGGATACTTAGAGACCCTTTGTAACTTTGGTCAACTGGCAGAAAGGTTTATGTCTTTGCGAAGCAATTATTTATGGTAGAGTCTATGCTTTTGTTGCCGCATGAGGATGCGATTTGCATTGAATTATTGGTAAGACTTCCGAATCAATAAATTTGAACCAGTGGTTAAATATATGATACATGCATTTTATAATAGTTCATATTATAATATTATAATCAAATGATATTAATATTTTTTCTTCATATTATTTGCTGAATTATGGTAGGATAAAAGTTTTTGTGTTAACGATAATCCTAGAGAAGTTATGAGAATAAAAAGAAAATGTGGACATTTTCGAAATATTATTTATATTGCGGTAGTCGTTGAAACACTGGCATTTTAAGAGCACGCGTAGAAATAACTGCATAATTATAAATTTACCAAAAGATTCATTTTAAAATTTCCTCAATTTGATAAATAGTTTTAATTCCCTCAGCCCGAAGATTTTGATCCTCCATTAATGCAATTTTTTGTAGTCAAGACGACATTTTTCAAAATTAGAACTGAAAATTAGTTTTCATCTCTTTGAATGTTTTCTAAAATGAATGACAATTATTGACCAGAGTATCACATGACCGTCTTTTTATCCCCGGCACTAGTAACTGCTCAGAAAATTTGCCAGTTGTCGTGCAAAATGACCTTAGCTGTAGATGTAGCCCAAGCATAAAAATATTACTCGAATCTGAAATACACTATATTTGCATATCCCAGTACAACCTTGGTATCTCAAAGTTTTTGTTTTTTTCGGGAAAGCGAATTCTCATCTTCACCTTCTTACTTAACCAATGACGGTTGTTTTAGTGAAACTTACAATACGTTTAATTAAATATTTAGATATAATAGTAATTGAAATGAATAGTTGCCTTAAATGAATCTTACCAAACAAGCTTAAAAGAACGATTTATTTTTAGGAATGTTTTTTGCTGAGGTTAATTAACCAAAAGAGGTACTTATCATGGAAATTGGAGCTAGATATGATTATTATGCATGTTCTTAATTTCATGCTGAACTATACAAAATAGCATGCTGCTCCCAAACTAGATTACAGGGTTCGTCCGGAAAATAAGTTTATGATGCTCATTGTCTTTTTTGACAAAAGGGGAGTCGTCCACTACGAATTTTTACCTGAACGACAAACTGCAAATGCTGCATTTTACGTCCAAGTGCTCGACAGGCTTCGAAAACGAGTCGCCCGCGTCCGGTCAGCGATCAAAAACATCTGGCGGCTGCATCACGACACTGCGCCGTCTCACACCGCGCTTGTCGTGTCGGACTTCTTGGCCAAGCACGGCGTGGCAACGTTGCCGCATTCGCCCTACAGCCCGGACTTGGCACCACCGGACTTCTTTCTGTTCCCGAAGATAAAGAGGAGTTTGAAAGGAACGCGATACGGAACTTTGGACGCCGTCAAAGAGGCCGTGACGACGTGTCTTCGAGAGGTTCCCGATGATGCCTTCGCGGGAGCGTTCCAGGAATGGGAACGCCGCTGGAAAAAGTGTATCGACTCACAAGGGTCCTGTTTTGAGGAATATTAGCTTAAGATATGTAAAAGTGTAATAAATTTTTTATCCTGAGCTCAGTACACTTATTTTCCGGACGAACCCTGTAAAAGTATACGATTCTAGATTTAGCTTTTATTCTTAGCCAGGGTGGATATGAAACAGGATCTTGAATCCCCAGCTCTTCCCTCCTCAAGTGAGAAAAAAATAGCCTCATTAATTCTCTCACCACTCCGAGTAATGTGGGGACGAAATAAATAGAGATGAGCAGGGCATGAAGATACAATGACGATAAAAGGGTTAGCGGTCAGGAGTTCGTAGAAGATTCTCGGGGGAAAGAAAATGTTGGGTGGGGTGAGAGGTCGAATATGAGAGGGAGGAGCGTAAAGGGAGTGAAATTGACGGAGCGGCATGGCTTGGTTGCAATTGGTAAGCGGGAAAGCGAAAGATTAATAGGATGTACAAGGGAGTGAAAGATGGATCGACTTTCGCTTGAAATGGAGTCCCTAACCGCTCGACGACGCCATAGATCAAAGAGCCGCGTAACCAAAAGGCTGTGGGGCGAGCGATATGCTTTGCGGTTAGATACGGACATGTTGGTAACGGCAAGTAGATAGGACGAAATATTTGAGAGGTCAATGGCTTGTCAGCCATGGTACGCATATGACACGAGCCGAGGAAAAACATTGAAACATACGGTTATTTTTGGGCAAACGTACGGGGATTTTTCGCTAATGAAGGAAAAGCGTTGGCTAATCCATTTAATTCTATGCGGAGCAAATTTGACCTATTATATTCGGCTATATTATGTATAAATTCAGCTAAATACTCGTTAAAGTACACTAATGCGCATTTTACGGCACTGAAGTGTTTCAATTCACCAAGAATGAAGAGAGATAATGGGTGGGATTTGTGGAGGCTCTATAGTTATCGATGTTGATTTCGGAGTTAGGTAACATAATACGGGTACTTGTACTTCAATAGGCCTTAAGACTAGGTATCATACCCAAAGAATTTTCGTGTTTGAGGTATGCAATTTTTAGGAATTTTCTTTGGAATTTCCATCATTAATTAATGAAAAAAGATGACGGTAAGTAAACTTTTACTCGGAAGTCGGAAAGTAAACTCTATTTTTTCTGAAGGTTCATAGACACTAACACCGAAAAAACGCAAAACAAAGTAGTTTCAATACTATCAAATATTCACCTCATTCTAGTCAATTACATCATATGCTCGACAAATACAATGGAATATTCTGTCTACATTCTAATTTATCTGCACCCTGAAAATGACATACTATAAGATTTGGTGTACTCTTGTTGGAATTGTAAGTGCTCGAAATAATTCAACGCATATCTGCTTCATCCGTGGAAATCGAGGCTCATTTAAGGAAAGGATGGAATGCAAGATAAAATGGATGGAAAAGATAAAATAAATGGATAAAATGGAAAAGAATGGAATGCAAAATAAAAATATCCAAAGGGTGGGAAAGGGAGGAGGGGGAAGAGAAAGTAAGACGGTTAGGAATTAATTGGGCTGAAATAAAAATGAATGGACCCGTACCCACATGAATGGAATGGCTGATGGAATGAAAACAATGAAGGAAACTGATATGAATTTTTGAAGTCTTTTTTTTTAAGAGGGGGATAAGTGGGTGGAAAATTATTTTGAGCTTTCGCATAAGTGTATATTCAGATGTGAATTCTGCTGTCGTAGTCCCATTTCTACGTTAGGAAACAGAAGTGGGAAATCAAAGAATATACCACCTGTATCTTTTAGAGAAAAAATTTTGTCGTCTTAGGGAATAGTAAATAATAATAACATGAAAAAATACGGTTTGAATATTTGGTTTTTCTATTTTGACCAAATCTTGGATTTTGAGAGGGATGATATATTCAGTATCTATGTAGCTGTATTGTGGCCACTCTCATACCAACCAACAAACCGATATAAAGGAGAATTATTAATCAATATACAGGCAAACATACTAAAGTTGAAAGGATTTTATCTATTCAGTAAAAATAAATTGACGCCATATTTTCAACGCTTCACTCTTGTAAAGCCGCATTTAAACTACTAAAGGTTCAGTTATATATTTTGAATTGACGAAATATCTTTTCATTTTTATTGATATCTCCTCCAAATACTACATGGACATCAAATAAGAAAGAAAAATTGTACTAATACCTAAAAGAACTTTAAAAAATTGCTTATTCAAGGCATACCTATCTACAGGCTCCATTTTAAAACAATATTCTGAACGTAGAACGTTTGTGACTCAATTTTAAAAAACAAAGTTTGCTAATTTTTTCATTAAGTACTTCTTTGGGGCGAGATTGGGACTTAATTATCCCTTCTTCCACCTAACTCCTACACATTGTATACACAAAACGTGAAGAGAGCAGGAAGCGCATGAAATTGAAAATGTCAGTAATATGTTATGTTCCGACTGGTTTATCATTTATCTTTAAATTTTATTAAATCTGAACTTGTTTATATCAATTTGTCTATTCGTTTGTAAGACTTATCTGAGGAGCATTTAGTGATGCAAAACCGTGCCGGGGGCACTTATGTATCTGGGACGTGTTGAACAATTTGATTTGGTTATTTTTATCCTGGTATATTTATATTGGTTTATTTATATATTTTTTATGATTTGGCGTATTAACTGTTGTTTTAATTGTATTTCGATCACCTAGTGTACTGATTAAGAGGGTTAAGGTCAACAGTAATTAAAGAGACATTGGGTCAAGCAATGTTTCAGATAATTGATAACACTTCATTGCTTCCAGTGAGATGCTTCAATGAGATAACGAAAAAATACGTATTTTCAGTGCGTAGTTTAGCTATGTTTTGATGAGCATTTGAAATTAAATATTAATTTCCAGTAAAAAAATTATTAATGTCTTGAAATTTAATGTTATCATTACATATGAATGTGGTGTAGTAGAGAGTGCGCACATAAAAAAATGACTGGTTTAGACATAAAGCGAAGTGGTTCTATTGCCATCAAATTTGAATAGCTTTATTCTTCCTGAAAGTATCTTCGCTTTAAAATAACGCAAGCTCGTTAAGACAAATTACAAAACTAACAAATTTTTACCAGAATAGCAAAATGGTGTTCTCTTATTTTTTGCTCATTTTCAATGCTTACAATGGTTCCATAAGCTCTTTCCTGTTTTGCTATAAATTAGAGAAATTACGTAAAATTTATTATAATAGTTGTCTGCCTGAAAATTTACGTCAGATACACGAACTAGACAAATAGGGATGATTTTCATTAATATCCTTAAAGCCTTTTTCCTTTCATCCTTCCATTTTTGTCATTTAAATCAAAATATTAGTTAGAAGTTGTGCATAATAATATTAACATCCTCATCATTAACACTTCGTTCTGCGAGCTGCCAAACCATTTTTTGACGGTGCTGTCTTATCTAATTAGAATAACAGTCAATTTTTGGTCTGAGTCGATGTTTTCTAGGTTAACATTTTTACCGCATAACTTAAGAAATCGTACCTGCTAATGTTCAGTGAAAGAGTTTTAGATCCCTTTCTCTTATATAAATGGCGTTAAGTGATGAAAAGAAAAAAAAGGAAGATACATATTGGGGAAAGTAGTGGGTTTTCATGTAACTCTTCACGGTCTAAATTCACCAAGACATTTTCGACACTGTCATGGACCTTGGCGTGGTAAGAGGGTTTGTGCGTGCCGATGGCACCTAGAACTCAACTGGCGAGAGCAATGATAATTGCCCTTGATACGGTCACCCATACCGGACAGGAGCCAGACGAAAGGTAGTTCACGCAGCCTCTGTTCCTCCGTGAGACGGCGGCGAAGGCGTCTAATCCCAGTGAGGCGGCCATTGAGTGATGTTGTCACGCTAAAAGCACTATTGAGGAAGGCAACGGAAAACCACCTCAATTATTATTCCCAATATATTAATGATTGGTAATATAGAGAGAATGAGTCCTGGCTAGAACTATGGAACTCGGCCCAATCGGCCGTATGCGGTGCCCGACAGCGGGAGAGGCCCGGCTTCTGCGGTCGTCATCTAAAGAAACCCTGTCAGAAGATGTACAAAAGACCCAGAAGAAGACAAAATGAGTTAGAATAGAAATTTGGAATATTAGGATAATGTTGAGGACAGGAACATTAGAGAATATAGCGTGAGAGACAGGAAGAGGAAATATAGATATTTTCAGGTCTATGCGAGGTGAGGTGAAAGGATAGCGGAGACTTCTGTAGAGTGATGGTTCTTAAGTAATATGGTTAGGAGGAGACGACAGCCAGGGAGGGTTTGCCGTATTAAATATAAAGGTTGGAAGAAGGGTAGTTAACAAAGATCAAGGAACGGTTACTGGTAAAGGTAATACTAGTAGAGGTAAAAGCAGAACCGACGAACTTCGCCATTCTTCAAGTATACCTGCCACCATGGAATCATAAGGAGGAAGAAGTCGATGAGCTATACAAACAGTTAGAGGACATAATCGTGGATGTTCCTAAGTGGGAGCATTTTCATGGTGATTAAAATGAGACGCTAGGAGAGTGAAAAGTTGGCAATGAGGTCGGAGATCAAAGTTTAGGTACGAGGAATGACCGCGGTGAGAACAAAAATTGAGTTCTGCAGGAGACAGGGGTAAATCATCAAAAACACCTGGTGTAGACACTACGAATGGCGGGTAGGCATATGTATACGGAAAATTCCTGGTGACTCAGATAGCTATCAGCTGGATTATATTTTGGTTAGGCACATATTTTGGAAGAGTATGATCAATTCACACAGTTTCCCGGGAGTGGATGTAGAAGACTATGATCACAATTTAGTTTTATAAATTGTAAGGTCCGATTCAAAAAGGTTATGCATGAGCGACGGGTTTGGAAATAGAATATAGAAGCATTAACAGGCATGACAAGAAACATGTATAAGCAGGCAGTAGAGAAAATAATGAACAATGAAAAAGAGCGGAGTATCATAAAGGGATAATGGAAATATATCAACAAAGGGATATCAAAAGCCTCAAAAGGAAGTATAGAAACTGTTAATAGGAAAGAAAAGGAAACTATGAATTACAGATGATTTGATTACAAAAATAAATGAGAGAAGGAAATTTATGAATGTAAATAGAGCTAGGTAAAAGAAAAGACAAAGAATTAAATAATTAATTGAGAGGGGTAACAAAGGGAGCAAAAATGCGTGGTGGAAGACGCAGTGCGAGGAAATGGAAAGTTTACAGAGGATGGATGAAATCGGTGCGCTATATAAGTAGGTTAAAAAAATATCGGGAAGTTAGAAGGGAAGTTTTGTGTTAACAGTTAGAAATAGGTGGGGTAAAATATTAGTTAAACAAGGAAAGATCCAAGAGAGATGCTAAGAATATATAGAAGACCTTAATAGTAAAGAACTTTAGCCAGCAAGGTTACATACATAAAGAGAATAAGATGCAGATTACGATACGTAGCTTATATCACACATGCTCGACGATGAGATAGAAAGAACATTAAGGAAAATCAAATGAAACAAGGCCGTGGTGGTGGGCAAAAATCCTACAGACATACCTCAAGACTTAGTGAAATGTTGGAGGAAGAGCTGTTATGGCCTAATTCCTAGCATATTTATTTTATTTATTTTATTTATTTTATTTATTTTATTTATTTTATTTATTTTATTTATTTTATTTATTTTATTTATTTTATTTATTTTATTTATTTTATTTATTTTATTTATTTTATTTATTTTATTTATTTTATTTATTTTATTTATTTTATTTATTTTATTTATTTTATTTATTTTATTTATTTTATTTATTTTATTTATTTTATTTATTTATTTATTTTATTTATTTTATTTATTTTATTTATTTTATTTATTTTATTTATTTTATTTATTTTATTTATTTTATTTATTTTATTTATTTTATTTATTTTATTTATTTTATTTATTTTATTTATTTTATTATTCCTAGTATTTTTATTTTATTTAAACATTCATAGTTTTAATAAGGTAATACACGATACATAGGGCATTATAAAGGAAAAAGAGGCTGACTTTTACAAGAATGAGATAATAATACGAATTTCCGGTAAAATATCAATACCTGAAATAGTCTCCATTTTTTAAAAGAAAGCACAGAAAGGCAAACTATTTTAGAACGAAGTGTCTTCAAGAATAAATGTTCCAAGAAAATCGTGCCGCTTTGTTCCAAAAACCTACAGAAAACTTAGGAAAATATATTTTATATTCAGTATTTTACATTAAAATTACAAAATATATACATGTGTACCAAGAGATCATTTATTCTGTAAACCTTTATATCGTAGAAAATATCATTCGCGGACATGAACAAGTTTATAGTTATTTTTAATTATTTTTCCTTGCGATATTTTTGAAAAGGTATGAACTGCTTTGCCTCATTTTTCCTAATCGGTCGATTAAAAAACACGAAATATCAACAGTACACAAATTTACCAAGTAACTTCTGTATTACTCATATTTTTTACGTACGCACGTAAGGATGGTGATTTATTCCAAAGTTTCTGAATAACTTTTAAAATTTAAATGATACTCTCATGGTTTTCGGCTCAACTTGATGGAACTTCATGATGAAAAGTGAATAATAAGAACTTACAAATGTTTTATTATTATTATTCACTTTTATAATAATACCATTTCTGCGACACGTTTAGACTTTTGATAAAAATTGGATCTCAGAGATATAAAAATATTAAATAACATCAGTTAATATGCTTGGATTTCTTGTTTGTGAATATTTTGCGTGAAATGTAGTCCTAAGATTTCGCACACCTATTTTTTGACCTTAATATTCCGAGAAATTAATTAAGATGACGAATGAAATGAATTACGCTTAGGTATAAAATGGTGAAATCGCTTTCAATGTATTTTTACGCTGCATGTTTTCGTAGCACTTGAATTTGTCTCAGAAAAAGGGATCACGTAAACTTTTTTTTTCCCAATATGAAATTAAATACTCCAGAATGAAATGACGCGCATGTTTTTGGGAAATGTTTAGGCCTGTACAATTTCTTTCTTTTTTAAATTCTCTCTATTCAGACCTTTTTAATTGCGTTAGTCTCTATTGAAAATTAATAGTATTTCCTCTAATGTAAGTTGTGGATATTTCATATCCACCATTAAGGGTCGTTTCAATGTTAAACCCCACGCATTCTATCCGCAAAATAACGTAATGCAGTTGTACCAATTATAATTGGCGTATTTTTAGTGCGTCATACCTAAATTATCAGCTGGAACAATATCATGAGGAAAGAAGTGGGGTTACAGGCGATATCGAGCATTTGGCTACGCTTTCGTCATTTTTTGATTGCAGCCTTTCATTCACTAAGCTGACTCGCATCAAGTTCCGTCTGCCTTTTGTCGCGTATGATGACGGAAATTGAACCCACACCACTTTCCCACTAATGTGGTTATTCCGGTGGGTTCTCCCACGTTCCAAAGCTCCCAGATTCCAATCCTCACCTCCTATGTCATTCATGTTGATTGTGTAGTCATAAAAGGAATTTTCCTGGTTTGCGTTTAGAGTCATATAGGATTTCAGCGCTGTGACTGCCAAACGATTCCATTACTCTACTACATCGGGGCGTCATTATTGTACGATTGTTACGAGATTTCATGAATTTTAATTACTTTCTGCCATTCGCGTTAAAGTTACCAACGATTCTATGATGACATTTTATTCAATCAAAATGTAGTGGTACCCGACTTGAGAGCATAATTCTTTCTTGTCGGTTCGCATCTTGAAATCCAATTTCTCATGTTATGCTATGGAAATTAATCCGTTACTGTACCTAAAAAAGTTTTAAAAAACTAAAAAAAACCTAATTGTATATCATTATTAAGTGTTTTAACCCTTAAATCTTTCGTTTTTTGAGCGCTTTTGTTCCACAGTTCTATTTGCTCAACCCCTCCCGTGGTTCCTTATTTTTCCACCTCTTATTTTTTCTAGTTATTTGTATTTTTCTCCACTATCTTCTTAGTATTCCTTGAATTCATTTTTAAAATAAGGAGTGTTTTAACATAATAACTCTTTTATTACGATTACTCTGAAAGTAGAAATAAATTATTCTGAAGTTCCAATAATTATTATCTTCAAAAGAAACGTGGTGTTAAAATAATATCAGTAACAAATTCTTGCGGGATGCATGTATTGCTGTGGAGTGAGAATTTCCTTGAATTTGACGACATGCGTAATTGAGCTAAGGTCATTTTAAGGGAAGAGGTCAGCGAAGGAACCTCATTAAAAATTACTTAAGTGTTGAAATGTTTGTTCGTAGGTTTCTATATCCTGGGGACCACGGGTAGATGAAAGAAATGCAATACCACCTTTTTACATCAATATCGTACATCTCGATATCACAAGTAAAGATTTTAGCATCTTACGGTTGTATGCACTTGTATTTGGTTCCTTAATCCTTTGAGCTCTTTTCATTTCACACTGTCATTGCCTGTAACTCAACCTGACTGGAAACTTAACAATAATATTGGTAATTTGTAGGCATCAGTAGTCTGTGGTAATGACAAAACTTAGCATTTTGTACTCCATTATACATTTTACTATAGGACTGCTATTAACTATCAAGCGTTAATATAGGATTTATCAATTGGACAGTGGACGTTTTTCTTCTTTGAACACTTAAATTTGGTAAGTATATGAGCTCAAAATTATATCGATTTTTCTATTTTTTTATTTCAAATACCCTGTTGAATGCATTACATTGAATATGATACACTGTATTAGAAAATCATCGTTGTTTTAAACTCAAACTGAAGTTGGTCAAAGATTTTGAAAAAATATGAAAATAGTTTAGGTATCGCAGAAAGTTTCTGCAGGACTATATATCCTATCCTGTCCTGTCGCTATCCTGTATGTTAAGCGGTCCATAAGTCAAAGCGCATCTGTGCATTGATTACTTCTGTTGCAGTTCTGTTTGCAGATATAAGGTCTAATAAAACACTTGAATGAACATCCATAAGATAGTGGTTCCATTTTTTTTTTGACAAGTTCGATATGAATTTTAGGGAAACTGTAACAGTAACTTTAACGGAGTCACCCGCTATGTGTGCATTATAATGCAACCATTTCAGAGAGTAAAAATCATTCGCCTTGACCGGGATTCGAACCCGGATCCCTCGATATCTGGCCGAGTGCTTTAACCAATTAAGCTACCGAGACGTCCTCTTACACTCTGAAATTTTGGGGGCTTTAAAGGAACAAGATGTTATGACGAAATACCGTGCATACAATGTGTTCCTTTAAAGCCCCCAAAATTTCAGAGTGTAAGAGGACGTCTCGGTAGCTTAATTGGTTAAAGCACTCGGCCGGATATCGAGGGATCCGGGTTTGAATCCCGGTCAAGGCGAATGATTTTTACTCTCTGAAATGGTTGCATTAAGTTCGATATGCTTTCACCTAAGAACTTTGTAATAACTTAGATTTTGTAGTCGATGATACTTGACGATACTTCAGGTAATTAAATATTTGATGTAGCCATAGGCTGTGCGATTCTATTAAAAGTAAATTTATATGACAAATAATCGGAAGGGTTACAAAATGCATTTTTTCACCTCCTCCTCGTAAAAAATATGAATTTTTCCAATAAGAAATTTGACATAGCCTTTTGTGAGGTGTAGCAGGTGACAAAAGGTGAATATAACAATTTCTTTTTTTTAAATTTCTCCTACCAATAATAATTTATTCCTTTATCAATCGTGAATATAAATTTTTTTATAAGTCCTTAACTTTTCCCCGTTTGCTTGCGTTACTGGTAATATTTTTATTGGTACATGAAAGCGTATTTAAAATGCGCTTATGTGAGTGAAGTCATTCAAAAAATGACCTAATTTACGGCCTCCATACGATACCTTGTAAACATATTTCCTTGTCTCTGCATTTCCGAGTTCTCCTTCCGTGTTGGTAGTCTTTGGGTGACGACAGTTTCACCGGCCTTCCTGCCTGAATCTTCAGGTCGAAGGTGTAAGAATTATATTATTAAAAATATAATAAAAACTGAGAAATTTAAAAAGTGTATTGAAATATTATCCCCACATGATTACTAAAGAGCTAAAGAGGCAAACATTTAAAAAAGGCATTTTTTGAACTTAAAAACAGTATTTATGAGAAATAAATATGTCAATTTTTTCTGAAGTCAATTTTAATCCCCATCTAGTAGGAGTGACATGCTGATAAGGACCATAGGACGATAATTTTATATTCACATGAAGGGAAAATCATTTCAAGGATCGGTATTTGAATTTTTCAAATAGATACCTGAACGAAAAGTAGTTTGACTATACTAAGAGAACAATAAAGCACCAATAAATGTAAGAATTCAGTGATGAGAAGAAAAGGTCATTGTATATAGTCAGTATATCTTTTTGTGCTTCGTGGATTTTGAGGAGGCGTTTGATCGTGCAGAGTGGCTAAATTTTAGGAGATATTGGAGAATTATATAGAAGACTAGGGGGATAGGCCGGTGAACAGAAATTTGTATATAAAACTGCAGGGGTTAGTGTAGCCAAGTTGAAATGAGGATGACAGTAATTGACAGAAGTAAGAAAGGTTGCCCGTTATCATCAGTGCTTTCAAAGATACATGCTGAGGGTAAGTTAAGGGTGGAATGGGAAGGGCATGAGCTGAAAATAAGCAGTGGGCGGTAAGATGATTAAGTCAGGCTGGCAGATGATAAGGCATTAATGAGTCAGGCAACTAAAGACGTAGTGAAAGGGCGTGGGATGTTGCGAAAATTACAAGGAACAAAACTAATGAATTTCTAGGAACGTAGAAAGGTCAAAAGTTTAAGGTGAGGATAACATACTAGAGCAGGTAGCGCAGCTCATTTACCAGCATTTGGGCAGTGTGTGGGCATAGTATGTGGAAAATGAAGACAAAAGGTTCGTTATTATAAGAGGCATTCGGAAGAAGAAAAGAATTTATGATGAGTAAATTAAGTAAAGCAAAATGATCACAAAACCTTATATAGAACGAGATAGAAGAGAGAGCGGAAGTGGGACAGAAGATGGAAGAAAGTTATTTTTTGACCAACATGGAGGCATTTTGGGGTTACGAATAGATGTGAAAAGAAATAGTGTTGGTCGAAGTAAGAGCAAGTTCTCTCAATGTTTCGAAAATATGTATCGTCATAAGATGCCGTCCAAAACCTAAATAGATTATTTAACTTGAATAAATGAATCTAGTTTTGCATCAGAAACTTTGAACGTTAGATTTACCGAAATTTGATCAATTTGAAATTCATTTGGAATAATCGATTTATAAATTATTTGTCTAAATAAAATTATTGGTAAAAAAATAATTAACGTGTCTCTGAAAGCAGATTACACATATCCGCTAATTAGTGATGAGGCCTTTTCATTTTATCGGTATTTTATTGGTATGCTGTACTATTCATTTTATAAGGAAATCAGAATTATTATACTCGTAGTGAATAAAACAGTTTCTGGCGTAACTTGATGGAAAATCTTCATACTGACTTTTAATAATCAAACCACTTTACTTTTCCACATAAACTTTTTAATTTTTACAACCCAGGTTTCGTTATAGCATAACATCATCAGCCTGATGGTTTGGTTATTAAAAGTCAATGCTCGTAGTGGTTGGCAAAAAGATGAAATGGAAAATCCGGTGACGCCAAAGATGGAATATCACGAATTCGTTTCGGATATGGAAACACTCACTCAAGCATGAAGGATAGATCATTTCCATAACGAGTTTACCCAATCATTTTTTACTGGTCACAGATAAACCAAAAAGGTCTACCACCTCTATTCCTCACTAAAAAACATAGCTTATATAGCTCTGGAACGTTGAAACAGTTCTCTCTTTAGATTACTGATTCGATAAATGGTATTGTCGTAATAGCTAATGCGTTTCCCACCGATCGCGAAGGGCGTGAGGAACTTTGAGGGAGGCATTGGGGAGGAGATAGGAATAGTAGATATAAGGGGATATAGAGGCAGTGTAAAAGAAAGAAGATAGAAAGAAGGACCTAGAAAGTAGGGTATATTAAGAAGGAGCTAGAAAGATGGAGATATAAAATAGAAGATGGAAATTAAGGAGGAGATGGAAAGAAACAAGGAGATGAAAATAAATAAGGAGACGCGATAAAAGAGATGACCGGAGAGTAGATAGAGAGTAGGCGAGTAGGGGAGAGGAGATGTAAAGGGAAAGGAGATGTAGAGGGAAAGAAAAAGGGCAAAGAAAGGAGATAGAGGGATGGAGAGAGGAGAATATGGTAGGGAGAGAAAAAAGGGACAATTCTGGTGATGAAGAGAACAGCGGCCAGCACCGCTCATGGGTGTCTAACAAGTTAACGAGCAGCGGTGCGAAAACGGGGCTGGAAACGGTTGAAACGTCGGAGGAAGGAAGGAGAAGGCAAGGGCGAGTAGGATTCGCACTTTGCGTCAAAGGGAGGGACAGGGGGAGGTGCGATGGAAAAAGTTTCCACGGGCTTAAAGAATGGCAGCCGGAATTTCATTAACCAATAGCACCTCCGGAGTGCCTGTCGGCGCAAGAGTTTTCTCCGGGGACGCATTGAGGGATTTTTGGGCTGGGGGAATTGGGATTGTTGAATTTAGAGGGTGGAGGGAGAAAATATTTACTGAATGTTGGAGCTTGGGCGGGAAGGAGTGCGGGAGAATGGAGGTGCGAGGTTGGAGGGAGTGCGCCTCTGGTTTTGAGAGTGAATCCGAACGAATGGTGAGAATGTGGAATAGTGATGGATGCGGAGGGAGGCGGGATGAGCTACTCATAAGATTTGCCTGTTTTTGTTTTGTGAGCGTAATGGGGTAAGGGGAGGTATAAGGAAATGAAAGATAAGAAGGGAATGGATTATAACTGGTAACATTTAGGTGGGGGTGGTGATACAGGGAAATGAGAGAGGAGAGGGAATAACCGGAGTGAAAGGATAAGGCACTATAAAATTAAATGAGAGAAACGGGATTAGAGAAAGAGAGACTGGGAGAGGAAGAAGATGGGAAAGTATACTGAAGAGGAAGGTTATGAATCAGACTGTGTTGTTATAATAAATGGATGGCTTGGAAACAGAAAGAGAGAAACCATGAAGGACGTGTTGGCTAAATGGGCTTCTCGTGCGCCCAAGAGTGTCGAAAAGCTACGCCTATGTTACCTTAAATCTTACTTTAAATGGTCCAGGAGGGTGCTGATAGGTTAAATGAGCTATTTTAATACTTGGATGCATCCCGTATGTCTTCAAGAACATTAATAAATACAGCGTCACTAACACGTCTGTTTCATTTTTCATCATCTGGCAATGAGTGGGACACACATCACACTTTTGATGACCAGTGTCACCGAAAGTTTCAGTCAGTCCCGCTGATTCGCCAGAAAACGGGTAATGCTCGTATTTTACATTGCTCGTATTCAGAGCAATGTAAAATACTTAAATAACTGTTGCTCCAATTCTAGATGAATAACGCTGCTCAAATATTTAAATGGATAGACATTAAATATCATTATTTTATATTTATTATACAACAATAATTTTATGACTCATACCGAATAGATTGATCACTGGTCATTGGTTCTTTTAAGCAGGGACACAGAGAAAAGAATATTTTTATCAATATTTGAATCCAATTTCCATAAAAAATGAGGTATTATTGCGTGTTGTAAAATATGTGGTGGTGGCTATTTTAGTGTTTTTATTATTTACTAATAATATGATTACTAATTTATTATTACTAATTGAACTAAAGTTTCTTTTAATGAGTTACGCTATTCAAAAAACACAAATGTCCTTGAAAAGGATCTTAAAATTGTGTTAACATAAATGTTCTGTCTCCGGCTTTAGTTTATACTCGTATATCCCTGTATCTACAGGAATAACCCTTTTAAGAACCTACTTACGTTCTAGGCACACTTAGGTAAATTTCCTTTTCTTCCTACTTGGGGGAAAATATAATTACGATTATTCCCAACGTTATTACCCTGAATAAGTAGTGTTTTCATAAAGCTAACTATTTCATTTACTTCCATGGGAGTTCATTTTATTTTGAAAAAGTGCATTTTTACAATCCGCATAATTTTGCAGTGTTGCAAGATGATAACTTCAGTTCTCTTTCATGGAAATACTCCGATTTGGAAGGGGGAATAAATGAGGAATTCATAATTTATTGACTTGTATGGGTACCTCTAAGCAGTACTCACGTTTTATAATACTGGTGTTATTCCACTTTATTTTAGCGAACGCTATGGCATTATCTTCTTAAATTATGTTCAAAATATCTTTACTACTCAACATTTATTCTTTATCTAATAATAAATAAGCCCCATAAAATAGTTTTGCGATGAAACAAATTTAGCAATTTTTATGAACAACAGATAACCTCATATTCTCCACGTTTACCCAAATGATCCAATATAAGTACAAAATGCATAATTATGTATCATAAAATTTATAAATAAATCATTTTAACATATTAAAGTTTGATAAACGTAATATGTGCATTACGTAATTAATGGCTTTGAATAAAATTTACGGCTATTTCACATTGCTCCAATAATAGTGAAAATAAAAAAATACAGTATCTTTAATACATTGTTTTCAATTTTCACTTATAAAATTCATTACATGAACCAAATAAAATATTTGAACAATTAAATAATTGAATATATTTCTTTCTCTTAGGGAAATTAAAATTTTGTGAGTTTAAGTCTGCACGTTTTACAGTCGTCGGCGGGGGCCTATCTCCATCACTGAACATATGTTCTTCTGACTTGCTTTGCTTTACGTATAGCCACCGATGCATATTTGCAGAGAGATAATATATGCTATTGAAAAATTTAATGCTCTAATTTTAGAATATGGTTACGGCAACTTAGGGGTATCATACACATATAAGTTGTGGTAATTATTGAGTATTTGTTATCATTTGTGGTTCAAATTGTTTAACACTAACAAATAACTCACAGGAAACATAAAGGACATATGTAACATGCATATAAGCCTTATGCCAAATTCAAGCCTGCGGAAATTGTACTAACAATTAGATACTAGACCAGCCCTGCCGATTCATTCTGCATTACATGTTGAACAGGTTTATCGTAGACATCCAAGCTAAGAAATGGGTGCCTGTTACTCCTATTTTAGTTCTATGAAGAAAACTGGGCTAAAGTGTCAAGGGGTGAAAACTCAGACTTTTAAGCAGAAGAATGTCAATTTTGCTTTATGATAACATTTACTAGCATATACGTCAAAATATAAAAGGCATAAGATGAATAAATTTTGCCCTTAAAAATCTCAAGAACATTTTTAATCGGAATAACATCATTCATAAATTTGATAATTGTTATTAACAAATTATTACAAACTAAATTCTTAATAATACAAAGAAAGGGAAGTATTGGTTAGTCCCCCATTGGTTTAATTGGTCCCCTATTAGTTTTTTTGGTTTTTAGGGTTTTTGTTACGATGACCCTTTCTATCTGAATGTATACTTGTGGATAATGCCTATCTGGAGGGATAACAAAATATTTACCAAGATTCTGAAAATGGTTTATGCCTAACAGATATACGTATTGTAGTGGAATGAAATACCTTTCTTTAAGATCTATTGGAAATGATTCTTCTACCCCCACCACTAAATTTTCCAATTCTTTCTTGACCGCACGTTTTTCTTTTTCTGAAAAAATAGATTGGATATTTGAATGAATTCTTTAGACAATACATGGCTTACGTCAAAAGTATCGGGAAATTTTTCAGAAAAAAAGATTTCAGATATTGCTGCAACACCTCAACATTCTTCAAAATATATCCCTTGAGCGCCAACACACTGTTGCCAAAGGCTTATTTACAACAAGAAGGCTCCCTTGTAGGCGGATTCCAGAAGATCCTTATGGGTAGGCGTGCAAGGTTCTTTGACGGCTCTTATGGTCTCTTGGTGGTGTCCTTTGAGGGAAGATTTCACTTTTGGGAATAGGAAATAGTCTACTGGTGCGAAGATGGGACTGTGAGGGGGTTGCGGAATCATCGCGAAACGTTGCAGAAGGTCTTCGAAAGGAGACACTCGGCTCTGCTTTTGATCGTCCGTCAAGACCTTCTGAACGAGTTTAACACAGGTCTTTCACATCGCCATATGTATTGTCATCTTATCGATATCAATAAAATCTGCAATGATGCGCTCACTTAACGAAAGATCTGAATTCAGCACTTCACTCACACATTAGGAAAAATTGTTGCTGATATTTTTATGCAAACCTAGTAGAATGGCAGCATGTTAACTCCGTATCATTAAAGGAAGAGCATACGAAATCTCTTGGTCAGGAGGCTGATATATTTTTCCACAAAAGCATGCTGTCCAAAATAATAGGAACTCTATAACGTTTGGTCCTCAGAGATTAGTTTCTTCGAAATGCGTCTTTAATTTTAGCCGCCAGCTGCATACTTTCTTGCCCTCTCAATCCCTTTATTATACATCCTAAGCCATCTCTGGGACCTTTTCCACGGAAAGAGGGTAAATACGTATAATCCCACTCTAATGGAACACCACAACTGTTTTAATAACATAATTAATTTGTAAACTGATAATGATATTAGTTTCGTACCAATTCTCTGTCTGAGAAGTGTATTTTCTCATTAAATGGATATTTAAATTACAGAAACTTAATAAGGAGTTTAAAATTAAATGACAATGGTTGTGACGTTGACAAAACAAAGTGAAATTGCGGACAGTGACATAAGCCCATAGAAGTATTTTCAGTCAATATTTCATTATGACGGCTATCTTGTAAAAATGTATATGTCTAGAGGGAGATGATGTTAAGATGTTAACAGAAGTTTAACCTTCTGACGTATGTAGTTTTTTTAAGAAAATTAGAATGTCATGTAAATTGAAAGAACTCCGTAAATTGTGAGCCATGAATTGGTGAACCTTTTTGATGAAAGCCTTTATAAAATCATATAATGCTTTTGAAATTATCTATATAGAGTATATATTGTTCTTAAACTACTCTGTCACTATAGTTTTAACAGAAAAGTCTTAGAGCTAAATTTTATTGTTAAAATTGTCAATAATTAGAACCAGAGACTTGTTCGTAATTTGAAAAGTAACTGGTTTTCTAGGAGTGACATTGCGTAAGAGAGAAACAATTGCTTTTGAACAAACTATAACCTTTCCTTCTGCTTTCTTAAGTTCTCCTAACCTCCTTTCAGCAAGTATCAACTTCATTTTTTGATGTCATTAGTATGAGCACTTAGAATATGTTTTTTATGCTTCAGCAACTATGCAGTATTTCGATCTTTATTCGGAAAAAGTAGACTAGAAGAAAACGAAATTTTCATTTACGTGATATATTTTTCATTGTAAAGATATGAATATTTGCTATAAGGTTTAATGATACTATTTGATTCTATATTGTCGAGAATTAGTATTTACATTGACGAATTAAGCTAGGCACTTCCAGCTTACAACCGGCTCTAAATAAAGGATTTCACTTTGTCCAAAAATGCCTGGAAGAGGCACATCTTATGAAAACACAAAATTTCTTATTCCGAAATGAACATCCTTGTTTTGGCAACATGTTAAATTTACAAGAAGTGATATTCTTTGGGTAACCTTTCCACATTTCCAAATTTCTCCATGGTATATCTTTTGCTAAAGGTTTTCTGAGTAATATTGGTTCAAGATTATTTAAACTTTGCATTCAGGGTTTGTATTAAACTATTCCAGGGAAAAAAGTCGCGCACCATTTACCATATTCATCGCTACTGTAGGAGTTCAAAGATGCTGTACCTTGCAAAAATATCTCCTCCAATATTTGGGATGTAATATTAGGCGCACCAGGTTCATCGTATATGAAGGAAATACTCGACTATTTTGTTGTAACGAAATTAAATGCAATTGGCGCATTCGAGTTTAGCTAAATCATTGGCGACTATTTCACGGAAACTTTACTGTTTTTAGTACCTTTTGTGATATCCAATTTTTCTACTTTCAGTCAAGAATTGGGTTCCTTTGTGCGCCAATATTCACCCATCATTTTACGTATTCGCTATAGGAGCATTTCACTTCCCAATAGAATCCAAAGGAACACTCCGCTTTCCCCAATATTGCACTGAATAATTATTACCCTTTATTGAACGCGTTATTGGACCACATCCCCTTCAATGTGCGGAAGTGGGAAAGTGGAATTCATTTTTATGAGAGACCCTGGAATAACTGTAAGGATGTCTAGCGTGCAGTCTCTTGAGATAAATCGAAAAGGAATTTCTGCTTCCAACTCATATTTAAAAAACAATGGCAAGCAAAAAGATGCAAAATAAGCGCTGTAATCATCCATTCAGCTCATAGATGACTATTGTCTTTTCAAAAACATGAGTTGAATTCGTTTCCCGATACAGACATATATAATGCAGAAATATTAAGCCTAGTATACCGTATGTCGCAAAATTACGTTAATTAATTTTTCCTCTTAACTTCTTAAATTATTTAATTGAAAACTAGTCTTGGATCCCCATATCTTCTTTTAACTGCTATCTGATCTTAGCGTCTTGGTCAAAGTGCAATAATAGTAGTCACCGTTAATAATAATTTGTAAAATAACTATTATATTATAAGTACTATGAATAAATGTGCTAAAAATATCTCAAACTCATCTGGAGTTTACGGTGGAATGTTTTTATGAATATCAAAAAAATGTATCATTCTTTATCATTATCCAAACCTTTCCTGAACATCGCGGAAGGTTTTGCCAAGCGAAGGGTTTCTAGCGTACAGCTTAAAGCTAAAAAAAAAAAAACATTTCACCCAAAGGAAAATGCGTGTTCGAAATTTCATTAAGTTGAAGAAAAATCTTTGATAGATGCTGTGATCATAAAAAAATTAAAAATGAGCATTAGATGAATCAAAATACACACTTAAATGAAAGATTTCACTATTATTTAAGCGGTTAAATTTGTTCACTTTTCCTTCAAAGCATATTTTTTGTGTATTAAACACTCTCATCTGCCTGGAAGAGTTTATGTTCAAATTTTATGAACTATAATAGCATAGTTTTAATAGATCATTTGATACCTGGAAGAAAATTGGATAATTTTATATCCTCATAAAATGTGTAAAAACCTTTATTAGTGAACCCATTTTGTTGTTAAGCCTAATTGCAGACGGCGAAGAATTAATGCAAAAAGTTTGAACAAACACTTTAAGACGCCAAAATTGCATTTTATTTTTATAGTTGACTTCACTGATGTATAAAAGCTGGTAGCGATATTATTTCCATCGTTAAGACATGTCCTTGTTACTTTTAGCCCGATTAAAATTCGCCTTGAACGCCTTGTTTAAATTTTAGATAGTAAAATTTTGTCAGAATATTGAACGTGCGTATTGCTGCTCACTTACAAAATTTAATTTGAACAAAAGCCAGAAAAACCCATTAAGACTTGGCAAAAGTTATCTAACTGTGAGTCACACTCTTTCAATATGTTCTTATCAGGTTAGATAACATGACTATATGAACCACAATACTAATCTGAACGAAGTAGATAACGTTACCTGAAACATGGTACGATTTTCTATCCTCCCCGTTGCATGAAACATTGCTAAAATCTTTTAAAGGTATCACGACCTCTCATAGTTTTCGTATTTATTTATTTGATGATATTCGCTGCAATTAGGCAATTGTCCTGGTGGAAACTGTCACATAACATACAAACAAAATTTTAACAGTTACAATAGTATACAAATCACTGATTAATGGTTTATCACCCAGTGGCTGATTTACACTTCTCCTTAAAGCTCCTAAAATTGGAAGAAAAGGGCTCAAACAAACCTCCAGGCAGCTGGTTCCATTCAACAATAGATATGTTTAAAAAAGAGCATTTTTTTCTTATTTGATTTTTGCGTTCTTATTTTTATTTTAAAATCGTGGTCGTTTTTCCCCTTAAAGTATGGTTTTTCTATCTCTTTCCATAAATCTTCTCACGCTTCGTCATTTAAAAAAATTCTGTGCATCGCGCCTAACCTACTTCTTTTTCTTCTATTTCTTCAACATTTCCATTTCAATACATCCAACATATCCGTGACACTCTCTGCTCTTTTGTACTTTCCGAGTATGCTTTTTCACCTGACAATTTATAATGGCATAGATAATTGTAAATATCAAATCAGATAATACAGTAAATAACTGAAGAATGAAATTATGAAAATAAGAAAACGAGTAAAATGGATTAGAATCTTTTGAAATAAAGTAATATAGGTAATCTTTTGAAAAAAATATAATTATGTATTTACGATCGAGGAATTTTGCTCGGAATATAGAACTCTATTTGTAAACTTCAGGCAAGCGGAGAATATTTACCTTCCTTATGTTTGACGGTATGATCTTTGGATGATCGCCGGCACAAAAAGTCACCCAGTAAATACTAGCTGCACCGCTGAAGGGCTCGTAAAAAGGAATCGGGCCGTTTCGACGGGATGACAGAGACTATTTGGCTGTAAATTTAAAAAGTAAATAAATAATAAATAAACAAGATGCTAATGAGGCAATACTGCCACGGTGATTGGTGAGAGTGGTCTCGGGTAAATAATTTGAAAATGTTTCATCCTTGTGAGTGAGGGGGGGTACCGTAAAGGATAAGCTTTCCATCTTCTCTAAATTTCCTTCCGAAAATATTCTTTAAAAGGGTTCCCGGATACAGAGGTAGAGAGAGGAATAAAGTCAACGCGAAAGCGCTCCCAGGGAAGAAAAAGCAAGAGAAAGGGGCGAGAGAGGTGAAAGTATGCGTCATAAAACGTGATGCGGATGGAGAGGTGCACAATGGTCGATGGGGAGACCTGAGGGGACCGTGCTGAGAACAACGGGGGAGGGAATTTACTTTCGGAGAGTCTGGAATAAAAAAAAGAGCGATAAAAAGATGAGGTACGGAATCGTGGAAAGGTATGCGATGGATGGAGTGAATGGCCGTGACGGAAAAGATTACGGAAAAGCGGCGCGTTGAATGTGAGAGGAAGTTGGAAACAGAAAGATCTAGAAGGTTGTGAAGGAGTGAGCATAGGTTTGGTTGGGCCGAGAGAAAAACAGAGAGAGGGAGAGGCGAAGACGAGGCAAATAGGGTTTTAAAATGAGAGGTGTTTGGTGGGAAGAGAAAAGCTGGAAGAGGAATCCTTTGGTGAGAGAAAGTAGCCTGTGAGAGAGAGGTAGGGAGAGAGAACTTGTGACGAAAATCACACGGGAGTTTGAGATAGTGCTAAATGAATTAATGAGAATATGAGGATTCGACAGATGGATATTAAAAGCAGTTCCAGATATAAAGGAAGTTTTGAACTACCAACTCAGCTTGAATAGAGCACGTGAATGCAGAAAGAAGTAAACTACTTGGCTGGAAAACGGATATGTTGTGGTTTTAAGTTTATAAAAGCATTTATTCAATGCAACATCTCTCCTGTATCCACAGGAGAGATGAACGCCAGGAAATTCTAGAGAACTCTACTCTCTTAGAATCTTAGGATATATTACACAGGCCTAAAAAAAAATTTTTTTTGGTGCCGGGAATCTTTGTGTTGATTTTAACTATATTTGTAGAACTGAATCCAAATATGAAATCCGTTTTTATTTAACAGCTCTACTTTTTTAGAAATGGCACATCTTACGATTAGTTGTTTTAATATTTGATATATTCCGGAAAATAATTTTCAAAGTTAAATAAATCTATAAGTATACTAATTTACAAATACTCTGCGGTATTCCTTTTATTTTCAATGAAATGTCAATATGTTTTATGTATATTTCTATATAGTAGGCCAATGAGATTAAAAAACAAAAATCGTTCGTATCGACTTCGGTAAAAGATTGCGAAATTAGTTCATAAGGTATCCGAACTACTAGCATCAAGACTGCATGAAAAGAATTTACTGCAACCCGGTATAAAAATAAGTTTTTATCGCACAAGGGGAAAGGATATGCTACCCTTCTTTACTCAAGAAGACAATCTTACATTTTGTTTAGACGTTAAGGGTCTTTTGGAAACAATGGGACTACTATCACAATATGATTCTAGTGATTGGCGTTTGTTTATTGATAGCTCCAAGCGTAGTTTAAAATGTGTACTTCTTCACAATGGTAACAGGTTTGGCGCAATACCAATCGCTCATTCAACTGAAATGAAAGAAGAATACGATACAATACCATTGGTCTTAAAGAAGATAAAATACCAGGAACATCACTGGGTGATTTGTGTAGATTTAAAAATGGTGAACTTTCTTCTTGGGCAGCAAAGTGGCTACACAAAATATCCTTGTTTCTTGTGCCTCTGGGATAGTAGGGACAGACAAAACCACTGGATTAAGAAGGAGTGGCCTAAGAGAGAAAACTTGGATGTTGGGAAAGAAAACATCATTGCTGAATCTTTAGTTGAAAATCTATTCTAAAATCTCTAATTTAGAGAAAATCATCTTACCACCTCTACATATTAAACTAGACCTAATGAAGCAATTTGTAAAGGCTCTCGACAAGAATGGACCATGCTTCGGCTACTTAAGACTAAAGATGCCCCATATAAGTATAGAAAAACTTAAAGCTGGTATTTTTGAGGGGCCACAAATCAGACAACTTACAAAGGATCCTGCTTTTGTCGAGTCAATGAATGAGATTGAAAAAATTAGTTGGATGTCATTTGTTGAGGTCATAAAAAATTTTCTAGGAAATCACAAAAGTGGAAATTATATTGAGCTGGTAAACATTATGCTCAGTAACTTCAAATCACTTGGATGTAATATGAGCACAAAAGTTCACTACCTACACAGCCACTTAGAAAATTTTCTTGGAAATTTAGGAGACACAAGTGAAGAACAAGGTGAAAGATTTCACCAGGATATAAAAACAATAGAAGCTCGCTACCAAGGAAGATGGGATAACCATATGATGGCAGATTACTGCTGGTGCTTAAAACGAGACTGTTTGAACAAAGTGCACTCAAGAAAATCGCGCAAAATAAGCTTCCGATGTGTTGAGTGATGTTTTTATGTATTTTTTTCTTTTCAACTTGTTGTATTACAGTAAAAAATTTAAGTATTTGTGTTCAATTGTATTGTAAAATTCTGTTGTGTTTGTGGGTGATTTAACAGCCCTAGAAATAAATCAAGTCTTTATATTTAGTGGGTTTTATTATTAATATAATATTCCCATATCATCATATAGAAGATTTTTTTACGTAAGTAACAACATATCTATATCTTGAAAACTATAGCTGATAGGAAAAACTAGTGTCATAATTGGATTCAGCACCCCAATTGTTCTTTAAATCAACATTAAAAGCTCCGGCACCAAAACCACTGTTGGCCTGTGTTATTAATATAATATTCCCATATCATCATGTAGAAGATTTTTTTACGTAAGGAAGAACATATCTATATCTTGAAAACTATAGCTGATAGGAAAAAACTAGTGTCATAATTGGATTCAGCACCCCAATTGTTCTTTAAATCATCAGTAAAAGCTCCGGCACCAAAACCACTGTTGGCCTGTGTTATCTAACTAAAACATGGTCAATACTATAAGTTAAATAGTATAAATAAGCATTTTCAAAATATTAGGATTCAAAAGATCAGGATTACAATATGAAAACATCTAATATCAAAGAAGTGTATATTTAAATGTATATATTTTATTAGGTTTATTGTTACGACTTTTTGGTATTCAACCACTTTGTATAGGATAAACTATTAAAATAAAAAAACGATAATACTAAATAAGCAAAATAATCGTAACCGCTGTAGAAATATTAGGTCTTCTTCATTATCTGCATAAGATGCCCGTTCAAAATCGATTCTCCCATGCATTATTCTATTTGGTAAATTATTAATGGATTAATGCGCCTTGTTAAACCCTTCTAATAGGTTCTTGTTTTCTACACCTTAACTCTTAAAATGGAAATGCACTGCGTTGTATTATTTCTCTTTTTGCAGTATATTCAAAATATTTTTGTAGTGTATCCTTTTGCGGTTCTGTGTGTTCAATGCCAATTCATGTTTAGATGCGACTCAGTTGGAGAAATACGTTTTAATAATTCACGTGAGAACCACTACCAGGTAGGACTTATGAAAAAAAGGCACTTTTAACGGATTTCCTGGAAAAGAACGCTCTCGTTTGACAAAATTCATGTCTACACCCATGAAAAATTGAGAAAAATATATAGAGTTTAGTGTAATCCTTCGAGAAATGGTATAAGCCCGCAGGAGAGATGAGCGTCAGAAAATTGAGTGACGAGAGCTCTAGTCTCTTGGAATCTTAGGATGTATTCATTAATGTTATATTATTATTATGGATTTTCATTTTTGTTATTATTCAGATCTCAGAAATTAATTGGAATTTCATAAGAATATGAGAATTATTTTTAT
Organism: Hetaerina titia; assembly: GCA_037158775.1. Classification (NCBI taxonomy): domain Eukaryota; kingdom Metazoa; phylum Arthropoda; class Insecta; order Odonata; family Calopterygidae; genus Hetaerina; species Hetaerina titia. The sequence goes on along the minus strand of CM073769.1, from coordinate 76,175,288 downwards.
CTTTTATTCATCATTTCATTTTATAATCATTTATACTTTGTGCTTTTTTTGAATTGCGTAATTATAGTATTGGTGATTGAGAAAAACAGCATCAGGCGATCCTAAGGTTATTATAACTGAAAAGCGGCTAGGAAACATAGTAAATAACTCGAAATAATGAGAAAAGATTTACTCAAGATTAAGATCGCTTAAAAGTGAATGACATCGGATTATGACCCATCAGCTTCCTCGGATAATCCGAAGATCTTAAATTGTATCCATTGGATCAGAGTGGATCATCATGATGAATGGAGGATACGAGCGACGTTTATGTACTAAATTTACAATTGCTTCGCTTTTGATAACTTAATTTATGTATTTAATATAACTGGAGGAGTCAGACAAATGAATGAATTATAGGACACGTTGTTTTTAAAGTTGTATAATGAAGGTTGTTTGCGATGTTAATCTCCAGTTGGCAAGGATTAATTAAATTTTAGTACGATAATCATACATAATGAAATCGAAAATTAATTGTATATAGCAGTAAATTGTATTAAATTCAGAAACGGTTCCTGCTAAAGTGATTGCAGCAAGTCCTATGAAATTGTCAGCGACAGTTAATTGAGATTGATAGATTAGCGGTTGCCAAATGTTTTGTGACAAAAACCGAAGCACAATCCCATATGAGTGTTTCCCATGTGAGTAAAAAATATATTTCCAGGCGTGTTTTAAATTCCAACCAAAAATTTCATTGCTATTTAAATATATTTTTACTATTTTATAAACAAATTAGCTTTAGAAAAAAATAACCAACGGTATTTTCGTTGAAAAATTTTTCCTTTACGTATTTAAAATTGAATGTGCAATCAATTTATTTTTTTAAGTTAATATGAAACATAATAACGCTCGAAATTTCAATCATGTGTAAGACTCGTTTTCAGGTTTATTAATTAAGTCATATTACTGATAGTAAGAACCCTAAAACCTTTGAAATAATAATGTATTCAGTAGAATAGAATGAATAATAGAAGAAATATAGAAGAGAATGAAAATTTGCAGTTTCATAAATTTTCATTGGTCTTTTCAAAAATTATCATTAATTATGAGAAAAGAGAGTTATTCCAATGAAGATTATGGGCCTTAATCAAGAGATGATTACTGAAATTGGAATTCACCTAAGGAATAATGTATTTAGTTTACTAAAATTTTAAATAGATAATAAAATATAATTTTGTTATGAACATTCAAATACCTATTAACCATTCCAAGTAGACGCTCAGCGTCTGGTGCATTTTACGTATGGTGCCTCCTGGGTAGTTTATTTTAATAAAATGAACAATGACAGAATGCTTCGATAGGGTAGCCGGATATTTATCGGGAACTAATAGCTTCCTTTGCGCCATATTGAGGAAAGGCAAATTTATTATTATTTGTAAATATTAGAATTTGTTAAACATTATTATTTGCAAATTTCCTATGAGCTAGGTATTACTATATATGCAATTTGCTAATTTATCTAGGAGTAAATTCTTAATTATGGCATCAGCTTTTTTTTTGCATTGTCAAAAGACGAATTTTAAAATGCGTTCAAATTTCATGAATAACAAAAACCGATATTCTCTGAAGGAAAGAGAATGTTTTCAAACGTTTCCTCATCATTTCAGCCATTTATACATAACTTGACTCCCTAGGTACCACTTTCTATCTTACTTCCTGGTGGCAAACAAACTTATCAGCCGTGGAAAAATCTGCTGAAGATTAGTTTACCCTATCTCGTGAAAACATGGTTTTCATAAATCTGACGTATATTGGCCTCTAGATTAACTCATAACACCTTTCGTCATGGCACTTAACTCTTCAACCAGGTTTCGTGTACATACTCCGGTTCCCTGTTCTCCTTCCTAGGCTAACGCGTGTGCTGCCAGAATAGTCTGAAGTCTGGGGAAGGTGAGCTATTTTATCACTCTTAGGTAGTTGGAGGGTTCAGAAGGATTACGCATTACATACGGTTTATTATTGCATTATTTTATCCATTGATGATTAAAGAAGTTTGATAATTATTGGTCTTCAAAAAACATATTTCGCAAATTCTTCCTGATGGAACTCGCCTCGAAAAGTGTTGGTTTATTTTGCTGCATTTATTTTGATACCACAAAAATCAAAATAGCTGTCATTATTATTGGCGTCCTTTATTTATGATTAGTACGTTATTGATCAGTAAGTAATCAAAGCTTTTGTCAAATTTAAGTCGCTTTTCTTCTTTTATTTGGATACAGGTGTCTGCTTGATATATTAATGATAGCAAAGATCATGGAAAATGGGTAATTTGGGTATCAGATCTACTGGTAAATTACCACGGGTAAATTTAGATTTTAGATGTTATTTAGATTTTACTGCACTTTAGACCAAATTTTCTGATTAATAGGTCCTTATCTGAACTTTTTTCTTGCCCAAAATTCTTGGACCAATAAAAACTGATATATTCTACGTAAAACAGTTTTAATCTACAATAGATAAACATTTTTTACATTTTATACTTTTCAAAAATCTCTGAAAAAATACAAAAATTCTCGAGCATGGAATTGCAATAAAGTTAAGGTAAACTGTTATCATTGATAGACCATAGCTACTTTTTATGAAAAGAAAATCAAATTTCGGTTTTGGTCTTTTCATTTTCAGCGGGCAAGATAAATCCAAGTGAATACATTTTTTGGCGCAAAGGTAGAAGAAATAACCGAATTTAATCAAACGAACTTTGATTTTAAGGGTTATTCTGATTGAAAAAAAATAATATTATCATTTTTCGTTTTCTGCGGTGCGAGCAATATCTGATCAAATGATTTGTAGAAAGTCTCAATCTGCTATTATAAACCGCTTACTCAATGCTATCGGTGAGCGCAGGTTTCAGGGGTAAACTCCTGCGAGAAAAAAAATGATCAGATTACCGCACAGAAGATTGAATTAGCAAATACCCATCATCCGTTTCGATGTTTCTCTTAATATTTTGATTTTTATGGAGATCGGAATTCGTTTAACATGCTACTAAGAGCCTTATAGATTCTTTACACTTTTTCAATTTTTAGGATAAATGTTTCACTAATCATTAAAATTTATAAAAACATTAACCATGCCATTAGAACAAATGTCGTAGAAGAAACTCTATAATTTAATTAACGTTATAAAATGTAAGAATTTATTTATGATATGACCTTATTTCAACGACTATACTGCATTTTCAGCTGTGCATTCAGAAATGTTTGTACCTAACGAATTTGAAATTAGCTGGCTATTAGTCTGCCGACTTATTTGAAACGAGAAAAAGAGTGAGTAAATGAAATTTTACGAATGATTCTATATCAATTCGTTCTATTTCGTGCAGAATCGATGATTTAACCCGACAGATAAACAAAATACGTTTACAAAAGAAATTACCAAAATCCATACCATTTACTCAATTAAGGGACTAATAGGAAACGTTTTAACAAAAAAGACATTTTTTGTATGAAAACGTCCACATTTCCCAAGGATATTTCAATAATTTATTTTTATGCAAGTGGTGAGAAAACTTTTGAGAACATATACTTGCATACTAAATATCATTCAGTCATTCCCTTTAATATTGTACTATATGTCTTATGATTTTAATCGGAATGAGCGAAACTATGGCTTTACAGCAGAGAGGATAAATAGTGAACTTTATGGCCGAATTTATAGAGATAAAATTACGTGAACATCAAATTTATTAAACGATAGTTATATGGAAAGTTTTGAACATTAATAGACGAAAGTCAAAGTAATTATTTTTTTATTTTTGGAAAGAGGTCGAAGTAATTTCTTTTGTTCATTGAAAAAAATTGTATATAGTATTTAGTTATAATAATCAACGAGAAAACTTGTTCCAGTTCGTTGTCATTCCTCTTTCGCGCCATAAAGTCTTGTGGTTACTTTAATTTTTTTTCCTTTCTAGTTAATACGTTTACCCTCTAGAATTGAAATTAATGTTTGCTATGTTTCTTTTCTTAAAAGTTATAATTGCATATTCCAAACATAGAAGGTGATTATTTTTTAAATGAAAATCTGTAAATTTTTCATGGATTCTAATTAACCAAATTCTAAAAAATTCGAAGAACCCTCATCTTGAGTTGTTTTTTGCTTCTTTTTATGTAAACTGGCATTAAGAAAGCCAAACTTAGCTTGAAAACTATTTTTGATAGCCTTATAGCCACTCAAGACATTCCTAATCTTTACAATTTATTTAAATTTAAGCGCAATTCCCGTGAAAATTAATAGACACATAAAAATGGATTGGATTTTTTGTGAATTTTTTAGGCTGCAAGGTAGCGGACAGTTTACAGAAGATATTTCATCTATTACTTTTCACCGTGATGACGTTTAAAATGTATTTGTAATTTGAAATAAGTTTATTTTCACATCCATTTCATCCAGCAGAAGAAAAAAAATATAGTTTCTTTCGCTGATAGTTACTACTGGTAGTGCTACTGGACTATTTCATAATTTGAAATTGATATCGAGATATTTGATAAAATATCAGTTCTATCAAAGGTAGATGAGCACATTGAAACCCTACGTTTTACCAAACGCTGTACTAAAACAATAAAAATACCTTCATGCTCTCTAATATTGTCTGTTATTCTCACTATAAAAGTACCTCTGTTCACAATGGTCTTCGGAGAAGTAATTATTAATTTAGGTAAAGAATGTTTCAATATATGCTTATATTGTAATTTAAAATTGAAGAGGATATATCCTTTCATTTACAAAAAGAATGGTTTACTACCGCTTTCTGAATACAAATTAAGGTTTTTGAATATTAGTTGTAAAGTTGAAGTTTATTCAATCTTATCAGGTTGCTATGGAAATGATATCTTGCTTAGTTAAAACTTGATAACTAATGGATATCAATTAATACTCCCATATATTCAACAGATTAAGGCGAAGGTGTAGTGGAAGTTCGTCTATGAGAAAATAAATTTGCATTTTTCCACAAGTTTATGAGAAACGTTCCACCCGTTTCGGTTCAATGAACCGGAATACGAGTAATGTTACTTATGAACAGTTGGCAAAGTGCAAATTCGTTTTCTCATGATACTTCCATCATTCCATTTTAGATCAATCTACCACTTTGTTATTAATTGGCTATAATTACTGTTGAAATACCTACATTAAATGAAACATTTAACATATGCCTGTGTTAGAAAATTCAGGGCGTGATAATTTAAGCTATGAGAAATTTGAGGAAATGAAGCGGACACAGTTCGTTGAAATAGGTTTTATAACTATATATAGCTGTTAAAAGTAATGGGACGTAGAAATAAAAAGATATAGGCATAATTAGCGTTGATATACAAGACAGCTGAACTGGATTGTCAAAAAACTACTTACACGCGGTTGGTGAATCAGTATAATTAAGTTATTTATTATTATTATTTGGAAGTATACTTTTTAAAGGTAGGATTTCGGATGGAAACAGACTGTACGCTCTACATTAATTAACCTTGTCTAATAACGCACCATGCATAAATCACTTCTTCTATTCCGCATACTTTCTTCTTTATTTCATCTTATTCAAAAATCCTTTTCTTTGCCTACCTACCTAACGTACCATGCCCATCTAACTTCCTTCGCCCTTTCAGATTGATCAGTATTTCATCGCCAATTAAATTGTCCTGCATCCATCTTTGCTGCCTAGTTTTGATTTCTCTAACATCAATTCATTCTTGTCCATAATGTCTACTACTTCCTCATTTGTTTTTCTTTCTGTTCATATTTTACCTTTCCCATCTTTCTCGACTCCTACATTTCACAAGTCTTCATTCTACGCCTTTCATCTTTCTTTAACCACCATATATTCAGTGCATGCAGTGCAAAACATGGTGCATATAATAGTTTTAATGAGTTTTTCATAACAAATTCACCAGTGTCTCTGCAATCACACTTTGTCCTCCGAGTGAAGGTTTATTTGTCTGACATATGTTATTCTTATGTCGCTACTAATTTGACCATAATGGTCGAAAACACTGACTAGGAAGGTACAATCTTCCACCAGCTCTGGATACTATCTTCCTATTTTGATGATTAATTTAATTTTTCTTTTCTCGAAAGCCCTACAGCCTTATATTTGCTTCCATTGTTTCTCATCCTACACATATAACACTGATTTTTTAATTAGCTCAGCTATGATTGTAACCTCATGGCTGACTGATTAACCACGGTTTAATCACCGTAACTAACCAAGTAATATGACTTAGCCTTACATATCCAGTTCCAAATATATTTATATAATTTTGGTGATCTAAAATTAATTCAAAAAGTTTCTCATTTTTATAAAGTTGAATAAAAATATTTTTCTTTATAAAGGGGTCTTGTAAAGATGACAACTTTGAAGAAAAGGAGCAGAAAGCGTGAGAAGGAAAAAGAGAAAAATGGAACAGGGTCTACTCAAATTCTGTTTTAAAGTTGACCTGAAAATAAAGTTTTCCTTGAACTACATTTTTATTCAAGATTTTTCTTATTCATTGTTATTTCAAGATTCATGAACATCGAACTTTGAAAAAATGAAATAAACTTCCAAGCAAAAATGTAACTTAAAGTTAAATTACCGATAAACTCCTATTGGGCACATACTAGTACTCCGTCCTTGTACCCCGAGTAATAAGAAGCCCTCAACTTTCACTTTCAAACACTTTTTTTACCACAGCCGCAAGTACAGTTGGATGAGAAGAAATTGTGGGAGCGGTAAATGAGTTAAGGTATCAATTCTCAGCAGTCAGCGTAATGAATGATGGTAGTTTCTTTTTCACATATTTATCACTCACGTGCAAATTATTAAGGTTTACCTTGAAACATTGTTATTTGATCACGCTGATACACATACCACTTGGGTTATGATAATAAATCACCATATTTTGGAGTTCATTAGCAAATAGGTTGAGGGAAATATTCAAAGGCAGTCATCCGATTGCGGTTTCAAGTACCATCTATATTTTCATATCGAAAATTCTGCATCAATAATTTTCACGAAAATTTTCCTCACACATATTTTCATTATTCAGGACGTAAATTTATGATAAGGCTATTAAAATAGTTTCATGTGAAATATGTAAGTTTAGGTGTGAGGGTGAAAAGAATCCAAGCGAAGAAATTCAAAAGCTCCAACTTTGAAACATATTGGACTTTCAAGTGTAGTGATGAATATCGCTGGGATCACTTAAATACATTGAATGTGAGTAATACGTATAAATGCAACATTTTCATCACTTTTGGACGTTTTTCCACTCTGAAACACCCGATCTACCCATAGCGTTATCACCATAAGCTACTTTGAGCATGCCATGAGTCTCTGTCTCATTTTTTCCCAGTTTCACGAAAAATTTGATGGCGTAGCATTATTAAAATAAGCAGTTCATAATGGAGCGTAACGAGATTACGTTATATAGGTTTCACAAACGAACTATCTGCACTCAGAAAAGACGGGGAGCCACCTGCCACCGACCTCCAGCTTTTCCTGAGACTCCACTCCTCGAGCTCAGCCATAGAAACCGCCGCCGGCTGGTCCGTCTATCCGGGAAAAAAAAGTCATACTACGCTTAGGTTACCTAGTTACTTACGCTTACCTAGTCGGTATGTCCGTATACGTATATATATATATACGTATATATATATATATATATATATATATATATATATATATATATATATATATATATATATATATATATATATATATATATATATATCCACATCTGACGCTGGACTCAACCTTTACACAACCAATTTCCCCGGATCCCACAGACTGAAAACCCTTCTCAAAGAACTTTATCCTATATTTCATGACAATGACGCGACCACATCCTTACTGCCCCAATGCCCCTCTGTCGCTTACAGACGACCAGCCAATCACAGAAACCTTCAGAGAGCCACCAACCCTTTGGCACCCCGCCCTGACAATTTTCCACATATTTCCCCTACCTGCAATCGCCCCCGATGTAAAGCATGTCTGCTCATCAGATCTGGTCCCCTCTCCCCACATCCCCTCATTGTCCCTTCACCCCGTTCCCACGCTAATTGCCTCTCAAAAAATATTATCTATCTTTTGTCGTGCAAACAATGCACCTCATTCTACATAGGCGAATGCATTACCCCCTTATCCATCCGAATGAACAATCACCGCTACTCCTGTAATTCTGCTTCACTCTCTTCTCTTCCTATCCCTTTACACGCAAGTTCACACAACCTATCATTCGACGAATGCTTTTCCCTAACAGTTCTAGAATCCCTACCCGATTCAGCCACCAACATAGAGGTGAGAACTCGCGAATCCGCATACATCCTATATTTCCGATCCTTTAAAATTCCCACCCTTAACCGCCATCTTTAATTTCCTTCCCAACAGTCCCTAAACTTTCCGCCCCCCCTCCTCTCCCCAGGCACTCTTCCCTCAAAATCTCTCAGTCTGACCTGAAAAAGGCCTCGGAGTAGGCCGAAAACTCAAATCATCAACAGTGTGAGTGTCTTTTTACGTGTTATCTGTTTTATTCTGTGCTCTATTGTGCCGTCCAAAAGTTATATTCCTCTCGTGATTACTTCAGCAACATCGATATATATATATATATATATATATATATATATATATATATATATATATATATATATATATATATATATATATATAAAGCGGGTCGCGGTGGTCTAGTGGGTAGAGCATTGGACTACTGACCGGAGGGTCCCGGGTTCGATTCCCGGGCAAGGCACTTTAGGCACCTGCAGCTCCACCCAAGCTAGTTGATTTTTCGGGTACCAGATCTTCCTGGGAAACCATAACCGGCACAGGGAAAGGAACTGGCCCCCCTACCCTGATGTGTGAATATTCACACGCCGTCGGGCTTGGTACACGGGTGAGCTCTACCATCACCTACTAACCTGACCTTCGGGTTGATTACTGTGTTTATGGTTTATATACTATATATATATATATATATATATAAAGTCATATTATCTCCTGAATAATTAGAATATGTGACAAAAGTTTTCGCGAAAAGTATTGAGGCAGAATTTTCGATATCAAAGTATAGATGGTACTTGAAACCGCAATTGGATGACCGCCATTGAATATTTCCCTCCACCTATTTACTCACTAACTCAAAAATATGGTTAGTTATTGTCATATCCCAAGTGGTAAGTCTATCAGTGTGATCAAATAACTTCATAAAGCTCACGCGCCGGTATTATCATCTGATATCGTGATTGATACCAAAAACGCGATCACCGTTTGTCAAACTCATCACAACGATGCTGTACTTATCTTGACGCGGGTAGCAATATCCACTATCGTAAATAATGCTGTACACAGGACATTGGCGTTATCTCAATTTGTGGCGGAAACACGCGTGAAATATCCGTGATTATTCAACTCTTTTGAGCTTTTCTCCTGAAACACATTTTATGAGTAACATTTACTTATTTTGGAACTTGAAGTAAGACCTATTTATCTAAAATTTAAAGAATTACCGCAATTATACAAAAAGGTGTTATGCAAAAGTGAACATGTGCAATTAAATATCATAAAATGTATGGCATTGAGCAAACTTCAACCATTACTTCATTAAGAGACCTTTTATTATCCAATTAAAAATGTCATTCTCCCTAAAAATAAATTAAATCCTTTGATCCTTCCCTTAAATCTATTGTAGCACTTATTTTCAATTATATTAATGAATTAAGGCCACCCATGACATTTATCATTGTATTCATCGTTATTATATTGCTCTACAGCCATGAAACTGAAGGAAAAAATGTAATCTTTGTGTCAGTGATGGGGATGAAGAGTCCGCGTGCCAGCATGAGTTAAATACTCTTTGGGTTTCGTGGTATATAACAATGTATATATATATATATATATATATATATATATATATATAGCATGATACTGGCTTATTTGTTCATAAATTTAATTATGACATTATGAAGCGAAATTAATTCAATGTATTTTAATTTATATATTTTAATTTTAATAATGCTTTATAAATTTACAGTAGAATGTTCAAACGTTTTATTAATTTTTGACGTCATAATTGCCTCTATTAATCAATATGGTCTTTATACTTTCCTTCCACAAATATGTTAACTATCCATCAATTCCAGTGGCGTCAGTATATATTTAATTGATAGAAGTTAAAGAGACAAAGTTACGCAGGTAGTAAGGTTACCGAGTTCGAAGATGAAATTTTAGTGACAAATGACTGAAATGGCTGATATTATTAGTCTAGGGACAGGAGCCACTTTGCGTGGGAAGAAACATCTAACCTTTTTGACCAAACCAGTTCAAAGAAACAGGTCTCCCAAACATGGGATTGAAGAAATCGGGCAAACAAGTATTTCATCCCAAACTTCGTATTTACGAAACTCGGAAACCCACATAACTCGGTAGCCATTACCTATAATCTAGCCAACTTGTGGCCAAGCAGATAAATAAAATTTAGGATTTTCAGTGATAGCATATGTCAACCTTGGTTGTCACATCTCATTTATATCACGACAAAGGGGCTATCATTAGGCAAAAAAATAATTTTGCGGTTTGAACCACAGGGAAAAAGTAGGTAAGAGATACGCCATCACAGACAGATGCATTCATCCGTTATCACGATACGCAAACGTAAAAAAATCGAACCTATGCGCCCGAATATATTGACTTATAAATTAAAATTTAATGATTTAGGTAAACAATCGAATTATTGCCTGATGAATATGGGCATGTGCACGATGAATATGTGTGAGTACGAGATTTTGAATGTTTTGCTAATGCATATTCAAATACATGTCTGAATAATATTTCTGCATGAATGGCTAGCATTGTAATACTAACGGCCACACTCTCTTGCGGGATATTGAATAAATATATAATTTACAATTTACTTTTTCTTTTTTCGCAAATTAGTGGATGATCAAAGTCAGCTGTGCAATATCCTCGGATCGTCTGCAAAATATATCCCCATTAGAGGATCCTAGATTACTTCGCGGAATAAAAAGTTAACTCAGTAATCCCTTAAAATGAACAAGAGCGTATTTTATGCAATATTTATTAATCTGATTACTTTTCATAATGTGAGTAGAGTAATTAGCTTTTCTTGGTGTAAAGAAACAATAAAAGTATACGAACTCCATTTTCACGGGTTTATTTATTTCTAGTGCATTAACTGGCTTTTAAATTTAATTTTATTTCTTGAAAAAAAAATTATGATGTTTGCATAAAATATAGAATAAAAAAAATGAAAGAGAAGAAAAAGGAATTAAATATGTTTATAAGATGACCAGCCAGATTTTTACGCACTTTAGTTGCATGCTTGGAAGTAATATGAATTTCAATTTTATTAAATATATCAAAAGACATTCCTCCACATGCAATGACAAATATGAACGCGTACGCACAAAGCAAGAGCACAGGAATCCGTAGATTGAATCAATGGAAGCCTTCATAAAAGACCTTTGGTTATATAAACCCTAAAGTGTGTGCTTAAAAGGCTTCATTCCTCAAAAAAAGGATACTCCCTCGCTTGCGCCACAGAAGCAAGCTTAATTCCTCTCGTTTATATCCTCGGTACCTTCATTGCGAGCACATTTTAAATCTTGCTGCTTTTACTACCTTTCCCTCTTTTTAACCTATTCTAGGAACTTTAACGCTATCTCCTCCCTTTCCCTTCACCACGAGCCACCTTGTGATGAACAGTCCCGAGGCCGTTTGTTGTGGTATAGTCTCCTCCGGTCCGCCTCATCATTTTCCATTCCAGCTCACCCTCGCGACGTCCATGCAACTCAAGTTGTGTCCCCCCAGAAGGGGTTACTCGACGGGGATATTTAAAGCTCTGCACATGAATGTGTTTTGTGGCAGCAAAATACGTTTTTAATGATAATAAGCATTTGGACTCTTTAAACAGATATAAAATTATTTAAAGAATTCATCCACTGAATTTAATTTTATTAAGAATTCTATTGTGTTAAATTTTTTTACACTTGTTGTTTAACGACTTAACGTTTTTTTATGACTGCAATTACCGGTTTCAGGTATTTGAAGTTTGAAATTGAATTATAGTCACACTAGGGTCTCACTGTCGTTTGCCAGATCATACAGTATTTACCCAACTGGTCGATAGAGGGAAACGTCAAGTGGAAAAAAATAGGTATCCATATAGCTTTCCATTAAATTAGCAGCATATTTCAAAGTAACGAGTTGGTTAATGGATTATTTATTTTTTATGGAACAGAATTTCTCTAGAATTTTTAATAACAATTTTGAAAAAGGCTCTTTTTTGAGTAATTTATGCTGAGGTGCTAAACTTGCATTGTATTATTGCTCAAATTTTTTGAAAGCTACTTATATGGAAATTTATATTTTAAGGATTGTGCGAAATAAATGCTCCATGTTAAAAGCAGGGACATAAATGGCAAAGTGATTATTGATCCACACGGGAAAATATTTGGCCATTTATTCGTCGGAAAGGTTTTACAAATAGGAATGAAATATTATATTTCTATGGTATTTTGTGGCGTTGTGTGAGCACAAACTTTGCTTTGAAATTATTTTTTAGCAGATATAAAAAAATAGGGAAATGTAGTTATAAGTAAAGTTTAGGCGTTGTAGTATTTTGCTAGGCCAAGGAAACATAAGAATTGTAATGACATTTAACGACTGGAATTCTGGGTATAACCGTCCTCGGTATAGGATATTCCAATAAAAATTCCTCAAGTATAGTTCTTTTATTTGATGTAGTAAAGAGGCACTTCAGTCATTGGGTTTGATCTGCGGAGTCATAATTGAACCGATGATTTCGTTTAAACTACCATGTTGAGTTAGGATTTGTTTCTGCCGTGGTACTTCTCATTAATTCTTCCTATGGTGTCAGAGTTCCATATGCGAATATTACTTCACAATACAAGAGATGTGGCTTTGTTTGATTCAATTTTGTGGATGGTAGAGTGAGGAACGCTTAACTATAGAATGACTATTCGCCGCTGATTCTTTTAAAATAAAAGTCTTCGTTCCACAAAAGATGAAACCTAATGTATGGTGGAGTAATTTTTTGTCTTTTCTTCGTTTTTTTCTTAATGGTTTGATACGACTATCTCCAGTTATCAAGGAAAAGATATTTTAACATTGGGCATATTTCCATTTTCCCTACTCCGTATCATTCACGAAGAAGAAACATTCATGCGGTCAGTCGATTGTCCGGTGATGATTCTTAATCAATTCCAATTGGCTCCTCTCCGTTTTCCTCTCGTGGGAGATTTCCTTTTCTACTGAAGATGAAGCAAGCCACTTATCTCACGTAGCCACTCATTAGCGTCCTTTCCCAAACAATGGCTTTCCGCAATATTATTACCATCTGCATATATGGGTGATTGATCCCGAAGTTCTTCACCCATCGTGAACCTTGATTTTGCCTTTCCCTATGCAATTAGAATTTGAGCGTATGTCTCTCTTTTTCTCTTTCCTTGTAACCGGTAATTTAATAGTCTGCAAAGAATTCTAGATAAGTGGAAATAGCAATATAGCACCCTATGTATTTTCCCAGAATGGCTTATGAAATGAGTTCCTTCGTGTAATTGAAAATGAAGGGTGAATACCAGTGTTTCATTCCTACGATAAATTTAGAAAAAGAGGAGAGATTTAACACAAACAAAGAAATATAGCTATTACTTAAACGTTTTACTCTCTAGAATATGGAAATTAGAACGGAACGATTATGGGAATAAGGGGACGAAGCGAAGGGGACAGCATATTTGGGCAATAACAGATGGGAAGGAAACAGCGTCTTTTATTATTCTCTTCGTTTAATTGCAGTTTCAGGCTGACCTCCAGATTGCCCTCCGAAATCTTTTGTTTTGCATTTTTTTTACGGTCCGTCACTGACCAACCGCTCAAAATTCCATTTCTAGCGACCTACTTGACTCCCTTCACTGGGATGAAAGCCAAATTTCGGTTTACATTCTTTCCTCGTTTTGATCAAAATACAGATGCAGGCAGATACTAAAAATAAGTATAACACTCTTAACATTCCAATTCTTTGATGATTTCATCAGCTAATGAGTCTTGAAAAAAGCACAAGACCGGGTAAAGAAGATTTCCATGTTTCGAGGTCGTCTAAAATGTTTTGTTTTTGATGAGTAAACTTCATGTTTGTGTGAAATGAAATCGTAAAGTTATATTTATAAAAAGAAAACTTATTTTTAAAATCGATTTTATAGAACTGGCGTAGTACACACTGCTATCCGATAGAATCTATTTTTGTGATACAAAATCAGTAATGTATATCTCACCTCTTTATTCCATTGTAGCTCTTTCATTCGATCTTCAAAAAAAATCTTTACTCTTAAAAGCAAATCTTACGACCATAAAATGTCACAAAAATTAATATGAAAGTGTGTTTAAGATGAAGGATATCTCTATTATTTTAAACCATGGATATTTAAACTTTGCTGCAGTTTTAATTACATGACAACACATGAAATTCAAAGTTCTGAAAAAGATGGGCGTTAGATCTGGAAACATTTGCCTTCCTTTTTTGTGATTAGATTGAGGGAGGGTGGAACCCAAATGGAAGCAACCTTCCAGTTCTGAATTCTAGGTCACTCTGCATATTTCGTTACGGGGCAAGCAGCAAGAAAACTTTCGAAAACATACTTTCATATTTAAAGTTCTTTTTGTTCATGCCAACTCATGTGCTCACAGTGGCTTTTCAAGCCGACCCTTTATTTGGCTAATAGATCCATGGTTAAGTATTGTTTGGTGCAAGAGTTATAAATGCTGTTATTGTATTAAGAATATTTTTATAATCGTCTTCCTTTCTTGGAAAAGCTTCCTTTGGGCCCCTTGCACTGCTTGCATTGTTAAACTTCCCTTCTCTTCGAACAATTTTGATGCACAAAATATAAACGTTGAATAATGTAAAATAATTCACATTACTTTTATTTATCGAAGACGAAGTGGGCGCATTATTACATTTACGCGTAAAAAATGTGCATATTTCGAGCCAATACTACAACTGGGTGTCGCAGTTGGCTACACTACAAACTTCGATTCACATGGCTTTTGAGCCCCCCATGAACCTCATAACTGTTTGGAGGACCATTTATTCATCCTGATAGGATAACCTGCAGGAAGTTTGCCGAATGGTAATAGACAGGCAACTGGCCGTCCTCGATGCTTTTGTATCTCGACGATGCGACTGATAAAGCATCTGGCCTCATGCGACCATAGAAGTGATGGCGTCTCGTTAATCACTGCCCTGAGGAAGACAACAGGAAACAATCTCGATTATTTTTCCACGAAGACATTGCAAACGAAATAAAAAGACCAATGAATCCTAACAATTACGACGCTCAGCCCAAATGAGCGGTTGTCGTGTAGGGCAGCGGGTGAGGAAAACCCTCCGCCGTCATCAAAACATGAAAACCTTGCAAAACTAACTCCACAAAAGAAAATGTACAAGTAAGATTACAATCTTAAGCGTTGGACACGATATTAAGGACGATGCGAAGGAATGAATGCGAAAAAATATTTTCGTCGAAACGGAGTAAACAAGTTACTATGTGTTAGGTCCTTGTGAAATAAGAAAGACAGCAATTGGGGTTAGTATTAGGAACGACAATCAGAGGAAACCTCTTGATTGTAAATGGAAAGACGGTGACCTGGGTGTAGCAGTAGTTTTCATGAGAAAAATGATGGTCCTGCTCTGTGGGACGCCGGATGTTACTTGCAAATAATTAGAGCTTGAGCAATCTATCAGTACCCTTGCCCTGCGGACGACGCACGAGTCGGATATCGAAACGTCCGCCAACATGGTACACCTGACCCGGTGGAAGACCCAAGAATCCTTCATGAAGTATCATTGACCTTGTAAACAAAAAATACCGGGACCGTAAACTTGGCTCAAGTTTACGCTCCCGGTATTTTTGTTTACATTGCTCCACGACCGTAGCTACGTTCCTTATATATTTAAATCATTGACCTTTTTTACGGTCAGTAAGGAAGTCTCGATTTCAGTTTATTACGTTGTGGTTTATTTCATACCATTGCAACTTGTGAATCAATTTAGCTGGTGGGACTTGATCAAAGGCCTTTTTGAAATCCAAGAATAACGCTTCTACTTGTTTGTTTCTTTCCCCCGATTGTAGAAGGTTTAGTTTAAAATGTCCCAACTGTGTTTCACATGATCTCTTCTTACTGAATCCGTGTTGTCTGTTGGATAATGTGTGTGTGTATATATATATATGTATGTAGCCCTGTATATATATATATATATATATATATATATATATATATATATATATATATATATATATATATATGTATATATATATATATATATACAGGGTTCGTCTGGAAAATAAGTTTATGATGCTCATTGTCTTTTTTGACAAAAGGGGAGTCGTCCACTACGAATTTGTACCTGAACGACAAGCTGTAAATGCTGCATTTTACGTCCAAGTGCTCGACAGGCTTCGAAAACGAGTCGCCCGCATCCGGCCAGCGATCAACCGTATGACTGATAACCTGAGCGACAATGCGCCGTCTCACACCGCGCTTGTCGTGTCGGACTTCTTGGCCAAGCACGGCGTGGCAACGCTACCGCACCCGCCCTACAGCCCGGACTTGGCACCACCGGACTTCTTTCTGTTCCCGAAGATAAAGAGGAGTTTGAAAGGAACACGATACGGGACTTTGGAATCCGTCAAAGAGGCCGTGAAGACGTGTCTTCGAGAGGTTCCCGATGACGCCTTCGCGGGAGCGTTCCAGGAATGGGAACGCCGCTGGAACAAGTATATCGACTCACAAGGGTCCTATTTTGAGGGATATTAGCTTAATATATGTAAAAGTGTAATTAATTTTTTTTCCTGAGCTCAGTACACTTATTTTCCGGACGAACCCTGTAATTGGGTGTGATTACAAGGAGAAAAGAAAATCAACGCAACACATTTTAGGCTGAAAAGCTTAAAAATGTATATTTGATATCTAGGACTAAAACATTATTCCATTTCATAGTAGTCGACCGAAAGATTGTTTTGTTTAGCGCGGGTGAAGTTCACCTTCTATAGGGTGTGTGAAACTCACACTTCAGGGGAGCCATCTAATTTCAACATCCCAACATTGTAGGTAGCGGGAGGGGAGAGAGAGACGAGGGATGGAAGAGAAAACTTAAAAATAGACAAAGTAGAGCAAGCAATACTGTAAGGAGCACTACATTATTTAATAGCATTCTAATGCGGTCATTAGAATGCTATTAGTTAGCTATTTTTAGTGAAAAAGCATGCAGTTGAGTAGAACTATTTATTACCTAGACGCTGAGAGTAACAATTGGAATTTTTGCTGTCTATAACCCTACAGTGAATGAATCGGGTGAACCCGATTCAGCCACCAACATAGGGGTGAGAGCTCGCGAATCCGCATACATCCTATATTTCCGATCATTTAAAATTCCCACCCTTAACCGCCATCTTTAATTTCTTTCCCAACAGTCCCTAAACCTTCCGCCCCCCCTCCCCTCCCCAGGCACTCTTCCCTCAAAACCTCTCAGTCTGACCTGAAGAAGGCCTCGGAGTAGCTTAAATCCGAAGAAAGAAGCCGAAAGCTTAAATCATCTACAGTGTGTGTCCTTTTACGTGTTATCTGTTTTATTCTGTGTTCTATTGTGCCGTCCAAAAGTTATATATAAGAAAAGGTATAAGAAAAAGTGATAGGAATAAATAAAAAGGACGAGCACAGGAGAGGTGGGGAAGGCGGAATCGAGAAGGTCACAAGCGCAAAAATAATTCCTTGACCGGGACTTGAATACCGGATCTTTCAACTTGCCGTGCCGATGCTCTAACCACTTGAGCAATGGGCAAAGTGTAATTTACCCTGAGATCTGTGGGGGCTTAATGCAACTAAGTGCCCCGATTCTTTGGTTAGGGAGCTCTTTCACCCACCAAAGAAATAGAAGACACACAAGGGAAAGGGCAGTAGGTAAGCAAACATGCAACATCGATATGGTGGGATTTCGTGTTTGACCCTGGTGTCTTTCTTCTGGCTATGCGTGTCACGAAACGCGCTGTTCCTATCCTTTATGATGTCGCATGATTGCTTACCAACTGTCCTTTCCTCTTATGTGTCGTCTATTTCCCCTTTGGTGGGTGAAACAGCTCCCTGACGCCATATCTTGACCAAAGAATCATGTACATGAGTCATGTACAGGGGGTGGATTAGCCTCCTGTCCTTCCAATCCATTCCTTGTTTCTGGAATATAGTTTGTCTGGAATAGTTTGTCTGGAATATAGTCTGGAGTATAGTTTTTCCCAATTCACTCTATCATACGCCTTTTCCAAATCTACGACACAAGCAAATACGTCCTGATTGTATTATATATTCCTCTCGATTAGTTATCTCATTACTGCGCTGGGATCACACGTGCCTCTCCCCTTCCTGAACTCAAACTGATAATCCCCTAAGTAATCATTTGCCCTGCTCCTTATCTCCTTGTTGATGATCCTGAGAAGCACTTCAGCTTCTTTCAATGGCATAGTTTTTTTCTTCACATGAGCTAACTTCATTTGGAATAGGAACTAATCTCATTAAGTATTCCGGCCAGATTACTTTCACATTGCTGCTACGAATTTGTCAATAAAGAATCCTAATCCCACTTTTTCCTAAACTTTCGAGTAGTTCCGCAGGAGTATTGTCTCCCTCCACGGTCTTATTTAATTTCGATATGCTTAACACACTATTTCGCTTTTTATATCATTGCCGAACATGCCTGGATCAAAGTTATCTTCATTTACGTCACATTCTCTTTCTGACTGTAACCTTTATGGCCTAAGTTCTTGACCACATAGTTCTGCTACATATACCTTCTACCTCTCTTGAATCTTCTCAGTTTCAACGTTTATTTTACCCGATACAGCATTGAGTAATTGAAATTCAAGCCATCTGTTCCCATCTCTGGAATTTGGACAGGGATTCGTGAATATAGTGTCATATCTGTTCATTTATTCCAGATCATTACATCTCAAAAATCAATTTAGCGTGTGACATCTTATGATAACCTTTCATATATCCACTAAGATAAGAAATAAATTGAACTTAAACGGAAATAGGCTCATCATTGCTCTGAAGTTGAAATTCAGGAGGTTGTTTTTTGGGAGGAGTGTTCAATGAAATATGGCAGCACGGCTGAGAAACTACGGATGTAATTTGTCAACTAATTTAATTTACAATAGACATTTATTTAACAGAAAAAACTTAATACACGCTGCTTCGCGGGAAAAGAAGTGGGGTATTAGTAAATTACGGATGTAACTTATCATTTGATGGGACTGAAGGATGAAGGAAGCCGTGCAAATAAAATGCATACATTTACGAAAGGTGAAGAGTCAGGCGTGATGTCGTGGAATCGAGACATAATGAGAACTTTGTTGCAATTTTCCACAGTTAAAACTTTATTTCAACCATTTTTTCGATACACTGTATCATCATCAGGTGAGGAATCGTACAAGGGGGATCGTAAATCGTAAAAAGGAGAAGAACCATTCCCCTCATTTGAATTTAAACCTTTGCACAGATTCCACAAAAGCAATCAATTGGACCCTCTCGAGAGTTTATAAATTATCCAACGGAGAAATCAGAAGACAGAACTCCTTAATGACATTCAGTTCCTCTCTTGCCCCTCCCCACTTTTGTCCATTAACTTCCCTTAAGTGTAGTGACCAGTGATTCTCTGATGTGACCCGGCCGTTTTTATATTAAAAAAATCCCCCCCCCTTCCCACTCCCTCCCTCCTTGTTACAAGTGCAGTGACTAGTGAGACTCTATGGAATCTCCGCCCCTCACAGACCTTTGGTGACTCCCCTATCCCTTCTTCTGTGCCGCATTGGATTTCCTGCTCTTTTTGACGACACCCCCTTTCCCCCCCTCCTCTCCCCACGAAGAGTGAGCTGTCCGCACTTCGGTGTTCCATTGGATTCTCCTATCTTTCTCTTCATGACGAACCCCCCTCCCCTTTCCCCTTTTTATTCCTCCCCTACCACCACCCCCCCTCCTTGTAGCTTGGTATATGTATTCCTTCTCCTTGTACGATTCCTCACCTGATGATGATACAGTGCATCGAAACCATGGTCGAAATAAAGTTTTAAGTGTGGAAAATTGCAAAAAAGTTCTCATTATGCATATATTTAGTTTAAAATCAACGTAAGAAATACTAACGACCAATTGAAGGGAATATTACATACATATGGGAAGGCATTAAAAAGTGCATAAAAGGATTGGTGGTGGTGAAAGAATTTGAAAGATATGAATTACGATAAATGCGATTACACAAATGGGAGGCAGGAGAGAAAACATGGTAATTTGAATATTGAACGGTGAACAGGTATATTAAAATAATTAAATAAACTAATGTGACGGAGGTCTGAAAGTAAAAAAAAGGAGAGGCGATACGAACCTTATGAGGTCATTTGAACCTGATATTTGTAGCATGAAGAGATAGACTTAGGTAGTGGATAAAATATGCGGGAGAACAGTAAGGTTATAAGATCTAGACTTGTATTTAAATATAGAAATGAAATGACTTAGGCTGTCCGACCGTCCAGAAATTCTTTGCACGCGTAAATGGCGGGAAAGAAAAAGTACTTCGGGAAATAATACCAATTAAGTTGTTTGAATATTTGATGTCCTCTGAATTTATTGAATGACTGAGGAAAATCAAAATTGATAATTTGGTGTTCATTTGTCGAAGAGTGAAGAATAAATTTGGCCAAAATACTTAGTTATCCCTGAATTTATCTCCATCTTGGAAAAAGCTTCACATGAAGTGTGGAAAATTTTGCGTGTGATAAGAATTGGAATAAAATTGACAATTGAGGTTTGGAAATGAAATGATACAACCACTTATATCAGGGCAGTATTGTTAGGAGACGGGTGTTGCTGCAGGGCGAATATTAACAGAAAGAAATACTCGTATAGAGGCAAAATGTATTTATTTTCTTCGTTGGGTTCGAGAAAAACTCCAACTGGATTGAATAGACAATATTTATATTGTATGCTTTATAACGGCAGTACTCTGGAGGGTTAAGAGTCTTAGGTGAAATATAAATAAGGCTCAAACTTTGCAAGTAACTGCAGTGCATGAAGAATTGAAATTAGCAGTAACAAACAGAATAGGAGAACGATATTGTGAATTATTACCGGAAGAACAGGAAGGAATGAAGAATAAGTTGAAAGTAGTTTTTTTAATTCAGTTAGATAGAGGATGACTTAAATACATAAACCAAAGAAATTAATGTAGGTATTGTTGAGCAAAGTATAGAATCTGAGGCATGAATGGAATTAAATGAGCAATAAAAAATGACCGCGGAATGAATCTCCGTAAATTCGATCCGTTAAAAAAGAAATAAAATTTTCGCTGGAGGAAACGAATTTTTCGAGGGAGTATTTTTGGCGAAATGAATAAAGCGCCCACGGGATTAAGAATTATACGATTGGGAAGGGGATTTATAAAGAGCCGAGAGTAAGTGCATAAAGATTAGTTTAGACTTGTATTGGGATTTTTCATCGTATAATCCCAAAAACCGGCTTTTTGAGGGAAGAGAATGAGCGAACAGACTTTTTAGCTGATGGTTTGGAGAAGAAAGGGGAAACAATCTGTAAATTGCAAAATCAAGCAAAAATGTGTTGTATGCCATTGGTGAAAAGTGTAATTTTTTGGAAAAAATTCGTATACATAAAAGTTGGATGGGAAGTAAAAGGTAGATAATGGTGGAGTAAAACTGATAATATAAGCTTAGTGTGAATTTTACAGGAATATAATTGGCATATTTTGTGGCATCAAGTGAGATAGACAATATTAATAGCGAAAGAAAGAACGCGGCGAGATTTTACGAGTACATCAGTATCAGTGCGCTACAAAGACACCCGACTTATCTCCTGAAACCCAGCGTCAAATTGTTTTACATAAATCACGGCCTAAAAGTACCATAATTTTCGCAATGGAACTTTTTTCTAAAATTTTAGCTATGCATGTTTATTACTTGTTACACAACAACAAGGTCGGATTGAAAAAAAAGCCCTTTATCTAATTAACTCCATAGTTTTAGCCTCAACTTTGTGGAAGTTCATTTTAATAAATGAAAAAGAAAAACTTTGTTTCAATCCACCACTTTATTTCAGTTACGACTTTTTAGCCCTTTATCTGTTAGCCACGCTATTGCATTAAAAGAGATGGTGAAAGAAGACGGTAAGAATACACTATTTAAAATTCATTTTGTAGCTTGAATTTTGGCCACTCAATTTGAAATTAATTGCGATGGCGAAAATATAGCTAGCCTATTGAAATTAATTAAAAATACCTTTTTCACAATTATTTAAGAACTAATATCCGGGAAAAATATTTTGGGAGATACTTTTCCCAAGTCTACATGGAGGATAATTTGAACACTTGATTTGTACCAACTCTTCGGCTCAAGTAGTATATTATGCATGTATTTGCGCAATGGCTTGGGTCCCTACATAAATCTATCTAGGGAGGGAAAACATGCGCCCCAAAATGCAAATTTGAAAAAAAAAACAAAAAATATGTTAATAGAAGCAGGTTTCTTTTACGTTACCATACCTTATATGTAGGCCAGACGTTGATTTTATATATCATTGTATAGAAAAAAATGTTATATGCATTTAATGCATGGAAAAAATGCAGGGGTATCAGCAAGGGGGGGGTATGTGGGGGTAAGGTATGTGAGTAGGCTAACCTGGTTCCTGCTGCTTCTTCTAAGCCTTTTGCGGACGATCATTGCAGGGGTATGTGTATTCACCTCTCCAATAAACCTCCTTGTTTGAGACAGGAGGATGACGATCGTAAAATCCGTGACTTGAAAAGAATTTCAAACGTTAGAACTTGGGCGAATATGCAAGCGGAAGCACACAACTGAGTCGTGTGCTTCCGTACCGTGTCGAACGTATGAATTTCATCTGCTTATATTAATAAATTCCATAGAAATGCCTTAGCCTGTGTATTTTGAAGATAGATGTTTAATAAATCAGAAGAGACGGTACATTTTTACGGTTGACCTCCATCTCTTTCGTTCAAGGAGGAGGAATAATGGTCAAGTCTTTTCTAAAGGCATATAATTTTCCAAATTATGCAATGAACGTTTGTGAATTCGATTTCGTGGCAGACGAAAGTTCGGCAGCGGCGGCGTGGTAATAACAGAAAGGAATGCCGGTATGACATGAAGTATCCCACCATTGTTCAACTCATTTCATAACCGGAGGCGTCGTTGAAAGAGCCCTAAATTTTGAGGTTTGGTCAGCTTTAGAGCCTACTTGGAGCCTAAGGACATGACGTGTTCTCTGACCAAGCGGGACATAGATTCACAGTGAAATGACAAACGCTCCTTTATGCGTAAAAAGCATTATTTCACCTAGCAATGAAAATTCCATATTAAATAACAATGGGGCTACATTTTTAAATCGGATTAGAAGTGTGAAAATAAAAAAATCAACTCTCCCTAAGACGAATATGATGAATCATTTCCTAGGGCTTATTTTTTCCACTATCCTGTGACTCTAAAATAATTAGTAATAAAATATATTCGCAACTTTGGAAATTTTCGTGTAGTGCATGACGGTGATCAGAAATGATATTGCGATTTCAATATTGGTATAGTAGCACAATTGCCATTATTACTTGTATGTTTTAAAAAGGCCAATGAATTATTGGGGAACTATGCCTAATGAAGAGTTTTCGCCAATAGACAGATTGTCATAACATATATAGGAATAAATATATATGACCATTCAAAGATTTAAAGTGAAGTATATCATTGAGATCATCCTTACTTGTCCTGCTGAAAACGTGGGCATTAGTTACAATGTCAGAGACACATTTCTCACTCCTTGTTTGATGTACGCTCTGCAAGAGGTGATCCATTTATGCGCACAAAGAAAGAACGAGTAAAGCCACATGATTTAAATGGAGAAAATGAAGCATCAAAGTCAGTGTAAATATAAAATAAACTTACCTACGGTAGTGAAGAAATTAAAACAAGATGGCCAAGACCGTACACTTGATTGGAATTAGGTTGGTAAAGAGGGGGAGAAATTTCAAGAAACTGCGGGCGATGCCGCAACAGTAACTTTTAACCGAGTCATCCGCTACGTGTGCATTACAATGCAACAATATCAGAGTGTAGAAATCATTTGCCTTATTCGTGTATATCATTCGCCCTCCGGGTCAAGGCGAATGATTTTTACACTCTGAAATTATTGCATTGAAAGGGGGGGACGTAAAACAATGTTACAAGTAAGGAGAAAGATAGGGATACACACTAGATCACTTGGATGTGTTTGGAAAACAGTGACCCACGTACACCTCAATCACACAAAAAGAGGTGAAATTAATAAAAAATTAAACTTACAACTGCTCGATCATTACGGTGTGTTAAGGAATGCCAGTCTTTCTCGTGACTCGCATTTACTCACACACATTCAAAGTTTGCAAGGATAGTTTAATATCCGATTTATAATTTTGCAGTCATCCGTGTGATTGACGGGTCAGTGGTGTAGGAGGAATCCTTGTAAACCCGGAACGAGTGAGTCAATGCGATTCACATAGGTCTAACACACACGAGTAATTTAGTGATTGTGAACGGTAATTTGAGTCTTTTCTTTTTCAAGTTTTGATTTTGTCATTCCTGTGTGAGTACAGCGGGTCCCTGGCATATTAGATATCCTGGCAAACCCTGAGTGAGTGTGTGTGAATTCGATTCACGAGAATGACTGTTATTTCTTAACATACCCTAGTGATCGAGTGGTTTTAAGTTTGTTTTATTTATTTTTTTTAAATGTTGCCTTTTTGTGTGTGATTGAGGTATACGTGGGTCACTGTTTCCCAAACACACCCATGTGACCAAGTGTGTGTTCCCTATCTTAATTATAACTGTGTTTTACCTCCCCCCTTTAAACAAACCTAGTGACAATCAAGTTTACGGTCTCAGTTATTTCGTTTTCATCAAAGTCAGTGGAAAGGAAATCAAATTCGATTGTCCGGGAAAATTTCATTAGGACGTTGTACATATAATGAGGAGATTCAGACTCTTATAGCTCGTTCTCATCTGAAGGACTCATCATTTGACGCTAGTGTTGAACACATCATTTAACCCCTCCGCTCGCTTGAACCGAACGCCTCTCGAAGGCTCTCAAGGGGATTCTCTTAACTGAATCTCGAATGATACAATTCAAATCCGCTGCAGATTTTCCATTGCGATTTAATGAGGCGAACGGAAGTGCCAATTGGGAGAAAGAGGTTGCCATTACGAGAGTGGGAGGACGAAAAACATCATTCAGCACAGGAACATCTCTCACCCCCCCCCCCCCCCATGGCCCCTCATGTTCGGTCCTCCTGTGATTCAGTGAGACGGCTAGATAAAAACTACAACCAAACTGCGTCCATCCCCGTCATGTCCTCTGACATATCGAATACAATCACATGCAACATTCCTTCCTTGTACTGCGCTCAAGGAATTCAAAATGGTCTCTGAAGGTCGTTCTCGACCTCAGAGTCATGTCGGAAACATTGCCTCCGGGCTTACAGGATTATCTCCCTCTCCCGTCCAGGAAGCTCCTTAAAGCCCCTCATGTCTCCTACTTCTCGTCTCCTTCCCTTTTTCGTTAGCCCTACACTATCTAGCCGAAGTACCAAGCACTTCGTGCCCCGAGGAACACGGAGATGTAATAAGCGCCTCGGTGACAAAATTCATTCTTTTCCGTTGCTTTAACGTGAGGTCATGTTCTCTCTTAATTAAGACAATTATCGCATGTGCCTCTGTCCTCAGCCACTTCTCGCCTAATGGTATCTTTTATAGTTTCCCCTTTGATTAATATTTCCAATTCCGGGAAATACATCATTATTACATCAGCAAACTTAAGTGCTTTAACAAATGCAGCGTGAAATATGTCGATGTCTGTTTTTAGGTATTTACCTAGCTCCATTCCTTCCTAAATACATTTAAATTTCCCTATTTTTTAAATAAATCGCGTTGTTTTTAAGGTTAGCATTGTTTCAATTTTTGAAGAAAGTGAATGATGCTAAAGGTATAAAACTAATTTTTCAAATTTTGTCGAATTGTTATTTAGAATGAACGTTTAAAAACATTTATTTGCATGTGATCTTACTGCAAGCTACTTATATGCAAGCATGAGTATTGTCAACATTCATTAAAACAATTCTCAGGTTAAAAATGTATATATCAGTTCTTTAAAAAGTTTAATTACATCCCCCATGCATGCCATAATATCATATTTTTCTTGTGAAATAATTTCGTAGATGAAATTAATTCACAATCATGTCTAACTACTTCTCAAGAAAATGAATATCATAATTATTTTAAATTTAATTGTACTTCAATTTTACAATGTTCACCAATAAATTCTAACTTCATTGCTCTCCTGACTTGTAAATTTTATAATTAAAATGTATGCAATGTTAAATAACTCGGCATTCTCACAACTGTTACATTTTTTCGGCCGCCTTTTAGCAAGATACATGCAATGATGTTTTAACCTATTATATTGTTCAATGATAAGGCACACATCACCAATTTCATCATCATAAGTGATATAATACGTGTTCGAAAACTAGTAGGTTTTTTGAATTCCGCTTTTAGGAGCGGAAATGCTTTGTCCGGAAAGGTTGTACAGAATTCTTGTTGAAAAGAAAAACCTAATTTTAATTTACTAGCTATTTATTGGGATGATTGCCTTAGTTTGAAGAAAATTTTAAATGTTAATTCGTTGCAGATTAATCATCAAAAGTGTTCATGTCGTAATGTTTATGTATATAGCGAAAAATTTTAAAACTTTAAGAGGTTATCGTCCACTTTAACGTGCATCTTTTTCGCTCGATATGAACAAAGTTATTTATTTTCGAGTTTCACAAGATACCAGCATATTTTAATGTTTTAGTGATTGCATAATTATTTTGTTTCTCGGATATATTAAGAGGAACCAATTTTAACCAGTTAATACAGGGCAACATCAGCCAGCAACATTAAATTTTCTTCAGAGGAAATTGAATATTCTTTTGTAAACATACAGACAAAATGAATGCAATTTTGTCTTTAGGCAATGAAATTCAGGTTGTTTCAAATAAATTCTCCTTTAGACATAGTGGGATTTACTTACAATCTGGTGAAATATCTATAAATAACATAATTTAAATGTCATTGCTAGACTTTTAAATAGAATTTTACCGTTAATCTTGCACCTGCTCGTGGTCGTAAATAAAGTGGCGATTCTAGTTGGCCAGTTCATAGCGTGGTTTTCCGCACACGTTCTAATTTTAGTTGAAAATCAGAGAGTAATGTTTTTAGAAGCTTTTCATGACCCACAAAAAGTCAGATGCATAAAAAATAGAGATCCCCGAATTTTATAATTTAATTTGGCCTTTATTTTGTTCGAAAATCCATGCTTGTACAGCGTGTATAAATTTATCATTTTAAGTAGAATCAATGCTGAAAATCCCTTGTGCCTACTTCTTAAAAATTATAACGTACACTTTTAAAGACGCCGTTTTATCCATGTTCAGTAGCAAATTTGTGTGCATTATTTTATTGTTATGAGAGAATTGTTGCACTTATTATTTAAATTCTGGTAAACATCCATGTTCTTATGATTCTAGTGAACGCTCTTACGCCGTTTCTGAAAATGGAGAAACTTCCCTGACCTGTTAAAATTTGACTCGGCCTAAAAGATATTGAAATGAACGATGGAATCTCACCTTATTCTGAGCAGCTATCGGTGCACGGTGTCATTCCGGTACCATGGCATTTCCCGTTACGTAATCGCTCGCATTTCTCCTCTGAAAATACATGTACCGCTCGTATTCTACGAAGAAATTTGCATCTACCTTCTCTTCTTATTATGAATGTCTTCTTCGCCTTTTTTGTATTAGATAAGTGTAAATTTGAATATGAGTCAGCGTAGCCTTATGTTTTCCTCTTCTCTTCAAATTTGCTGCGAGTAGAATTTTTTACTTTTCAAAAACTCCTATGCAGCGGTGGAATTGTAGCAGAAGAATATTTGTCAATTTAACACTCTTTATGGTAGATTATGGAAAATGGAACAATTATTCATTTCAAAATACCGATTGTCATTCCAGTTCCAGATCCCATTACTCTAATTCCTCATTCCAGCAACGACCAAAATACTCGTAATTTCTCATTCTAATGGGGAATCTATTGTTAAGAGCTAGTAGAGGGGTTTTTTCACCCCCGGGAAACTAATGCCTCTTGATGATGATTCTCAAAGTATTTTCGTTCATAATTTAAAAGTATTTCAATTCTAGAATTGGTTTACTGCAGCACTCCATTCCACTCTATTTAATGTCAATTCCCTCAATCCTTAATATGTTATCTGTTTTACGTACTTATTAATTTGTCTCGCACATGTATCTTGATCTTCCTCGTGAAATTTTCCCTTCTATTATGTTATTCTCAATCAATCCATTGTGCCTCAAAGTTCGTCCAATCAATCAATCTTTTCTTTGCCGTGGAGTTCTCCATACGGTCCTATCCTCTTCTGCTCTTCTATATACATACTCGTTCCTTACATTGTCTGTCCATTTAATCTTCATCATTCTCCTCAAGCACCATGTTTCAAAGGCTTCTATTCTTCGCTAGTCCACTTTTCCAATATTCCAAGTCTCGGAACCATTGAGCGACATGCTCCCCACTAAACTCTTGACGAATTGTTTCCTTGTTTCCAGCCGTAGGTTCTTTGAACGTAGTAATTGCCTCTTTTTCATGCGTCCTTAGCTTGGCTATTCTTCGCTTTATGTCGGTCAAACTCCTTCCATCCCATGTTATGCTGCTGCCCAAGCAGATGAAGGGTTCCACTTGCTCTAGTTTCACTCCTCGAATTATGACATCTGCAATCAGTTTCTCTCTTCCACAGACAAGGATTTTAGTTTTCTTCTTGTTGATTTTCATATTATATTCCACCAGTACTTGATCCATAGCACTTGAGAGTTGCTTGCAGGTCCTCTTACGTTTCCACCACTACTGCGATGTCTTCTGAAAACCGGACCATGTTGATTTCTTCTCCATTTACGTGTACCTTGAGTCCTTTGATACCCAATTCCTGTGCTTATTTTGTTGTCTCTTTCAGATATAAGTTGAATATTGCTGGCGAGAGGTTGCATCCTTATCTTAATCCTTTGTTTATTTTGGCTTCTATTTTTCTTGCATTTTTCGTTTGCGTTGCCGTAACCTTATTCTTGAAGAGGGAATGGATAGTTATTTTGTCGTTGTCTTAAAATCCAAGCAATTCTAGTATCTTGAACATCATGTTCCATTCGGCGCTGTTGAAGGCCTTCTCCAAGTCCACGAATACCACATATAATGGCTTATTTACGTGTCTCATTTTTTCGGCCAAAACTATCAAGCTGAGAATTACACCTCTCGCTCCTCGGTTTTTCCTGAATCCGAAGTGGTTTTCCGAAAGGTTTTCTTCTCTCCTTTGTTCTATTCTTCGTCTACTCCCTTACTTGTTTGCCAAAAAATACTTTATTCTTCAGGGTTTCATCTCTTTATCCCACAGTGAATATTTCAATTTCACTCCCTTCATATCTCAACGAACTTTCAGCTGTCGGCGTGCAGATAACACTTGAAACAGTATTTTTACACAAATTTTGATAAAATACCATAAATATTGATTTCCGAAAAAAATTGGTATTTTAAAAGGGGGAAATTCGTATTTCAAGCAACATAACCTAATACTTTCACACCAGTGATATTTATAAAACTTGAGCAAAGATAATGAGTCGTATTTGATAAACCTCGTAAGATTCATTCTAAACCATGCGTAGCAATTTGTGAACACGTGACGTAATAAATAAAAACGGTAAACAAAATCTAAATTCGCTATCAAAATTGCTAATTTTATGATAATTCATTGGTGAGGTAAATTGATAGACAATTGACGTAGAATAATCGTACAGATGTTCAACTTACCTTTTCAAGCAAAGATTCTTCCATGGAATTAATGAATTTCAAGAAACGGCAGGAGATGCCGCAACAGTAACTTTTAACGGAGTCATCCGCTAAAATTCATTTCAATGCAACAATTTCAGAGCGTAAAAATCATTCGCCTTGACCGGGATTCAAACCTGGATCCCTCGATGTCCGGCCGAAACGCATGTTGGTGGATGACTCTGAAACTCTGAAATTGTTGCATTGAAATTATAAATCGTATAAGAAACTCATTTCCATGAACTATCAGAGGGAATTATAAAAATAACTTTAAGAGTTAAATAAGCTCTATGCGATTTTTTGTACCTTTTCCAATGTTTCCAGACAAGATTTACTTGTAACGAGCGACGTGACTGGCTTGTAAATTGGAAGATTCGTGGATGATTATAGATCGTATTTTTTGTACTTGTCCGTAATTTCTTCTCTTTCTCGCTTAATACATGGATCTCAAATTATTCCACGTCCCTTCAAATTCTCTCCCACGGCATTGATAAAATATTGTATTTTTAGTTAGGTGATGAAATAAAGTATGGTATTTTATCAAATTTTACAAATTTTTGATTGCACTAAATTTTAGGCAATTCCGCCAAGATAATTTTGAAGGAAATTAATGGGCGAGGAACGAGTGAGGCAAAATAAATGGAGCATGAAATCGTTGAGGGGGTAGAAAAAATGAAAGAATTTTTAATCCGGGGATTCTATTTCCTTTTGTCAAAATCGGATATTCAGAACTTTATTTGAGTATTTACACTTAATTTCTGTTCCGCGTTAAAATGAATATTTTTTCAAGAGCATACGATATGAAAAGCAGACTTGGTCCATTCTTCTGAGGCTTTTTGTTGCCCAATTAGATGAGTGAAATTCAAGGAGGTTAGAAATATATTGAAATGCAAGAAGAGAAAGTAAATTTACCATATTAATCAATAGACTAAGTTGGAGAAAATATGTGTGTGCATATGAGGAGAAATTCTTCAATACTCCAAATGCTACATTGGAGAACGTAAATGCCTACGTAATAGTTTGGAGTTGCAATTAATCTGGGAATCAAAAGTGTGGTTTTCATTAGCACTGAAGTTTCGACAATCATCTACTATGCTTCTCCTTGTGATAAATATTGCGCGGTGTTGCGCTCTTCTCCTTTTTATAATTACCGTCACCAACAGATATCTCGAGTACAGAAGGACAAAAAGGCATGATTTGATTTGTCACACTAAAAAGCTTCTGTAAAATTCACAGCAGTAGCAACGTAAAGGATTTTAGCATATCATGTTTTTATTATGCTTCAATGCAACATCCATATTTATCAATTTGAAGGGATTTTGCCAAACAGGAGAAATATGTAATGCTGAGATTTAATTCGTAAAAATTTGAAGGGTTGAGTATTTTATTTTAAAGATTTATACAAATTAGTTACCTTCATTGCGCTTGACTCCCGTTGAAATGAATTTTCATAAACTTCACCGATTTATTAAAAGTGAAAACTTAAAGAGGTAGGAAAATAAATATGGACTTTTAATTAGGTAATTTTTTGCTTAGAAATAAGCGAGTATCAGAAATATTATCATTTCAGAATGCAAGGGATGCGGTTATGTTACCTCGGGGCTTATGCTTCCTCACGGAGAGAAAGTCTTGCCTATGTTAATATTTGATTAATAAGTAAGTCTTGCCCCTTTGTCTCCCAAATGAGAAGTGCACGATCGATTTATCCGTTCCCTGTTTCTCTAATACGCAGAATACGCTCCAGAAAATTTCATTTCTCCAGCTCTAGCATCCCAGGAGCTTAAACTGTTGTAGGGTGAGGGGTGAAAATTAACCCTGTTCACTGTAGCCTTTCATCTCCGTTCTTACCCACGATCTAAAACTCAGTGAGATGGACCCGAGCTTGAAGTTTTAACAACTCCTGAAGGCCCGAAATCCGTTTCCGTAGTGTTTAAAAAAACAATGCAACATTTGAAAATGCTTCTAGTTCTAATGATTAATGATGAAAGAAGACACTTTGCTTTCCCACAAAGAGCATATTTTTACGACCTAGGTTTTGTTACGTCGTAACATTTTCAGGAGTATCATACCTGAAGATGTTACGCTTTAATGAAGCCTAGGTCGTAATAAAAAAATTCAATGTTGAAAAGCAGTTTCTTCTTTCATCATGAAGGATTTCCACCATGTTACGCCTGAAACTGTCACATTTAAATGATTAATTTTCCATCGGAATGGCAATGGAAAATTGAAATCTCATAACTAACTAAAAAGTAACCCGCGGCTCTTAAGGATTAAATATTATGTGTTGAAAAACAATAATAACCCAGCAAAATCCCTATTTATCTTTTCTCTTGTGTTCTCAATTTGATTTATTGTAATCCTTCCGCTGGACACGTAAAATTTGTAATTTCAAGACAGTCTTAAGGTAAAAATAACTTTAAGGGATATCCATTACTTCCCTTATGATAACGTTTAGCTTTGCCATATTTTTTGAAAGTACATATACCTATAAATTTATTTTATGGCACTATTGATGAAATAAAGTCATTTTCGTAATCTTCATACAATTTGGGATTGAATTTGCTAATCCAAAAATTTGGACATTTATGTTTCCCTACTTTTTTGTTAGTCTAGCGTTCAAGGTAGGTTTCAGATGGACATAAAATGCAAAACCTCTCTTTTTCTAACACATGATGAAAGACTACCTGATCCCGCACTTTAATTAACCCCTCTTCAGTAACCAAATACATTCCTTCTTGAGGAAAGAACCTGTGTGCTCTTTCATCAAGAAGGAGAAAACTCTTCCAAATTCTCCTAAAGCCGCGGAAATGTTATTTGCCCCCACGGTCTTATTTGACTTTTATTCCCTCAATGTCCTTTCTATCTTGCCGTCAAGTACATTTAGGTCTAAGGTATCCTCATCTATACCATATTCTCTTTCTGTGTCTAAAATTGCTGTCTTCATATCTTTACACAAAGGTATAGCGGTTTTCCAGAAAGAAAAAGGCAAAGTAAACATTAAAATAGGAGGGAAAAAGGTAAAGCAGCGAGAACGGTTGAACGTATCTCGGAAGTGTTTTGGAACAACGCGGTCAAAGTAGTAGGGACGTAAGGAGAAGAATTACGCTAGGCAAAGAGGCTTTCACAAGGAGGAGGGAGTTGATGACGGGGACGTTGAGTAGTGGGTTAAGAAAAGACTCGTCAAAACTTTGTTATGGAGCGTATGGTGCCGAAACGTGGTCAATAAAGGAGGAGAATAGACGTAGATTGGTGGCTTTTGAAATTTGGGTGTAGAGAAGAATGGATAAGGTCTAAGAGACCCAGGAAGGACCAAATGAGGAAGTATTAGGGACGGTGAGCGTGGAGAGAGGTTTGTTGGGAGAAATCCTATGGAGGCAGGAAAAATGGATGAATAGCGTATTGAGCGGCAGTGGGATGTTGAAGAAGATAATAGAGGGGAGAATGTTAGGCAAACGAGGAAAGGGCAGGAAACGAATATGGATTTTGGACTGGATAAAGGAAGTACACAGAGATAAGAGGAACTCGATGCAGAGTAGGTTGCTGTTTTGTGTTTTGTTGGGAGTCACAAAATATTAATTTGATATTTGGGTCCATCCAAAAACTTACCTTAACCGGTAGAATACCTTAAAAAAATATCGTGACCGAATTGATTTTCTGATTATTCTTTCCATCTCTCTGGAGTCTTTTCTGGATCATTAGTAATTTTTATGACACATGAGTATATATGATTTGGTGCTCGGATTTTTCTGTCTCATTTCTCGTCCCAGCTTTCTTCCGGCGCAGAGCATTATTTTTATCCTTCCTAGATAAATGTTCCGGGTTCTTGCCTTATGTCTTCTAACTTGCGTCTTTGGTCCTATTAGTGTGTGACCTCTGATATTATTACCTAATTCTATGTTTATATTCTTCCATTATTGCTTGTCGTCTATCATACGGATATTATCGTCTAATATCCATGATTTTCTTGTCCTTGTTCTGTTAAATGTTCATATAGTTTTGTAAGCGGCTTTCGATGTATCTTTTTAAATAGGTTTTAATTTTTATATATCGTACCCGGCTCCTTATCCTTACTTATAAATGTCTCTTCTACATGTATATCCTCGTACTCCTCTCTTTTCATTCTAGTTGCAGCTTCTACATTGTATATCCTCTACCAACTTCCTTGTTTTAGTAATCTTTTTAATCTGAAGTTACACTTCATAGGTACTATTGTCGTAAAATATTGTTAGTCGAAGAATTATGGTCACTCATATTTTTCTCGGAGCTACTAGTAACTTCATATCCAGAACAAGTTCTATCTGATACTTTATATCTTAATGACTTCATTGGTGCGGCGTAAAAGAAGAATTTAATGGGAGATTATGGGGAGTAAAATGTTCATTTTTATTCAAATCTTTAATGTTTAACATTTTATGCTATTTCAAAAGTCAATGAAAAATAACGTAATTGACACTTCATCTTTGAAGACCTTATGAAAAGGAAGTCAAAAATTAAATCGTGCAACTGTATTAAGTCATTTATAAATGTACCTTGATGCCCATGATAAAATTAATATCAGGAGTTTGTAAAAATAATAATTTCAATCATGGGTCGTCTATGTTTGCTAATAAAAGTTTTAGAAAATTGCACCTAAACACTAAATTCCTTACTAATTGAACTTTAAAGCACCTTCTGTTTATTAGCAAACTTAGCGTGGCATATTACAGCGGATCCGTAGGAAATGAAATTAAGTATGCCATTGCCCAATGTGATGAAAGTCGCCGTGAAGTGTCTACCGACTAACATCAGGCAATAATCCATTTGTTTCCCCCTTCTCTCTTTTGCTGAAAGGATCTACCATTATTGCTGCAATGATCGAAGAGTCCTCCTTTAAAAAGTCCATGCAATCCCAGTTCATTCGGTAATTAAGGCGGTGGGAGCTCCGAGAACCTCATTTGGAACCATTTTCATGCCCAGTCCATTCCATTATGTTCAAAGCAATATCGTGGAATAGGTCAGCAACTTCTTTAGCGATGCACGGACAATCGATCAAAGGAACGAAAGGTCTTTTTGATGTGGTGATTCCTCCGCTATCGATAGATCCGGAACTGGATGATTTTCCCTTTCCTCGAATCACTCGTCCTTGGTTTTCTATATGAGAGAAATCCGGTCCTACGCCCTACGGCCACGCAATACTTGAAACCTAAGCTACTCGTTCGTTCCCTTTGATCTCGAGATGACCTCCCACGCTGCCGCTCCCATTCGGGCAAAATCAACCATCAACTGCAATGAGTGTGCTTGAGCCGACCCTACGACTACCCTCTCCTTCCTTTCTCTTTCACCTGGTAGGCACCGGAAGTACTGTCAGCGAACGTAAGTTGTGGTGGCTGTAGGTGGCGTGGAAGTCAGTTCCCTCAGAGGTTATCCGCAAGGTCACCGAGTCAAAACTACGGTTGGTTTTTACGCGATGCTTGAGGATCGGACGCCGATAAACGATTTCATTTTCCAGCGGACCGTAAATCGAAATAGCAAAGAGATAAGATTGAAGTAGGTAGTATTATTTCCATCGCCATTCTCACTAAGAGAGTGGTCTCACCTCTAAGAGGATTCTGGTGCACCTTTGATTTCATAATGAGGAAAATGTTCTCGCATTAAATTCAAAATGTATTATTCATAAAATAGTTTCCGCGGTATCACTTCGAGTTGATTTGACACATGCTGAAAAGAAGATCCTGCTTAGAATAAAATATGCATAGATGAATATGTTACATGTCTCTACAGTTACATTTTACGAGGCCGCTCAATTTATGGTTATCCATTTCCTTATCCTACATAAAATTTTCCTTTCCTCTACTTCTGTCATTGATTTGCCCAGCAACGATTTTATGGTTTGATTGCAAAATTAGAAAAGTAATTGAACAACTGAACTATACTATTTAATATTGGATTTGGCATCGCTCACTATTATGTACATCTTTACTATTTTACTTGTTGTGTGACCCGTTTATTCTTATTTATTTATTTATGTGTCACAAAATGTCTCAATCCAAAAACCTCAACCCTACTCTGAACCACTTAGTGGAAGATAATCGGGAAATCCTATTTTAAGTGCATCCGTTATCGAAAAAATAAGTTGATAAGAAACAAAAATCACTTAATGTTTTCCCTTGGTAATACATTTCCTCAGGCATACTGAATTTTGAGCTCAATGCAGGATGTCATTCTTCCACGGGGACTCCTTGGACTATATACTTATCTACACTTGAAAAGACGAAGACGATATAGTCTCTTTAGTCTAACATAAATTGTTGCAATAAAATTTCCTCCTCGTAGAGGCAGCTAATTAGTAACGGGACGGTTTCGGATACCACCAACAGCCACTGTAGATCTACCTACCGGAGGTAACTTGGTGCTTCTTTGCTACTTTCTTGGGGGGACAACCCAGCGCTACAGCTGACTTGTATCACTGGAAATGATATCAGGAATTTTATAGAGCCAGTATCATTTCAGATGAGGAAAAGGAGTAGCTCTTTCCCTGACGCCATCTTCAAGTGGCTGAAGAGGGCAAAGAGGCCCACTTCGGCTGAGAGCGGTAAAACATATGGTTTGCGTTTCTATACCCTTTGTCTTCCCTATCTACTACCATTACTCAATACTATCAAACTCCCATTGGGCAAGGAATTCCTTCCTATATTCATAAGATCGCGTCTCAACAAAGGGCAATTGAGTCGATTTTCACCTTTCGCACTCGTACTGGGACGCCAGTCTAATTGGAAAATGTCATAAATACCTGGTAATGAGTTGCTCAATGGAAAGAGAGAACATATTTAAGGTGTCTCCCTTCAAGATACGTTAAATTCTTCCTACAGCGGTCAGTGGTTATCTATTAAATGTCAAGGAGCTTAGTAATGGAAACTTGGGACCTCAGTCATGGGGCTAATGACTAGTATAGCCAAAATCGCATCCATGTTGTAGAAAGCACTACTTTAAATTTAGATTATTTCATGGAAGGATATAATTAATAATTAACCTCAACATAGAAAAAATTATGCAGTGCCTTAGAAGTCCTCAATAAGGGATAGATAACGGTAGGAGGCCGTAGTCACGTGATCTAGGAATACCTCATTTGCTTGACTCACGCTTACCCATTCACTCACAAGAAGGGGCAGCCATTATGTGCGGGTTACCAATTCCGTTTCAGTACATAGAATACCCTAATTTTATGCCCAAAACAAAAATAAAGACCTATCGTTAGAATATTCCGGGAATTACATCAGGTTCTACATCATAATCTTATCATAATCAGTAATCAATCATAATCAGCAGTGCCTTGATGTCTCCTAGGGCAACCAACCTTCTACCCAAATTATAGGCTTCATAAATATATAAACTTTTAGTTGCAGTATGTCTATTAATGATTTCATCGTTAGACAGTTAATGTTAACCACACTTATATGTGCAACATGAAAAATGATAGAAAACATAATGTGCAGCAATCCAGTTCTGCGAAGGTGCGACATGAATCTAGCCGTCGACACACCTCTAAGTCTTTATACCGAATAGGATTTAAGGGTGCTCCAAAATGTTCGTTTATTTCGAAGCCTCGGTTTCACTGAACGTTGTATAGTCACTTCACTGAAGAAGACTATACGACTATTCAAATAGAGTCCCCAGAATCGACAGGATTAATTTGTGAGCATACCACCTATTCCAAGCGATAAAGTATTTTTTGTCACCAACGGATGTAGAGAAGTTTTTACCTGAAGTCACACAAGTAATTTAGCACTGAGTCTATAAATAGAATGTAAAATAAAAGGGAGGAGATGCCTGTTACTAAGACCCATATTCCCTAACTTCCATTAAGCCTCCAATTCCAGATTTTATTGGAGGTGAGTTTTTTTCCCACGTAGGCTGTTCACTTACCTTTTCAACCACACTCCCTCCCTAATGCCCTTTTACTACACCTGAACCCATGCTCATCACCCCTTCCACCTTTTCTCCCACACTCAGCCTCCCTTCGCTTCTAGTATTGGTCGTTTTATCTTTGACATTCCTTTCTCTCGTTCTTTCACCAGTCACTCGAGTCCTCCCCTTCACCCTTTTTCCCACTCTCCCTCTTCACCTCTTTTCACTCTCTTCAACCCGTTTTACTTCTCTCAGTGTTTATCAATCGCACACCACTACGCATAACCTACAAATCGCATCCATTTTAAGAGTAATATTTGATTCCCTAGTACTACAATTTTACTATCATTATTCGATGGAACACCTTATATTAAACATAATGGTACAACTATGTTTGACAGAAGTATGGTAAGAAAATTTGTAAAATTAAATTTAAGCATATTTAATGGTAGAATAGATTTTCAATTCTAGTAGTCTCTTCTGTAGCAATCTCAACTGCTTGACAATCGTTTTCATTTAAATGAATACGCAATCCGAACTCTGATCTTCTCTTATCGTAAAAATTTTAATTGGGTGAGTTCCTGAAATCAAATACATTAAAAATAGAAATTTTTGGAGAGTGTTCTTGTTTACCCTTTAATTTTCCCATTGAGTTTGATAAAATAAAAGTGTTTTCACTTTCACTTCATTCAGGTAGAAGGGGAAACCGGTTCAGAAAAACACAAAATGTTAAAAGATAAAATAATAATGTAGAAAAATAGTTTACTGACGCTATTTTAGCCTTCTGTTTCGCGGCATACTTGTAAATAGGAGTGGAAAATTTCTAGGTCGGTGTGACAGTTCCAATTATAGGAAACTACGGGAGATGCCGCAACAGAAACTGCTAACGAAGTCATCGTCTAAACGTGAATTACAATGCAATAATTTCAGAATGGAAAAATCATTCGCCTTCAGCGGGATCCCGGTCAAGGCGAATGATTTTCACTCTCTGAAATTGTTGCATTGTGACAATTCAAAGTTTTCCAGTTTTAATATCGCCAAAAATATTATCAAATAAAATATGGAAAAGAAATCGTTAATATTTTGAAAATTACATTTCTTTTTTCTTTCTTAGCTATGCAAAAATGCGTCCTTGCTCACTTAAAAAAATTTCATCAACGCGAGTTAACCTTTCTGTTTCATGAAGTTTTTTCCTCAGGAAAATAGGTACTTCTCATTTCAATCAGGAAAATTCTTCACAAATATATTACCCAACAATAAAATATTTTCAAAATGCTATAATGTACCATCAAAATATTGGAAATTTTTGTAATAAAAACACAAACTTGAACCGAGAACTTGGTATCACGCTAAACGCTACGCATACATTTATATGTATGTACATATATATATATATATGTATATTTTTTCTTTTATTTGCCTTTACTTTTCGATGTTAAAGTTTGTGTCTGTCTATATGTATTTATGTGTATATATGCATGTATTTTATAAATTTTATACCTTATATAATATGTATACGACAATGGGTTCAATGGAAGAAGGGACCATTGGGTCTCAATTTCGCCCAAATAAAGTCCTTTATCTATGTATCTATGAGGGAGGAATATTTTTTTTTAATATTACCTCGAAGTACCTTTCATTTCTAAATTTCATTGTAATTATAAAAAGTTAGTAGTTAAATTGTAGCTTTAAATTATTTATTTATTCATTTTCACTTAAATAAATAAATAGAAATTGCATTTATGCTCCTGTTCCAACATTCCTCACTAAATATTTTTTAAATTTTACGGTTATGTCCAATAGAGCTTTTCGGCATTACAAATATTCAACAATAAGTTGTCACTTGTGTGATATTGACAACATAGGTCATTATCAAATTGTCAGTTTTCTCTCGTTTAAAAAATGATTTTAGTAAAAATCGTCATCACTGGATCTTTAATCCGTTAAATGGTTCATGGCAGTGTTTCAAATAGCCTGTTATATCCTAAGCTTATTATTTATCGTATGTTTATTCATTTTACCCGTATTTTTCATCAATTCCTGCTCATATGTTACTAATACACGTACTACCTCAGTTGTTTATAATTCCATGGTATCGTTTTCAGTTAGATATTTTTCGGCATATTCATTTTATTTTCATAATTTTAGAGTGGCATATTAACATCGATTTCGTCTTATACGAGGAGAGAAAACACCATTCTTATACGAATCACAATATTTCGGTTTCAGTCTGGATTTTTTTCTCTTGGGAATCAAATAATCTCGTTCAAGATTTTCTTCTCTTTCTCTCCCTCTCTCTTTACCTCCATTAACCTTTCTTTTGATTCTCTCACAATTTCTCTGTCGCTGCATGTTTTCTTTCAAAATAAGGAAATCCTTCGAATTATTCAAGTGGAAATAAGTAATGAAGAAATTCAGCATCTTTTTAAATCCAGTTTTTTAATTAGGTTGCCAGCAATAAAATATTAACTACAGGATTAATCACCTGGAATAACGGATTCTCCGGGAGACATCCGGTGATTGACAATTCTTGAACTATTTCAATTCAAAATTAAAGTCATTTTCTTGAAAATTCATAACAACCATGTAATGATTTCATTGAAAGACCTATTTTTTTACTATATTTTTATTACCATGTAAATTTTATCAATTACAATTTAGTGTGATTCATATCTCTTACGTATTATAAATCATCTCACTTTTTATAAAAATCAGCTTGCCATTAGCAGATTAAAATTTATATTCATTCTTTACTTTTTTCTATGTGTACAAATATGAGCTTTCTTCTTTATGATTAAGTTCTCTTATGACTCATTATATTTATTTTATAGATATTTCTGGTTAAAATCTGTAATGTCACTTTTCTCTCTATGGACTGTTTTCCTGACTAGCATAAGGTAACTGGCCAGTCGTCCAAATTTTATTGGAATTTCTTTATTCCATTTCATAAATTGGGCAGTTTAATACCCTCTGGAAGATATCGAGACACTAATACCATATCTGCAGCTTTTTTTCTGATTTACCATTCTTCTTAATGTAAGAGATGAAGTTTCTGTGGTCACTTAATATTTCCTTTAGTTTCCTGCGTTTGTTGAAAATGGGATAACTAATGGCTCTTACATCTGGATAGTATGTAAACGTATACCATGACCTAGTCGAAATCAGGCAATCTTAATTGCCATTCTTCCATATTCATGTAGTGAATGGAAATCTTCAACCTCCACCATTGTGCGTTTAAATAGAGCCAAGTTCCGAAGAGCATGGCTCTCTCTTTCCTTTTTAGATCTGATATTGTACTTTTTACCATTATTGCTAATGCGGTTGTAGGAAGGATAGTCAATAACAATTAGTGCTTTATTAATGTTAGATGAGAGGTTTTCACTATTGCATGTATACAAGTATTTAATATGGAGACACGAATTTAGAGATGAAGAGAAAATTCTCTCCTACGATTGAAGCATAACCAAATTCCTCATGATTAATATAATCTCAATTTTTGAAACAATGTTATAGTACAATTTAGGGTTAAATTCTAAATTTGAGCTAGTAGCTTTGATTAAATTAATTAAAACAAAGAAAAAAACCTAATCATTTAGATAAAATTTTTAACGGTTTATCTAAATGTTCAATTGTTGAAATTCGTGAAGTGTTTTCCAGTTTCACCACCTTCAGCGATGATATAATCAACGAGAGAATACACTTCTACATAAAAATGAAGAACTTTAAGCGAAAAGGAGACTTGTGTGAGAGAGAATATCATTTAGAAATACGACGAGGAGCCTTTGTGGGTGTAATCAGATGGAAAGACGGGTTTTTGCCTGAATAACCAGAGAGAAGATACCGGGGGTGGCCATTTAAAACGATTATAGAGATCAAGGGAAAGCTGTATAAGGCTAGTCAAATAGCGTTTAATTAAAACATGGGTGGCTGTGAATGATCAGGTACAGCTATCAAGTACGAAAGGCAACCTGTTATCCGTCAAAATTTCGGCCAGGCAGCCATTATTAAGACCGGTTGCCAAAAATCAGGGCCGACTATAACCGTTTACAGCTCACAAGGAAGCACATAATCGAGTGAATTAAGATAGAACGTCCAGTCAAAATTCCTGAAATCGAAAGATAATTTAACTTTTGGGAACTACGTGGTAATTATGTTTGGGAAATAAAACGGAAAAAAGCGTTTATAATAACGCTAGTAGGGAAGGGAAGAAGGATACTTAACGTTATCTTTTCCGAAAGCTTTACCGCAAATATGGCTGGGTCTACAGACAAGGTTGGTGGCCATTAATTAGAGTATATAAAATGATGTTCGTATAAAGGGGGCCTCGAAGGAGGCTCATTGGAAGTTTTTAAAGGACATAATTTCGACATCCTGAATGGAATGAGTTCCGTGAAGCATAAGAGTTTATCATGACAAACTTATCTCTGCTAATTAGCACCTTACCTTTC
This sequence comes from Hetaerina titia, assembly GCA_037158775.1. Taxonomy (NCBI): domain Eukaryota; kingdom Metazoa; phylum Arthropoda; class Insecta; order Odonata; family Calopterygidae; genus Hetaerina; species Hetaerina titia. Next base: position 76,132,908 of record CM073769.1, on the reverse strand, counting down.
TGTTATTAGGTGAAGGCTTCTTTTAAAAGTTTTATCCAGTACAAACTGTTGAGAAGAGATTTTATTCGACGTCTGAATCGAACTTCACGAAGAGACGCATTCATTTCGTCTCCCTCTCTTCTCCGATCGATACCCTATCTTTAAAAAGACTATCGTTCAACCTCCGTGTACTTACTGTCTACTCCGGACCCTATGTCCATTTTTAGGAGAATACACTCTTCAATGACCTCGGTAAGAATGTTCAGTCTTCGTGGACTATTGGCCCGATCTCTCCAAAGCCCTCCTCCTACCCTCCTTCCTCGAACAATACTTCTTGCTAATTTGATGCCAAGATGCCCGATCAGAGAACGCTTCCTTGAAATACCTCTATACCTCCCGGGGGCTAATTGACTCGTCCACATCAAACCTCCTCCTCCTCCTCTCGCTCGATACACCCGAGATCCGCAAATATTTGATATCACGGGTGACAGCAAAATTGACGCCAGATTGGAATTAAATATTGCATCCCGCGGAGAATCGTTGTTTTAACAAAAAATACGTCGTCCATGTTTTTGCATTATATTAAACCTGACGCTAACGAGTTAATGGGATTAGGAACAATTTTTCTCGAATCATAAAATAAACGTAAGTGAGGAACATAGTTCCACTTCCTAAATGAAATGAAAATTATTTAGTAACTTGTAGTGTATTTAAGTAAAAGGACGTCGAGCACAATTAAAGTTTTAATTATGCATTGCATTTTAATTATGCATTATTCTTGCGCTCTAACTGAAAATTTATACCTCGCTTCTATTTTCCAAGGAATATAAAAAACTGAAATAAATCCCTGTACACTGCATGCACCCTTGAAAAATGTACGGATATTTTGGAAAACTCCGGTGATTTAGAGACTTAAAATAAAAAAAAGATTAAGAATGAGGTAAACTTTTAGGTCCCTATTTAAAGTTTGGAAGTTTAGAAAAAGTTGATGAATGTGTAGTTGAAGAGTAAAACAAATGAATGAACCGGATTAAGAAGCGTTATAATTTTCCAACATTGACATATTAATTCATGTAACTAATTTTAACCATTGCCTTAAATGTTATAGCGATGACGTAATTCGTTTTGAGATGCTCTACCATTACATTTGAACGTTGTATTGCATAATATACTCTCGTTTAATTGGTATATTTTCTTCCTAAAAAACAAATAAGAATTGTACTATCAAAAATACTTCACAGTTGAATCTGTCAAAATCAGTTTATTGACGACCAATAATTTATACCCTGAATCATTAACTGAATGTTAAAAAATGCTAATTTTTTTGGTGCATATAATTGATATTACTATAAAGTTTAACATATGTTGATCACAGAAATGAGTACGAGGAAGAAGAAGGAATGCAATTACCCAGAATTTGTTACACTTACGTGAATAATAGGCTTATGCATCCACGATTGTCTTGCTTGCATAATTATTTTGTAAATTTGCCCGAAAAATTATCCTTAAAACATATTAATTGTTAAGCAACAGAAGAGGTAGGAATTAATTTACTATTAACGAAATAAAATAAAAACATGAATTGTATGTTGAGTAAAAGTGTTTTTAGGTAATTTATCCTTCCTATTGTAGTAATTTCATTTGTTAGCTTATTTTCTAATCGGGTATCTAGCTTTCTCTTTCCATTTTCTTACTCTTAGATGATTAGCTACTGGCCAACTTAGAATGAATCTGCAAAGGTAACGGCAGAATTACGTTCCAAAACGTTCACGGAATTGTGTTCATGTAAAATTACGTAGGAATAAAAATGTGATCATCAGAGTACAAAATTAAAATCCTCTAACCGGACAGGGCTTCAGGTTTTATAACCAAACATTTTATAAAATATTAAAATAAAAATGCAAATGCGTACTCGCACCATAGTGGTTGCGTTGAAATTTGATTATTTTGGGGAAAACTAGGTTGATCAAGTCGTCGACCGACGTATCTTATCGATTATAATACAGAAGGAAACGGAAGAGAAGAAACAGTCTTTTGCCTTTTCGTCGTTGTACATAGCGACCGTATGATATGCATATACGTGTATATCTATACATATATAATATATATATATATATATATATATATATATATATATATATATATATATATATATATATATATATGTAATATATATATAGATATATATAAGTAACCCCTCCCATGGACAACAACTTTGTCGTGGTGGAAGGGCTTGAGTGTTCCGATGGCCCCTAGAGCTGTGCTGGCGGGAGTAATAATAATTGCTCCTGGTAGGGTCACGCATTCCAGATAGGTCGAAGGTTAGGAGCCAGACGAAAGGTAGTCCACGCAGCGTCTGTTTCTCAGTGAGGCGGCTGCAAAGGCGTCTGACCCCAGTGGGGCGGCCATTAAGTGATGGTGTCACGTTAAAAACACTATTGAGGAAGGCAACGGGAAACCACTTCAATTATCATTCCCAAGAATGTAATGATGGGCACTATAGAGAATATGAGTCCTGGCAACTACGGGACTCGGCCCAAGCGGCCGTGTGTCGTGCCCGGTAGCAGGGGAGGCAAGGCTTCCGCGGTCGTCATCCCACGAAACCCTTGCAGGGAAAAAATAACAGCAGCAGAACCGAACATGCAGAAGAAGACGAAAGTAGTTAGAATAGGAACATGGAACGTCAGGACAATGTTGAGGACAGGAAAATTAGAAAATATTAAGCGAGAGATGGAAAGAGGTAATATAGATGTTTTAGGTCTCTGCGAGGTGAGATGGAAGGATAGCGGGGATTACTAAAGTGACAATTATAGAGTGATATGCAGCGGCGGGGACGAGAACCAACGAGGGGTGGCCGTAATTTTAAATAAAGGGGTAGGAAGAAGCGTATTCAACATAGAGCAAGCAACTGATAGAACCTTTCTCGTAGAAATTAAAGCAGAGCCGACGAACTTGGTCTTTTTTCAGGTATACATGCCACCGAGCAACCACAAGAAGGAAGAAGTCGATAGGATGTACGATGAGTTAGAGGATAAAGTCGCGTGTGTTCCTGCAGGGAAACATTTGGTAGTGATGGGGGATTGGAATGCGACGGTAGGCGAAGGAAGAGATGGTGGTGAGGTGGGGGACTATGGTTTAGGCACGAGGAATGAACGCGGGGAGAAAGCAATTGAATTCCTCATGAGACAGGGGTTAGTCATCACCAACACATGGTTTAGACACCACAAAATGCGTAGGTATACATGGAAAATGCCAGGAAGGGTAGGAACAGGATAGAGATGTTGGACGGGATGAAGGGAGGAAGGAAGTACACAGAGATGAAGAGGGACCTGATGTAGATTAGGTTGCTGGATTGGGTTTTGTTTGGAGTTACAAAATGTTTATTGGATAGTTGTGTCCATCCAAAAACCTACCTTAACCGGTAGATTACCTAATAAAAAATATAAGTAACACATTTATTTAATCAACAAGCATTATGCAGCCTAAACCAATCCCTAGAATTTACCCTTAAGGGTTAATACAGGTAAATGAAAGAATAGTTTTATGCATAAAAAAATATCATATACAATATGATATCTTCGAATTATCTTCGATAATTCTATCATTCTATATTATTATCTAAGAATTATCTTCGAATTGGTTGAAAATCTAGGATTGGAACATTATTGAATTATTAAAACCAGCAAACAGTAACTAACAGCAAGTAAATAAGTGCATTATATTTAATCAATAAATGCTGATTAAAAAAGAATTATTATCGTAAAGAATTAAGGTAACGATAAACGAAAAAAAATCTAAAAATAAATCATAAACAGCGATTATAATAAATAAATGTAATTAGTCAAATTAGGTATTGAAATTTACGAATTTCGTTTAAATGTTCACACAATTCCAACATATTCGAACTTGCCTATTCACTCTTCTCATCCGCAAGTGTGTAATTAGATTTCATTTCTCAGAAAACAAATACTTGATAATTTACGGCAAGATAATGAAACCAGGATTACAATAACTACTATCATTTGATAGCGGATGCTGCGGAAGTTCGAACGAATAAAGTTTTAGAGACCTTTGACGCACTGTGAGCAGACTAATCTTGGTAGAGTTTGCAGCAGAACGAGAATCAAGGTCGGGGAATCAGTCACATTGTTCCTTGGAGGTGTAAAGAGCCCTTCGGGTGGCATAGCATGGCTTGGTGATAGGCAGAGAAAGAAGAGTGGGAGGCGGAGGAGAGCGTAGTCATGAGAGATGGAATGGAAACAAAGGCATGAACAGACGCACTTCAAGTCTCCTGCAGTCTCTTTTCGTTAGCAAACTCCATTGTTCATATTCCACAAATATTTGCAGATATTTTGTAAGATAAAAAACCGACTTTGCTTTTACCTGGAGGATGAAACAGAAACGAGAAATTTTAAAATAAAATCCCTTGCATTTGTTTCCATGCAATATGCTATTAAGGCCTTTATCAATTATTTCACCTTTAATTCATCGTCTCCTCTATCAATCTTCTAATTCTGCACCTATGAGTCTTGCTGCCAAGAATTTCAAATACTTTCGGTCATATTACGTATTAACCACTGCCAGAATTAACTAAATCGACGTAAAAAGCCGAAAAGGGGATTCGGCAAAGAACTATTCTTCAACTCTGCATATTTTCTACTTTGCTTATCCAACAGTCTCCATTTGCCTCGATCTTGTAGGTCAAAAATAAATTATAAACCAAATTCCCCAAAAGCAAACAAAACCTTAAAAAATTTAAAATTAGTATTAAAAAAACTTACAATTGGTTGTAAAAAACTTATTACTTGGGTATTGAAAAAAATAATAAAACATTTTTTGACTCCGCGCTGGTAAGTCTAAATCGTGTAAGTTCAAAAATATTAATTAATTTACGGTTTTATTTTCAAGCAATGTGTATCATCATAGTATTGGAAATTAATTATGAAGTTTTCGTCTCTTTGAATTTTATACTCTGCTAATTAAATAACCGGAGAAAAAATCTTTCCCTTAAAATTATCATCACGGGGAAAAATCATCCGTCGCCTTCAGAAGAACATTCACTTTGAAAATGCCTATGTTAATAGATATATTTTATTGCTAAAGTTGTTCACAACTAAATTTTTTATACTGTGAAAACTTTAGCTTCCTATGAGGACAAGAATGGTCCTATTCCCCTCACCCTTCAACCTTGGGATATACTAGAGAATTCAAATGGAGCTTTTTAGATGATTAATTTCTTTTTAAAACAAATTTCTGAAAATGTCTATACGTAAGCTATGAAATGTACTGTCTGATAGTTCACACATAATTCAATCAAAAATCAATTCAAATATGATTAAATGGTACACGGCCAGTTATAAAGAGTTTCGCAATAAATATTATATGTTTAAAAAATTATTGATTTTTATACATGTTACTGATTTATATGTTCAAGATAGATTAACAGGGGAAATATATGTGTGGATTTCGAAATGAACTAACCAAAATGGGCAAAATATTACATTTTCGCTATAGCATTTCCCCGGCTTCTTGCTTTAATACAGCACGAATGTGAAAAAATGTATCCCACAGCATAGCATACTTTCACAAAATTGAGACGACGGCTCGATTGTTTAACCCTCCGATTACAGTCAGTTGGTACATCAAACCCCCGCTCACTTTTTCTATCATGATGTTCGTTTGTTGTTGTCCACTTAGTATGCACGGTCTTACGGACCGCCGTATTGCTGTCCATTCCACTGTTCTATTGAACACTTTGGTGCCCAATTTCAAAAGCGTCCTAAAAGTTCTTCGGCCTCTTCGATTGTCCCATTTCCCTTTCCTGACTAGATTGATCCCTTCTCCCAACTCCACTGTCGTTCCCTATTGAAAGGTGCTGCTGGTGCTGCACCGCTTGTACTCATTCAGTAGCTCTTTTGAAAGTCCTCTGCCCTCCCTCACAATACTCTCACGCGATTTCGTTTACAGTTTCAAGTATCGCCTTGACATATTAATCTTTATCTCTTCATTTTAGGTATTCATTCCTATCAAATGTAGACATTTCCCGTAACCCTGTATTATGTCTCTCGTGGAATTCCACATTCACGACTCATATATCAGTTCCATTTTCAGATGTTATTTATTTCTCCGTACATTAATTCCGTCTAGATAGCCTATTGTCTCCTTTCTCTTTCACTGCTTGAATGATTTCCACTTATCATATCCGTTTATTATTCTGACGTTTGGTATGAAATAGCTCTCCAAACTATTACATTACCTAGTAATGTGCTCATTTTAGCATAGCTTCCTTTCCCCGAAATTTTCCACTACGTTCTTCATCCTTGGCCTTGCTCTACAATTTTTCTTGTACGCAAGGATTGTGTAAAAGGTACCACGAAAATTTTCGGGAAAATAAATTTATTTCAAATATCACTATAAATCTTCAAAATTCTTCAAAATACATCCCTTGAGCGTCGGCACACTTTTTTCAGCGGTTTTTTCACGACTAGAAGGCTTCTTGGTAGGCGGATCCCGGATACGTCTTTCGTTCGTCCGTCAAGTTTAGTGCAGATCTTTCGCATCGCCAAATTTTTATTAATAATGGTGCCCACTTTCATCTTATGCCAATACAAACTGCGATTACAGTTAACCGACGGTATTATTTCAGCACTTCACGCACACGTTGCCGTCAGTTCCTAACGTCGACGGCTGTCCAGTGCGGGGCTCGTCCTCTACACACTGACGACCATCTTTGAAGAGCTTGTGTCACTTCAAAACTGCAGTTTATGACATGCTTTTTTCCTTGAAGACTTGCCAAGTCATACCAAACGTCTATGTACCCCATTTTCCTTCTCCAACGCAAAATTTGACACAGCACAAAACTCACTTTCCAAATTACTTTTTCATTTATTATTCTATCTCTCTATTTCATTTTCATCTTTCTTCTCTTGGAGCACATTTAAATTGTTACCAATCTTCTTATCTCTGGCAACCCTGTCAATCCTGACTCATAATTATTAAATGGTTAATTACATAAATAGGTAAAAAAATATCGCTTGCGTAAATCTATGCTAGTAATATATGCCACTAGTTGTTATACATTCTGACAGGAAAACCACTTTGATTCTGTTTTTATTCTAATTATACTAACTCAACTTTATTTCTGTGTTCACTTGTTCAGGTGAATCTGTCGCTAGCCTTGCTTAAAAAGAGTTTTTCCTCATGAGACTTCAGACCATAACCGAAAGTTAACCTTTTTTATTTTGCGTTTTTACATTTACATCACCTTCTCCAAAGCAGCAGATCTTTTTTCTTCTGAAAACAGCTAAAAATGGCAAAATACTAATCCTTTCTTCGCGTTTCGTTTGCCACCTACATACTCTCCTTGACCTCATCGTAGGCTTTCGCAGCTGTTGAGAGATGCAGAAGTAGTTCTCGGGCTGGACTGCGTGAGAGACATTTTTGGCTCAACGTTTCTCTCCCGTTGCAGGGAGCGTCTTCAGGAGCGAAGTAATTTTTGGCTGGCTGATACTCCGTATATATACCCCAGTTCGGTCCTTTCACTTTTTGACCGTTACGGCCGCTGATAGTTTATGTTTGGGAGGGGGGGTGGGGTAGGGGGGGTGGGGTTTGGAAGGTTGTGTGTGTTTGAAACACACACCTCCTACTGACCTGACAAGTGACACCCCTCTACTGACCGAACGGGTGTACGAAGTGCCATGCAGCTGCGGCGGAAGCTACGTTGGCGAGACTGGACGTGCAATAGAAACACGCATAAAAGAACACAAAGCATCAGTAAAAAACAAACAATGGACAACATCTACATCTACATAATACCCCGCAAGCCGCCGCAAGGGCGTGTGGCGGGGGGTGTTAGGTCACCACCCAAAAAAGGAAAAAAGAAATACCGCATTACTGTAAACAGCAATACATTACTTAATGGCATGCGGGAAGGGTTTTGACACAACACACAGGAGGTTAGTGAAAGTGTATACAATTGAGTTTAACTAATTGTTACCTAGACGCCGAGGGTGGCAAGTGGTATTTTGTTATCTCCGAGTGTGACCCTACAGTTGTTATCCCGTATTGTCCGTGGGAAGAAGGAGTCCTTGAGTCTGCTAGTCCTGGCATCTATTTCCCGAATTTTGTACCCATGATCCAAGCGACCAATGTATGTTGGAGTGCGAATAATTTTCGAGACCTCGGTGCTGAAACATGCGGATCTGAATTTATTTAGTAAGTTTAACCTAGCATTGAGTCGTCTTTCTTCCAATGATTACCATCCCAACTCCATAAGTATTTCAGTGACGCTTTTCGTTTTATCGTAACAGTTTTCCACGAAACGAGCTGCCCGGCGTTGGACCTTATCAATTTCCCGAGTGAGGACTTTTTCACACGGATCCCATACGCTACATGCATATTCTAAATGGGGCCTTACAAGAGCGTGATAACAACGTTCCTTGACCTTGGAGTCACTTCTGCCGACAATGCGTCTAATAAATCCTAATTTTTTATATGCTTGCCCGCAGACTTTACGTATATGGGTCCCCCAAGTTAAGTCTTTAGTGAATGTAACACCTAGGTATTTCACCGTATCAACTACTTCAAGGTCAACTCCAGCTAATTTGTAAACTAATCCCGTGGATCTTTTAAAGAAATTTACCACCGAACATTTATTAAGATTTAAAGGCAATCCCCATTTTGAACACCATTCATTAATGCTATTTAAATCACGTGCTAGAGTTTAACGATCCTCATCCCCAGATATCTCCCGATAAATCACATACACAGCCATTGCGGAGCACATCATGTCGGAGCCAGGACTTAGGAATAGACTTCGACAACACGAAAGTCCTAGCGAAGAAACAATATTACTTCCCTAGGCTAATTCATGAGTCGATTGAAATAGCGAAACGGCCACAGAATTTCAACAGAGACGACGGCTTCCACCTACCAAACCCCTGGAAACGCCTTTTGCGTGGGGGGGAAACACACACCAACGGTCAAAAAGAGAAAGGCAACACATACAACCTTCCAAACCCCACCCCCCCTGCCCCACCCCCCCTCCCAAACATAAACTATCAACGGCCGTAACGGTCAAAAAGTGAAAGGACCGAACTGGGGTATATATACGGAGGATCAGCCAGCCAAAAATTACTTCGCTAATGAAGATGCTCCCTGCAACGGGAGAGAAACGTTGAGCCAAAAATGTCTCTCACGCAGTCCAGCCCGAGAACTACTTCTGCATCTCCTTGACCTCATTTAATACCTTTGTGGGGTAATAATTAAACATAAAGTGTGTTAATTAGCAAACATGTTGTTTATGATCATGATTTCCATGATCATTTTAGATTTTTCCCGGCTTTCACGACATTGAATCAACATTCTCTGGTGACAGCATATAGCGTGTATCAACTTTCTGTCGAGGTTGGTTTTTCTATGTTTTTTTTGAGTGCTTAACATTTTTAAGTCGACCTAATCAAAAGCCAGACCATCTAATGAAATGTACGAGGTCGGTAAATTACGTAATGAGAGTGGCTACGTAGCGTTTGATCTGGAGCAGTGGAGGCGCTGCCTTGGAGGGGCCGCAGGGGAACATGTGATCCGCCTTCGATACGGGTTTGAACTCGCTCGAGTCATTTGGTTGTCCGTAGCGATTTTTTTTGTGAAACAGTTTTTTCTATTGTGTTCTAAAAACGAGTGACATCAATTTCGAGCAATGGTGTGGTATCAGATTTTGCTTCAGACATGCGTGCAACGGAAACTCTTGCTAAACTTCAGCAGGCTTACAGAGGTAGTGTTTTGTCAAGAACCCTGTTTTTTCGTTGGTTTAAGGCATTATCGGAAGGAAGAGAGTCGATAGAGGATGAACCACGAAGCGGAAGGCCTTCATCTTCAAGAATCGATAAAAATGCCGACATAGCCCGGGATCTAATGCGTTCAGATCGTCGGTTGATTGTCAGAATGATCGGGGAAGAGTTGAATTTAACTCATATCAGCGTTCATTAGATTTTTACCAATGAATTAGGGATGAAAGAAGTCTGCAAAAAAGCAAAATTGGTTCCAAAAAAACCTTTCACAAGACCAAAAGGACCAGTAGTTTAGTTGCCAGTAAAAATATTCCTGTGGTTCCTCAGCCTCCTTATTCGTCTGACTTGAGCCTTTGTGACATTTTCCCTTCCCGAAGTTGAAAAATCACCTCAATGGAGCTCATTTTGGGACAGTCGAAAACATTCAAACGGCTGTAACCGACCATCCTATTCCAGTATTGAAGTTCCAGCACTGCTATCAGGAGTGAAAGAGTCGTCTGCAGCGCTGTGTGGCTTCAGAAAGGAGTTATTTTGAGGGTGCAAATATAAAATTCTAGTTCTATTTTAATGAAAAAAAATCAGTATATTATTTAATTTACAGACCTCATATGTTGGTTAATTTTTCCCTATTGCCTTCCCTACCATATGTCTTAGGACAAGAATAACTCTTGCTTTAATATATAAAATTCAAATTTATCTTCAATTAAACATATTCTCTTTTTTTCCATTCTGCGGCAGATTAATCTTTCCAACACTTTTTGATGCAAGTTTTCTCGGACGAATAACTAAAATTACGGACGTTAACGCCCCAACGTCTCTAAAATTTCTGCTGTTTACAAAAATAAATTATTTCCAGTGTCAATTATTGGAGTGGGTAGAGATTTTGGAAAATATCGGACTTTAAAAAAATTTTACAATGTATTTATTCCTGCAGCACGCCGATTTCACCGATATAGAACCATCAGATACGCTTCACTGAATTTTTTGATCTATTATTGCATTAACGGGCGAAACTGGATATTCTTCAGCAATAAATATTTTGTGGAATATTTCAAGTTACAACTTTTTTTCCGATCATCCATTTGATTTTTTCCATCGTGTTTACCTCTCAGCTTCCTCATTTCTCCATTCATATTAGCGTATAACATGATTGTTAGCCTTCCCCATTCATTCTTTTCTGATATATTCTCCATACCTACATCTCCATTTCATTTAGCCTATAACTCTCTTTTTGATTAAAAAATTTTGGTCCATACAATATTAAGCTCCATTCTTTAATAATATTTTACCCGAAATTACAGTCCAGAAACATTTTATAAATTTTCCTTTCCTTCTAATTACTTCTTCCGCTACGTCATTTTTTGTCCTCACAACTTTTTATCTTTCTTCAAATACAATGCTCAATTTATTTCTTTTGAATTCAATACATAATGCAACCTTTCCACAACTATACATTAGCTTTAGGGAGGAAGAGGAGAATGTTATTTCTGAACAATGAATTCCCCGCCACCACATTTTTGCGTCTCTGTTACAGAGTTTACGATTCGGTCGTTGCTCTCTGTTTTTGAGGCGGCGTGCATGTTAAAGTATTTCATAACAGTTCATGCTATGGTAATGTCCTAATTACGACTTGAAAATTAAAATAAAGCATAGCGCTCCTAATTTGCATTAATTGATACAAAAAATAAAAATCTTATTTAGTTAAGTGGATGAAATATATGCACTGTCATAGTTTCGTTATATTTCATTTAAATATATAATAACATAACAGTTAATCAGATGCCCTGATGTGAAAAACTAGGGGCTAGACATTTTTTTCTTCTAACTGTAGAAGTTCTTTTTGATCTAGGAAATCTTTGGAGGAGCTTCTTCAATGGTGACGTTATGAGAGTCAAATTTTCGCCTAAACATATTCTTTGTGTAATTTTTAATTGTAACAGCCTTGTGAGTTCATCACCCAATATCAGCGCATTAGTTGAATTGTTTGCTGGTACATTTAAGTACTTAAAGTAATGGATATGAGAGAAAGATATATAAAATAACTTTAATATATTAACAAGAACACACATACATATTCATATTTTTGTTGTATAAATATTTTTATAAATAATTATATGAAAAAAGTAGAAAGAAAAGTATCAGGCGATTACAATTCTTCAAGCATTTTCCAAATTATTTATCCTCTGTGTTTCCTTCACAACCGGGACTCGTGTACCACTAATCATGTATAATTCGTTATTAGCTAGAACTAGATATCATCTTCTTGTAAGAACGACTGATAGGTGTTCCATTGAAGTGGTGAAGGTCTTGGGCAGAGGATATGACGGGATATACAACTGAAGCAAGTGACACTTACGAATTCTATTTCCTGAGCTACTATATTTTTCCACACTCCTCTTATTCGCCTTCTGAGCAACATACAGATGACAAAGTATCACTATTTCTGAAATGCACTCCAAAAACCCTTTGCCACAAGATATCTTAAAAGGAGAGTATTTTAAAGGGAAAGGTATGAAAAACCAATTGGATAAATATTTGAAAATGAAAATGTCTTAAATCATGCTACGCTGCTATTTTAATTAATGATAATAGGGATCCATTCCAGAAATAAATAACCTTTGTAATGATAGCGAACTATTTGAATAATGGTCAGGGTTTACAGCCAGTGCATTATAAGTGTTAAGTTATATTAAGTTTAACCTATAAGAGTTTTAGATAAGTTATATTCACTAGTATTGATCAAATTAATGACTATAATTATAATAAAATGACTCATTAAATTATTATTGCATGCATAAAATTATATAACATAAAATATTTTAAAATTTTAATGCAATATCTATCTATAAACATAAAATACTAACATGTTAAATAATAATAAATTTTGATCTTTATAACAACGACTTATTATATAGAATAACTGAATATTTTAACAATACGCAAAAATCTTTTAATCATCTATATATTTGGAAAGCATGATATTATATTTCATAAATGTATGTCCTTAAAATTTCTTCCAATTTTGCCATGAGATATAAAATAAATAATTACTTTAATACACAGGAATCATAGATAACAATAACAGACTCTAACGAGCAGGTGTTATTTGTCAAGAAGGATTCATTTGATAACTTGGTTTCAAGGAGCCCAATAGGACATTGGGACTTTGCCCGTGGCTGCGCTTTGTGTCCGCATCCACCTGTAAGCTGGTGCAGAGCCGAAATCTTATCTCTCTGTCTGCTAGGCCACCATTCTTTCTTCTCGGGGAGACGCGTCTACTCACGCTGCCCTTCTCCTCACCTGCCTCCGCCCAACTGCCATATGTTGATCGTATCCCGCGTTCAAGGGCTCCCTCTATCTCATGTCGTTCTCTCCACAGGAGGAGAGGCTCGGCAATTATCTTAACCAAACGAAGTTCGTGGTACTTTGAATTAATCAGCTAGCTAAGTACATTATCACCCAAAGAATATCTGGACAGCAGTATTCCATTTCCTCAGTCTTGTAATTGCTTTGGGACTTGAGTCATATGCTACCTGTCCCATTCCGCATGTTCTCGTTCAACTTCGATGAAAGGATGTCTTGCAGCTTGTCCTATTTCTCCCAATTACTTTTCAAATTGATCTTTATCCACACTATACATAAACTCTTTCTCCATAATTATTTTTGGAACCACCACTAACGGTTTGTTCCACATTGAGCACTGATATATTCCTTATGTCCTTACCTAACGCTCTCAGTGACTCGCCATGAACAAAGAAATCAATTATGCACTTAGATGCAATCCTTTGCCATTAAAAAGAACAGAGTGATTAATACCTAAGTAACACAAAGTTGCCCAGTTATAATCATCAGATATATATCTAGGCGAAAGAAAATATCCGCAACTATGGGACCGGTTATCCATCAATTACAATAATTATTTGACCGTTTTATCAACATATCCTTGCACATCATCTAAAAATATCGAGCATACAGGCATCTCCGCATGCTATCACCTAGTATCTGAGGCCAACAAAATGGCAATGACGATATCGCATATCCTGGGTTCCAGAGTGAAATATTGCGTCAAGACTATCCTCAGGCAATCTGACTCGATAATTTGCAGATAGCTCCCGTCACCTAAGCGACGCTCTCTAGGCCTGATAACTTCGAGCTACTTGGAACTCAGAGGAGTTTCATACACGCTTTTTTCACGAATGGACAGCCGTATCGGCAAGAGACAGTTACATGAAAACTGCCTAACCGACTTATGCCAAGAGCATCGCAAACTTGCTATCCGCACTTTAATCTCCTCCAGAGATGAACAATAATAGTTCCAAGCTTACCCTCGTTAACCATTTTGTTGGTTTTTGCAGAGAAATTTATCACCGTACCTACTGTTTCTGAATTCCACTTGTATTCCTGATCTCCAGGGATCAATAATGAAAGGATTTAAATCATGTAACGGCTCACCTCGTTTTAGTTAAGTTAAAGTTTTTGTTTCCAAAATTTTTGGTGCAGCAAATTTTTAATATAACAAATTTATCAATTTTCAATAACATATTTCCGTTAATCAAACTAAAAGGTACAGTTAATCCCCCATTCATTAAAATAACCAACAGTGACAGAGGTGTGACGCAGAGAGCGACTGAACTTCTTTAGTGCTCTCCAGACTGATCTATATCTACTGAATACCCCGCAATGGCGTCTGACGGGGGTTTTAGGCTACCATCACATGCACAATGGCAAGGTACTCATCAAATCTTGTTGATTGTGTTCCATGAAGCGAAGATTCCGCGTGAATTAGAAATTGAGACCGTGCATTTTGCTACCTTGTAGCGTTCTAGGTCTTGCGCTCCATTTTGGTGTAACGCCACGTGATGCGATTTTCTTATTATCCTCCCATGCTCTAGCCAATTATTGCAGGTAAAAAAAACCACACTCGTTATCTCCCGGGTTTACGCAGAATGCATCAAGCTTTCATGCATGACTCATTTTGATAAAATTTCCTGTGTATAGTCATCAGTGAATTATATCATATGATGATGGCCAAATAGTTTCGTCAAGGTTAGTTTCATAGAAACTTAGAGAAAAATTATGATGGTAATTGAAGACTACCAGAATAATTATGGATTGACTTTGGAAAAATGCATGTCGTTCTCGCGAAAATTCATAATCGGCCTATATTAATGAATTAATTATGGCCAATTATTATACGATTTGGATTAATTTTGTATATGAATATTAATTATTTGTTCTCAATGACAATATATCCATTTTTGCGTCAATTTAACTTTCGATAATGAACTACTTTTTCTAGGGTTTTTTAGAAACAACCCGACGAGCTATTGTGTTGGTACATCCTCTTTTTACTGCTAGGAATCGGAGAATTTCATTAGATTGTAAACTTTGAATCATTACTTTTGGCAATGAAGTAAATTGTTGGTTTAATAAAAATATGGTGAGTTTTACTCTTCTTAATTTCATCATATATGCGCATACTATTTATTAAATAGTTAATTACATCGTTATCCCTTCACTTTTCGCTATTTTGTTCTATTAATAGATCAAAATTGTATTTAATTTGAAACTAAACTGGGACCAAAAATTCATAGTAATTACTATCAAAAAATACATCGAGTTTTCTCTTAATTTCTTCTACTGATTTAGAATTTCATAAATGTTCATGTCATTTTTTTCTCAAAAACGCACGCCATACCAAGTTTCTTGAAGGTATCCGAAAATCTAAGTGTCAGAAAATATCATCGAAATGCTTACGCTTGGATATAATTAATGATTCACGCATTGCTATTGAAAAACTTTCTTTAAGTAAAAGAAAAGAGTAGTATAGAAAATTTGCCCAACCTCAGTTGTCTCATGTCTTAGAAATATCCACGCATAAAACCATTGAAATGCTGAAAATGAAGTCGACTTCCATTTTTCTGAATAATTAGTTAATTCAATGTGTTAGGAGTCATAACTTATCCACCTATTTCTTATTTATTCACATGGTTACTCACTAATCAGAAATACGTTTATTGATAAATTAATCGAGACATGATAATATTAGTACAAATATAGTATCTTTAAAGAATTAATCATTTCTAATAGAATGAAAGGATATATTATACTCATTTTTTATAGATTAATCACGAATTCATTATTGGCTATTTTTACCTATTCACCAATCTAGATTTCGATTAATCATAAACAAAATTAATTGTAAATAGTCTGAAAAAGATGTGTTCTTTAGAGTAAGGATTCTGAATTTTATTACATTCAGCGTTTTAAAATGAAAATTGACTAATTTTAATACAATTAATTATTTATAAATTCTTATCTTGAATTTTAATATAGTATATACACGTCAGTATTCATTATTATTAAGCGCTACATGTATAAACTATTATTTTTTATTGATATATTAAAATAATAAATGGAACAGTTTAGTGTTTTTGCATTCTATTGTTTTAAGCTCAACTCCTTGGAAGTTCATGTTCAATATTTATTTTAGTAAGAACACAATGTATACGTCCACTGTTCTTTATTATCGTTATTTATAATTTACAACTAATTTCAACGCTTAGGCGTCATCATCAGGTACCTGATGATGGCGCCTAAGCGTTGAAATTAGTTGTACGATAATAAAGAACAGTGGATGCATGCATTGTGTTCTTAATAAAATAAATATAGCTTAGTGTGTTTGTTGAGGTACATAACATTATTATTATCATTAATATAATTTACTAATCATAAAATTATCTATACGGGTATCTATTTAAAATAGTACTGATTAAGGCTCAAATACTATATTTGCTCTTTACTAATAAATAAGCTTTTTAGTAAAATAATAATTTGTGTGTTTAACATATGTCATTTCCTAGTTTAAGAGAACTAATTAATCTCTGAATTATTAATTACTGAATTGAAGCAATTGTTAGCTTCATGAAAACGGGTATTCTATAAGGAGGTATGTTAATAACTTAGGTACAAAGAATTTTTGAAAAATTGGTAAGAACTGTGCGAAATTTCAAACAGAACTCAGTTTTTATTCGAGGGAAATCTGTTTAAAGCATGAAGCTTAATTTTTCGACCAAAATCGATTCCCCGAATTCTTCTAATTGCCAAGGGGCAAGAATTATGACTAAATCAGACAATTTTGAGGAAAAATAAATCCTGAAACATCAATGACCCAATCAGAGAGAGGTAGAGAGGGTAGGCGACAGTGGTTTTGTAAATCAAGCTATTGTGCTAAAATAGAATCGGCCTAGAATTACAGCTACTTGTATACATTTACCCCTAACCGTCCTTATATATAAAAAGAAAAGGTCGCTGCGGAATAAGTGAGCAGGATATCCATTGATGCCATTTGAAGTGCGGGGGAAATTGAGGCGGGCGCGATGGCGAGGAGGAGGAGAAAGGCGTTAATGAAGTGACATCCAGTCGGGAACAGATGTGGTTAAATGAATGAAGGAAGGCAGCCGGAGGGCCGAGTGGAGAGGGGAAATCATGAGGAAGTTACTTCGGTGAGAGTTATTTCCTTAATGTCACCACGAGTGCTGCGGTAGGGGCAAGGAGAAATAGGAGAAGCCGCCAATGAAGCAAATTAAATTGGCGTCGTTGCCCTCGGGGTCTATCGGTAGTGACATTTCAGGCTGGACGGAAAAACAATTAGGAAAAGAAAACAACTTTTTAACATATTCGTGGGAGAATAGAGGTGGATGAGCATTATTGAAGGGGTAAGGCTGTTTCAAAATGTCCCTAGAAATTTGGGACAAGGGAGAATGTCATCATTGGAAGAAAATATTGGCTACTCTTTCAATAGCATCTTCTGTCCAAAAGTGGAATGAACCGTGGAATAGAATAGCATATGCATAATTGGAATAAATGGGAATTTTATAACTATATTATAGCTATAATTTTCAACTATATATATTACTCAACTTCTCCATTTTGCAATTCACGAAATGGAAGTTTTTTTTAACGCTCACTTATAAAACACCAGATAGAGGTTAATCAAACTAATCACGATGAAAGTATTTGTTTTTTGATGAGTGTAACCTAAGTAATCAAATACTTATAAGCAGCAGAAATTAATAAAGTTATCGTTGCATAACTTTTTAGGGTAATTTTATAATAAATACAATTCCAATCACAGAATTTTGAAGAGCAAGTCTTTTCACAAAAATCGTATACGTACATTGCGAATCTATGTATGCAACTATATATTTGTAAAAAGTTTGAAGAACGGTTGAATGCTATATGTTCTTCATAATTTCCATGAGCGTTGACGTTGAACGCTTCAGTTTGGTAGAGGGCAGGCAAAGACGCATCTTTAGCCTGTTTTGATGGAAAAAGGTTTTTGTCAGTTCGTCAGTCAGTACCGGCATTTGTGAGTTGAGACAGAAATATCTAGCATTTATCACTAATGAACTGGATTTGGTCATTTTAATGCTCCAATTCCCCGCGTCAATTTATTTTAGGGAAAAAACACGAGCAAAATGGAACTTTACCTGATTCTCCGTTTCCCTCGTATTTGTTCCCTTGTGAGTACTTTCAAAGACATTTCTTTACCCAGGCGCCAAAGGGTAAATGTGACAACAATATGATGCTTTATGTGTATTTCTCTTCAATACAAATTTCTAGGCAGGATGAGACGAATCTGGGTTAATTAAAAATAAATAATTGTCACCTCGAAAAGTTTAGAAAAACATCAACAGTAAAAATCTCTTCTCTACGTCATTTGCATATGTCATGCTCGATTAATACCTTTTCCACCTAGTAATCAAATCAAATTGGACTTAAAATCATTTAAATGTTATCTGTTAATGCCCAAGCTTTATCTTCAACTATTATTGTCATATATTTATGCTAAACTTTCAATTTGGGATTAATGTCATATTAAATGGTAATTTTGGAAATTTTCGCATGTTTAACATTTCTCCAAGTTCCTTTGAACAACTGAATTAATTTGTCTCTTGCTACTTGTATGAGAGTTCTATTGGAAAAATTTAATTTTTAGCTGAAATGAAATCACTGGAGGAGTGTGGAAACCTGTAACTATCACATTTTTACCAAAATATATGTTGTGCCATTGGCATGGTTTTCATACTGTGCCTCATTATCAGTTGACCATGTTTCAGATGGTTTACATATATAAATTCTGGCTGAGCGTCGGGAGGAAAGAAACGGGAATAAGTCGAGAAAAATTCCTAACAGTTAATGCAACATAAACACAATGCAGTCTTTATAGAGTGAAACACACATGCAGCTTTGAATATCACTCTTTGGTTTTATTAGGGAATAACGCGCCTGTACCGCGGGATGAAAAGTTGAAGTTTTAGCATGCCCTTCTTTTTGTTATCATTAATATAACCTGCATATGTTAAAACAGGGGTCGCGGTAGTCTTAGGGGTAGAGCTGGAGGAGAAGGGACTACTGACCAGAGGGTCCCCGGTTCGATTTCCGGGCAATCCACCCAGAGAACCTGAAGCTTCACCCAAGTTATGTGATTTTGCGGTTACCACATCTTCCTGGGAAACCATAACCGGCACAGGGATAGGAACTGGCCCCCCTACCCTGATGTGTGAATTTCACACGCCGTTGGGCTTAGTACTGGTTGAATTCTCCCATCACCTACCAAACCGACCTTAGGGCTGGTGACTGTGTTCATGGTTTTTTACATTAAAACAGTGGCCGACAGTACGAGTATATTAAAATTGAAAGGAGAAAATTAAAATGGTCTCTTAAATTAATCCTTCTATCAGCTCCTTTGACACTTTCATAATTAATATATAACTATCCCATATTAATTCCGGTCGAAAAACAAGGAATATTAATTACAAATTTCAAATTTTAAACAATGTTAAATTCATTGAAATCATTTACTCTACCTTCAGCGTGTACTTTGAAGAGAGATTGGATCATACTGTATTTTCGCCACCCGCATTTATGTATTCATTAAAATTTATACTCACAAAATCTTTTTTTCATTACCTACGGATTTCTTGTCTGGAAATTTGATGAACATTTATAGGCACATATTCTATTTAAAAATAATTTATAGTGTTCATCAAACTCAAAGAAAACCAGAAAATCTCACCAAGAAAATTTACTTATGTTTATACACGGCAGGATTAAAAATTAGCAGGATTGAATTCATTAAAATTTTATTGTTGAACTAATCAGTACAAATCCTTAATATTCCTCCAAATAGCACCCTTTTGCTTCGACACAACGCGTATAACGCGATTCCCAGTGCGTGTACGCCTTCTGGAAGCCACTTTCCGGGATCCCCTTAAGACATGCCGTTACGGTATCTTGGACGTCTTCTACGGAGCTGTATCGGTTTCCCTTGATGTCCCGCTTGAGACGAGAAAAGAGGAAGAAGTCTGAGGGTTGCCAGATCTGGACTGTAGAGGGCGTGAGGCACAGTTCAGAGTTTCCGGGAAAAATTGAATACGATTAACTTTTTCCTCATCACACAGGACTTTTGGTGAACATCTTTCGCGTGGCCTAGTCCTCGGTAATGATTTCTTGGACGCTACCGTACGAAATTCCTAAGTCAACCTAACAATCATCGAAATGTGTGTGTGTGTCAAAGTTCAGGAGCGTCTATACTTTCGCTATATTTTCATCAATCTTTGAAGTTGACGGGCGACCGGTGCGATATTTATTTACAAGGTAATTCACCGGTTAAGGTAGGTTTTTGGATGGACACACCTATCAAATAACTTTGTATGTAATTTTGTAACTTCAAACAAAACCCAATCCAGAAACCTACTCTACATCAGGTCCCTCTTCATCTCTGTGTACTTCTTTCCTTCCTTCATCCAGTCCAAAATCCCTATTCGTCTCCTGCCCTTCCCTCGTTTTCCTAACATTCTCCCTTCTATTACCTTCTTCAACATCCCACTGCCGATCAATGCGCCCTTCATCCATTTTTCCTGCCTCCATAACATTTCTCCCAACAAACCTCTCTCCTCGCCCACCATTCCTAGTACTTCTTCATTTGTTTTCCTTTCAGTCCATTTGACCTTCTCCATTCTTCACCACACCCACATTTCAAAAGCCCTCAATCAACGTCTAACCTCATCCTTCAATGACCACGTTTCCGCATCATACGTTTCATATCAAAGTTTTGATGAGTCTTTTCTTAACATACTTACTCTACGTCCCTTTCATCAATTCCCTCCTCCTTGTGAAGGCCTCTTTGCCTAGCGCAAATCTTCTCCTTATATCCCTAGTGCTTTGACCGTTTTGTTCCACAACACTTCCGAGATACGTAATCTGTTCTGCCTGATCTATTATTTCCCCTCCAATTTTAATGTTTAGATTAGCATTTTTCAATCTGGAAAAGCGCATAACCTTTGTTTTATTAACATTGATTCTCATCCCATATTTATCGCACTGAACCTCCAATTCACTCAGCAATGCTTGCAACCCCTTCGCTGATTGAGCTACTAAAGCTAAACTGATTTTACGAATTTTCCGTCAAATTTCTTTCCTACCGCCAGTTCTTCCCATGCCTCTTTCTTACACTTCTTCCTAACACTGCCTATCCGGACCCTCCGTTCCCCACTCGGACCTGAGCAGTCTCAGATATGTACAGGTTGCGGATCACTCTCTATATTCCTCTCGATTAGTGATCTCATTACTGCAATGGCATCACGTGTACCTCTCTCCTTCCTAAGCCCGAACTGATCATCCCCTGAGTGATCATTTGTCTTACTCTCTATCCTTTTGTTGATGATCCTGAGAATGACTTAAGCTGCGTGGGATATCAGACTTATTGTTCTGTAATCCTCACATAATGTAGCCTTTGCCTTTTTTGGAATAAAAACTAAGAGCGATCTCACAAAATCTTCCTCATAGGTAGTCAAAGTAGTAGGGACGTAAGGAGATGAATTGCTATAGGCAAGGAAGCTTTCTCAAGGAGGAGGGAGTTGATGACGGGGACGTTGTGTAGGGAGGTTAAGACAAGATTCGTAAAAACTCTGATATGGAGCGTAGCTATGTGCGGCGCGGAAACGTGGTCGTTGACGCAGGAGGATAGACGTAGACTGGAGGCTTTTGAAATGTGTGTGTGGAGAAGAATGGAGAAGGTGAAATGGACCGAAAGGAAAACGAATGAGGAAGTACTAGAGATGGTGGGTGAGGAGAGCGGTTTGTTGAGAGAAATCCTATGGAGGCAGGAAAAATGGATGAATGGCGTATTGAGCGACAGTGGAGTATTGAAGAATGCAATAGAGAGGAGGATGTTGGGCAAACAAGGAAAGGGCAGGAACAGGATAGGGATGTTGGACGTAATGAAGGGAGGAAGGAAATACACAGAGATGAAGAGGGACCTGATGTAAAGTAGATTTTCATAGGAGTCACAAAATATTCATTTGATAGTTATGTCCATCCGAAAACCTACCTTAACCGGTAGATTACCTAATAATAAATAATATATATAAATATACCAGCTTGTATATTACCAATTCTTTCTGGGAAAACCATAACCGGCATAGGGAAAGGAATTGACCCCCTTACTCCGATGTGTGAATTTCCCACGTCTACAGTTTCCTCCTCCCAAATCTATATATATATATATATATATATATATATATATATATATATATATATATATATATATATATATAGATTTGGGAGGATATATCTATATATATTGGGAGGATATCTAGATATATATATATATAAAAGTGTATATATATATATATATATATATATATATATATATATATATATATATATATATATATATATATATAAGTGTATATATATATATATATATATATATATATATATATATATATATATATATAAATTCACTGATAGTCATAACAAACACACAAAAGAGGGACTCACTGGTTCTCAAATTTTTGGTGGTCCAACCACCTTCCTAGATGTAAACATATCATTTATAGACCATAAATTTCACACATCCGTACATATAAAACCCACAAATAAACAACAGTACTTACATTTCAACACCTGTCACCGACACCACACCAAACGTTCCATTCCTTATTCCCTTTCCATAAGGGGACACAGAATTTGCAATGACCCTGACTCCCTAGACAATTTCCTCATAAATTTAAACCATTCCCTCCTCAAACGAGGTTATCCTGAATCCCTCCTGAATAAGAGGATCCGTAGACATACTTACACTCCCAGATCTTCCACCACCGCGAAAAACCACCCTCTTTCAATTTGCACCACGTTTCTTCCTGGCCTAGAATCTCTGCGTTCTATCCTAAAGGACCTCTATCCTATCCTCAAAAACCACAATTCCACCACCAACCTTTTCCCCAAATGCCCCTCTGTTACTTTCAAACGCCCAACCAATCTATCGGATCTTCTAAAATCTACCAATCCACTTCTTAAATCCTCGCCCCGTTCCAAAATCACTCCCAGACCCTGCAATAAACCTAGATGCAAAACATGTCCTATTTTCCTAACCAGAATCCCATCCCTCTCCCACCCGCTCTTTAACCCTCTCCCACCAATTCCCTACTCCTAGTGTACCTCCAGCAATGTTGTCTACCTACTCAAGTACCAACTTTGCCCTGCCTTTTACATTGGACAGTGTACCACACCCCTTAATATTAGAATCAATAATCATCGAGCCTCATGCAACAATTCCTCCCTTATTGGTATGCTTCCAATCCCCAACACAACCATGCCCCCGAACACAACACTGCCTTTGACCAATGTTTTAAAGTATCCGTCTTAGCATCCCTCCCACACTCAGACCCTCCACTGAAACTCAAAACATTAGAGCTAGCTTTCATCTGACTCTTGGATTCCTGGAATCGCCCAGGTATTAATATTAGACATGAATTGCCCCCTTTATGCATATAATTTCATCCCCCTTTACCCCCAACAACTTCCATATCATCCCCACCTTTTTTTTAAAATTCCCGCGCCAGACACGACCCCTCCAAACCCCTCACCTCGAATGCCTATCCCCCCCCTTTTTCCCCCCTTTTCCTTTCTTTTCCCCTCTTTTCCCCTCTTTTTTCCCCCATTTTCCCCCTTCTCCTTCCTACCACTGCTTTCGGGCTCTCCTCTGCCACAGTTCTGTTCCTAATTCATCTTGAGAAAGGTAGTTGCACCACCGAAAATTCGAGAACTAGTGAGTCCCTCTTTTATATGTTTTAGTTTCTGTGTTTGCTATGACTATTTAGTGAATTATATATATATATATATATATATATATATATATATATATATGCGGGTCGCGGTGGTCTAGGGGGTAGAGCGTTGGACTACTGGCGGAGGGTCCCGGGTTCGATTCCCGGGCAAGGCACTCTGGGCACCTGCAGCTCCACCCAAGCTAGTTGATTTTTTGGGTACCAGGTCTTCCTGGGAAACCATAACCGGCAGAGGGAAAGGATCTGGCCCCCCTACCCTGATGTGTGAATATTCACACGCCGTCGGGCTTGGTACATGGGTGAGCTCTACCATCACCTACTAAACCGACCTTCGGGTTGATTACTGTGTTTATGGTAATACTGTGTGTATATATATATACACACACATATATACATATATTCATTCACATTGAAATAGAGATAAGGAAATGGGAAGGGAACACACATAAAGAACGAACACAAGGGAGGTGGGGATGGCGGATGTGAGCAGATCACAAATGTAAAAATATTTTCCTCGACTGGGACTTGAACACCGGATCTCTCCACTTGCCGGGCGGATGCTCTAACCACCTGAGCTATCGAGAAAATGTACGTTACATTGAAATCTGCGATCTCATAAAGCGCCAAAATGCTCCTATATATATGTGTGTATATATATATATATATATATATATATATATATATATATATATATATATATATATATATATACATACATATATATGTATATATATATACATACACACACACACATGTGTCTTAAAAATAATGAGAATTGTAATTTTTCGGACAATAATATTTATTTATTCTTAAACATTGATTTTGTTACCTACAAAGTAGTTCCTATTGGAGAATATGCACTTGTGCCAGCGCTTCTTCCAATCCCCGAAACACTTCTCAAACTCGATCTTTGAGTTAACCTTTAGTTCTTTCAGCGATTCGCTTTTAATATCATCTACGGCTGTAAAACGACGGCCCTTCAAGTTTCTCTTAATTTTTAGAAATATTTAAAAGTCACCTGGAGCCTTATCTGGCGAATATGAAGGCTGGGGCATCGTTACAATATTATTTTTGGCCAAAAATGCACGAACAAACAATGAAATGTGAACTGATGCATTACCGTGGTGCAAAAGCAATTAATTTTTTTTTCCACAGATCCAGGTGTTTTCTTCGGATTGCTTCACGCGAACGGCATTGAACTTGTAGGTAGTACTTCTAGTTGACCGGTTGACATGGCGGCAGGAACTTATGATGCACTATGACATTAAAATCGAAGAATATAATGAGCATAACCTTCACGTTCGACCGCACTTGTCGAGCCTTTTCGGTCTTGGCGGGCAAGAATGCCTCCAATGGGATGATTGAGCCTTAGTTTCAACGTCATATCCATAAACCCATGTTTCGTCACCTGTTATAATATTTTTCAGCAATTCTCCATCGTCGTTTACTTCATTTAATGATTCCTGAACAACTTCCATTCGCCGCTGTTTTTGTTAAAAAATCAACAATTTTGGAACGAATATTGCTTCCACACGTTTCATACCCAAAAAAATTAGAAAAAATGTCATGACACAATCCAATCAATATGCCAACATCATCAGCAACCTTTCTATTTGTGATTCGGCGATCGTTCATAACCATTTCTTTCACTTTTTCCACGTTTTCATCCATTATTGATATGCTGGGGCGTCCAGGGCGTTCGTCATCTTCAAAGTCTGCAAGACCTTCTTGGAAACGCTTATACCACTCATTAACTCTTGATTTACTCATAGCAGACTCACTTTAGGCCTTTGTTAATATTTTATCCCCTTTGTCACACTTTATTTTATTTTTTACGCAAAATTTGGTACAAATTCTTTGACCCATTTCTTTTAACAAACGAAAATCGTCGAGCTCATAAAACATCTCTAACCCTAATGGCTGTCACAGACAAAGGCCACAATGAAAACAGCTGAAAGTTTTATCATACTTCAGGGGCATTTATACCAACATAATAAAAATAAGTTTGACAATCGGGCTCTCCAAGCCCACGAAATGAAAAAATTCTCGTTATGTTTTGAACACATGGTTAATTGATCGAGCTTTCGGCCTACTTGGAGGCCTTCTTCAGGTCAAACAGAAAGGTCTTGGGGAATGAATTGTGTCTGGGGAGGGAAAAAAGTGGGGGAAAGGTGCAAGGAAACCTGGGAGGGGAATTTAAGGCGGCGGTTAAGGGTGGGACTTTTAAAGGAACGGAAAGCTAGGATATATCCTAGCTTTCTGATTTTCCAAGCCCTACCCCGTTTCGTATCAAGTAGTTTTTGAAAATTGATCCGGGATTCATCATTGGAAGAACGAGCATTTTTACTTGAAGTAGTAATATGGAGATAGTGACTTTGAACTAAGAGTTTATTAAGTGTTTTGGAGGAGTTTGGGCAGAGGTTTGCAGACATCAAAAGAAGAGTTTCATTTGGCAAAAAGCGTTTATAAAGAGTTGTTGACAGTCATCTTAAGTTAACATTTGTAGAAAATACCAGTGAAAACTCAAACATAATGCTTATTTTACAAGGTCGCTGTTGCGGAAGAACAAGGGCAGTTGGATGCTTCTGGGTTTTTGTAGAAAAATGGAGAAAAATATACAAAAGGAAAAGGAAAATAAATGATGAACTTCTTGGTTTGTAAAAAGGAGAGTCTCTCTCTCTGTTCACATTATTTTGAAGAGGATAGGTCAGCTCGATTCTGAGAAGCAATTGAATGCTGAAGACGGTGAAAGAAGAGAAATGCAGAAAAATGATGGAAGTTTTGGATAAATTTAAAGGAGGCCTTAACTCTGAAAGACTAAATAAAGAGTTATTTTAATATTTAGTTTGGGTTTTAAAGATATTTTATATGGTTTTATATAGGAATCACAAGTAATGGGGTTCATTGTGCCAGGACCTATCAAAAGCTACCATATGCCGGTAAATAGATATAAATACAGACAGACCCAGAACAATCAGGAATCATAATAGTAAGAAACCAAAGTCACTTTAGAAATATCGAAAACATTTAATTTATTAATCGGAACAATATTAAACATTTGCAAATTTATTAATGGTTACATCTGTTGGTGCATGTGTATGTTAGTTGGTAGTTTGTGTGTTTGTATGTTTGTGGGGTGTAGGGGTTTTTGCATGAATGTTTACCATGTTTTGTTTGTATACTGTATAAACTTGTGGTTTTTGTATGCGTTTTTTTCCTTAATTTCGGGTGGTGCCCTAACATTCCCCGCCACACGCCCCCTCGGCGGCGGCTTGCGGGGTATTAAGTAGATGTAGATTACTAATAATAATAATATTGAGTTTTAAACAAAATCATGAGAAATTCATTTAGTATTTTTTACGAATTCTCCCCGCATGAGGCTGCATAAACTATTAAAAGCTAAGTATCCTATTATGACTTTCTCATTTCAGCCACATTTGTCGTATTCTCACTAACAAAACATGTACTATCTCAATTATTGCTATTTGTTACTGATGTTTCAACTCAACTTTCCGAGCTCAATCACGCGAAATATATACCGTTTAATTCTATTTCCAATTAGGTGAGTGGTCCTTTAGCAAATTTATTTCTTTAAAATTGCAGATACGCTAGTGCATAATTAAATCGTGGACAAAAAAATATCCAATTCCATTTGCAAGTTAATGAATGTTGCTTAGTTCCGAAATTGATGCGTCGTTATTCCAATACGCCAATTGTGCCGAGAATTCTCTTTCATCTGGCATCACAGTTGTAAACTACAAGAAATCACTCGAGAGGATAAATTGCGGTGTGTTTTGCATACACCTTTCATGACTCGAATACTCGTTACAGAATTGTACGTAATTCTGCGATATACCAAGATATTTCATATCCCATACAATTAGAACGACAGAACGCTAGCCTTGAAAAGGAATCTTTGTATGTCATGTGTAAATGTATGTCCTCCATTTAAACTATATGAAATTAATTTCGTTAAGTATTTCTTCATGAAGACGATTGGATGAGAATTGAGATTATTCCGTTGAATTTTTGAACTGGTAGAGCGAGGGGTTGGAAATTGTAGTCTGTAGAATTGCACTTCATTGGATTACTATTACAATTTGAATATGCACTTAAAGTTATTACAAATTGAAAAGAGGAACTCTTTGCAAAAATCGTCAAAAGGGATGGTATTTTGAAGGAAAAACAAATAGCCTTCTTAGGAAAAAAATCTTGTACAATATTTAATACAAGAATTCTGCGAGTTATTATGAAAGTTTTGTTACAGTACGTGGTCGTAGTGAAAGCTTTTGGAGTTAAAAAAAACAACCAATAAATTCGTTAACTGTTTTCCCGGGGAAGTAGTATTTTCTCATCTGTTGAATTTGTTTAATATCCCGTAGCACAGTGCAACCCCCTTTGAAAGAGAGAAATGTTTTCTGGATGGAATGCGTCAAGCCATCAAATTAAAACATATTGAGGTCTGGGTATAGTAGCTGCGACGCGCTGCCTGAAATATTTTATTTTATCATACACATTTACTCCTCTCATTTTTTTCATTTCTAAAGAAAAAACCTATTGTCACCAGTTTTCCTTGAGTCTTATTTTAAGTCATTCACCGTTAATATAATCGTAGATTCCAATATAAACTTTAGCTTAATTTTACATTTTTTCCCTCTTTTGTGTGGTGTTCTTAATTTACTTTCTTCACGGTTGAGACTTTTTGCGCCATGCTTTTTGGGCTATCCCGTCACCATCCTCAGCATTCTGTCTCTTCCAAACATTTTTTGCAGAATTAAAGTATGATTCCCATAAACTCATGGATTGAGACATTGCACCACAGTAGTGTTCTTTCTCCCATTATGAATTACACGTCTTTATGCGAACGTCTCGCTTTCCTATCCCAAGGAAGAATAAAACTCGCTCCGTCGAGCACTGCATTCGAAGGAATGGAATAATTTTTTTAGCGGAAAAAACTCATAGCACATTACATCAAACACACAATCAGCCATATCTCCGAATCAGGTCTCGCTAATCCTTGCGGAAATTAAACAAGGCACGCAATTTGTCCTCCCGTCGGCGAATGCGTAGGTTACCCTGGAGTTGGACAGCGGAAAACCTAAGGGTGCAGGTGATGGCGTAAACGTGGGCAGAATTAATTAAAATGGCAGGAATAGACCATGAGTGGGATGTAGGTTAAAGAAGGGATCGTTCTTACACCATTTTGGACTATTTTCGACTTTTTTTAATACTCCATTCCTCCTTTGCGTAAATATATGAACCTGATACCCCACCCTTCACCACTCACGTTATGGTCGACACTATTAATAATATTTCAAACCTTTTCTAAAAACAGAAAACAACGCATTTGACCTTTGAAGAAGATATATTTTACTGATTACTTCAATTATATGTTAGAACTGTGAAACGTTCTGTTTCAGAATACATGCAATAAAATTAAGACACATTTTCAAACTCTTTTGAAATGTGTAAAAATACTTAAGAAATTTTTAACCTATAGTTTCATTAGTGATCATTCGAAAAATGCAGACTTCGGTGATCAAGGACTAGAATTATGAAAATGTTTCCTTCGTGAACGATGAGAGATATTATGTAATGATAAAAGGAAGTTATGTAATGATGTAATGGAATCTCCATTCTGAAATTACCCCCTTCCCGAGAAGGAAAGTTATGTAATGGCATCCACTCCCTTTCCATTCAGAAGTTATGCGTATGAAATTTTGGGTCCGCCCCAAAGAAATCAAATAGGTGAAACGTAAGATGAAGCAGTAAAATAAGGAGATCTGTGCGTAGTAAACGTTCGACAAGGTGGAGGCATGTGGAAGTCACTCGGCGACGGTGAAGGGTGGATCGGACGAGGAGTGGGAAACCTAAGAGATCTCCTCGGCGAGCGAGGGGATTGGGCAGATGTGACGTAATTCCCGAAAATGGGGCGTCGAGTGTGGGCGCCGCGGGGATATGGGACGTAGGAAAAGACGACGCACGTCTGGAATCAAAAGGGAGCGTGGAACGGGACGGCTCCGGAATATCGTGGCGGGGAAATGAGATGGAAGGAATATGAGAATAAAATGGTAATGCTGGGTGGTAGGGAGAGTCGACTTGCCCTCAGCGTGGAAAGTGTCGTAGAGGAATCAAATGATATAGCTGGCCTGTTGTATTTCTCCGTGCGTCTGTCGTGAGGTACCTACCCTCCTGCTCTTACCCTCTCTTCCGGCGGTGAGCCCGCATTGTCGTAAAAAAGTATTGGAAAATCATAGCCTCGCGTAAAGTTCCAAATGAATGCTCCGCAGCCGTTTTTCTCACCGTGCCATCCAAGTCTGGGCATGACAAAAATACCAGTGTGACTCCCACCTGATTCGAAATCGGATTTTTCCTTGCCCTACTCTCGTCGTCAGCAAGAGACCTTTGCACTAGTGGACTTAGCAAAATTCCCAGATCTAGCGGTATAGAGAGAAACCAACAAACCAAAGGCCAAATTGAACTTTATTTGTAGCCATTGTTCGGCTTGGTTGCCTAGTGGATAGAACTTTCTCCTACTGCGCGGGGGGGGGGGGCGGAATAAAACTCCGAGCATTGCTTTTGGGCAGTCTCAACTAAAAATCAAAAGTAATTTTATGGCTGCAAAAACTTTTGTCAAAAAGAAATACGATTCCGGGAAGGGAAATGCACCCAATTCATCGCTAAACGATAATTTCACAATCCAAAGTATTTGCTATCAAGGTCTGAATAGGCTCTGCCCGTCACTACCTTGGTTGGTAATTTTGGCGGAGCCAGTAGTTACGTTAGATGCGCAGTGGCTGAATTCGTTTGCGAAATCTTAAGATCGTCTTTAAAATGCGTATAATGTTTTTCTCCGCTTTTTTAAACCTCATCTCCTTCCCCTGTAAAAGGATCCGTTAGATATGAACTCGTCTCTTGTTACTTACAGGTACACTACCTGTAATTATTTTGTATTTGATTTATTAATGAATTCAGTAAGCCTAGTTTTCTTATAAAAAGAAAAATTGAAATTAAGGTTCATTAAAAGCATATTTCATCATGGCTATAAACTGCTCGATTCGATTTAGTTTTTTTTACTCGCAAAAGAGCACTTTTACCTTGAGAGACACTTGGTTTTTTTATATTAGTGATATCAGAATACATGCATTGTCATTTACAAATATTTCAAAACACTTTTGATAAATTGATAAATACTTATTAACTCTGAAGTAACAGTTAAATCAGCAAGAATTTGCACTAAGTCTTCTCTAAAAGCCACGAAGTATCAAAAGTATTTCGGAAATGAAAATGTTCGAGCCTGAAGATGACGTTGGACGTCGAAACCCGGGTCTTATCGTAATAAATTTCTGTGAAATTACAAAGTTATCATCCTTTCATTTCCAATATGAA
Organism: Hetaerina titia; assembly: GCA_037158775.1. NCBI lineage: Eukaryota > Metazoa > Arthropoda > Insecta > Odonata > Calopterygidae > Hetaerina > Hetaerina titia. Next base: position 76,101,614 of record CM073769.1, on the reverse strand, counting down.
TCGATTTCACAAAGTTACGCCGAATACCATCAAAATTATTTCATTATTTACGGATAAATTCAATGCAATAATAAACCTTACGTAAGATTCCTACTGAACTCCCTCTCTACCCCCAATGAGAAAACGTAATGAAATGGCACAACCAACCTGTCTAAACCGAAGGCTTTACGTACCTCTACATCTATATAAATACCATCCACCAAAAAAGTGTGTGGCAGGGGCTGCAAGCGCCAATGTGAATGGGTAGGGTATAAAGGGGGAAAAGAGAAATGAAAAGGTCCTTAACTTAAGGGAAGCCACTTAGTAGGGACCTTCAGGCAGAATAACCTAGGACTCGAGTAATTGGGACGACGTGAAAACGACAGCTTTGGAATTTCGAAGAATGAGCTAATGGGCTGTCGTGGGCTTACGTCCAGTTAATGACTGTGAGACTTTACAATTTGCGTGAACTTCATCCGGAATTTGTGTTAAACATATTCAGGGATAATTGAAAGGCATGAAGATTTGAGCAGCTGCATGATAAGTAAGATCTTAAAACGTGTACGTGGAATTGGATTGGAAGCGACAGATGTCCCGGTGGGATTTAATACTCTTTCACATTTAATTTTATCCTTAAAATTGTGTCAACGAAGTATTCATATCCAATGCTACTAAAGTCGTCCATAGTTTTAAATTTCGGTATTAGTGATACAATTTTTACTCAAGTAAGTCAAGTACAAATAAATCAAGCAGTAAGTTAATGTCAAAAGTGTAATAACTACACTGCTGTAGGTAAATAGTTGTCCTTAAGGACGACCATATGGAATTTCGGCCCCACCTTTTCTGGCTCCGTTCGAAAGCTCAAGATTTCACTTTACTTAAAATATTTTAACACCTATATAGTTACGCATATTAGCCCATTTAATTTATAATTTTAAATGGTCAACTGTCCACACAATTGCCATAGCTCTCACCTTATGTATCGAAAAATGGAAATGACTAATTTCATTAGTTTCCCTGTTGGTCGATTTTCTTGTGAGTTGTGAACTCAGGTGATGTCGATCGACAACCACACTCAGTGAGTTGAAGGTCGATTTTCTTGTGATATCCTATAGCTTTCTCTCTCCTCGAAATATTCTCACGCCAATCCATTTTTAACAGAATTCTTCATTCTATTTTGGATTTGACACAATGTATAAATACGTATAATCTCCGAATTAATACTTAGAATATTCTAAATATATAGCTGTTTGGTGGCTAAAGTTCTGCGAGTGGACAATGAAATTAGTAATAAAATACAATGAAAGCTCGGCATAAAACCATAGGTATGCCAGGAAAAATTTGCAGGCATTAAACGATTTAATGAATGAAAACCTTTGTTTCAACGGCGAATTTCATTTTGATGGGTTTGCTAATTAGTGTTTATTCTATGGTTTACCGTGGTCGTGGTGTTCTCCGTTTAGCCAATATAATTTCTTGCAAAATATTTCTATTTTATCATGACCCTACTCCATTCCTAGAGATACGTAGGTGTAAGTTTTACCTGAGTTAAACTTATATGTGATCCCTAGACTTTAAAGCAGATGTATCCGTCTTTGTGTCTGTGTCTTTGTGTCAACTGAATTTCTGGAGCAGACAGACATACACGGGGCTGAAGTAGACGAGGCACGAGCGAGACGGGCGCAGTAAATCGCGTAGCTTATTTCCGTATCCCAAGGGCGTGGCTCTTCATTGGTCTCCCGATATTCCTCGGCGAACCACTTTACGTGTGTGTGCATATTGCTTTGTCGACTGGAAGGATTTATTCAAAGCTCGCATGGCGGGGGTCAATTCCTCGCCTCCGAATCCTCAATGGCCGCCCAGATCCCACGTCTGATGGTCCGCTTATCTTCCCATTCACGTCTCTCGTGTATCGAGGAAATATTCTGGATTGAGTGAAAGGAAAAAAATATGGATCTTTGCTGAGAGCATGACGAGAGTTATACAAAGAGTGGACTCGTTCTTAATTACGTCCCTCGTCCAGCTGCTCTCTAAGAGGTAGATACGATTGTCACTCGAGAGAGATGATAAAATATTCCATTCACTCTAAACTCCCACTTTGATATTTCAATTAATATCAACCTAAAAAAATCGTTTACTTACCTAATCGAAAAATCATTACTCACAAGCCCACGTATAAAAAAAACACGATGCATAATTACAAATGCATTCAACATTACCAAAATATTCTATTTCTAATGTGCTTAATCATTACGATGTACTTCTAAAAAAAATATATTATGTGCCACAAGGGTTTTTCACCGCATTTATCATATGTTATTTTCATTAGTATTATTGTTTGATGGGACATTCCTCACGTTCCATGATAATCTCAAGAATGTAAATTTTTCAATAGTTGAGGGTAGAACCCATCGTGAACGAAGCCTAGGGAAGTGCACAGGCCTCAGGTGCAAAGTAGAATGGAGAGAAGGGGGTGGTTCCGCTCCTAGAGCCTCCAGCGGTTTCACCTCCGAAGCTCCCGCCTCCGGAACATGTATTTTCGGATTTTCTCTCGAATTTTCATTGGGACTGTCCCTCGATATCACTCACGACCCTTAAACCGGTAGAAGAGCGCCCTACCCACGAGGCTAGTACACACACCGTCGATTTTTTTCCCATTTACATTGTTTTCCAATAGTTTCCGGGACGAAAAGATAATACAACGCACATGAAGATCCGGTGGAATACATGTTCACTTCGGCATCAAGGAGCTCGGAAAATGAACGAGTCAGTCCTCCCTCTCTTTCATTTACTTCCCTCACTCGCCCATCCTCCACCCGCGTAATCGCAGTTATTTTTGCTACCCGAACCAACCTCACGCCCTTTGCGTCCCCCCCCACTTGACAGCACTCCTTCATATCTTCACTCACGAAGATTTTCACCTCTCTAAATTCAAATATACCCCCTCGCCGTCAGCGGTGAATATAGGACGTGTCGAAGCGCTCCTCCACTATTCGCCTCCACTCCCGCTCCCTTCCCGATTCCAGCTGCTCCCCCCTCCCTCTTTCAGCCGCCCCCTGCCATCTCCCGTGCATCCATTCGTCGACTGCCGGGCGCCCCTTTACCCTCCCCCTTCTCTCCGTACCCCTCTAAACCTCCTCACGTCGAAGCCCCCCGTCTTTCGCGGCGGCGCCTTGAAATAATATCTCTCCCATCTCTTAAGGGAGAAAAAAGAGAGATGAAAACTTTTACCTCGTCGTGATGGAAGTCCTCTTTCGAAAGACACGTTTTTCCCCAACCCTCACCCATCATCCCTCCCTCCTACCATCTCCAATTCCCGACCTTTCTCGCCTATCAGAGTCTGCAATCCTCCCCAGGAAGCTTCGTGAGGGATGGAGCACTTCGAACGTATGGTAAAATGCCTTCCGTCCGTCGCGTCGGCTTGGCAGTCACTGGAAAGGATTTGTTAATGAAAGGAGGTGAGGGGTGCCTGGAGTGATTCTTTTCCGCCCATTATGTTCGGAACGAAATGATTATGTATGGAAAGCCACTTATCACCGTTTACCTTTTTTGGTCCTCGACAAATACACATACAAATGGCCAAGATACAATAAATTGGTAAAATAACGTGATAATGATTAAGCTAATTCTTAATTATTACCCTGTAGATAACGTGCCAAGGTATCAACCTTGATTCAAGCAGCTATTCGTTGTGGCCATTGCTTTACTTGGAGTGATCATGACTAATCTTCATTTCTTCTTAAGAATTAGAATCACATGTCAAACTCAAATTTAATTTATTCAACCGAGAATGTTTCGTCGCCACGGGATATTATCAAGGTGTCTGGTGTGTGAGCCGTCTAACCAATCCGTTCGTCAATAATATAAAAGTATTTCAGAAGGTATGTATTGAGTAAGGGGGATGGTTCATGAATGGAGGGATTTGGAGGGATAGAGAGATGGATAAAGGACTTTAATTGGGCGAAATTGAGACCTCTTCTTCCATTTAACCCATTGTCATGTACATATTATACAAGGTATAAAATTTATAAAATACATGCAGAAATACACATAAATAGAAAAAACAGACACAAATTTTAATATCGAAAGAAAAGGAAAGGAATATATATATATATATATATATATATATATATATATATATATATATATATATATATATATATATACACATACATTTACATAAAAATATTAGGGATACACCAACACATACAAACATACACAAATTAAAAGACAGTGATTAGAGAGAAACATTAGGATAAGAAAAGTGTAAGCAAATAATGAGGTTTGTGGGAAAAGCTAGGGTGAACTCTTGGGATAAGGCGGGATGTAAGGATTATACATATCAAAGTCATTACACTATTAAAAAACTGTGAAATAATATAACACGTTAATATTCCGCATCAGAGAGGAACCATAGGCCGTGACTTTGGAGGTAGGCAAATGTTCGGAATTGGAGAATGGGACGGGAACAGATGATCATTAAAAAGTAAAAATTAGCCGGGCTATCATAGAAAAAGTCCAACCTCTGCCCTGGGTTCATATAATGAAAGGACAGGTTAAGAATTACTATAATGTTCGTTTTCATATAAATAATTGGAAAATTTGGCTTTGTCTTTACAATGAACTGAACAATTTCTGTTTTAATGTTACTCTTTCCTTAATTTTTGTCCTGCTGACAACAATAACATTTCGACTTATACTTCATATCACTTCTGAATAGTTTTCCCCGTTATCGGCATGATATTTTACGCTGAACAATATCCATACTTTATTGAAGGAGTTATATAATGAAATACGAAACTTATCGGCCGGGAAATACCCTGGTAATTTGTATAATAGACGATTTGTGAAAGTTAACTTACACTAGTAGCTAGATTTTCTGTGGCTAAAGATGTTCCATAATCATGTAACCTCGTTAGTAAGCAAAATAGCTTTCTAAATCATAGCTTTCTTCTTCCGAGGTTTTTCACGTATACTTTACATTATCACTTTTGTATCCATTACTAAGGGCTATGGCTTAATTTCTAATCATCAACTGGATGTGTTGCACCTTTATTGATAGCTACTTAAGTCGTAACTTTGGGTTAATTTTTTCCTCTGATTTTTAGTATATAAATCTCAGCCATTGTTGAAACGTATCCTCTAACATCGGTATCGCTCCAGAAAAGTTTCGGTTTGTAAACGTTTCCGGTTTAATAAACTTCTCTCGATATCGAAGTGTAAGCAATCCTTGTTTCATAACAACATTTTTCACCTTTTTTGGCAAAAACTAAGTTACCAAAATGAAACTTCCACCATTAAGCTTGAAAGTTTGATTCTACCTGACTTTCAAGTGTCATGTTAATAAAATGCGAGACTTTCAGATTCAATGAAGATTAAATCAGACCATTTTATGAAAACAATATGTTAAAGGAATACATTACAGTTTCATGATAACATCATTGTTTTTTACTACAATCTCTGAAATTATTTAGAAATTAATCGAGTAATTAATCTTGGTGGTATTTGATACTCCTAATCTGGTATCCGAATCCAAACAGACCACTTTCAGGTATGGAGTGCATACTACAGCTCGATATGGCTTTTATCTTTCAGGATAAGGATCAAAGACGATGTATACCATTGACCCTCGATATAGACGAAGTGATGCCGTAATTTTCAGCGGATTTGTCGGTGCTCTGCGCACTATTTTCCTATTTCATTAGACTTTTGTGGTCATCATACCTCTCTTTGAGTTTCTGATGTCGTGCTTTGAACGTTCCATTAAACATTTTGCTTTAAAAACCGCGCGGGTAATTACCTGGTCCTGGTACGTTGATAAATTCATGCAAAATGGCCTTGATAGCATAATGACTACTAAACACGCTCCTCGGGACTTGCCACAGAGGCCAAAAGCGAAGCATCACAAGGGGCATTATTGTACTCTAGACCCGAGGTACGCTGCTGGGTGCTTTAGAATTCCGCGCGGCTCCCCACAACTCCATGGACTTTTACCGCCCATCGTTGGTCTCGGTCAACGCTATGCTAAGTTTATTAGTTCATTTAAGTAGCGAGGCAAAGATAAAATCAGTTTGTTTCGCAGATAACCAAGGATATTGACCTAAATTTGGCTTCGATCTCTTGTTCGCAGTCCACTGTGAAAAATTGGCAAAAAGCTGGTATTATGATCACTTATGGAGGGCAATGAAAATGGCATTAGATTTTTCATTAAAAGTATTTATATTAAATTTAATATAATTAAAATTAGTTGACGAAATTATGTCGGATTTCTTTGGGAGACAATACAAATTACCAACTTGGTGCAACCTGTGTATCCATTCATAAATATACAAATTCATAATATATATATATATATATATATATATATATATATATATATATATATATATATATATATATATATATATATATATATGTAAAATCCGGATGTGCATTGTTAGGAAGAGGTGGAAGGCAGGGTTGCCCATTGTCACCGGTGCTGTTCAACGTATATGTGGAGGAAATGATTAAAGAGGCATAGGAATAACTGGAGGTAGGAATGAAAGGGGAATTCGTAAAATCGGTTAGGTTTGCTGATGACCAAGCATTAGTTGTTGAGTCAGCCAAGGGGTTGCAAGCATTGCTGAGTGAATTGAATATTCAGTACGATAAATATGGGATGAGAATCAATATTAATAAAACAAAGGTTATGCGATTTTCCAGAAAGAAAAAGGATAAGTTGATTATTAAAATAGGCGGGGAAAATACAGAGCAGGTAGAACAGTTTACATATCTCGGAAGTGATTTGGACCAATACGGTCAAAGTGGTAGGGACGTAAGGAGAAGAATTGCGCTAGGCAAGGAGGCTTTCTCAAGGAGGAGGGAGTTGATGACAGGGACGCTGTGTAGGGAGGTTAAGACAAGACTCGTAAAAACTCTGATATGGAGCGTCGCTATAATGGACCGAAAGGAAAACCAATGAGGAATAACTAGAGATGGTGGGGGAGGAGAGGGGTTTGTTGAGAGAAATCCTATTGAGGTAGGAAAAATGGATGAAAGGCGTATTGATCCAGAATAGTGGGATGCTGAAGAAGGTAATAGAGAGGAGAATGTTGGGCAAGCGAGGAAAGGGCAGGAACAGGATAGGGATGTTGGACGAGTTGAAGGGAGGAAAGAAGTACACAGAGATGAAGAGGGACCTGATGTAGATGAGGTTGCTGGATTGGGTTTTGTTTGGACTTACAAAATGTTTATTTGATAGTTGTGTCCATCCAAAAACCTACCTTAACCGGTAGATTACGTAATTATATATATATATATATATATATATATATATATATATATATATATATATATATATATATATATATTCAAACACGAAATCCCGCCATACGGCGAACAAATATTCATTCACAGAATTAGAGATAAGGAAATAGGAAAGGAACACACATAAAGGACGAACACGAGAGGTGGGAAAGGCGGATTTGAGCAGATCACAAATGTAAAAATATTTTCCTCGACCAGGACTTGAACACCGGATCTCTCCACTTGCCGGGCGGATGCTCTCACCACTTGAGCTATCGAGAAAATGTACTTTACATTGAAATCTGCGATCTTATAAAGCGCCAAAGTGCTCCTATTCATTCCCCATGAGATGGCGTTCGGGAGCTGTTACACCCACCAAAGGAGAAAATAGACAAACACAAGAGGAGAATAGAAAGTAGGTTAGCAAGCATACAACATCATAAAGGATAGTAACGGTGCGTTTCATGGCACGCATTTTCTTTATGTGTGTTCCTATCCCATTTCCTTATATCTATTTCCATGTGAATCACAATATACACACACACATATATATATATATATATATATATATATATATATATATATATATGCGGGTCGCGGTGGTCTAGCGGGTAGAGCGTTGGACTGCTGACCGGAGGGTCCCGGGTTCGATTCCCGGGCAAGGCACTTTGGGCACCTGCAGCTCCACCCAAGCTAGTTGATTTTTCGGGTACCAGATCTTCCTGGGAAACCATAACCGGCACAGGGAAAGGAACTGATATGTGATGTGATCAGTTGATCCCTACCCTGATGTGTGAATATTCACACGCCGTATAGGGCTTGGTACATGGGTGAGCTCTACCATCACCTACTAAACCGACCTTCGGGTTGATTACTGTGTTTATGGTTATATATACATGTATATATATATATATATATATATATATATATATATATATATATATATATATATATATATTGTGATGGTAAGGCCACTGCAAAATTGATAAATAGGAATGTAAACGCATTAGAAATCGATACTTTCTGTCCGGGAATAGGAATCATTGTCATACTTATGCATAAAAATTCTAATATAGTGGTTCATCAAAATTACAAATGAATTTCAAGAAATTGCGGGAGATACCGCAACAATAACTTTTACCGGAGTCATCCGCTAACATTAATTTCATTGCAACAATTTCAGAGCGTAAAAATCATTCGCATTCCGGTCAAGGTGAATGATTTTTACGCTCTGAAATTGTTGCCATGAAAATTACATAAATTTAACACACAATTTGTAATTAAAATGGCTTTAAAAATATTAGTGAATAATTTATTTAAAATATCATCAAATATTAACTATCATCTTATACTGAGTATCAAATTTAAACCACAAAATATCAGACAATTATATCAATATCAGAGGTTATAATATAAATTTATGTATAAAAATTATTTGAGAAAATTCGAAGACCTTCACAAAGGAAGCAAACAATAAATAGTGTCATTTTTTCTTATTCAAAAAAATTATTCAATTATTATTATAATGTAATGTAATTATTTGGCAGAAATAGCTTAAATTTATAATAGTTGGCTCGATTCAGTATATTATATTAAAAAATTCTCGCGTACCTTACTACTTTGGAAAACGAAAAGAGAAGTATCGCCTGATTAATAAATAAAGAATAATTACATCATTCGCGATTTTATTTTTGAAGACTCTGGTAATTAAGATTGCAGTTTTAGAATATCTTTCTACCTGGCCCCATCCGGCCCCTCTAACTGTTACCAATCATCTCTACACCCTAGCCGGCGGACAGTTCAGAACTTGTAGTCATCCCTCTTCCCTTTCCACTATAGGATACGCATTAATATTCGTAATCAACATTATTTAACTGTTTAATAGACTGAGGTTTTTTTCTCTCCTATGAGCATATTTATTTACCTGGTTTATTTAGAATGTAGAATATTAATAATAAGATTAAGTTCTATATACATATATATATAATATAATTTTCAAGACGGGTGTAAAAGTTCTTATCTAAATATTATATGTAATTTCTAGGGTGGTAGTTCAGTAGATAGAGCGCTAAGATAGTGTTCGGAGTGTCTAGGTGGGACTTCTACTCACTCTCATCTTCACTCAACCTGTCTTTAGAAACCAAACCGCAATCTCAAAGGGAAATGAACAGACCCTCCTACCCAGATGTGAGAATTTCGCATGCGATGCAGGGCTATCGAGGTTAGTTCAAATTCTAAGATAGTCGAATTTCCATGGGCTGAAATTAAATGAAAAGGTATAATTAAGCTTAAAACTCGCGGGAAATCATTGCAAAACAAGGCATAGACGGCTATACTCTAGAATGCAAAGGGTGAGAAGCCCTAGAGGGAGAAGCGTTTTATCATTTTAGTGACCGATAAGAGCGCACTTATCCATTTTTTCCACTTCAGTGTTTTGTCTAATGACGATATCCATCACCAATTAAGTGAGACATGTGATGATGGTGTCATGGATGTGCAAAATATAGGGTCGTTCGAAGAAGGTCAAGTGGCGATGTCTATTCACGAACATATATTTATAGTTGAATTTATATTGAATTAGAAAAGATGTTAAATACATCAAATACATCAAACGAATTTGTTTTCGTCTTCCTTTTACGCTCCGTCATCAGTCATAGGGTCATAGCAGAGCCAAAAAAAATATTAAATGGAGTATAAACACACTACTTACACGGAAGTAATTATTAGTTGCGTATTCTTTCGTTCCTTTTTCAATGTTACTTCTCCATTGTTCTTTCTCGCTTCGCACATCTCACGAAGCAGACTGTCATTGCATCATTCATATACGAGAGAGAGAGAGAGAATATCTCTCGTATCTCAGAGATAACCGTGGGATTTGACTTATTTACTTTACCCTGCGGGATATCCTTTCCTTTAATAGAAGGGCAATATATCAGTCTCACTCTCCGCATGGTTCAAATTCATACTGCCACAATTTTCTCTTTTTCTCATATAAGTCACGCCCAAGGGGACCCCCTAGTTGGGAGGAGGAGGGGTGATGGGAGAGAAGTGGTGGGAGTGATTAAGAGAGAGAATATTCTTCTCCCTTCATCCCATGCATTTTGCCCCCCTCCACGCAGTCCCAAATTCTCTTCTCTATTTTTAACCGCCTACTACCCGCTCAACCTCGTCATCTTCTCTCTATTTCTCTACCCTTCTTTCGACTAATTTTCACTCCATATCCTCTTTCACTCTCTCCTGGGAAACTCGGGTCAAAATATATTTCAAAACGTTAAAAACGCCCATCTATATTTGCGAAGCGTATTCATTACCATGTCGCCGGTGCAATGATTACTTGGATACAGCTATCCAATGCTTTCTTCTCTTCTTTTCCCTTAAATTCTTCTTAACTTCTTATGTTCACATCTCCTACGTCCGTCTGACATTGTAAATTCCTTTGTTGGCATATTTGCACCGTTGACATAATTTTCTCATCCGTCATAATGACGCAGTGATCTCATGTAATCCACTTACTTCTAATCTCGTGTTAGGGGCATGAATATATATTACAAAGATTCTTCGAACGGTAATGATATGATTTTATGGAATAATTATTGAATGGGTACTTGAATTATTTTCGTGGTTTCTCCTTCGCTGTCAAGATTGACAACAAGGTAGATGTGCACACTACTGCAAACTCTCGGGAAGCAAGAACTTTAATTCTAGGTACACAGTCAAATGGGTGATATACTGATGGTACTACGCTGCCACATAATGAAAATTTTCTCAATAAGTATCGTCATCATCAGTATTTCAATCTTCGGATTGGTTTACTGCAGCCCTCCATTCTACTCTATTTAATGTCAATTCCCTCAATCCCTGATACATTTTCTGTTTTATGTCCTTCTTAATTTGTTCTATGTACATGTATCCTCGTATTTCTTGTAGAATATTCCCTTCTATTTTTCCTTCTATTGCATTCCCAATCAATCCATTGCGTGTCCAGTCTATCTATTTCTTCTTTGTCGTAGAGTTCTCCATATGATCCTATCCTTTTATGCTCTTCTATATACTTCCTCATTCCTTACTTTGTCTGACCATTTAACCTTCATCATTCTCCTAATCACCACCATGTTTTAAAGGCTTCTATTCTTCATTGGTCCACTTTGCCAATATTCCATATCTCCTAGGAACCATAGAGCGCCATGCTCCACACGAATGTATTGACGAATTGTTTCCCTGTTTCCAGCCTTAGGTTCTTTGAACATAGTAATTGACTCTTCTTCATGAATGCGTTCCCAGCTTAGGCTATTCTACGCTTGACGTCGGTCGAACTTCTTTCATCCCATGTTATACTGCTGCCCAGATAGATGAAGGATCTAGTTTCACCCCTCGAATTGTGATATCTTCATTCAGCTTCTTTCTCCTGCACACAAGGATTTTAGTTTTCTTCTTGCTGATGATCATATTATTACGTACCACTATAAATTGGCAAACCTGCTGTGTATGCACAATTTTTACCAAATAAATAAATAATAAATCAATATTTCCCTAGTACTAGAGTTGCTTGCAGGTCCTCTCGCATTTCCGCCACTACTGCGATGTCTTCTGAAAACCGGAGCATGTTGATTTTGTCTCCATTTACCTTAACTCCTTCGATACCCAATTCTTCTTTCTTTTGTTGCCTCTTCCAGGTATACGTTGAATATTGCTGGCGAGAGGTTGCATCCTTGTCTTACTACTTTGTTTATTTTGGCTTCTCTTTTTCTTCCATTTTTCGTTTACATTGTTGCAGCCTCATTCTTGTAGAGGTCATGGATAATTCTTCCGTCGTAGTAGTCCAATCTAAGCGCTTATAGTATCTAGAACATCTTGTTCCGTTTAACATTGTCGAAAACCTTCGCCAAGTCCACGAATGTCACATATAATGGCTTACGTGTCATATTTTTTCGGCCAGAACTCTCAAGCTGAGAATTGCCTCTCTTGCTCCTCGGTTTTTCCTGAATCCGAATTTGTTTTATGAGAGGTATCCTCCTATCCTTCCTTCTAATCTTCGGATAATTATCCTAGTAAGGATTTGATGCTTGAGCCACAAAGTTCAATGTTCTGTGTTCTTCGTATTTATCTGTTTTCGGTTTCTTCGGTATTGCAATCTTTATACTTTTCTCGAAGTCTTCTGGTATCTTTCCGCTGTCGTAGTTATCTTTGATTATTCCGTAGAGGGCATCCTTAGTTTTAACCCCGAGTGCCTTGATTATTTCTCCGTTCATTTTGTCAACTCCTGGTGCCTTGTTGTTTCTCAGGTCTGCTACGGCTCTGTCAAATTCGCTTCTTAATATTTGTGGAACCCGATCATCTCTACCTATCAAGCTTTCATCTTTAATCAAGCCGTGTTCTAGTGACTTGGGAACTTGACAAAGTACTTCAATTTTCTACATCCCTCGGTTTCCCCCTTCTCCCTTATCTATAGCACTTCCATCTATTCCAAATGCCGTCATAAACAATTTGTATTTTTCTATTAGCGGCTCGTATGTTTTGTGATTTTGTTTTTCTTTCCCCGAATTGCCTCTTTACTTGTTTATAAGCTATCTCGTTATTTCCCTTTTTCATGTTGTTAATAATTTTATCATCGCAGCTTTCTATCCATTCTTTCTTTTCCATCTTGAACTCTCGTATGACCTTGTTCCGCAACTGTCTATGGAGGTCTTCTTCACTCCTATTTCTTGAATTCTTATATTTTCTACTTCCATCTATGAAACCTCTTATTATTTCCTTGTATTTCCCTTTCGATGTCCGTACGGAACTTTTCTCTTGCTCTTTTTTTCTTCCAGTACCTTTGTTGGTTAATGGTGTGGCGTTCCTGTGTCTTTTTCTTCATCTTCTTGAGTCGCAGTCTGCTGTCCACGATCACCAAATTGTGATCAGTAATTATATCTGTGCCGGGGTAGCTCATGTACTTCTGAACTTGTTACTTGTATCTCCGCCTGACGAGGATGTAGTCAATTTGATATCGTACTTTGTCACCAGGCATCTTCCATGTTTATCATTTTTGCTGATGTTGATCGAAGACAGTATTTACCACTACCATGTTTTTCTTGTAGCAGATTTCTATCAGTCTCTCTACCGCGGCGCTTCGTATTCCCAATAAGTAATACTTAGTTTTACTATCAAATATCTATTATATACTTTCTCTCAATATCAAACATTCTCCATAGGTCCCTCATAAGAGTGATGAATGATTCACTCAATTTATTGGTATTCAATCTATTATTCATAACTAATGAAAATATATTAATAAATATTTGGTTTTATAGTCAACGTTAAATCTCAAAATCTAAGACCAAGTTAAAAACATACGTACCCACTCATGATTTGACAAGTACAATGAAGAAATGGTGACTTTATCATCACCTAAAGCTACTTTGTTGTGATACTACTAATATTTTTCCAGTTTTTATTATTAATATTTTATTATGAAACAGGGACCTACTAACTACTCATACACGTCAAACACTTTAACCTATATGATGTGCTCTATTAGGAGTAAAAAAAGGTTTTTTGAGTAATGAAATGAAGAAAATTCTGAGGTGACTTGAATAGGACCCTGTTAATTCTAAGTCGACTACTCCTGTGCATTAGAAATGTTTTTGATAAATCCGTATATTCGTCCATGTATGATCGTTTCGACTCGAATGCTCCCTGGTCGATGAGTTCCAGAAGGTTCTTTAGGGTACGCGTGCAAGTTTCTTTGACGGCATTTAGGGTCCCATGGTCGCGTCTTTTGAGGGAAAATTTCACTTTTGGGAATGGGAAATAGTCTGCTGGTGCCAAGGCGGAAATGCCCAAAAGGTCGAGGTATTCTTTAACGCGTTGTAGAAGATCTTTGCAAGCAGATATTTCACTCGGCTTTTGGCCTTTCATTAAGACCTTCTGGACGAGGTTAGGGCAGATCTTTCGTGTAGCCAAATTTTTAAGGATAATGGTATGTACTGTCATCTAAATAATACCAGTACGATCTGCGATCATACCACACTTAACCGTCGGTCTGAATTCAGCCTTCACGCACATGTAAGGAGAAAAAAAATTAGACCGGTATTTTTTATGCAAACCTTGTATTTGGAATTTGAGGTAAATCTTAATTAATGCATTTAAAAAGGAAATAATTTTCAATTGAATGAAAAAATATAGGAATGGAAGTATTTATTCTGGAAATTTTTATTGAAAAACTTCACACTCTATACAGCTACATACATCTATACATCCTTTGTCAGTCTAACCTGAAGAAGGCCTCATAGAAGGCAGAAAGCTTAAAAAATCTATAATGTGAGAGTCATTTTACGTGCTATCTATTTTATTTTGTGTTCTATTATGCCGTTGTACTTCTCTCGTGAGTGTTTCTCTTTCATCGATATATTCGTTGAAAAATATATATGAGTCGCGGTAGTCCAGGGGGTTGGCCGTTGGACTACTGACCAGAGGGCCCGGGTTCGATTTCCGGGCAAGTCACTGTGGGCACCTGAAGCTCCACTCAAGTATATGTATACATGTGTGTGTGTGTCAAAAAAAATGAGAATTTGCCTCAATAGTCACTAAGTTAATTCTAACAGAATAATAATTGCTCAGAGACGTGAGTATTCCTGGTCTGTTACCACTAATGGTAAGGAGGGTTTACTCAATATGACAATAATATATAAAATGGCTCGTAAAACGGAACCAACATTTTTGAATGTAGTATTGACGCGAGTCAACTAGATTGCCTTTCATCTCTCAGTTGTATCAATCTAGAGTTAGGGTTGGTTTACGGGCTTTCGTAAAATATGTTCGCTTTATTACGTCGTCAAAAAATTCTTTCCCTGCTGCGTTCAAAATAAAGCAACGCGCAAATAAAGCAATTCGCGCGAATCCATCATATTGTGATATTTTTCTCCCCTTCTTTTTGCCTCCTATTTTAAAATACTCGTTTGCCCTCTGTTACCCCCCTCCCCTCTTTTCTGACCCCACCATATACTGCATTTCTGCCTTCGTTGCCTCGAATCTCCCCTAAGTACTTCGTTAGGATTTTGTGGCCAGTTAGATAGTATTGGGATTCGTACGATCCAGATATTTGAAACCTCAGCCTTGCACATTCCTACTTGTAACTGATAGATATATTGCCGTCTCTGGGTATTTATGGACAATTTATCGATTTTATTTATTCCAGCGTGAAAACGTCGGTGATAATTCAGAGAGTCGCGGAGGAATTTATAAACAACGAAGTGAGGAAAAATTAAAGCGCCCAATCTGACTGCTCACATAAAAATCTCATTTTATCGAAGCTGCAAAGTATGCAGCCAAACGAAAACATGATCTCTTATAAAAATAAACACTGTCGAAAAAAACGCATGGTGAAAAAACGGTGTGAGTGGGTGATTCGAAAGGGATGTTTTATTTTTTTTAATATTTGATCAAATTTCAAGAAACTGTAACAGTAACTTTAACGAAGTCACCCGCTATGTGTGCATTATAATGCAACCATTTCAGAGAGTAAAAATCATTCGCCTTGACCGGGATTCGAACCCGGATCCCTCGATATCCGGCCGAGTACTTTAACCAAGTAAGCTACCGAGACGTCCTCTTACACTCTGAAATTTTGGGGGCTTTAAAGGAACAAGATGTTATGACGAAATACCGTACATACTATGTCACAGGCATTCGTAGTCGTGCGCGACGCGCCACAGTCCACGATGCTGTGACATAGTATGTACGGTATTTCGTCATAACATCTTGTTCCTTTAAAGCCCCCAAAATTTCCGAGTGTAAGAGGACGTCTCGGTAGCTTAATTGGTTAAAGCACTCGGCCGGATATCGAGGGATCCGGGTTCGAATCCCGGTCAAGGCGAATGATTTTTACTCTCTGAAATGGTTGCATTATAATATTTGATCAGTTAAACTTCTGCATTTCTACCTTCTGTGTTATTTATTTTTTACTGATTCCTTTTCTTGGCTATATATACACGTATATCGTTCATTTCAAAATATTGATCCTTAAATCATATGCATTGAATATACTTACCCGGAAAATGAGCTGTATATTATAAGGAAAAATAGAAGAAAAAACAATTTAGGATATGAGAAAAGAAAACAAGCCAAGAAAAAGGAGAGACAAACACCTTACGTTGAGGATACTGGCGTACAAAATGGGACACGTAAGCAAACCATTATATGTGGAATTGGGGAAAGTAATCGACAAACTCGAATGGAAAAAAACGTTGAAAATATTTGAAGCGCTTTCAAATGGACTACAACGGCAGTAGAATAATAATACAGACAACATAAGATAATACAGGCAACATAATAAGAATGTATAACTAGCAACTAGCTAGTAGTTAGATCATATTTCAATCGGCTAGATAATATTTTAATCGGCTAGATCATATTTTAATCGGCTAGATAATATTTTAATCGGCTAGATCATATTTTAATCGGCTACAAATAAACGTAATACATACACGTAAAATATGCATGACCTTATAATTATGCTACTTTTTGTCTTGAAATACCTTTCCGTTAGATGCGTCTTGCATCTAGTAGCATTTTGACCCTTTTTTTCTACGCATATTAATGTTTAAACACATTAAATAAGGATACCTTTGGGAGCCTTTATTTTTGAATAAATTTAAAGCGGTGAAATCATTGTTGAAAAGAAAAATTACTCCAGGCAACATCCCTGGATCAATTACGCTAAATTTGTTCAGTAATTTTGGGATTGTTCCTTAAGTCTTAAGAAGAAAGTCTTTCTTAACGTATTTTTACGGAATAAGTGCAATTTTTTTATCCTAGGGTATTGTCTTCCTCAGCTTCTAATAAAATTTTATTCAATTCATACTGTTCAAAATGCTTTTATGCCCCGATCTCCCACATTCTTTCTTGAAATTTTCCATTTTGTATACGCCGTCAGTAGTCCTTCAACTCTTATTATCTCACACTTTCACATTTCATCTCTTTTTTGAATATTTCCTTTTCCAATCTAAACACTTCCCTCAACAGTCAAACTCTTCCTTCTTTGTCTTTTCTCAAACTAATTAAAGCGCACGCTTTTCACCATGCCTAAAACTTTTCAATCTACGTTTTTTTCGTTTTCCGGCAGTGAAACTATTCACAGTAAAGGGGGTATTCAACTTTTTTTCATTTTTCATTCCTACTGAATTTGTAACTTTATACTGGAAGTTAATGACAAAATACAGTACTTTCACTTCCACTAAAAATTTTATTCCAGACCTCATATTTTTGTTTGAGGCGCAACATCATCGTAGTCTTTTGTTTTCTAAATTGTCATATCGAATGATGTCTAAAGGAGAAGTATCAAGTTCATTTAATTCTTAAATACTCTTCAATCCGAGCAATAATTTATGAGTTTTATTTTTAGTTTATTTAAAAACTCACCGATACTGTCAAAAACTAAAAAAAACACCTAATCGGGATGATTATAAGTGTTTACGAGAATTAACGCTGGAAAATTTTCATGTGATTATTTGGAAAAACGAAAACTTGCATGACTACATTCAAACGGAGCATTATTTCCCTGAGGATGGTCATAAATGAATTAAAATCTTCGTGTATTTTCAGCCGCTTTGGCAGCTACTCTTCCTTACACTTATTCCTCAACTCCTTCTCAGTGAACGTTTCCTTCCTCGGAGGAGAGAGAACTTTCAATTACATACTCAAGGTCTTCGTCGCTAGAACAATTATTTTTTCCTTTCTTCGAGCCATCTCGCCTTCTTTGTGAGGAGCGCCACCCGCGGATTTAATTCGACATTCAGCTTAAGGAAAGGAGTCGGCCTTTCATTTCGTTCCCTCTCTCACCTTAACAACGAGAAGGAGAAGCCGTTCCCATTCTTGAAGTCTCCATCTTTGAAATGACCTATCCTCGTTTCTCCTCCTCGTTTCCTGCCCCCCAACCCCGCCGTATTCCCTCTTTTCTCCTTTTTCCTTTCCCAGGTTTTCATTTCCCGCTTCGAAGGATACTCAGCTCCCCATCTGCCGTTCCCTTCGCATCATTTTTCCCAATCTCTGTTCTCTTTCTTCCCTTTATTCCGCTCACTTGCTCTCTAGAGATCGGCTTGTGTGATGATCAGTTTCATTCACTTGCGCTCAGACTTGTATTCTCAGAAAAATGTTCTCGTTTTATTTGAAAGCAAATGACAAAAATATAAAAACATATCGAATTGATTTTATAGAAATGATCTATGGCCGGCTGGGCTAGGCAATTTTCCTGTTTGAAGGTAGCAAGTTATGGTTGTAAGTCTCATATCTAAGGTAAATAATGGAAAAGACCAAGTATAGGAGAAGAAAGGTTCAATAACGGAGTCGTGGAATCTATAAGAATAAACGATGTAATTATGAAAATACCTAAGAAAATTGTGCCGCTTTGAACTAAAGGTTGAAATTCAGTACAATTTACCAGTAGTTTCTAGAGTGGTAGCCATATTACGATTCATTTTATCTTGGTATTTTGTTGTTTATTTTGAACTCCGACGAATATTTTTTATACAATCCATATAACGCATTACGGTTCATAAAATTATAAAGTATTAATCAGCATTAAAATAAAGACATGATATAATTCTAACTTTAACTTCCGTTAAGCCAGCACATTAGTATGATAATTTAAAAAATGCTAATTGCGCGCATATTTAAAGAAAGGTCTGCTAAATTTAGCTTTGTTGAAAGAAGAATAATTAAATTCAGCACTTTTTAGGAAGAAAAGGAAGCTTTTCCTGCTAATTAAGGTAATGGACTGTCTCCACTACACTCCGTTTCATTTCACTAGTCTGCCTTTGTGTCTCACACTTGTTTCCCGTATTGTAATATAGATGCAACATTTTATTTCCTTACATTAATCTTACTTAAGTCATTTTTCTGACGACGTGAGTCAATGTAACCTTAAATATCGAAAATATCTCGGAATTTTCATGAAAGTAGTAGAAGGAATGACTATGCTCATTTACTAGCATGTGGATACATCTTTTTTTTTTTTTTGGTGGCCCGTGTGAACAAAATTCGAGTATGAAAGCTCTACGTCCAGTCTAAGATATACGTTCTATCATTGAGTCACCTGCTCTGTGTGAGAAATAATGAATACAATTGATTTATGTGAGCCATTTTAGTATTTATGTAAGAGTATCAATATCGGTGACGGTTTTTATCTCAATTTCCTACGATCCCACTCACCACTTGGTTATCTGTCGGTGATGTTAATTACCTTAGCGGTGGATCGACTTATTTAACAACTGCCGATCGCAGAATATTAATTATTTTTCCGGATTTCAGTTTTTTGAAACGCGATGGAATTTGAAAGCGGAGAGAGATGCCCTTGACGAAAGACGGCAGACCGAACGGGTTCATCCCAACCATTGGACGAGGGAATTTTTTTTAAAGTCCCTGAAATCACAACCGTCGAAACTCGCATTCACTCTTCTCCTGGGGCAGTCATCCTCCCACGCGCTTCATGGCATTGCGTCCTCCCCTCTCCGCGTCAACACTCACCCTTTCACTCTTCTCCTCCCCTCACCATCAATACCTCTCCTCGCGCCTCGCTTCGTCATCTGTTGCTCCGCCTTCTCCCTCTCTCCCGTCCTTCCTTCCTCAAGCCGGCGCTGAAGCATTGAAAACAAACCGTGGTGGGCGAACCTCCCTCCGCTCGAGAAGGGGGGGGGAAGGTTGGCGCCTCGTCCACCGTTTCTTCCCCTTAATTTCGTGAGGGAGGGGGAACTCGCAATAGGGCAGCCAACCTCCTTCGCCGAGCACGCCAGCCCTTTCTTTTTGGCGATTCTTTCTCCCGCGAAGGATCGACCGTCTCGGAAGGCCCGACTTCATCTCCATTATTCACTCCTCGCCTCGGTCCCTCTCCTTCCTCTATGAATCCTCCCTCCACCCGCCCCGCGTTCAAGGGAAATGTTGGGCTCCTTCGTCCGTTGCTCTCTTAGTGGGGGAGGAAGGAGTTAGTTCCACCACTCAAAGCACTCCCGTGAGTCCATGTCCCGGAGATTTCCCGGAGCACTCGCGTCCTAAAAACCTTGCCTCTACCACATTTCCTCTCCTGCCCCGCAGTAAACGCATTCAATTTGTGGGAGTATATTCTGGGCACTGCGCCGTGTTTTATTTCTTACCCCGCCTCGAGACGCTGTTTGTCTCGTCAAGTGCGCCGTTTGGGCCGGCTTGTTGTCTCCTATCTCGATGTGAGTGACATGAAAATTGAGTTGCGGCTCGATGGCATGGTGAGGAGAGGGACGTGTTTGTCGAAGCACAAGAAAATGAAATCGTAGATAGACAATGCGGAGGTACCTTTTGCTTGTCGGTGAGTGGTAGAGGCCTTTCCGCCTTGAAATAAAATATTACCGTTTGGTAAAATGTATCATGTTTTTATAAAGAATCTGATTGCTTTATCGTAAATATTTTCCACCTATTTATTTATTTAAAACATAATTCCTTACTGGTCGCATGAATATATGTCCACTTTATTGTTAAACGATGAAGTTATGGTATCTTAACTTAAGACTATAATTGTATTTACATTTAACGTGCGCTAACTTGTGAAGAGCAATGAATAAGGTTCCTAGACTCGAAATGTTGGTATCGGTCTCGTAACATGAGAGGCAAAGGTAAACAAAGAGGTGGTTGGCTGGAGGATAGAATGAGGGTCCACTATCCAAAATATTCCGGTTTGATTACCGGGGACGCCACTGGGCATCCTCATATCAATACTAGCTCTGTATTTTTTCGTGTCCTATATCTTCCTGAAATATCACAGGAGGAGCAAAGTATTCACCTCCCACTTACCCTGAGGGGTGAATTTCATATTTTATTCTATCAAACCAAGCATCACATCGATAACTGTAGTAGTTAAAGACTGAGTAGTTCCTTGCTTTATCCATTATTAATTTTTCATCACAGGAAAGGATTAAAAAAACATGCCCTGAGTAATACATTTTCAATTCAATCTGAAAGATTCAGCAAATTTGAGGTTGATCTTATATTTCAATATTTTATCTTTTTTCCCCATTAACTTGCCTGCATGACGGATTCGGAATTAAAATTGGGCAATTTAATTTTGTTGAATTTTTTCAAGTAATTACCTAAGTAACGCTGAAAATGGAATTTCTCACTGTGATAATCAAATAGAAAGCTTGTGTCAAGCTTTGATTTTCAATTAAGAGAACCAGAGCAAGAGATGAAATGTACTAACTATTTGATTTTTTATAGCTCTACTCTCACGAGTTTCATACAAAGAAAAAAACATTCTTAGTTCCTTATTAATTTTATGTGGAATTTCGTAAGTAGGTCACTCCGTGAATTCAGCGTTATTCACTTTGTCGTTAGTTGCAATGCAATGATATAAAGTACTAGTAACAGATCTGTGGGTGCAACTGAAGCATGACAATTTTCAGAAGTAAATCTCACTCCAGTCACTGCATTTTTGAAGAAGAACTGTATTAGATAAGTTAACCTTTTTTATCTTCAGTCAGCTCCGATCGTTATCCGCATATGACATTAGCGCCGACCATTCCTTTGTAATTAAATGTATTGGAGCACACGGTTTACTTAAAAGATCGTCTCTCAAATAAAATTGTTTTTTTAACATATGTTTTGGATTGACAAACTTTTACCTACATGAAAAAGCATATGACAGATTTATCTTGAATACTTGTCGGGTTGTGATTGAAAGAATTTGAAACATCATTTTGAATATTATTGACATTCATATGCGGGCTTTCAGGACACAGTTTTTCCTCCCAATATTGTTTCGTCATTCTGCGTAAAATTAACGCACAGTGAGGTATATGGATATCGTCAACCAGCCGACAAAATCAATTATCTTTTAAACCCCAAGGTAACAGTCTACAATGAGCCGACCTTGAGTCGTCCAATTAAATACGAGTTCTATTGATTTTTTGGGAGGTAAAATAAATCAAGGGCAGGAGGCGACAAAGGGAAAGTAATTGCCTGGCTGCACCTTCATTAACGCCCTGGATTAACAATTTTTCAAGCGCACCAAAGCCAGGGTGTCAGCTTTAGGGTTTTCGGATCGCGTGACTGCGAAATGTTAAGTAGGATTACCTTTTGATCTCGCGAGACGGAGATCCAGAAATGGTCCCTAGCGGTTATGGAGGTGGTGATCGATGTCGGATAAGCGGTAACTACAAACCTTTTCCCTGCCAAGCAATCGTGTCTTTACTTTATAAAAAGGGTTTAGTTTGGCATAGGATTTGGGCCGAAATACTATAACTTTGATGAATCCTGAGATACCTTTCTTCGTCGATGCCAATGCGGTGGTGGTCATAAATTGGCGAGAAGGCGTGAACCGTGAAGCACGAGGCAATTAAATATTATGTAATTTGGCTTTTTCATTATTTTTTTATTTACACTATTTTCGTGTTGTCGCTTGTATGATAATTCACAAGACGAGAAGATATGCCCGGGAATCTTAAGTGCTTACTGTAATCGGTTATAAACTTAACAAGTATTAATAATGCTCAATTGTACAATCGTGTCGAGATGTCCTCCTATTTATCATTGTATTTTGTACAGTAAACATCTGCTATAAAAATTTAATCATCCTTAATCACACGCGTTTTAATCCGTGACATCACGCTCAACGAAGTTTGCCCACAGCATGGTGCTGAGTTGGCCAAAGTCCTGAACGAAATCCTAAAAGATGATGGTAATTCGAGTCGTTTGGAAGCTGGAGAAAAGGATTTAAAGTAAGTAATTGATGTTTTTGTAAAATCATTCAAATATAATTTAGGATGATTATGTATAAAAATTATGAAAACGATTAACGTAGTTATTACGTGGGAAAATTGAATAAAAACAATATTTTGCAATATTTATCAAGTGTAGAAATTACATAAAGAAGGCGTAAGTATGTTTTTGGCATTCCCATTTTTAGCAATATGGCTAAAACGTGCGTCTTCTCGTAAGTATTGCACTCATGACAGTACGCTAGAAAAATACTCTTGATTTATCCTACTCCAATTACTACGTCAGGATTTTTCCTGCGTAGACCAGATCTTTCATTTGATGGGAACAAACTCAACGATTTGATCAGGTACTTTCTTTTTAATTTTAACTACATTTTAAAATATTTATATGTTTTCAGGTTTAAATATGAACTATTTCATATGGACAGGCTTTCATTTTTGAAAATTATCGGGAATTCTGGCACAATCTCACATTAAAAAATATCACTTAATGTAGATTAAGGCAAATTTAAACGCCTCGAAATAAATAATTTTTCAACCTGGTGGATATATGTGACACATTTTATGTACCCCATTAAAACATTTAAAATTTCTATTGTTTTACTAATTAATATCCTCTTCTAATAACTTGAATAATCAGAGAAGAGTTTTTAAAATTTCGTATTCACAATTATTCACTCAGCACTTAAATCACGGGAGGTTCTTCCACAATTTTCAATTCACCACTTTATTTCTATGAACTAGTACTTATCCAAATGATGCTGTAACGTTAAAGCCATTATTGAGGAAAGGAATGGGAAACTACCTCAGTTATTTATTCTAGTACATTAGGATGGGTACGAATATGCGTATGACAGATATCATTATGAAGATAAGTATGATAGATATTGATATAAATGTGAGTCCTAGACCCTGCGGAAACCGGCCCTGGAAATCAGCGGATCCGACAGCAACATCAGAGATGAAGGAACAGAAGATAACCGGGACAATTAGAATAGGGACTTGGAATATTAGGTACATTCTAAGGACAAGGAAATTAGATCCTATAAATAAGAAAGAAGAAAGAAGAAATAAAGATATTTTAGTACTGTGCGAGGTGAGATCGAAAGAAAGCGGTGTTATATGAATGATAATTGTAAAATAATTTACAGTTAAGGGTAAGAGAGTCAGCAAGAGGTTGCTGTAGTATTTAACAAAAAGGTAGGAAGAAGCTTAGTATACAAACAGTAGGGGAGTGATAAAAATACTATAAGTAGAATTCAAAGTTGAAACATTGAACTTGGTCTACATGCCAAAAAACAATAAGGAGCAATAACTAGCCAATTTATACGATTATTTAGAGAAAATGGCAAATGATGGCAAGTGAAGGGAAGGATGGTAGTGAGGTATAGAACCTGCTATTTAGGAGGAAGAATGACAGTGGAGAGAATGAATTACAGTATGCAAGTGGGAGGTTTCAATCATAGCAAACTCCTGGATGAAAAACCAAAGTAGACTTAGATATGTGTGAAAAATCGTCGAGGATACAGAGTGATAACAATTAGATTATATTTCTGTTAGACGCAAATTTAGGAACAGCGTTATCAATTCTCTCAGTTCTTTAGGAGGTTCGAATACAAGGTCATTAAGTAGTTCTACTGAACTGTAACAGATACATGAGGATTAAAAAGAGAAGATGGCTTAGGAAATTGTATATAAAAGCATAAACCGAAACAAAAAGGAAGGATCAAAAGAGGGCAGTAGGAAAAAAAATGAGAGAGCATCAGATAGCGTGAGATACGTCGGAGAGACAAGTTCAAAAGATGAAAGATGGAAAAATATTATGAAAGGGATATCAGTTGCCGGAAAGAAAATATAAAAATATTTAATTGAAAGAAAATAAGGAAAACAGCAAGGATCGCAGATGAAATAATTTGGGAGACAGACAAGAGAAGGAAAAAAAGAAATAAACACAGAATTGGGTCTATTTAGGTACAAAGAGATAATTAATAAAATGAGACGAGAAGCTATTCGTATTAGGGCAAAATTAACGTAATGGAATACGCAGTGTAAGGATAGAGAGAGTTTACAAAGATAGGGGTAAAACGAGTAGGCTGTACAAAAAAGTGATCTATCAGGAGCTAGGAAGAAAAATTAACATTCACCAGAAAATATGTATTTAAGATAAATGGAAAGAAAAAATAGAGAAACCAAATGGTAAAGAAATTAGACTAGCCAGCCTAGAAATACAAAGAGAATATGACGTAGATGAGGATAGCTAAAGACCAAACCTACTTGATTGGAATCAAGGGAATTGAAATTAAATAAACACGTGAGGATAGACGGAATTCCCGCGGAACTATATAAGGAGTTATGAAAACGTAGAAGAAAGAGACTTTTTGAGGCATTTAGTATAATTTATGAAAGAGAAATTTTGCTGGACGATTTAGATACGTTATTGCTAGTTCTCATTTGAAGATAATGATTGGCACCCGGTTATGTGGGCTGTAGAACAATAAATTTAACTGCACGCCGAGGAAAAGTAGACTATCAATAACAGTTTGAAGCGGAGGTCTAGTTTTTATTTAGGGATAACAAGTTTGGTATTAGCAAGTGGAGAAGTGCGAGTGATGCAATAGCAGTAATGAAATCAGTAAAGAAAGAAACATATGGCACACTCAGATTGTATTTATTTTTGTCATATAGTTTGAGAGGACGTTTATTAGAGTAAATTGCGTATTTAATAAAAGGGGAGTAGATTGGAAGGCAAGGAAATTAGTGTAACCAACTAATGCTGCTAATCAATGCATATGCATATAAAGGCATAACTTTAATCTGCCATTTGTAAACTTTTCCGCTGGCTGTGGCGGATGGAGAATTTAGGGGTGAATGGGCAATGTTAGGAAGAGGAGCAGGACAGATAAGCCGTGCTATTAATCGTGCTTTTCATTCAATACGCCTAAGAAATGGTCAAAATGATATGAGAGGAACTGAAGATAAAAGGACGTTGGTGGGGAAATTAAAAAATCAGTCCGGTTTATAAATAATCAAACTTTATTTAGACATTCGAGCAAGGTGTTACCGTGATATAAAATCTGGGTATGGTATGAGAATCAATTTACGTAAAAGACAAGTTTGGAATTTTCTGAGGCAGAGAAAGAATTTGAAAGTTGAATTAGGAGAGCAAATAGCAGAGCAAGTCGAATAGTTTACGTGCTCTGCAGTAAGATATTTACTTTATTAAGGACATGAGACGAAGAAATACGTTAGGCAAGGAAGCTTTTACAAGAAGGAAGGAATAGAAACTTGGTTGTTAAAGCAAGATAACAGCCTTGGATTAGAGGCTTTTGAGATGCGTGTGTGAATGATGATGAAAAAATTAAGATGGACGGAGAGGAATTGAGGCAAAGAAATATAAACCAAATTGGGGAGGAGTGGTAATTTCGAGAGAATTTAAAAAAACAGGAAATATGGTTGCAAAGCATTCTGATTGGCGATGGACTTCAGAATGCTGAAGGAAACAGAGGACATTAGGCATGTGAGGTAGGGTTAGGAAAAGGATAAGGAAGTTGACGGAATACTGGGAGGTAGAATGTATACGGAAATGAAGAACAGTTTTCGTACTGTTGGTGTGTCAGGTTTTGTCTCGTTAGGCAATGTAGGAGTTAATATTCTTTGGAAAACGAAATATTTGAGACCATAAACTTCATTGGCGCTATGTTTGTTTAAGGGGGGAGGTAAAAACAAAGTTACCAGTAAGGGGAAGAGAGAAAACACAATCGGTCACTTTGGTGTGTTTGGAAAACAGTGAACCACGTGTACCTCAATCACACACAAACAAAACAAACAAAAATAATAAACAAGGAAACTAACTACCACTCAGGCCTCTTCAGCGAAGAATTATTCTTCTCAGAAGAGACCTGCTTGACAGGCGAAACACTTGGTGTCCGGTTTTCTCTAGGCATTTTTCTACCCCTGCTAACTACTACCTTCCTTAGTATTTTTGTCTTCAATTGCGTGATTTTTTTGTTTTCATCTGTGTAATTGACGGGGAAAAGTACTGATCGAGTGTGAAGCGAGCGGACGCTCTTGCTGTGTGATCCGTGCCACACGCGATTAGATATTCCATAACAGCGATTGTGGCAGAAGTTTATTTACATTTTAACTACTCCAGATTTTTTGTGATAATTACAAATAGTGCTTTGTTTCCACTACGTGAGTTTGAAGTTTATCGCTAGATTTCTCTATACTCCTGGGAGCTTCAAAAACAGTGCAAAAATAACGGTTTTCCCGATATTTTATCACGAACCGGTAATTGAATCACAAATTAATGTGAATAGGTTTAATATGTTGTTAATATATTTGATGTGTAAAAATGTGGTGGAATTCAGTACACTAGGGCTCAAAACAGGAACACGTGCTCTATACAGGGAGTTTCTTATTTCTCCGTAACTTGTGCAACGATTTGTTTAATAGTTTCAGAGTTTGTTTTTTGTCATAAGGTGTTTCCTATATGTGATTTTGGTGCAGTTTCAAAATCCTTGATTTTTGATAATCTACACTGCCTTTGTGCTTCGACAGCATCCGTCTTAAGGATCAATACAAATGCCTATATCGTCACGGTAGTTCATCTGATTCACGTGAAATTATATGGAGGTGTTTTTGTTTGAGTGTCTCACCAAATCTGTGAGTATAATGTTTTCATATGTAATTACCGAGGAGCTATAAAGTTTTCCAAAGAGTGTGAAATTTCCGATTTTCCGGCTCTTTTCTCATAAATCGGCATTATTTACACATTGAAATTTATTGAAAGTTTTTTAGCCATGAATGTAAATAATCTGTGCTAATCAAGTACACATCGATAGAGTACTTAGCATACCGGAGTTTCTGCGCTATCCTCGAAATCAATTTGAATTGCAGATTGGCATTCGCAATAATTAACTGTGCATTGAGTGGCTAATTGGAGAGGCTATGAAGAAGCGTTTTCGAAAATCTCGTGGTCAAATTCAGAAAAACTGATATGGAAACCTGGCACTGAAAATTTAGATGAACGCGCGAAAAAAAAATTATTTGTGGCAGCTAAGGGAGCAATTACAAAAACACAACGAAGAACGAACAACATCCCCGGTGGAACAATAAATTAAGCCAATTAAAAATAAAATGCAGAAGGTCCAGGAGAAGGTACCAAAAGTGTCAAAACGAGAAAAGCCAACTTTTAAAGCGTAGATACTATGACAGTGTTAAAAACTACAAAGTAGAAATCGCAAATTACGAAGGGAAGCCCTGGATGAACCTCGTCAAAAATAACCTGATAGAAAATCCCTGAGGTTTTGTATATAAAATGACCAGTAACAAATTAAAATTCCAATCCACCTACGATTAGTGAACACGTGGAAGGAAATAGAAGACGAAGCTAAAGAGTGCATGGATTTATTAACCACCTGGAGTTCTTCAGTTAAATTAAAAATCTCCACAGGAAAGACTGTGTATATGTGTTTTGGGAAAAACTTTCAAAGGAATCTTACTATAAAACTACGGGAAGAATGTTTGGGAAAAACAAGAGAGTTTCTTATTTTAAATACCTTGGAATCGTTTTCGACGACAAATAGACCTTTCTAGCAACACGCAAACTATATTTTTGCCAAAGTAAAAACAATATTTCAAACCCTCCTAAGATATTGTAAATATCTTCTATTATTCAGTAGCACTACCAATCCTATCTTATGGATGCGAAGTTTGGGGGGAAACTAACTTTGAACAGAATATACCTTAAATTGGACGAGGCCCAAAGATGCTGTTTACTCGGGATTGCATTAGGTTATAGAACCGTTAGAAATCATACCCTTTTTGTGGCTTAAACACGCGTGTTCGACGCTTATCTTCATCTGCGCTCTTTGTTGTTGGGCCCTTTTGAGTGTGTGTGTGTAGGAGTGCGTTTAACAAGTGCTAGTGTGTGTGTGTGAATGGTCTATGCTCGTCCTTCGTGGATAGGCACAGAGTGTGTACTTGTAGAACATCCTGGTACCTTTAACGGGGTCTTCCCTACAGCCTCGTGAAAGATTCTAAATAGGATAGTGTGTTTGTGGCTGTGTGTGGTCCCTGGCGTGGATTAATTTCCCGTAAACCAACACCGAGGGTATTCCTGATTGAGAGGCTGTGTTTTGGTCTCTTTCGTTGTTCCCGCGCAAAAACCAACACAGCAATTAGTCTGACGAGACATGCGACTGATGTTTATGGCCGTTTGGAGTGTCCCCCCCTTATTATTTTAACCTGAGGCTGCAGAGCTCTTGATTTCTTTCCATAGAGGCCCAATAACATCCCTGAAAGACATTGGACAACTACCGCCGACAAATTCAGAAAAAATGAAGAATTCCTGAAAGAAAACATCCAGGCCAGTGACGAAGACAACTTAAAAGTAAGAAGAAGAAAAGCCTATGCAAACTATTTATGAATCAAGATAAAGTGACAGTGGGTATATTTTAATTATGTACTAATATGCATCTTTGGGGATTGAGGCAAAGGCACCCAAAACTATGTAGATGAGTGAAAAAAAACTCAGAGAGATCAACATGAGGCTAGGGGGAAGCAGGCTAATCACCTGCTACCCTTGAAATCCATAGATCCTTTTTTTCATCGACAGGATCCTGAAATAGGAAGAATCCTTGTAAATCCTGAATGAGTGAGTGAGTGCGATTCACTAAAGTCTAACACACCCGAATGATTGAGTGACTGCGAACGTGAACTTGGGCGTCTTTCCATCTTTCCCTTACTTGTTACTTTGTTTTTACATCCTCCCCTTAAACAAACCTAGTGTCAATCAAGTTTATGGTCTCGGGTATTTCGTTTACCATTGCTTCATTACCATAGACACCTTCATTTTAAATTTACATTGAATATTCTTCGCCCATACAAAACCTACCGTAGTAGTAATCTGGAGAAGAAACTACGACGTAGGCTTCAGTCAGGGGCCATAGTGTCTACCTAGTATAGTCACTCGGAGGCGTTAAAGAGGTAGGACGAGTAAGAGAGACACGAGGTGTATGCTGGAACTCTGGATTATATCCCATCATCTCTGGACTTGCCCTCGGCGGATAGCGGCTGCCTGCTTTAAGGTTTCGTGGCGGCTACTCTGGGGGCCCGTTAGATTCGGGGGCGAGTGAACAGCCTGGGTAGAGGGATGAGAAGGGGCGTACGAATGGAAGGAGTGCATTAGTGGATGGGAGAAAGAACGGAGGTAGGGGAGAGAGAGAGTTGATATCCTTTATGACGCACTCAAGACCAAGGAAATAAGAATCAACGGATGCGGGGAATCCCCGGGCGGGTGGTTCTTAGAATATGCATGTCTTACGTGCACTTCTGGGAATAAGAGACCTTTTATGGGAGCTGCCCAAATTTCAGCCGAGGGTGAAACTGGTTTAAGGCGAGGAGATTGGCTCTTTTGTTTGATCTTTACTGCTATAGGATATGTTTTATGCAGTAATATTTATTAATATGTGTTGATTTAAAATGAATTACAAAAGAATAAGTTTTTCGTTGAGGTACCATAGTTAAATTTCCTTGTGGTAGGAATTACTCTTGGGAGGATTGTTGTTTCCCGTATGTCGTATAAGTTCCATAGGCATGGATAATTTGATAGTGACTTTAAAGTAAAATGCGATTATTGGTGACCCAATTTCAGTGATAAAATCAGAGTCGCAAGAAACTAATTAGTGATATTATTATGCAGCTTTGAAGTTTATTTATCAGTAAAAACCTTATAACTAAACGGATTTCACATCTGCACTTTCAATTGTATTGCTCATTTTGACTCGCTATTGTAAACGAACGACAAGCAGTGCGATCTCCGAGCACTGCAGCTCGAGTTGTACTGACCTACTGTGTGCGTCAACACAGCGACCATTTAGCTCTCTCCACTAGTTCTCACGCTACACGAAAACGGAGGTTACTCTCTGGACAGCCTTCGTATTTGAATACGGCTCTTCTCTCTCGTCTTCTTTTTTACTGCATTCAAATGGTAATTTATTTCGATTTTGGGCAAGAATTTCAAATGCCCTATGTTCGAGTTGTAATTATTAATACATTAGTATTTTATACATACCTGTAGATGTACTAATGCCCTTTTACAACACTGTCACGTGTAATCTTAATGAAAACAAGCTCAATAAATACAAGCGTGTTAGATACAAAGAGATCGTAAGTCTGATAAATGCATGAATCAAATAAAGAAATTAACTTAAGACATTGGGACCCCAAGTCATGTGCAAACATGCCTCCGGAAAGAAAAACTTCGCTACATCCCCGTAATACTCGTACATAAATATTAAATTATGATTATGAATTAACTTGGAGTCGTCCTGCACGGCTCTAAGAAGAGGCGAACCGCTCATTGTAACTCCACATGTTTGAATTGAAGTCGCATACATACGTGTATATGCGTGAAATAGATTATAATGCAGTTGGTGTAACGGAGGACGTGTCTTATTTTTACAAAGCCGAGCGTGAGGTCGCCACTTATGTGCGCCACGTCATCGTTCTCCCGATGGAAGAAAAGGAGTTGGGTAGAGCCATTCGTGAGTTTGGACGTGATCGAATCAGTCGGGATTTTGTTCCGGTAAACGTTTTGTGCTTCTCTTCAATGTGGAAGGGCTACTGATTCCGGGCATCGCCGCCGTTTGAGGAGAGAACGGGAATTCGGTAAGCTAAACCTTATCGCACACTGGCAGCGTAGACTTGGTAGATGTTAAAGCATAGATATTTTGTCGAAAGAGCTCACTTTTTTAAGGATTGATAATTTATTCGAAGCCAACAACTAATTCATACAGATAGAGATGAATACTTTATAAAGGAACATGAGTACGAATATATACTCCGCAAGTAAAATATAACACATTAAATTCTTAATAGACAAAATTAGAATAAACTCAGGTTTAACAACATTGATTTTTGGACACTAATTAATGTTAATATTTTGTAGTTCATTTCTCATCAAAGTTTCAAGAATATATAAATTATCGTAGTCCTCCCAATGATGGGATCGGGTATTTTTTCCCGTGGCTATATAGACATTCATTACCTGAGCATTCCTACGCCAAAACTGAAAGATTTCGCAATTCGCACCGTCCATTAGCTCTGACATGATTTCAGTCAATAAAATTGCGTATCGTCAGTCGACCAGTTATCGGTAGTTGGCAGGGATTATTTTAGATAACACCCTGCCTGGTTACTGCAAACAGCCATATATGATCTTTTAGTTTAAAGGCACATCATGGAACACAGTGAACCTTAACTGGTTTCTCGTCAGCGACCGCCAAGACATGTGTCCACATGCATTCGATCAAAGGAGGAACTCGATATACTTAATTCCTTAGCGTTTAGTTCTCCGATCAGACGGTGGAGAACCGAGCCATGTTCCTCCAGGCAACTAGGAACTTACAAATAGAAGATCAGCACATGAGGAATAGAATGGAATTTATATCCATAGAAATTTCTTTCCCAGAACCTTCTTCAATAATTGCGTTTCTTAAAAGCATGTTCAAGAATCTTTGAATATAACTCTGCAGCGTTTCCTTCAAATTCGATGGGCTAACTTATACCTCTGGCACATATTGGGGTTGTCCAACTGAGAACGTTCCAATATCCTAAGGTGATAGGCTCTTCAGGCTAGGTCTTGAGTATAAAGAAGGGCGTTAGCTTAAATATTACTGCTGGAATGATATCAAAAGGGCCATGTCAAACAGCGGCATTTGCAGAAATAATATGTACTCTAGCGAAATAGCGTTTGAAAAAAGGAAGTTATGTTGCCGCACCCTGTATAATATTAAGTGCAAATCACAAATACACGCGTTGGTACTCGACTTCAGGAAGTAATTGGTTAAAGAAGGATAACGAATGCATTTGTGTACTTAGCATGGATGACGCTCTGCAACAAGATCAATTGCACGCTTAATCGAACCTCTTTCCCCAGATTTTTTCATAAATGCGCTTTATATGCTAGGCGTTTACAAAACACCTTCCATCATTGCTGGATACGCTTAGCTTGGACCACCGTTAGTCGCCTGCGAAATGGAAAATCCCGAAATATTTTAGCAGGTATTCTTTCTAAAGGACACTTCTGGAGAGTCCTTCCACCTAGTTCTTATAGGTTTGTCATCCATAAAAATTGTCCGCATCAACCACCATCAGGGTCTTTAGAGAAAGGAAAACCCAGAATCTCTCACCCATAAAATGAAGTCTAAATTGCCCACGCAATTATACCACCTCAACACCACATTCTTACTCAAGCCTCGCCATCTCCCGCACGTTTTCCGGCGAAATCTTGTGTCCCCGGTCGAAGGACACCTCACTCCCTTTCTCATACTCCCCAGCCCCACCATCTTAGAGTTTTAGTTTGCGTGAGCGTGTTATTATTATTTTTATCAATAATATTTTAAATTATTATTGTTATTTATTATTCGGTAAAAAAGCAGAAAATACTGACGAGCGGCGACACAATAGATACGCATAACAAGAGATATCTTAAATCTAGTGAACGTAAAAATTACACACTAGGGGGCACATTTAACTTTTCGTCTATCATTTTGCCTTCACCGGATGGTCGCTCACCAATCACGGGACACAACGAATAATTGATTCTTAGTGTGTCCAACTGCCGAAATTGAATGGCGTCACAAGTGACTTAATGATCTGTTTCAAATTGTAAGGTCCGAAATTTTTGCCGGAAAGTATAATCTTTGACAGTTAATGGAAGGTCCAATTAATTATTCCACAAGTCTCCCCGACCACTTAGCCAGTAGCTTAGCCAGACCCATCTCCCTTCTGCGCATGGTTCTAAGTTTGGTCAAATGACCTTCTCCTCCTCCTCTTAATACTCGATGTTCTTTGTGGACGGTGCTTCGGTCCTTCCGGCGAGGGCCATGGACGACCCACGCCACCCTCTTTGCCTTTGTGAGAGCACTTCATACAGAAGGCCACTGCGCACCTCCTCTCCCCGCCGATTTCCGTTTGGCTCGATCCCTCGTAATGGCTTTAGATAGTTCGAGAAATGTAGGAGTGGGTTTACTTGGAATTCTGGGTGAGAATGGCGTTTTCTGCCTCCCTCACTTCACACTCCCTCCCGACCAGCTCGGTGGCGGAGGTCATCGGAAGAACTGTCCGCTTCGCGTCCGGCGGGATCCTCTCATGCTAGCCAGTGGATCATCTCCCGGAATCGGAGTTGCAGGGGGAACTGAATTAGCGCGATATGGGGGACTCCCTAGCGGTGGAGGTGATTTCTGCTCTCGTTAAATTTCCGTCTAACATTTTGCCCTCTCATATTTCTGGAGGAATCGCGGAAGAAAATGCTTAAATGAGAAAGTTGGGGTTAGATGATATTTCGAGTTGGTTAAATGTAAATGTGCGTTTATCTACCGCGTAACAACTCCTCTAAATACTCGTTGAGCATATGGGAACCTGCTGATGCTTAGGTATGGGCATACATGATGAGACACTTCAAAGACATTTCCTTTCATTTCGTGAAATTTTTTTTATAAATTAAACAAAAGCGTACATTTTCGTTGAAAATTTCGAGTCGGGAGTCAGAGTAATGACGAATATTGCTTGAATCACTTAAGCTACTTTGATGTTAATCGTGGAAGTAATTGAGTAATTTTCGACCAGTGTTGGGAGAGAAAATCACAATAAGAAGTTAGAGGAAATTGACTGCCAAGGTTTATTAGAAATAGACAGAACAGAGCCCTGCCAAACATATCGATAGAACGAAATTAATTTACACGGCGCAATTTGAATGCACATTCACATTATTGACGGCAGCAAGTTGACGTGACAAATATAAAACGATTCAGATTGCTTAATAAATTACTAAGAGAATTATTTAATGAATGAAAAATCAACAAAAGATAAGTTTATAAAGGGAATGCATAGGTTGCTTCTGTTTTTGCAAATGTGCCTATTTATGCATTGAATAACTACTAATTTTTATTTTTTTTACAAAAAGTCGAAAATTAGCACAAACCTAAGATAAAATAAACTCCTATCACGTGCGAAAAATATATTTTTGAATATTCTCGTATTTAATTGATTACATGGATGCATTTACATTGATTTTGTGGAATTATACTAAACAGTAAATAAAATGAATAATTAAATAAATATTTGCAGGGCGTTGATTTTATAAATTTGCCATAATCGAATAAAAGCAAATAGTCATTTGATTTTTTATAATATTTTCCTTTTTAGTTACGATGCTCAAGTAGTTTGATGGTATTATTTGAATGTATGTTATGTTTTTATGTTGTGCTATATTTCTAGGATATGATGTTGAAGGTCCCCGTAAAAGCGTCCATTGTAAATTCAATGTTCACAATAAAATATTCGATTTCAGTACATCCTTTAATGTAATGACAAAGTTTTACGTGCCCTTTCACTCCCCTGTTATAAATGTTTGCCCTTTTTACTATTCCCTCATCTCCAGTTGAACTTTAATTTGAGTTATTTCCTCCCTAATTGCTCCCATCAAAATAGTAGGGTGTCGTGTATCCGTGTCTTTTAGTGCCTCTATCTTCAACCTCACTAATTCATGGCATTCTTCCCTTTTCTATCCCCATCGCTCCCAACATCACCCTTCTTACCCTTCTCCCTTTCTCTTATCCTCTCTCTTCATACTGTCATTCTTCGGGGTATGACTCTATAAGATCCAGCACATGAGATACATCACACCTTGAAAATTAAATACCTTCTGGACCATCGTCGGCAAAGTGTGAGAAAATTAACTTGTCCTTCACATAAAATCATTGCAATATGAGTAATAATGAAATATCTTGCCTGTTCTCCCGCGCGTCAGTTTCATCAATGAATTAGTCTTTCCTGTAAGAGAATCATTCTTAGTGAGTAAACTGAGTAGCTTGAGGATTTACTTCATGAGAGCGGTTTATATGGAAAGAGAACCACTATAGTTTCAACATACATATTGTACCGACTATATTTTTATCTTAAAACCTAAGAGGAAAACACCCTAAAATGACTGTTTAAGTCGAAATAGATACCGTGGAATAAGAAACTTGGTGAGAAAAAAAATATTTCATTTACATATCCCTGATTCATGTTAAGTGTGCGTCATTTCATTTTGTTGGTTCTCAAAACACAGTCATTTTAATCTACGTACTAAATTGCACGTTCATATTTTTTCTCTTTACGTGAAAGTGTTTTCTCACATTTTGGCAGATAAACCAACATGCCAACTGAAACCATTTCCTGGAAGTAAAAAAAGCGCTCTAAAATTAAAGTGATCAACACCATATGAAGGAAAAATATCAGAAAAATTTCTCTTAAAATGCCAAACTGAGAAAGAGGATTCTGCAAAGGCATGATAGAAGAATCCATGGTAGTGATGGAGGCTGTCATTTCACAAGTTCGGGTTCAGCGCCCTTTAAGCTCGCAAGGCTTTCGCTTAAAACTTTAACCTATGGCCACCATTCTTCAGGGACAAGGCAAGTTTTCCAAGATGGATGTTAAAGTCAAACTGGGCTACAAAGGCGAGGACCCAAGAGAGTTGTTTATAACGGCTAAGCAGAACAAGGCCTAATAAACCCGTGTTCCAGCCCGAGGGAGACGGGGTTATTTCATATAAAGACAGGTGGCGTCAATGGTCCTAAAAATGTTAATGAGTCAAACTTGATACATTTTATGCCTGACAAAGAACAATTAAGTGAGTCTGTTTACTCAGAAATTAATTTGGAAACCTGGTGGAATTAATGGGTCAGTATTTTCCCAAGGTTTTATGGAAAATAATTAGATCTATTTCAGGCCTAATGTTTATTTATAATCGTGAATTTCGATCATTAATGAAAAACTAAATGTTCTGACTGCAGGCCACGGAATATACTTAAGTCAGTGATAAGAACGATAGGGAATGCTGGACCTCTAAATCATCGTGGTGATGAACTAAATGATATGCGATAAACATACCATATGTAAAAATAACCGTTTGCGTAAATATTGCTTCTCTAAGAAAAAAATAGAATATTTTCCATGAAAGAATATATCCTCGGGTCGTGTTTACTTTTATTTGTTATTTATTTTAGACTAAACGGCAGAGATGAACATTGAAGTCTCCTGGTGAGCCAGATAATTAGGCTGATCATCTTAGACTCTTTGTTACTGAGATCATTAACCGAGGTGTTTGGGTTTAACAGAAAATAAATTATTTGACTGTGACAACTCCGTTTCCCTGATTCTTATATTGTTTAGGAGTTGATTAACGTAAATCTGTTGCTATTTGATTGCTAAAAATTATAGCCAAATATATAATTAGTGATATAAAACAAAAATCTAACTTGAATTTCAATTTCAAATTAAGGTAAAAATGTCATTTTCATCAAATCTTCCAAACATAATAATACTTTGAATTAAAGGGAAGCAATCGAGAACAGTTAAATATAATCCAACCTCGAATTTTGAAATGACTCAAATGGGTGCTGCTTTGAGAAATGGAAAGAGAGAACTTCATAAAAAAAGGCTGAATAGGCGGCCAAAGTGTAAAGGAATGAAAGCATGTCCAACCACCAAGGCGGGCATGAAAGCAATACGCAAATTGAAGTTGGTGGGAGCACTTTTGTCTGCTCAGCGAGGCAAAACTTGAATTTTCGATTGGAACCGAAAAAAATCAGCCGTTTCGCCGCTTTTTTCATTCAATTGTTTCCATTAACTCGATGGCAACTTGCTGCCAGGTCCACAGTCATTCCTTTACCAAACCTTAACTTCCCCGTAACTCCCTACTCGAACACCCTCACCCAATCCAAATTCCAATCCCCCGTCCGGAAGGAGGTGGGGTGCGGATGAGGTAAATTCTCCTTCTCGCCGTGCTCATCACGCTCTCTTGCCTCAACACACCCCTCCGTCCATCCCCCGAAACACTCTCCCCGTTTCCCCCAAACCCCTTCCCTTGTATTGGCCAAAGAGAACAACCGAACCGTCCATAATCTGGCCCTGAGAGTGCCACTTCAGCCTCTTTTTTTTTCTTTTTCGTTTTCATCACATTTGCATTTCGCGATTGCGTATTTACCCTTCTTTCCCACTGATGGGGCACGGAGGAAAGTTTGATTGCGCCTGGACGAAACGTACGACGGAGCCAATTTCAAGGGATGTCGCTAAAAAAAATGCCCTCGTTCAAAGGAACATATGTGCCAGTGTGGAAAGAGTTCGAGTCAGTATTGTTCCTAGGAGTTGGGAATTTTGAGTTACTCCATTTTATGGTGCAACATATTTCATCTAGGAAGAGCGAAGCTTTCAAGACCCAGCATATCTTATGCTCGTTAGGAACCAGTGTCGGTGATTAACCCGTAGATAATTTACCAACCTGGTTAACTAAATTTCAAGAAACTGCGGGAGATGCCGCAACAGTAACTTTTAACGGAGTATTCCCCTATGTACCTACGTACATACGCATTGTATGTACGATATTTCGTCTTCTTCCTTTAAAAGCCCACAAATTTCAGAGTTTAAGAGGACGCCGCGATGGCTTAACTGGCTAAAGCACTCGGCCGGATATCGAATCCCGGTCAAGGCGAATGATTTTTACACTCTGAAATTATTCCACTGGTTCATGGTAACCTGGTTCATTGTTACCGATAAAATGAATTCGATGGCGACGGGTAGATTTTCCTCTGAATTGTTTTCCACACAATCAACTACGGCATACTACTTCGAACCGAAATGAAGTGTAATGCGCTCCATTCCTCTCTAAGGCCTCTGTTCTTCAGACATTGTGATTTAAGTGTTAGAAACAGGGAGGAAATGGACATTCAAAGCATACTTGTGAGGGGTAGATAAGATATGATTCTCCAGACAAGTAACCGACGTTCTCTGCCTCCAGCATTTGTATATTATTCATTTATTCTTAGTTGTCAGAGTTTCCAGGCGGTATTCTTTGAGGCGACTTTGCCGACAATGTATCCCTGCATTATTTGTGTCACTTCAAACGTTTGTGTTATTTTAAATGAACAAAAACTGGAATAATTTGATGAATCAGTTGGTTTAATTTTATATAATGAGAAAGTGAAAGAAAATAAACTGCAGGGACAAGAAATTGCCAAGAAGAAAGTAGTATTTGACAAATCGTGAAAAACTAACGGATAATAATAGCGAGCCAGGCAGAATATAAGGAACTTGCGATATATATAAGAAAAGTTGCTTGAAGGAAGAGATTTTTTCAAAATTAAAATATGAAAGGACAAACACATTTATAAAAGATGTGACAAGTAAATTATAAATCAAGTGGAGAGAGATATAAGAAGTTTATTACACTAGATCAGATCCGAGTGTTAGTTTAGGAGCGAGTTAGGCATGAAATAAAGGGAAGACTAGGAAGAAAATAAGATAGCTGTTTCTAGCTTTTTCGTTTAATAACTAATCCAAGTAGTTGAAATAAATAATACATTTAAAGGTTTTGAAAATGAGTAAATAGTAATATTACACTCTATATACGTTTATATTTTCTGAAGGGTACACTATTAAATTCCGATAAGTACGTATAAGTTTCCATAATAGCGGATTGCTGACAGTAAAAAGCAACGATTTTATGTAGGATGGGCAAAGTTTTCGGCAATTCAATTTCTTTTTAAAGCTATAATATCAAATATATAACTATTATATCGTACTCATTACCTACAATCAATCAAGAGGCCTACACCAAGCTGTTATCATTATTACTATTCCTAATTTACGTCAACGTTCTATCAAATAATTTACATTCCCGAGTAAGACTCTTTGCTAATGATTGCATTATATACAGACAGGTAGAGCATGTAATACTACAAAATAACATCGATCACCGTGGTGACCGGGTTACAAATAATAATATGAGTATACATGTTGGTAAGAGTAAGCATATGCATTTTTCAAATAAAAAGAATGCACAAAAGAATACTTACACCCTCTTTGGAGAAAAAATCCCATGTAGCAGTCAGTCATTGCAAATATTTAGACGTTTACTTAGGTAGCGATCTTGGGTGGGGAGTCCAAGTAGATAATTGGACACGGAAAGGATTTAAAGTTCATAATTGGAGAATGTTTTTTTAGAGAAACTTAAAAGGAAGCGTAGCTACAAAAGAAAAAGGGTATAAGATACTGGTTAGTCCTATCATAGAATACTCGTCCATGTAATGGGATCCATATGAGGTTAGACATTAAAAAAATAGAAATAGTTCAAAATCGGCAGCAAGAAATGCACTTGGAAGGTAAAAAAGAACAGATATTGTAACGGAAATGTTGGCTATACTGAAATTCGAGAGTTTGAAAAAAAGAAGAAAAGGAAGTAGGTTAGCCGCAATGTTAATTGTTAAAAATGACCAAACTTTAAGGGGAAAAACGACCACTGTTTCAAAATAAAAATACGAAGGGAAAAAATGAAAAAAATGCTCTTTTTAAAACAACTATTGTTGAATGGAACCAGCTGCCCGAAAGTTTGTTTGAGCTCTTTCCATCCAATTTTAAGGGTTTTAAGAATGAGTATAATGCAGCTACTGGGTGATAAACTTCATTGATCAGTGATTATTATACTATTGCACTTATTAAAATATTGTTTTTACGCGATATGTATGGCGTAAGAAGTGAATGATGTGTTAACGGTGCGTAATTTCGAACAGTATGTGAAACGAACGGCATGATTATGGACAGAATGCGACGATGGACGGAGCGTCGTAGGTATGGTGTGAACCTGGCCCTAGTGTGATGGTAAAGGTGCGATGGTTGGTTATCTGAAAGTGTAATATAAGGTGCAAGTGTTATATAGGGCATTTTGTCTCATATCTGTTATTCTTGTGTGTATGTATGTGCATTGTAAGAGTGACCGTTGAACAGAGTTGATCTTTGCCACCAGAAAAATCGTCTAATTCCAAGGTGATTTATATATTAATAACAATTTATAGCAACTGTGTTTTTGGCTGGAGTAGTTGCATTCAGGTGCCCGTTTATATCCGGATTCGCTCAATATCTGGAAGGATTTTTACAATGTGAGTGACAATTAATTTAAAGTGTTAGTATTTTGTCACCCCACAACCACTAGTTTTATTTGAATACTTAGGTATCTGAAATTTGTTTTGGCCATCATTGTTGTGTTACCACAGTTTTCCTAAATCTCCCAACATTTATCCATCTTACCTGGAATTGGGCTCATTTCCTGTAATGATATCTTCACCGAAAATCACTTTTATTGCAACCGGAGTTCTTCCTTTTTTTCCTCGTGCTATGTTCCAACAAAACGTATCGGGGAGCTACTAAGTGGAAATAATTATTTGATATGATTATAATCATTCTATTGAGAACGATCTACAAACACGAATGCGGGAAGAGGAGAAGCAGCCAAGGAACATTTCCATAACCAAGAGTATTCTAACTCAATGTTTTCAATACAGTGAACACAATCTCAAGAAATATTAGGAGGAAATCATTGTCTTATGCTTGGCGTATTTGGATATACTGATATCACATCCAAGTTGAAATTATTCCCTCGCTTGCCCTTGGGGAGGTAGATATTAACAAGAAAATGCCTATGAATCCTTTGAGGTGGTTCCAATCTAAAGTCGAACACCCTCGAATTTATTCTGAAAATGTTACCTGAGACACTTCAAAGAGAGTCTAATAAATTATCAGTTCATAAAACATCGCTTTTCAAAGTAGTTATCGCTAAATTCCTATTAAATGTGCATGTTGAATATCGGCTTTTATGAAAGTTTTCGATATCACCAATAAAAATATTAGTTCAAGCATGAATTGTGCCCAAATTTTTAAGCCAATTTTTTGCTGATAATTGCAGTATTAAAAAACAATTTTACAAAAACTACGGTATTGCAGTTTTATTCAAAAGATGTATATTTCTTCCTCGTTTCCTTAGGAGACATAGATGCTTTAAGTATGAATGTTTTCGAATCATATCGCTTGTTGAAATCGTCCCCTTGGCTCGAATAAGTTTGCAATTTGTTAATGAATTTCTCAGTTTCACTAAAAATTACTCTGTAGGTTTAATTTTTCAAAGAACAATTTTGCATTCTGTAAATTAATGAGGAAAAACATACGTAGTCTCGGCCTCATTCCGATATATGTATTTTAGAAAACTCATGAATATTGATTTTTCCCAATAATGTAAAGCTTTACAAAACGCCTCGATCGAATATGATCGCATATATTTCTATAAAATTTCCATGTCACCTTCTCCATCCTCCATGTGATTCTTTTTCGAGTATACAAAATTTACTACCTAATAATGTCCTTAAAATGTTCCATTGTCATATTTATTTAGTTTTGATTTCAAATGGTGTAACTGCTTTAACAGAGGCCAAAAATTTTTATGTTCCATTCATTCTTCCTTTTTCCTAACGTTATTTTTTCTTATAATTGACCTAACCCATGCCACTCAATATACTTCTGTAATTATAATATTATAAGTCGCGTATGAATTGAGATGTGTTAATAGTTATTAATTTGTATATTACACCCTGTACAGCTTTGTCTTTTCGAAAGGTGGAAATAGAAATTCGTATTAAGTTAGCTGATTTTTGACCATGATCTCATAATGCACCTACACCTAGGAAACCACCTGTTGAAACTTTGTCACTCCTAATGAAAAACTTTTTATATATTAATTACATATTTAGGTGTGATGTGGCAGAAATTTTCCATAATAACATATATGAAAACTCTTGCAATTTTCAACTTAATTTACAAACACTTGCACACAACAGTATATCGAACCGAGTGATTATTAATCTTTACTAAGAGGAAAATTGCAAAATTTTTTGTCACCGTTAAAATATTTTTTAAGCGGAAGAATGGTTACTAAGCGATTACATCCTAATATCACATCAGATTCTACAGTTTTGCAGTTGAAGAAATATCATGAAACGATAGTGATATTTGAAACGTCTCATGGAAAAGATAATACGCCGTATGAACACCTACTATCGGTAACTGCTCTAATATTAAAAATAATTAATTGCTAGAAAAAATACTATCCACCTCATTCTTTTTCAAAACAATATTTTCTCCTTTGATTACCAATTGCCTAAAATTAAACTACTTC
The DNA here is from genome assembly GCA_037158775.1 of Hetaerina titia. Taxonomy (NCBI): domain Eukaryota; kingdom Metazoa; phylum Arthropoda; class Insecta; order Odonata; family Calopterygidae; genus Hetaerina; species Hetaerina titia. The sequence continues at coordinate 76,058,582 of CM073769.1, read as the reverse complement.
GCGTTCATGTTGATCGGCATTTATAAATGTCAATAAAATATGTGGTGTCAAGACCAAGTACTTGAAGTCAAGAAAATCCCTATTTAAATGAATATTTTCCATTAAAATGCTTAGACAAAATAATTTTGTGAATACACCTCCTATCGAGCATATACCAATGTTACCTAAAATTTTAAATCGTCAGTTAAATAAAAGATTCAATGTTCTCCATGTTATTAATTCAAATTTATGCAGGAATTACATACATTAAATCTTAACCGTTAAACTTTACAGCCGCTATAAATGCCTACGAACTCTTTTCACAACTCAACATCAGAGCCTCGTTCCACGTTTACTTCCTTTGCCCTTTAATCCTCCCCTCGCTCTGCCGCATTTTCTTAGCTTCCCTTCCTTATCGTCCGTTTTCCCACCTCCAAATTTCCGTTTTCCATCTTTCTGCCTCCCCATCCAGGCGCAAAGCTCTCCCTTTTTTCGACCCAGAAGAACCAGAAGGATATCATTTTTCTAAATATAATTAAGAATAAAAGGGTAGCGCGAAATTTTAAACGAAAGTGGTGTCTCATAAACTTCTCTCGCGCGATCGAAGAAGGAGAAACGAGGGAATGGCAGGCCCCGGGAAATCGGGAGAGTCGTCCTGCGAACCCGAGACAGTGAAGCGCGAACGTCCCGGGTGAAAAAAGTATGCGATGGTGGGAGAGTGAGAGGGAGGGAATATGATAGCATCAATATTGAAGGGCTTCGAGGTGAGTGCGTAAGCAAAAATTCTGGGACGCCAGTTGTGACGGAGGAAGTGAAGCTTTAGTGTGGGGCGATTCTAATCAGACGGGTAGTAGGTAGACGGGGTGGGTGGTGTCCTCTAAAAGGTTCGTCTGTTATTACGTGTATTCAATTTCAATATGAGTCTTTTCGCATAGTCTTAGATAAAATTGCTAAAATATTTAAATTTTGAAGGCAATATTACCAAAAAGTAGGTAAGTTAAGTTAAGAAATTAAGGCAAACCTATTAGTGGTTAATAGTTGAACTTTTTCATGTACTTATCAACCCACACATAGGAATGTCGACGTTAACATTTGTTACCAAGTTAGGTAATTTTCAAAAGCTAACGTTTCAGACACCCATGTGTATCCGCTATCTGGAGATTACTCTGTATTTTTCCTAACCATAATAATATGTAAGTTAGTAATCGTAACTTTAAATATGTATGATAAATTGGATAGTGCTTTTTAATTTAGTCGCCAGCTAATGTTTCATTGATGATTATCTTTGTTTTTGTTTTATATTTTGCTGCTCTCATGTAAATCATGCAAAACATTTTTGCAACAAAAATAAATAACAAATGATCGTGAAACAAAAAAACGAAGTGAGATTGTTCTTTTTAGTCCTTTGTATCGCAATGGAACTTTTTTCGATTTGATAGTGGTATAAAGTCTACCTTTAATCTATTACTACACCGTTAGCTATCACGAAAAGAATGAATGAAATCGGGTATTTCGAAAGTTAGCAAGCTCTTTGTGGTACTCTTCCGTGTTTTAGTAAATATTTATGTTAGTAACCGTAACATACGCATTGCTCCATTTGAATAAGTAGTGGAAAATTGTCAAATATCTGTTAGAGAACAAAACAGATATTTAATTGTAACTTTGAGATCAACTTTTGCAAGATATTACGATTCAAGGAGATTTTTATGTTAAGACAAAAAAAAAGGACAACTGGGTTTTTATAAGTAATTGATTTCACGATTTGATTCGGACGGCCATTAACCTAAGAAAATAGGGATTTGATTCAGAGTATCTCAATTATCAGTCTTGTATAAAGTTGCCTTTGTAAAAGTACTAATTATTACAGACAGTACTTCTGAGGAAATGGTAATAATGTCCTACTATTAATTTTGTTACATCACAAAAAGAAGATCCTCTACATACACGCTCCTCTATGCTAAATAGAAATGCTATATACAATGGTCCTCTAAAATATTAATAAAATAATATTTAGTTACAACATAAGTTAAAAACGTACATTATCTGTTCTTATTCTATTGGTAGTCAAGATTTCGTTTCTGTTGATATCTAATATATTTTATCTGTAGTGTATTTGGAATAAGGCATAAAGTTTAATTTCTTTTTATTATATATTTCTCAATATACTCTGCTTTTATCAAATTTTGGTTAGTGTGCATCACTATTTTCGAGCCGAATATTTGAATATACTAATAATATTGTTTGTAGAAAAGTCAAATTTTTCCTTGCATGTTCGAGCACACGTAGATGACTACCACCTTTGCTATGATAACCTCTATTTTTGATTTCACATGTTTGTTTTAGATATTTATTAAATAATTTAGCCTCCTGAAAGCCACTGCTAGGTTGGGTGGTAGAGGGTGACTACACAAAAACTAATTTGGACCCGAATATGATCCTACCGAGGTTAGACAATTTACTTCTGACCCAGAAGTAAATTTTCTTTCGTGGAAAAAATGACATCTTAAATCTTTCTGTTCTACATCTGATCTCGGTCATTTTAATGGCATGATCTCTCCTACCGTAGTACGATGAGGTTAATAATTAGCTTTAAACATCATAATAAAGAGATCTCCTTCAAATATATGCAAGAGATTTAATCTGCAGTTTAACCTTTGCTCCGTGAGTGATTCCCAGCCTAGCTTATCTAGTACATTAGATACGCTTCTGAGTTTATCATAACAACTTTTTACAAATCTAGCTCGTCTACTCTGCCGCCGATCCAATTCGGCATTCAATCCAACTTCGTGAGGATCCCACATACTAGCAGCATAATGAGGTCTAACTAGCGAAAGATAACATTTCTCTTTAACCTTTTCATTACATTTACCCAGTACTCTTCCAATAAATTCTATTTTTTTATTAGCTTGTTCACATATTCCCCGTATGTGTTTTACCCAGGAGAGGTCATGGGTGAGGGTAATGCCAAAGTATTTAATGGAAGGAATTGCTCTATTTCCAAAACTCATCGTCATTAAAACCGTGTTTGTGTTGACCCATTACCCATTAACAAACTCATGTTTGTGAATGGGTAATTTGCTTCAAATTTAAGAAAGTAGATTGTGAAAATTGAAAATCCTCTTCCTGTAGATGAAGGGTAATTGATGGGATGTATTAATGAATTTCTGGGGAATTTCATAAAGATATCCAAACATATTGGTGTTAAAACCTCGACCACGTAGACTTCAAAACAACTGTTTGTTTTGTAACTCTTATAAAATATATGCGTATAAACAGGGAACAAATGCATGAGGAAATTTAGAAAATATATTGAAAGACGTATTTGTTTTGTGCAAAAGTGCTATGGGGCTCTATAAGGATGTAAATCAGTTCTTATATAATGCAATTGGTAATATGTATAGAGAACACAATGAAGGGAATGAGGAGTACTCAGCTTTGTGAAAAATCTAGAAAACTGGAAAAAAGTTGACGGCAAGAGTGTGAATCCATTTATGATAAATTATTTCACCTAATATTACTATTTTCCATACATGAAAGATCCTATGCCTTGCATACTTGTTACTGCACTGTTAATGCATTGTACTTGAAAAGGTTTTAGATTTTTATTCTCCTTAAAATTTGTAATGAAAAAGCTTCCAAATTTTCGTTAAAGTCTTCTTCACTTGGTTTACCTACTAGCAAGAGTATTTTCAAAAGGAAGTTAAGAAAATATTAAGGAAATAAAGTGATTATTCATTTTAAGAGCTAGAACTCTTTACATGAACTATCCGTAGCATATGAATATTTCTATTTCTCCTCAACCGAATATGCCCACCTAGGTCTTCTTTTTGATTGATTTTGAACTTCTAGGTCTACCCTTTTTGATGCAAGTAAAAGCAAAATTTAATCGGAAAAATATGGAGATTCAGGAGACTGAGATCACACTATGGCGCTGTAGCAGTCACGCTCCTTTTGGATTCGGTAACTCATTGAAGAAAAATTGAGATGATTAGAGTTTAGTGAAACGTTTGTTTTCAGTTTACTCGGCACTGTTTCTATAGCTGAGTCTTTTTCCTATAAAATTTACAAACCTGGCTTTAGCAACAGCAGTGGCAGCAATAATGAAAGCATTAAAAGTGTAAAAAGGTGTAAAGTGTATTCAAGTGTATGAAAGCATAAAAAAAGCATGGAGGAAGAGAATTAATTATGTTCTTTGTGAAAACTCGGTACAATATGAGAGGCCAGGAAATACAGTAGGAGTAGAAAAAAACACGCACATACGGTGAAGAAAGAGAAAGAGGCTACTAGATTGACAGAATAAAAAAAAGAGAATAATTTAAAAGGGATAAAAGATATATTTCCCAAGAACTTCATAAGGAAGGACGCACTCACTGGAACACGTAGCTCAGTCGTTTTGAATATCTTTGCTAAATCAGAGCGCTATCATGTCATAAGAAGATTCTTTGAACCATGTTGAATGCACTCAAATTTGCTGTCCATAAATATATTTTTGCCCTACAACTGCCGAAATGAAATCACACATATAGGGGACGATATATTAAAAGTAAACATCTCATTAAATCTATTCCGATGAAATTTTCTGCTTGGCGTAAGCCAAAGAACTCTTTAAGAACTTCGATTATTAAAGGGGAGATAAGATTTTGATCCATTAATAACTCATGTAAAATAATAAAAGTTCACTTAGACGATTCAGTTAATTTTTCCATTTTTTTAATCAACTACCTCAAAACCGTTGAGCAAAATCAGTACACAAACGGTGTTCGGTGAGCAGTAGCAGCCGACAACCGTGGACTTTCCTGCTTACCCACGTTACTAAGAGGTCTCTTCTGCATCTACATTCACATAATACCCCGCAAGCCGCCGGGGAGGCGTTGGCGAGGGGTATTAGGTCACCACCCGGTCAAACCTTTCCATTGAACATGTGGAATTCCAAGTTTATACTTAAATATTAGATAAGTTGTCAAAAATACTATTGTAAAAATATGTTAAGGTTGACGGCATGAATCAAATTATCTTCTTTGGAACGCCAAAAGAAGACTGTGGGGTGAGGCAGCAATTTGCGGTGCCAAACGTAGTTTCTTGAAAATGCTCACATTGAACGCCTTTGAAAATATGTCTTCTAACTTTACGAATGGTAGATGGAAAAGACAGTGATTGAGATGGAAGTAAGAAATTTTTGAGTTTACTTATTTTCTCTAATCAGATCTATAGGTGTCACATGGAGTGGATGCTAAAGTTAATAGCGTGGGGTGTTAAATACATTTTGGCGTTGCTCATCTTAATAAATTTGACTTAAGAAAAAAATAGGCAGGGCGGTGTTACGTTTGAAGTCATGTTTGGATGATTTGCGTGAAGAAAAATAAATCCGTGGGGAAAGTACTAGTAAATGCTGAAGTTTTATGTTGGACATTAAAAGCTACGCTTCCGTAGAGAAAAACAACTGTAGTAATAAAAATATTTTAACTATTTTACTGACTCCAATCTTGATTAAGGATAGGATTTCCTACGGGAATTTACCTACACATCGCAAATTTAATGCATTGAACTAAAGGCCCACGATAAGCGGATACATTCCATACGGTGTTACGAAGCAGGTATTTTATTATGTAGAGACGTTAGGACTAGAGAAACTTTTAGGACCCAAAATTGAAAGGTATATTCCCATGTAAATATAAAAAGTAGCCACTTTGCTTTTCGTGGAAGGATTGTATAAAAAGTATCGGGAAAAGTTTTGGAATAAATAGAATTATTTTAGATATTGCTAACATGCCTCAAATTTCTTCGAAGTGCTTTGCTTCCTTTCCTTGAGCGCCGACATACTTTTGCCGGCGGCTTTTTTTACGACTTGAAGGCTCCATGTTAGGTGGATTCCCGAAGGTCCTTAAGCGTAAGCGTGCAAGATTCTTTGACGACACTTGGGGTTACATGGTGCTTCCCTTAGAGGAAGGATTTCACTTTTGGGAATAGTCTGCTGGTGTCAAATCGGAACTGTAAGGGGTTAGGATATCGTCACGATCCAATTTTTCTTTTTTTTCCCTGCCACTTTTGGCATCCGTCAAGACCTTCGGGACGTGTTTAGTGCATATATTACGTATCGCCAAATTTTCAGTGATGGTGTGCACCGCCATTATATATTTTGTTGCCACAAGGTAATTTTAATGAATAACTCTTTATATTGTTAATTAAAGAACAGAAAGACATGGTTTGCCATCATATTTGGTCTTAGTATATTTTTGGAGAACTCCAGAATCTTTCGTTCCCAAAACTTGTTTTTTATTACACTGATGAGTTTTAAATGAAAACATTAAAGCATTTGTGAATATAGTCGATGGAATTTCCACTGAGAGGAGTGTTTCAAAATTTCAGCTCAATATCATCCATAAAAGCGAATCACACTTTATCATATTTAATGCTATGAAATTTTACGTTATCGAGGGTTAGTTTTCTAATACTTCTATAGGAATATGCGGCGTGTTATGCAGATAATCAATTTTACGGTTTGTTTAAAGTATATCTGGGGATTCTCAACTTTAAATAACCATTTTCATTTTTCGATCTGGGAACTGCATCATATGCTCAACTACTAATCTTGTTTACTTAAATATCTAAACACTTATCTATTTGCGACTATGCGGGATCTTTTCAATGGATTTTCTGCGGAAGGGTCTTTAAGCACTCTGCAAGAAACTTGTGATCGCTGTTGTTCAACGTGCAGGAGTTTCTATTCCCCTCCGCAGCGAATTCGTTTCCTACGCAAATTAATTCATTTCATCCGCTTTGGCGATTTTGTTCCTTCCATGAATCAGTTCGTCCGTCTGTTTGAAGCAGCCTCTCTCCGCTTTGGGAATTTCTATTCTCGTCCACTTCCTTGAAACCTTAATCTGCCGTAGGGACTGAATTAGCCGACGAATATATTTAACCGGAGTCTTCTTTCTGCTGAACTCTTCCCTATTTGTTCACAAAGGAACCGCCTCACCTTTTTCCGCTCTCTCTTCCTCACTATACTCTCCTCAGGTGAGTACGTCACGCGAAGAAGGCCAGGCGATCTCTCACACCCTCGCCATACCAAACAAAATCTCTGCCCCTCTCAAACACGAGTAGGTCCCTCATTTGTCCCTTCCGGGAAAGGGCAGAGGTTTTGTGTGAATGGCGAATAATATTCCAGAAAAACCAAACTACAATATCGGAGCGGAAAATGGCCGGGAGAGAAAAAAAGGACTTTCCCTTTTGGCAAACATTCATGAAAAAAAAAAATGGAGCACGCAGTTCCCAAGGTTGCCGTCCCTCTCAAGTCCAGGATTTGGATTTCGGCAGTATTCGTTATTCAGTAATTTTGCTGCTTGTTTCCGTTTTCTCCTTGATATCCCTCGGATTTCCTCCGAGGAACAATTGGATGAGGTGAAATTGGTAATTATTTCCTCTGGATATAACAACTGCCTATTAAATGTTACCTATCCTAAAGTCTAAACGCTGATTTCCTACGAAAATTTTCATTTTTTTTTTAATATTTATTGAAATACTTTCCACTTTATTTTCGATTTTTGATTTTTTTAATTTTTTGAAACTCATTATTTTTCAATTACGTAATTTTGGAATTAAAGAAAATTCCAGATTCGAGGTCACACAAAGAGCTAAGTGCGTAACAGACTATAAGTTGATTTCTTCTTGAAATGAATTTATTTATTTAAGAATGCATCGTTGCAATTAGGCAATTGTCCTGGTAGCAACGGTCAAGTCTAGTCAGCTGTCACTCATGACATCTTATATAAAACACCTTTATATATTTATGAAAACACCTTATTATAAAATATTTACACTTACATTGATGTGTTTGTTGATTAAAAAGCATGATGTCAAATTAGTTTGAAACGATCAATGAGATATTGGTTCCGCAGTACAGTGAAACATTCTCTTGAGTATCTAAACCAGTTTTTCTCAAGTGATATTGACCTTAGGTAACTCGCATAGGTGCCCTTTAAACGCTGAATTCAAGTACAAATGGGATAATCCATTTGGCATTTTGATGAATAGGTGTCCATTTTAAGCATCACATTTACTTTCTTTGGGGGTATCTCATCCAATACGCGCATTAGTTGTCGCCATATTACTTCACTTGAATGGATAGTTACCTAACTCCCCAAGAAACAAATCTCTGACGCATGAGGATTATAGTTACTTGAATAGTCAGTTATTTCCGTTAAAAATTACGTAACTCCACTGATTGGTTCTGCTTATCCAAGTTCGCCTTGAATCTTTCTATTTCATCTAAATTGGCTATTTATCATGTCAGGATGAAATACTATGTAATGAGATGTATTTAAGTGAACGACGTGGATTAAGTCATTGAATTTCAAACGAAATAACCTGTAAATAGCCAGAAAAAAATTAAGGAAATTTATTTTGCAATTTTGCTAAATTCTTTTTCAGCATCTTTCAAATTCGACGTAAACTTTAGATGAATAGTTAAATAACAAGTTAAATTTAAGGCATCCAGTATTTCATAATATTCCGTTTTACACACTCATTAAAACTCATTAAAAACGGCGGGTAGTCTTGTGGTTAGAGGGTTTGGCTGCTACTGAAGAGTATCGGGTTATTTTCGAAGGATGCCTTTGGACACCTCTACTTTAATCCAAGCTGTGCCTGTTCTTTTGGTGAAGTTCTCCATGGGAAACAGCAGGCAGCTCAGGGCTAGGAACTACGCAGATAAGTGTTATTCACACCATCTAGGGCTAAGAACAAAGTAAGGTTTACCATTACTTGTCAAACCAAAGAACAAATTGATTCTCTAACAGTATTTTTTTTCATTTTTAAGGAAAAAGTAGTCTGTGTTAGATATTTTTGTAAATATTTTGTAAAATAGAATTTTCATATTTAAGGCACATGAATTATTTCACTTTTTGGGGTAACTATGTGATCAGCTGATGAAAGAAAAAAGTTACTTATTTAAAATTGGAAAGAAAGGGTAAATGATCGATGAATGATTCATATTTATTTTTAAAACTATTTGTCAAGTGGTAATAACTTATGTTCATTATTCTATATACATGTAAATAACATTGTATTTCCTTTTGCGTAAGAGGCGCCAACAACGTGAATATCATCATCTAGGGCGTGTACTTTTTGTACTTGTGGATACAATTTGGTGTCTTATGTAAACGTCTGAAGTTAATATAAGTGGAGAAACGTCGTTTAATATTTTCCCATCACAAGGCCCGTTTGTAAAATTCCTCAACTTTTTTTTTAAATTTTTCGGTTCTACCTGGGAACTAGTGATCCTTGTATCCTTCGAAATACTTCCTCACTGAATTCGTGAACCGATTTCAGCGCCGTCACTATCTGCGGAAATGAGGAGATCCTATTTCGAGCGTGTGTGTTAGCTCTCTGCACGTTTTTTCCTGAACACCTTCAGTCGCTTGAAATCGTCGTTCTTTCAAAACGAATTTCCATTGGGTGAATAAGATAAGGTCTGCTAGAGTGTGAATCAAGACAGGACACTATTGACAAGCTTCACTCTTTTGCCTTTTCTCTTAATGTCCAACAATGATGGGAACACAAGTTTTCAGGAAAATTTCACGAATTCTGCCGCCCGAGCGTCGACAGAGGACTTTGAGGGCCATATGAAAGAAGGTTCAACATACGTTATGTGACTGGCTATATTCATAACCATTCATAAAAACTTTAACGACTCGTGAACTGTTCATTATAGACTTAGAAGAACCGGGCAACGTTTGTATTTTACGGGGCCGATTCCATTTATACCTTTCTCTGCTTGTATTACAGTACCTTTTCCAGTGTATAGTGATAAATACACGTTTCCTCCGTTGTCACAAAAGGTAGGGTAAATCCTTTGATGAATTTTTCTCTACATTATTCCATTCCAAAAAAACTGAATCATATCTCAAAATTCAATATTGTCCGTTTTCGACTGGCAAACAACGCATCGATGTCTAAAAAAATGCAAAGCAACACGGAGCGATATAAAATTTAAGAATAAAAATGTGACTTCATGGTTATAAAAACCGGAGACTCGTTCACGGTTTTTTTAGCTAGCAATTTATATTACTTATTAAACTGCCCTATATATGTACAAAAACATGTACGTATAATTATGTATATGTGCATAATATATATATATATATATATATATATATATATATATATATATATATATATATATATATATATATATATACATAAATTCACTGATAGTCATAACAAACACAGAAACCAAAACACAAAAGAGGAAAAACTCACTGGTTCTCGAATTTTCGGTGGTCCAACCACCTTTCTCAAGAGGAATTAGGAACAGAACTCTGTTCAGGAAACAGGAGTTCTGTTCCTAATTCCTCTTGAGAAAGGTGGTTGGACCACCGAAAATTCGAGAACCAGTGAGTTTTTCCTCTTTTGTGTTTTGGTTTCTGTGTTTGTTATGACTATCAGTGAATTTACATTACACGTTTGTGGGTTTTCCAAAAAAGTGTATATATATATATATATATATATATATATATATATATATATATGTATGTAGATAGCATTTGGACGGCACAAAAGAACACAGAATAATATAGATAACACATAAAAGGACACTCAAACTGTAGATTATTTGAGCTTTCGGCCTACTCCAAGGCCTTTTTCAGGTCAGACTGAAAGGTCTTGGGAGAAGTATGGTGTCTGGGGAGGGGAAAAAAGGGTGGAAGGTGCAGGGAATGCTGGGAAGGGAATTAAAGATGGCGGTTAAGGGTGGGAATTTGAAAAGATCGGAAAGCTAGGTTGTATACGGATTTACTAGTTCTCACCTCTTATGTTGTTGGCTGAATCGGGTTTCTAGGATGGTTAGGGAGAAACACTGGTCGAAGGAAAGGTGGGATATTACGTGTGAAGGGATAGGAAGAGAAGTGAGTGAGGCAGAATTACAGGAGTAGCGGTGATTATTCATGCGAATTGATAAGGGGCGTAATGTATTCGCCTTAGAAAAATTGCATTGCATTGGAAAATGAAGTGCATTGTTTGCATAACAAAATATAGCTTATGTTTTTTGAGAGCCAATTAGCGTGGGAACGGGGTGAAGGGTCAAAGAGGGGATGTGGGGAGAGGGGAGTAGATCTGATCAGCGGACATGTTTTACGTGCATCGAGGGTGGTTGCAAGTTAAATATGAGGAAATTTGTCAGGGCGGGGTGCCAAAGGTTTGGTGGATCTCAGAAGGTTTCTGAGATTGGCTGGTCGTCTGTAAGCGACAGAGGGGAATTGGGGCAGTAAGGATGAGATCGCATCATTGTCGTGTAAAATAGGAAAAAGTTCAAGAAGAAAGGTTTTCAGTCTGTGGGATCCGGGGAAATAGGTTGTACAAAGGTTGAGTCCTGCGTCGTGAATATGTGTGTGTATATATATATATATATAGAGAAAATATATATAATGTAAATGACTTACTAGTCGACAAAAACACAGAAACTGAAATACATAAAAGAGGGACTCACTGGTTCTCGAATTTTCGGTGGTGCAACCACCTTTCTCAAGAGGAATTAGGAACAAAACTGTTCTGTTCCTAATTCCTACAAATTAATATAATTTTCATCGTAGAGATTTTAGAGTGTATGCATTAGCTAAGCATTAGTGATTTTAGTTTCCCTGGCTAATTAAATGACACTTCATATTCCACGGAGTGCTAAAATTCTCGACTATGGAACTCGGGTTTCTCGGCTTTCATTAATTAAATCCTTGAGTATGGGAATACAATCCGAGATAGAAAAATAACGGTACTAATAGTACATTTCGGGATACATAATAAAATTAAAAGTATTTTGAAAATTTCCTATTGCTTTTTGCTCTATTTATAGAATTTAAAAGCATATGCGGAATAAATGGGCATGGCACTTGAAAAATATTTGTAATATTTACTAAAACTTTAAGTAGTAAATTAGCCTATTAAATGGAATTTAACGCTTCAGAACTTGATACATGTAGTATGTTTATAATTTTAACTCCAGTTCCCATTTATCTGTTTTTAATAGCATACATTCACCAAAAAGCGCTCTGCATGTTAGCTCATAATCCGTCCCGCTTTTCCTTATTTATCACTTTCAACTCTTTCTCTCTGTGTTCAACGTACAAGTCCTCTGATAACTTCATAGGATTCTGTTCTATTTCAATAGTCCAAACTTACTATTGAAGTCTACTCTCCTCCTATTTTCGTGGAATACGAAAGCGAGGTAGTCCCTGCTCTATATTCATCCCTACCTCTCCAAACGTTGCAATGTGATTCGTATTCCATTCGGGTCTTCTCGTCCTACTTGGACTTCCTACGCACACAAGAGAGCCAGTCTCTTTCTCTCGATCTGATTTAAACTAATGTACATTTATTTTTGCGCCTCCAATTCTTTTCATTTCCACTTTACATCTTCGTTTCCCGCGTTCCTTGAATCCTTTATCCCCTGTTTTCCGTGGTATACGCGTTTAATACCCCAGAATAGTATGAAAGGATTAACTTATTTGTTATCATTAATAGTTCTTAATTCCGTATTATAAACTTTAGAGTACCACAAAATTTTCGTGATTCTTGTTCAAATTAAACCTACTTGGAGTGATGGGGCTTAACCTCACATATGGTCATGAGTGATATTCTGGTTTTTTTTTAAGTCCTTACCAACAGATAAAGCGTTGACTTAAACCACAGCCGTTTGGTAGTTTTGGAATTGGAATTCACTTGGACTTCATTGCGGTGGTTTCTAAGTTTACAAATTTTTATGCGACTTGGTGCTCTCATAACTATTTCATTTCACAAATTATTGAATCATAATTAGAAAACCATTACGTTCTTAATGCAGAGCTTTACCGTTGCAGCCACATGGCTCCCTTTCTTGTTGTTCTTTTCAATTTCTGTTAGGTTTTAGCGTCCATCAAACTTTTAATGTCACCGAAGAAATTCTTTCTCCTTTTCCTTTTTGGTCCAATGACTTTTCTGTCCATTATATTTTCTAGAAAGCTCTTATACCTCAAATGTTAAAGTATGCATTATAAATTTCGTTTTATGAATCAAATTTCAGTCACTGAAAAAGAGGAGTTGAATAAATATATCCTTAATTCACATTATCCTTTGACCTACATCCTGAATTGTAACTACAACCTGCATTTCAGAATTGCCTCATTGCTTTCTGTGAGCAGTAGTTAAGAAGAAGCGCTCGTCAGTTGAGTTCATTGGCGGTTTACGTAGATTTTTCATTTTTATTAAGTTACGGATTATTATTTTTAATTGTAAATGATTAACCAACTCCTAAATAAACGAAGTCTATCATCAATATTTGCTCAGTTAAAATTTTTACAAGTGTATCGAATAGACGGGAAATATATAATAATATATTGCACATTAATGAGTTAATTTTATAAATGAGTACACATTATTAGTGTGAACCAAATTGGAAAATTTTAGGTTTAATTAGTATTTATTCAGTTTCCTGGACATTAACGATCCATGACAAAAGATAACATATAATATTAGTCTTACGTATCATAGGAGTAATATATAGGCTCTTCATTTTACCATTTCAAACAAGAAGGATCAATTAAAAGTATTGCCTTGATCATTGAGTACAAAAACAGCGCTCTTACCTTCAATAATAGAACCAATATTCCTTTAGTTATCTTGAAATTTAAACAAATTTTTTCTGAAAAATTCAAAGAATTTTTTTCAATGTAAGAACAGTTTCCAGGAAAAACGGCGTAAAAGAAGTATGCTCTAAAACATCCAACTTTCCATAATATTTCCACCGTGATTAATTTAGAGGAAACTGTAAAATGGGAATTCATTTAAAATGTGAATTAACAAAGGTACTACAGATTTTGGAGTAATGATAGAGAGTATCGTTAAAATATGCATCAATCCCCAAAATAAAGTTACATTCTCACTCTTGTTTCATTTGGTCCAAAACAAACAATTTTATTGAAACCGTTAATCATATAATTTCTGCTTGAAATTTTGACATTCTAAGTTACCAAGCTCAAACTTTCCTAATTACACAATTGGCAATATTGGAGAAATCATCAAAAAAATGTCATTTTTTCCTAACTACGGACAAAAAAAAGATTGGTTTTGAAATGTTTAGGTTAAAGTTTACCTCATAATCCTCGAAGCATGCTAAATTCATACATTGAGGGTGGGTGGTTAAGTTTATTTCTCTTTACCAACCCTTGATTTATATATATATATATATATATATATATATATATATATATATAAATTCACTGATAAGTCATAACAAACACAGAAACCAAAACACAAAAGAGGAAAAATTGAGAAAGGTGGTTGGATCACCGAAAATTCGAGAACCAGTGAGTTTTTCCTCTTTTGTGTTTTGGTTTCTGTGTTTGTTATGACTTATCAGTGAATTTACATTACACGTTTGTGGGTTTTCCAAAAAAGTGTATATATATATATATATATATATATATATATATATATATATATATATATATACATATAATTTTTTTTCTTTATCTAGGTATATATTCGAACACACATACACGCGTACCTCTCCCCTCCCTAAAACCAAACTGATCATCCCCTTAGTAATCAAGCAGGGAGGTTAAGAAAAGACTCGTAAAAACTTTGATATTGAGCGTAGCGTACGGCGCGGAAACGTGGTCACTGAAGCAGGAGGATAGACGTAGATTAGAGGCTTTTGAATGTGGGTGTGGAGAAGAATGGAGAAGGTGAAATGGACCGAAATGAAGACAAATGAGGAAGTACTAGGGATGGTGGGTGAGGACAGGGGTTTTTTTTGGAGAAATCCTATGGAGGTAGGAAAAATGGATTAAGGGGGTATTGAGCGGCAGTGGGATGTTGAAGAAGGTAATAGAGGGGAGAATGTTAGGCAAACGAGGAAAAGGCAGGAACAGGATAGGGATGCAGGACGGGATGAGGGGAGGAAGGAAGTACACAGAGATGAAGAGGGACCTGACGTAGAGTAGGTTGCTGGATTTTGTTTTATTAGGTGTCAAAAAATATTTATTTGGTAGTTGTGTCCATCCGTAAACCTACCTTAACCGGTAGATTACCCAAAAAATAGATATGTAATACATATACATTGTATATATTATATATATGTGCACATATATCTTCATACATATTTTTTGGTCTCTAACCTGAAAATAATAAGTGGATAGAAGCTCGAAGTAATTGATGTTACAACCAATTTTTGACGTACTTTGCACCGAGACTGAAAAGTCAACAGTACGCATTCAATGTACTTTAACGACCACTCCAGACACATTTTGGATTTATTATTATATATTTACTGCTTAAGGAAATTTTATAATTGGTAAACTTTACTTTAATGCATATGCTTTTTCCTCCGTCCGTTATCATATTTATTCTTAAGCCTCAAATTTTCCTAATCGCAAACTCCTTCATTTCAAGGAATACCTGTCATTCAGTCTATAATCTGGACCGAATCTTAAGTGTTAGGCCAAAATCACTTGCTTTGACGAAGAGGTTTTTTTCTTCTGGTGTTACCAAAGGCAAATATTTTTCTTTACAATAACTACGTATTGTAAGAGCTTTTATCTTAACATCACAAATACGACAGACATCTTCATCTCTCAGACATACTTCATACAAAGCCCTAAGCCATCTTTTCATATTCGTC
Source organism: Hetaerina titia (assembly GCA_037158775.1). Classification (NCBI taxonomy): domain Eukaryota; kingdom Metazoa; phylum Arthropoda; class Insecta; order Odonata; family Calopterygidae; genus Hetaerina; species Hetaerina titia. The sequence continues at coordinate 76,042,957 of CM073769.1, read as the reverse complement.
TTTTGCGCTAAATTCTTAAAAAGATTGTTATCTGATGTAATTTAATTGGAATTCTATATTTAGATTCAGTTCTGGCATTAATTTACCAGTTCCTAGTAACTCTGGCAGAGTCGAACTTTAATTAAATCCGCAAAATCGGTTGGCAGAATGAGGCGACCCATTGCGAATATTGAAATGATGATTGAGATCCTAATGAGGAAACGATGATGAATTTTGTATACCTTACTCTCTCTCTCCTCCCTCCCTCTCGGCCTACCCTCTCAGCCTATCCTCTCCCCCTCTCTGTCATTGATCAAACAATATACTTAATAATTAATGGAATAAATTTTATGTTGACACAACATACATGGTCAAAAAGTAATGGCTAACGGAATTTGACGCTTCTTTGCTTTCCAAACGTAAACCTGGAGAAGGAAGAGTTAATCACGTTAGAAATACTACCTCAAGTCGTATACTTGAGAAACATCTTAAGTATACGAGTTTAAATTATTGATTTACCTACTGCATGACACGTCAATTCGTATCAGGTAGGAAGATGAGTAATGTTATTAATCCTTGTTCCCAAAACAATATGGTGTCGTGACTCAGTCATTCAATTACGTGCCCTATTTCTCTCTTTCTTAATATGGTATAATTTGACAGCCCTTTACCGAGTAACAAGGCATCTATAAAGCAAGATTTTCTGTTTAAATAGAGCGAAGTAGTTGCGGATAGCAAAGGTTTTGCACAAATATTTTATGTTACTTTTTGAAATCCATTTTGCGTGCAACAAAATTGCACGATCGATCGTAGCCGGATGATCATCATGATTAGATGATATTACCTTGTGACCATACTCGTACATTAACGAACAGTTGGCTGTGGGTTAAAATACTACCAATCAGCTCCAACAAACTCGAATTTCCAGTTCATATGGCCTTTCTTATTGATTGCACTTTAGAAATGGACTTTTCTCTTCCGTTGCGGTAAGGATATCTTTGAAATTTGATTGTTTTACCAGGTTAATTTTTTATCTAAATTTTTATTTGACCATTTCTGCATATCCATTTATTTATTCCACAGCCTTTTCTCTGTGCTTTTTATCTATTTAAAAAATGCCTCACCCGAATATTTTCTCATTACTCTTTTTAAGAGGTTATTCTCATTTGGAACTCGTAAAAACAATTTTAATTTCCCTCTATAACACAGATTTACTCTTATATATTTCACTTAGTTCAATATTTAAACGATCATATCTATATTTTTAAATGTGATCATTATATTACGCTGACTGAACCTCGTTTGTTTACATGTCAAGGTAATTCTAAATAAAAATGGCTTGATATTAATAAAAAGGCATATTTTGAGTCCAACTTTGTTAAGTTGAATACCTTTATCCACCCTTTTGCTTGTTTTCATATTCAAATGTCTATTTTTACTGAAAGATCTACCAACCTGACTCTCTCTATCTCTGGTGGACTGGAGGCGTGCACATGGGTATGCACTCCCCTCGTGCTAATAAAAAAATTCTGGTCCACTGAGCTTAAGGAGAGTGAATAGCTGACCTCATTTTCCGCTCCAACTCTCTTCCCGAATAGTTCGCTCCATCCCGCGCTTTCCTCTCTCCCACTCATTTTTGCTGGCACGCAGTTTTTTGACCGCAAGTTAAGCTTATCCTCATTTCATCCCTCTCCATCCTCCTCTACCTATACTCTAGACATGCACCCATCTTCGTTTCTTCCTTCTATTCCACTGTTGGTTTTGATTTGCTTCAAAGTGAGTTGGGGATGAAGCGGTTTTGCTAAAAAAATAAACTGATCTCTGCAAGATAAGATGTTAACCGTGGGAACTGGCATTTTTCAGTCAAGGACCTGGCCCTTTGCAATGGGTCAAATAGAGGTAACTTTAGGCGAGAAAAACCTCTTTCAGCTAAACCTCCATGCTAAATCGTGGCTTGATTTTCTAGCATGCCTAATCTCGCATTCGTAGGCAGTTCTCAGTGAATACTGTAAAAAAGCGTGTTTTGGCAAAAAGAGAATATGACTACAACGAATATGAGTTAGAATGATTACCGTAAAAAAGTCTGAAGCAAGCAGTCAAATTCCGTTATGAACACTAATTTTGGTAGCTGAGAGCAACAATGCCCTTCGAAGTTAAGAATCTTTCCCGAGGCTTTAATCTGTCATCTGTGGTCAAGCGGCAACTCCGCAAGGGGATATTCAGGGGAAAGGTTAGCCCACCTTCCAAGAAATAGAAACCAGATTATTTGTATCCCAATAATCCATATGAATTTTACTTCCTAAAGATACTGAGATCATTATTCAAACTGAAGCGGCGTACCACTTGGCGGAGGTATTTTGTTTTAATTTCAAGTTTCAACTATATTTTTATTTTATTTAAGTGGCTGAAACTCAATGTAATGCAGTTAATTATTTCAATTCCTTTCAATTGTTTCACATTAACGCATGGTACCGTTGAGTTTTGAGAACCTTACTTTTAAAGCACTCCTTACAAATAATTGGAAGTACGTGTAAATACCACATTCTGGTAATTGGTGATGTTTGCATATTCTGCGTTTATGATGGTTGACTAAATATGAGATGTAAGCCGCGTCACTCCCGATAACTGTTAACAGGCTGTTAACAATTTCATTGGCGACGGTACAGTGCGTACATAAATTTGAAAAACTATGATTTTATACCAATACTTACAACAAGCATATTTTATATTAACGGTCCAGTACCTCTTACATAACTCTATATAATGGCTTCAGCTTGTACCACCTCGTTCGGCTCTTCAGTTTAATCTAACAACGCGTACTAAAATTTGATCTACGTGGCTGATCACACCTAAAGTTTATTATCGGTTAGTGATATGGGTTATCTTTAAATGGAATTTTCGATGCACCAGTTGTGCTGGGGGAAGAAAGTAACAATTGTTGTCAGGAGAAAGAGAGTTAAGGTGTCCATGAGAAGGGGGAGTGTGTAAATGATGGATAAAACATTCCGACGATGATGAAAGGGAAATGAAAGAATTAGGTGGTGTGGAAAGAGGATTAATTAGTCTATGCATACTATTTTTCACATTTTATAGCGCCTGACCTCAGCTCACTGAAAAAAATGTACACCCAGTCTGCCGAATGTTGCAAGGTATTGCATATTCAGCCCACTGGAAAAGGGCGGATGGTTTGAACCGTCGAAAATCTGTAATAATCTGTCGACATTCTCTAATTCATCTAAGGCCCTGAGTTTCTCAATCTTGTCAAAGTAAATGAGCGCATGGGAGTATGGACTGATGAAACAAAGAGACATTATTTATTACATTAAACTGAATATAAAATTTCCAGACGTGTTCGACATGGCAGAAATTGTATATTTGGTTTAACTCTATTTATCCGTCAGTTCTCCGTGTTCATTCTGTATTAAATTTACCACCTTCCACCGACCTAGTTCGTCTAAGCACGATTATCTGTAGCCATTCTAACGTAAATATGTAGAAATTAAATATTCTTGAGACAATGCATTTCAATGTATTTGAAACTGAATGTTTTTTGTATCTTAGAACTCTTCCTCTTCCAATTACATGAATGATGGTGACGTCATACAAATTTGCAGGCAGGAAAGATCAATTTTCTTTGCTAAGTAGAATTGCTATGAAGTTTAAGTGGGAGAGAAATATGGATTCGTTCAGACTAAATGTTTCATGATATCAAAATAGTGTAGGCAAAGACCTGGGGACCCTGGGAGAAATAGAGTTGGACTATTCTGTTAACTATCAGTGTCTCTCAAAGAAGCACTCGGCAGAGGGCAATAAAGTAAGGAGTTGAAGAGTGGTTGCATAAACGGATGCACTAGACAGCATGCTTCTAGACGAACTTGCTCCTGAGTGATGGTTGTGCAATTCAGCTCAAAAACAGCTATCTACACAAAAATATCGGATACATTGATTTAATCGGAGGCCTCCTTCCACTGCTTACTCTATTACCCTCTGCCGAGCTTCTCATTAAGGGACTACGATAGTTGAACAGAATAGTTCAGCTATATTTTTCTCAGAGCGGTAGGTCTTTTTCAAGCCTCATGAACTATTTAGTCTGAGCGAGCAAACCAATGAAATGCATACAACGGAATTCGTGGGGTGAGGAAGGACACAAGGTCCGATTTCCGGAAGCTGACTTGGGGTATGCCTTATTGGTCTTTGTTGAAAATGAGTTCTCTTAGAGGCGCATGGTTGTAGTCGGTGACACAGATTTTTTGCAGCGACACCAAATAGAGAGAGGTTGACCTAGTTACTTGGACTAGCGACGGAACTTTGCGCGGCGTCTTGTGTGCGTCACGCCCAATCCAAAAATGAGATGGCAGTGTCAAAGAAACTGAAGATTTTTAGTGAGGTAGTCATTGTCGAGAGAGAGAACCAGCCATTCGGTTTCGGACCAGCTATTTGTGGAACTGAGAACAGTCAACCTTTGATAGTCTGTAAGTTTCCATTCGTCTTCTATAGAGACCTAATGCTTTATCGCAGTGGGTCTCTTTCAAGGTCCTTGCCCTAATTTCTTTATTTCGCTCCTTCAGGGAGTAGATGGGGTGATCAATAGAGTGTGCGCTGGGGAAAGGGTCGGCAGTTCGGAACGAGTTTGCTCGTTGCCGTATTCTCTCTCTAGAATTATAGAATTCCTTCAGCTGCAATCTTATACACGAGTTTCAACAGAGTGTCTCTGCTTTTTAAGGTCCGTGTATGGTAGTGAGAAGCCACTCATTGACGCATTATACTAACGAAATAGTTCTCTGTTGAACAAATGTTATAATCCCTATATTTTATCAAATTAATACCCAAAAATGTCATGAAATGACTATTAATATTCCACGTTGATGTTCAACGCTTGATTGAAATAATTCCAATCCAAATATTATAATTTGATAATTAATTAGGAAAAATTAAATCAAAAATATCCATAAAATGGTTAATGTTTATATTTTAACCATTTTATTCCCGAAACGTTTAGAATTTAAATATATTATTGATTGAATTTCCCTTGTTTTCTTTACTTTTAATAAGTGACGACAAAATATGAAATTTAAAACCGTTTATACGGTTGTTTCTTTTAATTCTGTAGCAAATATTATTAATTTTTTCTTGATAAATTAATGGTTGGTGTATTGGGTCAATTTTCATTATTTTTACTTTAACCATTATGATAGAAAAATAAATGGTGACCTAATGGTTAGTTGATATATTGGTAACTATTCATTACTATTTTGAATTTAACAGTTTTATACAACAAACGAATCTTTAAATTTAAAAGTATATTTTGTATTTTCAACTTCATCAGCCAACATATGGAACTCTTGTGGAATAGAATGTTAGCACTGTAATACCATACATTTTTAGGACTAAAGGGATAAGAATTGCGATAGAAAATGAAGGAGTTTTGGAAAGAATATGGGAGAATGTTTGGTGAACGTATTTGCAACATGTGGATCAAATCTGTGGAAAGATGGGATTTGCCTCACAGAAGATAGAATTGGAAAACGAGGCAACATATAGAAAATTAATGAAATGACCGAATTTAGGTCAAAGTAATTGCATTAAAAATCTTTTAAACAACAATCATTTCCAGTCGAGCAGACTGAATAATGCAAAGCATCTCACGATATGTGTACACAATTTGACGTTATTATTATAGTTATTCAACCGATTAAGATTTTAAATGGTTACAATTTTATAAGCTGTGTTCATTCAAAATCTACCCAAATTTGACTTATCTGAATTGCGAATTACTCGTAGTTGAAAAATCTTACGAAATTATAAATTAAAATATTTCATTTTCGATGCATAAATTCTAACGAACATAAAAAAATCATTTGTTCTCCTCCTTAGGAAATGATAATGGGAAATATATCAGTAGTTTGAGGCGAAAACAAGTATCAAGGAGCTCAAGTCCCACCTATCGGGTCAATAGGACATCTTACCATGGTTTTTCAATTTGATTCTTTCCAACGAATAAGTCGGATGCTCTTTTCGCGTCTTTTAGACAGCGAGACCGCCGACATGGAGACCCGGTTCATACACTGCCCTCTTTCCGCTCCATCCTTCCCGATGAGAATCGTGCAGGACTAAAAGTGATTATTCATTGATACATTCATCGTATCAATAAAGAATGTTTCATGTGAGTTAATGTTACTTCCATGAGTATTCCTCGATCTAGGACTCCCTCCCTCTCTCCCATGTTTATCCTCCATGGTAGGAGAGACTCGGCCAATATCGCGTCCACGTTGCGGAAACCCTTACGGGAATGTTTGGAATGCTTAGTGAGTTACTTGGACTGCATTTTTATAAAATGTCTAGCACAGCATTGTTTCGCTCAATTAACTGTGCTTCGTCGCCTTCAAAGACCTTATTGGTCGCATTGAGGAAAACTATCAAATTTTGCCTGAAGTAAATGTGGACGAAATTTATTTTTTTAATTGACTATTTTCATTAAGTAATTTCACTGATAAATAAAATCAAATTTAATAATTTATATTAACCTTTCCTCAATTGGAACGTTTCATGTGGGCTAACATTATTTCCATGGGAATAGTAGTCGAGAGGGAATAAGATCAGTTATTGATCTGGGACCACGAGTTTGAATGGAGTGTCGCTTCTTGGCGCCTTGAGTTTCATTAGAGCTTTTGAATTATTGAGTAATTGACTTTTCTTGGAAACCACAGGAAACGCTGGAAAAGGTACTCTCCCTTCTGCCCTGTTGCGTGAATTTCACACGCTTTTGGGCATGGTATTGGGTGAAACCCTTCGCCTATCAAACCAACCTTGGGGTGGATTACTTTAGTTGGTTATTAATATATTCCTCTCGAGAAGAAGTTTTCTCTGATATTTTGTTATAGATTTCGTGAAACAAATTACTTCAAAAGTAGACCTCGGGCAAAGCCCCAGCCCGGTTAGGATCAACCTAGTCAAAAACCACTTTCGTCCTCCAACATACCCATACGTGCCTTTTGAAAGTTACACAAACTTTTACTACTTGTATTTAAATACTCAAGATGCTCACTTCACCCCACTGACCTCCATTACCTACCTCACTCTGCAGCTTTTGGAGATGTACATACATACGAGTATCGTACTACCCCTTTTCCGTTCCCACAGTTTCTCTCATCGGTAAATATTCAAGGACCACTTGTGTTCTGGGAGCATTATTTGCAGCGTAACAACAAGTTTAGGCATTCACTATTACAAATGAATGCAAAACCATATTTCCATTCGTATTCCACAAATTTGCCCCGGAATCCTCGATAACCCAAGCCCAAAAGGCAAAGTTTCGCACAGTCAACCCTTTGGTAACTGCCTCTCCGTCATAGAACGTAAAAGGAGTTCTATTCGTATCGAGCAAGGCTCCGTTAAGTGCGAACACGGGTATATTGGCAAATGACTGGCTGCAGAGAGGTTTTGAAGAGAGTTAACAAGATTCAGTAACCACGAATTGTCATCCACAATTCTCCCCCCGCCACAATCGATATCCCCATGCACCTCTCTCTCTTTTATGTGTTTCTCTATTCAGTGCAGCGTTTTTTGATTGAAAATTGTGTGTTTACTGGTCGCCCTTGGCGTTTCTCCCAAGCATGTTTAAGTATTTTTAGAGAAAACATATTCCTGAAACCCGTCCAACGGTGAAAAAATATTTTGAAGGCTGTAGGGTAAGGCAAGGGATCGGACCACGTAATATGAAAACAATTCACATGAGTATGGGGAAAAAGGGAAGTACTATGGAAGATGATTCAAAGCAATTACGCTACGGGAACACACACATAGAGGGAAACCTCTCCATGTACGCATGTGTGTACATATACATACAATGTACATACATGTTCATTGTTAGTGCGTTTTGATAACCCCTTGAGATTTGCTGGTGAGAGCGTTGGTATTTGCCCAGGTAGGTCGAAAGGTAGTCCGCGCGCAGCGACTGCAAAGGCACCTGACCCATGTGAGTGCGTAAAGGAAGTGATGGTGTTACGTTAAAAATACTATTGAGGAAGGCAACGGGAAACAACTTCAATTATTATTCTCAAGACTTTAATGATGGACAGTTTAGAAAAAACAATCCTGAAAACTACGTGACTCGGTCCAATTGGCCGTGTGTCGTGCTGGCAGCGGGAGAGGTTAGGCTTCCACGGTCGTCATCTCACTAAATCCTTGCCAAGCAAAAGTTACGACAGCTGCAGAACAGAAGACGTAGAAAACGATATAATTATTTAAAATAAGAATTTGAAATGTTATGAATGATGGGCAGAAAAATTATAGAATATGCAGCGAGAGATCGAGAGAGGAAACATAAATGTTTTAGGGTTGTGCGAGGTGAGGTAGAGAGATAGAGGACTTTATTTGGGCGAAATCGAGACCTACTGGTCCCTTCTTCCATTTAACCCATAAAATAAATAGAAGGGGTGCGAATATTACTGGAGTGATAGTTTATATAGATAGTAGATAGTATATATAGATAGTAGATAGAGTAATATACAGTGGAGGAGAAGAGAGCTAGCGATTTATCTAAGGTGCACAAATTCCCGAGAGCAAATGGTGGTTTAGAACATGATTTGGTAGTTATGAAGTGTAGCGTCCGATTCAATGAGACATGAGAAAGTCATGAGTGAGCAAAGAAAGCAGGGTGCTAAAGAGAAAAAAAAATAAACATGTGGAAAAAGATATTAATAAAGGTGCAAAAGAAACTATTATAATGATAAATAAGAGAAGAACAAGGAAATCATGAATTTCGGACGAGATGATGAGAAACCAGATGAGAGTAGGAAATGGTAGAGCGTAAATATATGAAGTGTTAGGTAAAATGAAGTGTAATAAGTTAAATAATAACCTGAGGGAGATAACCAGAAAGAGCAAAATAAGTCTGATGAAAGACACAGTGTGAAGTCAGAAATTTTAAGTTAGTTTTAATTTTTATGACCGATGTTGTTTGGCATTAGGTACACCAGAGTACCCTTGACTCAAAAAAAAAATTCCCTGCTAGCGCGGTCTAACAAACATTTTATTCTCGTTCCTTTTTTGTGGAAAAGTAACATCTTAAAACTATCTCTTCTGCACTTTATCTCTCAAATTTAAATGGCATGACTCTACATGTATTACTATTTGACCGATAATACGTTTTCACTATCATCACCAAAGATAAAACCTTCCAATTTATGCTAGGGATTTCATCTGCAAATTAACCTTAACATCGTGAGTAATTCCTGACCTAGATCCTCAAATAAATTTGATACGCTACTCAGTTGGTCATAATATTTTACATATCTAGCTCCTCCACATTGCACGCGTACCAATTCGGCAATCCATCCAATTTTATAAGGAACCTATATACTCAGAGCATATTCTAAATGAGGCCTAAAGAGCAAAAGGTAGCATTTCTCTTTAACCTTTTCATCACATTACCCCAACACTCTTCGAATAAATCCTAATTTTTGTTAACTTGGCCACATATTCCCCGTACATGTTTCACTTAGGAGAGGTCGTTATTGAGGGTAAAGTATTTATTTAACCGAATCTACACTTTCTAACCTGATGAAGTGGGTATTTGGCATGGAACTGCTCATACTCCAAAAAAGCATTACCATGAACTTTTTTCAGTCGATTCTAATTACCAATTGTCGCATCGACGTTGAATAGCACTAAGACCAGTACCAAGAGACGCTTATCTGCATGTATGGTTCCCTTCGCACTCGTTTTTCATACCGTATTTCGTACCGAGACGGAAAAATCTCCCTCCGTATTCGAGGACTTCCTTTCAGATCAATGATAGTTTCTATTCCAAAATATAAGAAAAGGAAATACATGAGAACTACAAAACAATAAGTTTGCATATACAGGAGGATTGTCATAAATATGGGTCTATTCAAAGTTCATTCAGTATATCGGCAAAATACCACATATATATACAGGGTTCGTCCGGAAAATAAGTGTACTGAGCTCAGGAAAATAAATTATTACACTTTTACATATCTTAAGCTAATATTCCTCAAAATAGAACCCTTGTGAGTCGATACACTTGTTCCAGCGGCGTTCCCATTCCTGGAACGCTCCCGCGAAGGCATCATCGGGAACCTCTCGAAGACACGTCGTCACGGCCTCTTTGACGGCGTCCAAAGTCCCGTATCGCGTTCCTTTCAAACTCCTCTTTATCTTCGGGAACAGAAAGAAGTCCGGTGGTGCCAAGTCCGGGCTGTAGGGCGGGTGCGGCAGCGTTGCCACGCCGGCGACTCGATTTCGAAGCCTGTCGAGCACTTGGACGTAAAATGCAGCATTTACAGTTTGTCGTTCAGGTACAAATTCGTAGTGGACGACTTCCCTTTTGTCAAAAAATACTATTTGTCAAGACACTTATTTTCCGGACGAACCCTGTACACTATCAATACTAATTATCTTCTTCGTGCCAACGGTCATATCTATTTTGATCTCTAATGATACGAGGAGGAAAGGACATATTAAATCTATCCGTTCTACTATATCTCTCTAATTTTGTCCACGTAATTTGATCTACCTTAGTAAATCGTTGCTTGTAACACGTACGTCTTTTAGATGCTCGGATAAGTGACCTTTCTCCAATTTGCACTGTAAATTCAACCTGTATATCAGCCTACGGTTAAATGGTGCTCATATCCTAATTCCTCAAATAGTGTCGTGATCATTCTATGTTTTTAATAACAACTTTTGAGAAACTTTTCCAAAGTTTTCAGTTTGTGAATTTTAACTTTTTATATTCAATTCCGTAAATTTCACGAATGCGTTTTTCCAGGACACCTTCTTGGTTACCGTAGCACCGAAATATTTAGCCGATTCTTCGTTTGCCACATGCATACTGATTTCCTCCTATAATGTAAGTGATTTTGTGTGAAATACTCTTCTTATAAACATTCATTGAAACACATATCTTCAGATTTAATTCTGGCTCCCATGTCTCGCACCAGTTTTGAATCGAATTTAGGTCGTTAGAAAATGATTCCCTATCTTCATGACGTGCCTATGTATCACTGCTTCGTCAGAAAATAGACGAAGTTTACTGGAAACCTGAGAACCGGTATCATTAATGTACAACCTGTATAGATATTAGGACAATTGATAGAATCACACATAAAGGACAGGTACAAGCATGTCGGGATGGTTCAAAAGTGAAAAAGAGTTTCCTTGACTGGGATTTGAACCATGGATCTTCCACTTGCCAGATCGATGCTCTCAGAATTAAACTATCGAGGAAAGATGATAGTTTAACAGACGAAAATAATACTGAAGAAGTATAAATGCTCCGGAGTTTTGCAGAGTTACATATTTTTACTATGTTATAACCCGGTGGCTTGGTAATCACGATGGCCATCGTAGCTACTCACTTGCTGCGGTGGATAAGAGGGGGACTTCCTGTAATAGGGCGTGCGATTTACGGGATTCTGGAGCGCCGCTGTTTTGAGAATGAGGGGAGACCTAACCCGAGTACCCATGCAAGGAGGAAGGAGCCTCGGTTGTCCGGGAGCAGGGGTTATGTGTCGAGACCACTCTGCGGGAGGGCATTCTTCCGTCCGAGAGAGTGTTTGTGTACGTGTGCACCATTGTGCGTGTTATAAGGCACCCTCGCAGCGGTGGGGGGTTTTGGAAAGTGGTCGGGGAGTGGCCAGGTTGTGCGTCGGTATATGGACTATTCATAAGATTCGTGCGGAAAGGCGATGGAGGGGTGGCGAGGAAGGATTGGGTTCGTCGGCGAATGTCGGAGCGTAGGGAAAGGGGGAGATTGGAAAGGAGAGTGACTGATGGTTCGGAGGGTTGAGCGATCCGGAAGGGAAGTTCAGGGTATCACTGATAAACAATGTACTACGCGGCGAGTGTTGAGAAACAGAGGGGGATCGGGTTGGGCGACCAGAGGAATTGGGGAGTGGAGGGGCCTGTGAGTGGGAATTCGTGTAAAGCAGGAGATGATCCGGGGGGGATGATTGGCGTTTTATTTTTGAGATATTGGTAGTGTGGAAGAAATGGAAGATATAAAAGAGCAAAGTGCTTAGTTTGCGAAGAGTAGAGCAGGAGAATACCTGCATCGCCTTCTTGCTTAAATTTTTACCATAAATAACATAAGTTGTTTTATCAAATACCACCGTGGCGGTTAGAAAATCAAGGGTTGCCACTCAAAACGCTTGAGAGCATATGCTTCGCAGAAAAAAATAATTGCAAACCTTCTCTGCAAGTAAAAATAGTGTTTTTGAGGAGATTGAAAGTTTATATAGAGTTTTTAATTGGATACACATATCATTCTACCCGCTTCAGGAAGGCTAAGAATTTTATGGTGATGATTATAATCTGGCAATATGCTATGGAAAGAACATCACCTCCGCCTATATTCCCGGGCTTTGGCTAAGGTCGTTGAGACGAAGGAGAGGTGGTTGTGGAGTCACCTTGATGTCTAATGATGATGTAGAAGTATGGTCTTTCGTCACTCACTGAAAATTGTGCTCAAAATCCTCCGATGAGGCTTAAAGCAAATCTCAATCTACAGTGAGCTCTTCCGCAGGACTGGCCTTGCAAAACCATGTACTGAAAAATAACCGAGCCAAGCAACCATAAGCGGCATGATGTCGAAAAAGTGAAATTCAAACCATGGGTGAAAATGTGATGGAGAAAAATATGATCTTTCCGCCTAAAAATTACGTAATAGGTTCAGTACTTACATAATTCTTAAATCTGAAAAACATTGTCTATTTCTCAGAACTATTTCAAAGAAACCTCTAGAGAAGGACCTAAGTATGGAGCTATTGAGTAATAGGAAAAGGTATTTGGTTTCATAGTCAACTTTATGAAATTATTCCTCCCGTAAATTTGTTATTTTATCACATGAGAAAAAAATTATTGGAAAATATTCCAGTAAAATTTATTGATTTCCACAATTTCATCATTTGAATATAACCCAAAAAATATTATATTCTTTAATATTTGGTGACGCAACACCTCTTTAATAATATTTTTGTAAAACTCTATCACCAAAATACCTCATTGTTTTTCAGAGAACAGTTGAAGACATTCCGCAGCTAGATTAATTTAAATGAGCCCTTGGATATCGAGAAACATAAAAACACCTTTATTTGTTTCCATCCGAAAAATCTAAATATGAATTCCTTTTTTGCTTTACTACGTGTAATATCTTGAAATCCACTATGACATTTTTTCAGTAGTTATCAATAAAAATGCACCGATTTCGAAGAATAAAAATCATTCACCTTGACCAAGACTCGAACCCGGATCCCTTGATGTTCAACTGCGAAGCACGTGGACGTTGATAGTAACTTAAATTGAATTATACGCTAATTTAAATTACAATGCTTAGATTTTACAGTGTAAAAATCATTCTTGGTCTAGAGGAGAGTATTTTAAAATTGAAATTGTTGCATTATATTGCGCATAAGCAGATGACTCTGTTTAAATTTACTAGTACGGCATTTCTGGCAGTTTTTTTTGCTGGAGATTTAATAAAGTTTAGTTTATTTTTTTCTTAAGATGAAGAAGTTCTTGCTTTACACTTCACTGAAAAAGCGGCAGTTAAGTATATGGCTGTTTCACAAGGTATTTTATTTAGAGCACGGATATGATTACGTTTTGAAGAACCAGGGGAATAAATTAGACTGGGTGGAATAAAATTCAATTTTGAGGAACATCCTTAACATAGGAGATAAAATTAGGAAGGGTTTTTCGAGTGGAAAAGGTGAAGAGCAAACAAGAATTTGAGAAGAATTAAATTAAAATTCTGGGTCCTGATTGTAGCGAAAAATAAGAGATAATTGAAGGTAGGATAATTTACCGATCTATAACTTGAAAACGTGAACAGTAGTCAAGGAAAGTTGCAGAAGGTTTAAAATAGGGTATTTTGGTTTAAGGATTAAAATTATTAAATTAAAAAAAATAGAAAATGAGAGTAACGGTACCGAAATGTGATGCAGAAATATAGAGGATGCTTCGGGTAACAAAGTGACAGTGTTAAATATGGGCTAAGGAAGTGGTGAATTTTTGCCTATTAAAATGAAGAGACAATTATTGATACGCCAAGAAAATCGCATTCAAATAAAATATATATAGCATGAACTGCACTGAGAACAGTAGAGTGAGTTATGAATCCAAAAAATTGGCGGTGCAAGAAAAGACTATGAAAGTATGTGTATTAGGCGTTTGCTGTTGCTTTTTCCTGCCAGTTTTAAGATATGCAACGAAGAAAATTAACCAACCCAAGGGATTAATTAAGTTTTCTTTGACAGACATTTATTTTTTCCCTTAGACAGTGTAGAGGAATGACACTTATTTGGAAAATTTTGTGGTAGTATAATTATGATTAGATGGGCATTTTGATTAGATTCATTTGTCCTTGATTATAAGTTCATTTCTCTTTTATTACTAACTCACGCCAAATTAAGATTTAAGCACCCAAGTTGATCTCATGCAGGATTGGAAAAATTAATCTTTTTCTCAGAAATTAAGTATATTTGTCACAACTCAAAAAAAAAGTTCTGATGCAGTTGAAGTGCCATTTTTAGTAATGGATTAATAAAATTAATGTTCTTACAGTCTGATGGCAAATCAATTTCAATTAATTCAAAAAAATAAGTAATCTTTTATGTAAATTCTCTCTTCAGTTGGAATACTCTCCAAAACAAAATACATGTACAGAGATTTTCACCATATCAACGTTTCCTATAGCTTTCAGGCATCTGAGAGAACAGTATAAATTCCGGAATATGTTTCAAGCTACCAACAGATGAGCATAAATCTTTCATCTGCGAATAAATAATTGATAGAATTTAGCCGGTGAGAAAAAGATAGAAGAAATATGCACTGCCATTACATGAGATCTGTACTGTGTTAGACACTTAAGGATCATTGTGCAGCTACCCATTAGGGTTTTGATAGTTCCAACGATGCCTCACTCTTCCGTTCCCCACTCAGTCTGTCTAACTCTCCCTTTTTGTGAAATATTCCTCCCTTCCAATTTTCGTGGCACCGATTTATCCAGATTCAGTCACGACACTTCAAAATTCTATTCCCATTTATCATATTCCTCTCGTCTTCTAAAATAAACATATTTATTCTTTCATTCCATTCCATGCGATCCAAGCGAGGAGTCATTTAGTCGAGGAATGAAAATAAAATACCTTATTTATGATAGGAATATATTTGCGTATCTCTTCTCCCAACTTTGATCATCGTATTTTCGACGTGGCGTAGGTGATTGGTTGGTGAGTAGCAAGGAGCTCTCACGGCATAAGCCATTCTGCGAGAATCATTTATATGATTCAATCTCCCATCAATGATCGCACGATTGATCAGAAAGGGTGATTTCTAACTTAGTCGATCAGCAAATATCGGGATAAAAATTTAAGAAATATTTTATAGAAATATAGTATAGCACGATTGAAAATTTCTTCAATTATAGAAGTCAGACTATGATTTCTTGCAACAAACTATTACCTGTATTTATCGCAATAGGTTCCAAGCCTTTACCACTATTACCGATGAGAGTCTCTATTTTTTAACGTTCATTAAATTTTGAGTCGGGAAATAGAACATGTCTAGAGTCAAATGTGTATAAAATAATGATTCTCGACTCTTTCCAGAAAACTAATCAAAAAATCAAAATAAATTTTCAATGCAAAGTCATTTTCCATGGGCTGGTTCATAATTCCTAGGATTATGCAACAAAAATCTTAATATAGGGAACTTAACATAACACGCCACAGTGATGTGTGTTTACGTAAGCCGTTTCTGTTTCGCTACATCCGTTTTATAATTTGCATTTATGTGTATGATTGACGGGTCACTGACATACGAGGGATCCTTGTAAAGCCTGAGTGTGTGTGCGAATGTGATCTACGAGAGTGAATGTTATTCCGTAACACACCCTAGTGATCGAGTGGTTGTAAGTTTGTTTTATTATTATTATTATATTTTTTTATATTTATTTGGCCTTTTGTGTGTGATTATACGTGGTTCACTATTTCTCAAACATACCCAAGTGACCTAGTGTGTGTTCCCTATTTCTCCCCGTAGTTGTAACCTTGTTTTTTTTCCTTGCCACTTAGTCCCATTAAGCCAATCTTTTTCATAGGGAAATTATTCTGACAAGGTTTGACGGATCTTCATACGGAGACTTCTATCTCTAATTAGGAAAATGGAAAGCGATATACTCTCATCATTCTTCAAATTTTGTGATAGAGCATCCTATAAGGTGGTATTCCCAGGGTTACCAGAAACAATGGCACTAGAATGCAAGATCAGGAAAGATTCACAAAATCAGTACTACCACAGAAAATCACTTTATCGATTTTGATAGTGCTTACGAGTCCATAAGATTTGTAAAGGCGCCCCTGACCATACTCAAAGTACGGAAAAAATACGAACATCAAAAGTAAATCACAAATCCATTTTAATAATAACATTTTAAAATATTAATTTAACTAGTATCTGTTGATTTATTACAAGATCATAATTTTAGGTTGTATTGATTTTAGGTGTGTTGATTTCAAGATGATATCCAACAGAAAATAAGATACATAGAGGATTTATTATCATATTGGCCTCTAATGCCCAATTTCCAATCTGAACTGACTGGGGTGGAATGATTGCAACCTGGGCTGACGATGCCGTGATAAATAGGTAAATATCCAGTCATGAAACAATAGTTTCAGTGGCTAACGACTCAATTGCAATTCAAAAGTGGTGTGGGACTTGGGAGCTATAATCACATTCGAATAAATGTGTTTCAATAAATTTTTGAAGAAAATTACTTCACCAAAAAATACACTATAGGGGGAACCAGCATTACACAAGGGGAATCGGTAAACTACTTGGGTGTTACAATTACTACGGATATGTCCTGGGGAAAACATGACCCTACCGCGGTCGGACAATGTTACTATGATCCCTTATTGCTCGCGGAAAAAATTACATCTTAATTTTAACTGTTCTACCCTTGATCTCTCAAATTTTACTGACTTGATCTCTCCTATCGTAGTACGATGGGGTAATAATGCATTTTCAACATCACTGCTAAATAGACACCCTTCCAATTCATATGCAAGAGCTTCAATCTGTAATTTAGCCTTCGCTCCATTGAGTGATTCCCTGTGCAGCTGCTCTAATATTTTGGATACTTTAATTAAGTTTATTATGGCAAATTTTTACAAGTCTAGCTCCTCTCTATAATGTATGGAAGGATCACTATTGATAAATCGAACTTTTTAATTTAAAAATGACCTACCGATCGTTATCTGCACGCAGAGGATTATTCTCTGTTTTAAGGAGATGTTAGACGCCTAAATACGTTCATGACAATTCTCAATACGAACGTAGCAACTTTATAATCGAAACAATCGTGATATAATTTGCGAAATTTGCAGAATAGCTAATAAAAGTTAGAATACAGAAAAAATAATACTTGGGAATTGTAATAAAAGGGTCAATAAGTTTTGTAATTCCAAGTTGATTAGGCCCCATCTTGAATATGCTGCAAGTGAATGGGATCCTATTGAAGTAGGCTAAATTTTGGAACTAGATCGAGTGCAACAAAGAGCAGCAAGCTTTGTGACAAGTTTTTATGAACAAGATAAGAGTGTCACAGCACTATTGGAAGAATTAGGACGGGTGCCAATAGTTGACCGTAGACTTAAATATAGGTTAAATTTTTTCCTTAAACTTGAGGAAGGTTACTTATCTAAGGATTTTATTACAGGCCTTCGCTTACTACGGTAGATCAGATCACCAACGTAAAATGAGGGAGATTTATTTTAGAAGGGATAGATTTATAATGTGGTTTTTTCCTCGAACCTTTAAAAAGCATAATAGGCATGGCAGCAATCGCGTAGGAGATAATTAGAGTGGGTAGTGTATATATTTTTCGACATCTTACATATTTCTTCCTGAACGTTATTCTTTTTATTTAATAGACCCATATTTTTAACAGTTTTACGGCATGGTTTAGAAGTCCATATCCTATTATTAAATATTTTTTTAAGTAAGTCCTTCCTTTCGTGTGATTAAATTTTGTCGAGGATATGAACAAACTAATATTTGTGTAGAGGTAACATGATTTGGTTTTACCCAAGGTTTAATTCTAGAATTCTAGTTTAAGGGTGGGGACCTAACACCCCCCACCACACGCCCTTGCGACGGCTTGCGGGGCATTGTGTAGATGTAGATATAAGTCAGATACACTAATGTATGTATTCGAAAGGAGCTGTGGATCACAAAAAAGGCGATAAACTAAGGTTAGATGAAACAGAAGACAACAATTTAGATAACTTAAAATGGTAAAAAATATTTGCCCCCCTCGTTGTTCGTTCAGATTCAGGTATTCTGATAGCTTATCTTTTTTGGGAAAAATGGCACCTTAAATCTGGTTCTTCACTTCATCTCTTTTATCTTATTTTCATTATCTCTACCGTCGATGGGGTTAATAAATTTTCAACACCATTGCTTAAACAGCTGACTTCAAATGAGTGCAAGAGATCAGTAATTTTGCTAATCAGTAATTTGACCATGCTTCTGTGAGTGACTCCACACTTCATTCCACTAATAATGTAGATACGCCATTAAATTGGTCATAAGAACGTTTTACAAATCTAGCTCCTTTACGCTGAATGTTACTACTTCGTTAGGATCTACTTCGCCAATAACACCAAAGTCGTCATCTTTCCTTACAATTATGCAATATTCTAAATGTAGTCCAACTAACGAAATGTATCTTGGGTATTTACCCTTTCCATCGCATTTTCACAGTAATTTTTAAAAAATTGTAATTTTTTTCTAACTTGTCCATATATTCCATGTACATATTTTACCTATAATGTATTTGGGATCCTTGGGAGAAAATCTGGCAAAAAGAACTAGATAAAATCCAGAGAAAATCCGCCAGATTCGTGAAAAATATATATGACAAGAACACAAGTGTAACAGGTCTCTTAGGGGATTTAGGCTGGGAGCCCCTTGAAATACGAAGAGAACAAGCGAGACTTAAACTTTTAGAGAGATTCAGAACCAGCGAGTTTAACGATGACACAAAAGGAATAATAATGGCCCCACACTACTTAGGTATATCAGACCACAAAGATGAAATAAAGGAGATAGATTCCAATACAGATAGATTCATATACTCATTCTTCCCCAGAACAATCAGTTCTTGCATGAATGTTTACCATGTTTGGTTTGTGGGCTATAAATTTGTGCTTCTCAATGCGGTTTTTTTTCCTAATTTACGGGTGGTGCCCTAACACCCCCCTCCACACGCCCTTGCGGCGGCTTGCGGGGTATAGAGTAGATGTAGATGTACCTAGAAGAGGTCGTCACTAAGGGTAATGTCTATGTATTAATCGATTCTACACTTTATGTCAGCATATTGGATGCAGTAGACGTTCATTAGTGAGGCAATCCTTTTATAAAAATTCAAATCACTTTTTTAAGTTTAATTATAATCGCCAAATGTCGCACCGACGTTGTTTTGAATTAAGTTCATCTAATAAAGAAACTTTAAGACTGCTAATATATCTGTGCATCTATGTCCATGTCATATTACGCAATCCACCGCAAGGGCGTGTGGCTGGCTGGTTTTAGGTCAACACCTGTTTAAGAGAACTCGCCGACGTAAGCGTATGTTAATATCAACCAGGGAGTTAATGCATTTAACAGATTCAGAGATGTAGTGAAAGATCGTCATTGTGAGAAAAATAAATTTGCACTTTTCCGCAAGTTTATTGGTAACTTACAACGCGTTTTGGTTCACAGAACCATCAAGTCTTGTACCTGATGATAGTTCTGTGAGCCGAAACGCGTTGTATGCTACCAATATACTTGTGGAAAAGAGCAAATTTGTTTTTCTCAGGAAGTTAATGTTGTTAATCTAAAGAAGGAATAGAATTGTTTCGATGACACTTCCTTAACTTCCACTGTATTATATATAACGTCATCTATGAATATCCTTTGTACGTGACCATTCAAAAAGTCTCCAACCCATTCTAGCATTTTTTTTATCTATGCCATAAGCTTTTAGTTTAGTGAGTAGCTGACTATGAGACGCCTTGTCAGAACATTTTCAAACGCTAGAAAAACCGGGCTACTGGGTCATTACATTCTTCCGTTCCCAAAGTATTACGAGCGAAAAGCGCAAATTATGTGTAGGAAATCCACTGTTTAGGAAATGGTGCCATTTTTTTCCAAAATAACTTTTTGACTATGGAGATGACTCATCAATATCGGACTAATGCTTACGTGTTCCCTGAACACACATGGTGAGGAAGTGAGTGATATATGTCTGTGATTACTCGGTCCCTCCTCGACGCTGCTTTTTTACTTTAGATGTTACATTAGTCATTTCCCAGCATTTGGGAACCTATGAAAGATCTGTGGCATCTTAACGATTATCTACTTTCCGCATTTTACCCTCAAGGTTCCGTGTCATCTTTTACAGATTTTCTTGGAATTAACCCGTTTACTATTGATAACATAAAGTCATTGATGGAATTTGCGTATTATCCGTCTTTCCTTACTTGCTTTTTTTCTTAAAATTATCGCACGAACTGTAACTTGAACTTTTGATCATGATATTGCCCGTTTTTTTTTTCGCTTCTTATTCCTGAGCACTAATAGGGAAATAATTAGCGGTTACTACACTAATGTTACTCATGCTCACCGATTCCTTTTATATTTTCTGCATTTATGATATTTACGGTTACATTCATTGCTTAAATTTTCAAACTTACACACTTGGAGTTGTTCGGATGAGCGTCGCAGATAAAGTAAAATACTTGGGGGTCACCATTTCATTGGATCTTTCTTGGGAGAAACATGTACGCACTATTATAGAGGAGCGCAAAAAAAGTAGGCAATCGTGAATCGAATAAGTGAAGGAAACGTGCAATTTTTCATTAGTAGGGCCTCAAATAGAGTATGTGGCGAGCGTTTGGGATCTATTCCAATAAAAAATTTATTACAGGATTGCATGGGGTATAGAGAAAGGCCACTAGGTTCGTGAAAAATTCGTACCGAAGGGCGCAAAGTGTCACACGTTTATTACAGAATCTGGTGTGGGAACATTAAGATATGCAAAGACTCAGGTCTATTACTCATTAAAAGATAAAAAGCGTGTGGTGTCGCATTCAATACTGGAGGTATAAATAGGCCCACTAATTACATTGGTAGGGCCGACAACTGTCACAAAATTAAAGTGTTAGATTGTTGAACAAAAGATTCAAGTATACGTTTTTCCCTCGCACTATTCTCGACAGCAATAAAATGGGTCACAACTAAGTAAATAATAGGTACCCGTAGTCGAAATTAGGGCTATACAGAGTTAAATTCCCACAAAACCATCCAAGTCTGGCGTCCTAACGCTCCCTACCGTGCGTCCTTGTGCAGGGTGGGATGTTGGCAAATGTAGATAAAGTCTATTGTGTTTGCGAATTGTCCATAGCCGAATTGGCCAATGTGTAGAACAACTAACTGGTGTTAAGTGTCTGAATTGGATGTGTGCTTGTCCTCTTGTAATGACTTCCCCCCCTTTTTATGTATGCATTGGAAGAGCAACTAACCATGTAATACTCGTAATATGTGTAGGCTCGTTGAATGAATGGCCTTCGGTTGCCCCCTTTTTACGGGGTGTTTGGTGAATCACGGCGTGCCAGGTGCATGATGAAATAGAGGGAATATATGTAGATTGGCTGGTGATATACACCCCCCCCCCTGCCACACGTCCTTGCGACGGCTCGCGGCGTATTATGTAGATGTAGATGAAAAAATCAAAAAATCTCTATTTGCCAAAATGACAGCATTATGCATTAAGCTCAACGTAAAAGAATGTAAAAGTGACTCGCAAGTATATTTGATTCTACCCGTTGTTTTAAAATTGCAAGTACTTCAACCAATGGATAGAACATTGAAATCTCCACCGATTATAATTTCTTGATCGTCGTTTTGGGGATTTACTTCTTTAGTTATATTATGAGTATTCTCGTATTAAATTATCTCACAAATACAGATCCATTTTGGTTAAGGACCTTGAAATGAACACCAAACACTTCCAAGGCAGTTATCCGGAATTATTTCAGACCTGATATATCAGATTATCTTTCAGTTCCAATTGTTATAATATAATAGTATGTTTAACAATATAAGTTATTATAGTTATAGTCCCAATAGTTATAGTTCCTGCGATTCAGAAAATGAGATGGTATCCCGCTATTTTATTTTTTAATATTTACCAGTGAACTGCTTTATGGTTTCCTTGACATTTGTTTTACTTGGATATTTAACTGGGGACTTGTTTGCATCGAATTCGTTAGAAACATTTCGAACCGATGAAATCACGTTACTTGACCTATCCTATTTATATCTAGCACTCTGACCCGCACTTCATTTCAAGGTGAATTCTTTGGCAAAGAGGACTTTAGAGGCTCACTATTTGATGTACATGTACACACATTGGTCTAAACGGTAATCTAAAATGTAGCCCACAGTACTCAAATATTTTACCCACTTCGCAGCTGGTGACCTCAGACGCGTAATGAACACGAAAGACACTCAGAGGGTTCCTACACGATTAGCCTGCCGGGTGAAGGTCTACAAAAGGAGCCTTCAACATTCTGGTAGAAATTATACAACCTCCGATATACATTCGTATACCTCTCACTCGTAAAATATTTTAGGTGACTTAAGCGTAGAAAATATGTTTAGTTCGTTTCATCTGTTCCCCTTCCAGTATTAAAATGACGAGAAAGGTTAAAATATAAATTGTAATCAGGAAATAATAATAAAACTGTTACAATAATTTTAATTTTTTCATCGCGGGAGGTAAGAATAGGTGGATAAATCTGCGAGTGTTACATTTTCGCAAAATCACTATAAAATTTGGGAAGACCTATTATTTGCACTTCCCAGTTTTTGTAGAAAAATAAAATTGAGAGTAAGAATGAAATTTAATTTAAGAATAGAATGAACTATTTTAGTGGACTCAGTATTAAGAAATGTATTTTCATTTTCCCACCCGGAAATAAATCAAGCTGCCTTACTGCGTAATCACTTCTTGGATGACTCGCGTTGGATGACATCAAATTTATGTAGCAAACAAATATACATGTATATATTTATATATTCATTCAAACATAGAAATATGTATAAGGAAAGGGGATTGGAAAACACATAAAAGGCGAACACAGGACATGTGGCGAAGGCGGTTTTTGAGCAGATCACGAAAGTAAAAATATTTCCTTAACCGGGATTTGAACACCGGACCTTCCACTTGTCGGGCGGAAGTGGAAGGTCCGGTGTTCAAATCCCGTTTAAGGAAATATTTTTACTTTCGTGACGCACCGTTCCTATCCTTTATAATATCGTATGAATGCTTTTCTACTATCCTTTCCCCTTCTTGCGTGCCGTCTATTTCTCCTTTGGTGGGTGAAACAGTTCCATAACGCCATCTTTCGGGCAACATTTATCGGAGCACTTTGGCGCTTTATAAGACCGTAGATCTCAATCTAAATCAGGTTTCCTAATTAGCTCAACTGGTAGAGCATCCACCCGGAAAGTGGAAGGTCCGGTGTTCAAATCCCGGATAAGGAAATGTTTTTACATTTGTAATCAGCTCAAAACCGTCTTCTCCACCTTTCCTGTGCTTGTCTTTTATGTGTTTTCCTATCCCCTTTCCTTATATGTCTATTTCTATGTGTGTAAAATAATATATGTTCGCCGTATAGCGGGATTTTCGAGTTTGAATATTTTTTATATATAATGTATATTTCGGTATGCTGTTAAAAAAAGAATGTAGAGCATTTGATAAGTTTTGTTAAAATGATCAACATTCCTGTGAAATTGTGAACAATTTATTGTCCAATAATTCCTTTCAAGTAAAATCCGTTTGATGACAAGTTAGATCATTCAGCTTGGTTTCAATAGCAAAAACTAAAATAAATGCAAAAGATGGTAAAATCATTAAAACATTTCTCCTAACTGATTTGGTACGTTTAGGCGTAATTTATTGTATGGCAAGAGGAAGGATATTTCAGCGGACAATGAGACCGTAAGGAAATAAAAGTAGAATTTACTTCGCAATAACGCGCTAGCGGTGGAGCAGAATCCATAACTGAAGTGTAATCCATGGAAAAAAAAGCCTAACCTTGACTTGGTTTTAGGGGCCGGAACGTTGAATTCCTGGTGCGTTATGAATTATAAATCTTCGCTGAAAGAGCATTAAGGTGGTTCGGTCCCGAAGTCGAATATCCCTTGATATTCTGGAAATTCAAAGCGACTTTTATCCATTGAAAATTTAATATCTTCCCTTTCCCGTAATTCTGCCTCAAAAAGTGTTTAATGGGTTCTCTTCTGAAAATTGTCGATGAAAAGGATTTTTTTTTTCAAAATAAAGAGTAAATAAAATATGAAGGGATACCACAGGTTTTTAAATTTAAAGAAATCATTTTTGTGGGTTGATATAGTATATTTTTACGCATAACGTAACCATAGACCTTTTCACCTTATGATTGAAGCATTGAAATATCCAAATTTTTCCATTTTCTTATTTTGAATTGGGGGAATGGTGTTCTGATTCAAATACTTTCGGAAATTGATGATTAATTTAACAGAATATTCTTATAATTACAGAGGTCTAGTAGATCCTATCATAATTTCACTTAGTTGCATTATGTCTCTTGAAAATTTGCTAGAAAACTGTCGACATCATTGATTTTACCAACTCTTCACAATACCTAAAAGGAAAAAAATTGGTAGTTTTGCTTTTCAGATTTTTAGAATTCTTGTATAATTTGATAGCAGGAAAGTAGTTTTATAAATTTATTGTCGTAATAATTAAAAACTTTCTTTTGAGAGTTTACACGTTAATCTTGATTTATATTTTGATTTATATTATACCACATTACCTGGGTGAGCGAAATGCCATTTCAAGCACGTATTCATTAAGATACATACATTTTGCAAATGATATATTGCATAACATTTCATTTATTTTTACATGTATTTTAAATATGGGGCATGTAAATTTGTGCGAAGTTGTATTGAACGATATTAATGTGGCTAAATAAATATTATTCTCACTTGTACTCATATTCTCCTAGTGAATTCTGCAACCTTTGAGAATTGCGGTTGATAAATTGCTTACATTTTACGAAATATCATTTTTGAATCTCCATCTAATACTATTTGACCCCGTTCATGAACTACATACAGGCTTGACTTGGTGGGAGGGCTTGTTCGTGCTTATGACCTCTAGAGCTGTGCTGGCGGGAACAGTGATATTTGCTTCTGGTGAATCCATCCATACCAGATCGGTCAAAGGGTAACAGCCAGATGAACGAGACTTCTCTCAGCTTCTGTTTTTCAGTAAGGCAGTTGCAAAGGTGTCTGACCTCAGAGGGTTTGTATTTTAACGATGATATTCCATTGAAAATACTATTAAAAAAGGCAACGGGAAACCATCTCAATTATTTATCCCAAGAGAGTCTGAATGGACAACATGATTAAAATGAGTCCTGGAAACTACGCGATTTGGCCCAATTGGTAGACAGCGGGGAAGGCAAGGCTACCGCAATCGTCATCTCAAGAAATCCTTTCAAAACGAAAAAAGCAGTAGTAGCAAAGAACACATAGAGGAAGACGGAATCACTTAAACTAGGGACTTTTAATGTTGGAATAATGTTGAGAACAGGAAAATAAGGTAATATAAAGGAATGAAAGAGGAAATGGAGATATTTTAGGTCTATGAGAGGTGAGATGGAAGGATAGATGGGATCACTGGAATGATAGTTGGAGAGTAAATTAGAGCAAATAGGAAAAGGATAAGGAAACAAAGGAATATGGAAAAAATATTGGAAATATAGACGAGAGAAGGAAATGAAGCAATGTAAACACAAGATTTAGGTAGAAGGAAGTATACTCCTATAGCTGAAATATGATAAAAATAACAATTTGAGGCGGGGCACAATTATAGCGAAAAAACGTGGTAAAAGATAGATAGTACGAAGGAGTGGAAAATTTAAAAAGGTATGGTAAAATTGGTGCTATTTAATGTAAGGTGAAAGCACCGTCAGGGAGTAAGTAGGAAATATCCGTGCATACGAACAAATCAAGCAAACATGCGTAGCACACAGCTCTTATTCTGTTAGCGACCACTCTACACTAAGGACACAAATAAAAAAATCGATCGAAAAGGAAGGTCTAACATGCAAACGCCCAGTCTCCAAATATTAGGTAGCATTCCACTCATTCAGGACGGATATTTCAAAAACGAATTAGACCTACAGACTTATTGGCTGCAAAGCTACATATTTGGTATTATAGCAAGATTGCTCAGAGTTTTCTAATACCTGGGGGGTTTTAATCCCAACTCTTGTATTAAATGTGTGACGTTTTGTTTTTTTGTACGATTTATTTCACCAATCTGGCGTCCCTTCCCCGTATTTAGTTCAATTTTGTAATCAGTGTTTTTTTTTTAGATTGATCCCATATGCTCGTCACATACCCAATTTTGGGTATTAACAAAAAAATAGCGCCTTTCATTCACCTTTGCATCGTTACGTTTTTCAAATATGCGCGAATGTTTGACGAATGCCAGCTTCTTTTTTTGGATGTGCTTTCCCAATCTGATGTTATGGTGCACAGGGTATTTTACTTGGTCTGCAGCGTCCATCCAAATTCCTCCGAGTGTGCATGTTGGTAAAATCTACTCGGATTTTTTTTTATTTTTGAGACGTGCGTAGCCGTACACTTTTGGTAAACAAATCCAAACTTCGTTCAGCTCCCCAATTTTTAATATTCTTTGGGTCATTGTATTTGATGATCCGTATCGTACGCTGATTCCCTGTGGGTAAAATTAGCATTGGCTAACATTCTTAAGTTGCTTTTTTGAGATGATATAATTCATAAAGAGCCAAGGGCTAATAACGCTACCCTGAGGGACAACATATGTTACTTTTAATAATTGGAACTTCAGCCATCTTGTACTAAATGTGTTTGTAGTTAGTAGGGAAGTAATGAACCCATTTTGCTGAATTATCTTTTAATCCATGTCCTCGCAACTTGTATATTACTTTGGCGGGTAGGAATTAATCAAAGGCCTTTTTATTATCTAAAAAAATCTACTTGTTTGTCCCTTTCCTCCGAATGAAGGATAGGGAGCATAAAAAATTTCAATTGCGTCTCACAGGATCTCTCTTTTCTGAGTCCGTGTTCTTTCTGGATAGATGGTTGTGAGTATCAAGAAATACAATGACGTTGCAAATAATATATTCGAGGAGAAGGAGGCTAAAGAAATTGTTCGGTTATTGGTGGGGTCTTGATTTTTTTACTATTAAAGATAAGTGTGACTTCACCTTAAATTCCAATAAACTGCGGGAGATGCCGCAACTATAACTTTTAATGGAACAATCTGATGTTATACATTTCATTGGTCCAGGCGAATGATTTTTACACTCTGAAATTGGTGCAGAGCCGTTAGCTATTCTCCAGTGGAGAGAAGCTATGCATTCCTAGGCACATTTGCCAAATATGTATTCTAAGTAGGGTGCAATTTCGGACACGATTTCTTTCAGTACTCTCGATGGAATGTACTCTGATCAGGAAGATTTGTTTGTTTTCATGTTGAGAAGTCGATGGGTTTTCCTTCTGCGCGTAATTACGGTGTTATGTGTGTTTATAATCGGCCTTATTTCGCCTCCACGTATCTGTGTCATGAGTGTGGACACTTTGAAAGAAATTATTTGGAACATTTTCTTTTTGGTTGTTGTCTGTAAATGTCTTAGCGTGTGTGTATTTAAGAGACTCATTGCCTGGAGAACTTTCCTGAAATTCTCTGATGCATGACCCGAAACGCCATTGGGTCATCTTTGAAATAATAACGGGACCTTTTTCTTTTTACGTTTTCTAGGACGCTTTCTTTCATTCTTTTTTGTTTCCTTGCGATTTGTTGAGTATTTTGACATTGGACTGGCCAGTTTCGACATAGAGAATATCATAATGATGAAATGAATTCCAGACATAATTTATAGTGCGATAGTAAGGTCATTAAGGGAATTGCAATCAAAAAACACCAGGGGACTTGAAAAAACAAAATTCGCGAAAGAAAAACATGGGAGGAAGAGTTTTTATGGAGTAGTTACTAGCATATATGATGGAGGAACTGTGCCGGAAGTTTTCAACAAATCAGAAATAGTTTCTATTGAAAATAGGAAAAAGTTGGCTAGAACACAATAGGACAATTAGTTTGATTTAGCACGCAGCTAAGGGAGGAATAATTACTTAAGCGATGACCAGTTTTGGTTCAGAAAGGGGAGAGGCACGATTGATACCATAGCAATAGTGAGGTGACTAAAAGAGACGGTTACGAAATACAAGCAGTGTGTATTTGCTTCTTTCCTAGATTTCTAAAAGGCGTTTGGCAGAGTGAATTTGGCAAAATTAATGAATGTGCTGTAGAAAACAGAAGTAGATTAGAGAAATGGTAGACTTATCCACAAACTGTACATGTCTCAGACTGCTAAGGTACGAGTGCCGAATGGAGAGTCCGAATGGTCAGTACTAAGGTACAGGGGTAAGGCACCCCTGAAGTCTATCATTACCGGTGCTAATAAACGTATTTGGGGAAGAAATGGTGTAAGAGGCACGGGAAGAATTGGACATAGGAATGAAAGTTGGCGGGGAATGTATAAAATCAGTTAGGATTGCGAATGAACAAGCTTTAGTTAGTAAGCCAGCCAAGGGTTATCAAACATTTCTGACCAAATTGTTGAGCCAGTGTGTTAGGTATAGGATGAGAATAAATGCAAACACAACAGAGGCTATATCGTTTTGGAGAAAGAAGAAGGCTAAGTTTAATATTAAAATAGGAGTTCATTAACTGGATTACATCTACCTCTACATAATAACACGCAAGCCTCCTGTGGTAGGGGGTGTTAGGTCAACACCCGTATAAGAGGATAAAACCTTATCCAAAACCATCAAATTCATGCAAACCAAAATCTGCATCTACATGATACCCCATAAACCGACGCAAGGGCGTGTGGCGTGGGGTGTTAGATCTCCACTCATTAAAGAGACCCGCAAACCTGCACTCAAAAAGGCGTATATATTCGTGCGAAATCCTTTTTAAATTAAGTGTATGTAAATAATTATACTATTAACTAACTTACACATACAAATCCAGTAAAAATCTATCTAATTACGTGGTAAATTAGAATTTAAAAGTAAGAGGGGGAAATTCTGCTATCACATGGACATGCACTCCTTGGTCTCCGCCAGCAAAGACACGGACAGGTATGGATGGATTAGATTGCACAGTTTATCTAACTTGAAAGTGTCCTGAACCAATTCTTGAAAGTAAAAGTGGCATAATAATCAGTATTGATTTAGGGAAATAAGTTTACGTAAATACGGGAAAATTTATATGAATTTCATTGAGTAAGGATGTTTAGAAAAGGCTCGTCAGAACTTCGATATTTAGCGTGGTGTTGTACGGCGCGGAAATATAGTCATTGAAACGGGATGATGAACACATATTGGCAGCATTTTAAACGTGAGTGTGTAGAAGGTGACGTGGACTAAAAGAAAATAAACGAAATAAGTGATAGTCATGATGGGGAAGGATAGGGGATTGTTGGGAGAAATCCAAAGGGGGATGGATTCGGAGCGTTTTGATTGACGCTGACACGGTGAAGACATTGATAAAAGGGAGAAGGTTAAGCAAATGAGACAGATGTAAAAATAGAATAGGCATGTAGGATCATCAACAGGAGGAATAAGGCATGCGGAATTGAATTAAAACCTATTTCAGTGTTTGATGTATTTTGTTGATGTTGACGTTGGGTATTTTTGTAGGGTCAAGATAATTTTCGTAGTACTGTTATATAGGCTGTTTCAGTCCAGAACCTACCTCATCCGATGGAGTACCAATCATAATTATACTATAATATTTTATGAGTAAGGTTTAAATTTGGGTAATAGTTGCGATTCGCTGCTTAAAAATATTAGACTGAAGAGTTACGTTAACAGAATTTATGTGGAAGCCTTTTAGAGAATTATCTTAAGCTTAACCGAAAAATTACAACTGCTGTTACCTGGAACATACATTATATTTCTTGATGAAACATATAGCATCTCTTGACGAAAGTCATTGATGCTAGTTGAATGCTGTTTGGTGATGTCAACATTTGATAATTATGGTGTTAAAATTAATTAATGGAATTGCGCACATGAAGCATTCTAAATACGAATTAATCAAGGTAAAAGTACAATTTTAAGTCCAAAAACAGTTTCATTGTCCATTTAACAAGCCTACATCTTCATCTACATAAATACCCTGCGAGCCACCAAAAAGGGTGTGTGGCAGGGGGGGCCTATACACAGTATATAAAGTCAGGATCTGAAATAAAACTCAAGAACCTAACTTGATGTTGAATCCTATACATCTAAGCACTCGTTGTCATTTGTAATAAATTATGATATGAAAAATCAATTGCTCCTAGTTTTAAAATACTGCTCCACCACGTCAAATGGAGCATGCTTCATATAGCTTGCGTTAACTGGGCTTGAGTATTTATCTTGCCTATTTAAAATAATAAAAGAAGATGTACATGTATTATTTCGGGTAAATCAATCGCATAAACTTCATTTGTCAAAAAAGCATGTTTTACATCTGATTAGGAACATTTTATTATATTTTATTAATATATTAGTGTACAATTTAAAGCACTTTGCGGAATATTTTCTATTTAGTAGTAATAGTGTTTTTTACGATTAAATATGGATGTAATAAAAGTGCTTTTCATGTCAAATATTTGCCATGTATTATAAAAACAATATGTTTTTTTATTTTAAAAAGTAATGAATACTGCATCCATCTCAAAGACATAGAGTCTAGTTTTACAGTAAGCTATATATTTGATCCGAGCTCAGATCAACCCGAAGGTTGGCTTGTCAGGTGAGGGTGGAGTTCTCCTAGTAATAATCCCAACGACGAGCGACATTTACACATGAGGGTAGCTCGACCAGTTCCATTTCCCAGGCCACCTTCCCAGGAAGATCCTGTTCCTGAAAAATCAGACATGAAGTGAAGTGAAGTGGGTGGAGCTGAGGGTGCCCAGAGGGGTCTCTTAGATTCTAACCCGGGCCTTCCGGTCATTATTCCAGCATTCACCCCCTGAACCACCACGTCCCCCTATCCAATCATATTATGGGAAATATGTTTCAGAAGAATAGTTTATATCATTGATCAGTGTCATAAAAAAAACACAAAACTGTGGCTTTTGGGATTGATAAATCGAGTTCATATTGATAAAAGTAGGAAATATGTTGTCACAACAGTATACGTAATTTCACTTAATTCGAAATTAGGTTAAGGAATGGAGAGAAAGAGAGAGATAGTAAGTATGATAACGGGAACCATCGAATGGCAATTAGAAATAAAATACCGCGATTCGGTATGCAAATAGGAATGCGATGAGTGGAGGGTGAGAAATACAACTTGAAAAACGGATCAATTTTAAAATTACTATGCTCCAGGAAAAGGGAAGTGAAATATTCAAAACTCCATGGAATGGTCGCAATATGAAAAAAAAACTAATTTGATTTTTCAAATTTGTTTCTACCTTAGTTATTTTATAATCTAATTTAAAAAATCTTTGAAAGGCATGAATAGCACACTTGTTTTGGACTCAAGTTATACCATAAATGTTTCCAAATATATTTTGGACCATATAATATTAGAATTAATATTTAAGGTGTCAAACATTTTTTTTAATAAACTACACATTAATGAGAGGAAAGATAGTCTAAGACGTCATAAACATTTCCCATTCCGTCCTTTATTACCTCAAGTCACATTGGGAAACATAATATAATGGCTGGGTAATTGTAAAAAATGAAGATAAGTTTGCGGCTGGGAAATTTAATTCAGTATATTTTCAGTCGATTCCGCGAGCAATGCAATTAGTAAGTCACTTAATCAAAATCCTGATTAACATCGAGGGGAATTAAAAATCGTAATAACGTAACCCCAGGAATGTGACTCTTATTTCAAAATTGGCAAGTTTGTTAAGAATTTATTTTATCTGATCTGTTCAAAAAGTAATATCATCTGTTATTTTGTGGTGCACCTCAAAAAGATAAGAAAATATCCGCAGATAAATTTAAATTACTAAAGCGGAAAACAATATGTTAAATTCTAACGTCTCTAATAATAATCTTGATGAGAAATTTTCGTACAAATGCAGACCCCATTAACTTTAAGTTTATTTGTCTTTCTCACCAAGGAAGTCACAAAGTCTTCCATCAATCTTGAAAAAGAGTAAATGGAGTGGAAGTAATATGCCTTGAAGTTCCATATTCCAGATTCTCATCATGTATAAGATTTACTTTGGTGAAGGACGTTTTAAAACTCCACTCGTAAGAAAGCCGATGGTCACATTTTTGTAATTGTTTAATTACTCCTTTGATCTCAGGTGCCTCCTCAAATATAAGAAAAGAACTCCTGGTGAGTGTTGTTAACGCAGTGTCCTTTTGCTGGCCTGGATGCGAAACTTTGGAGCGGGAAGCATGACTTAAAGAAACTATGGACTCAAGAGCATCCTCCAGGATCATAAGGGGCGATTGTGGGTTGGATTATGATATCGCTTCTTATAGTTCCATAGAGAGCGAGTCGTGGGGACGGAAGGAAGGGGTACTTAATCTTTGTGGGCAGTTTTAAGAGGCCGAAGTGGGAAAGAAAAAGGGTTTGGGGGAGGAGGCGGGGGAGCGCGTCATCTCTGGTTCTCTCGTAGCGCCGCTTTGCTCGTAAGCGATGAAACTATTCCCTGAATTCCTTCAGTTCAGCTAATATTGTGAAGGTTACGGAAAAAGAGACAGAAAGATATCAACCCAAAAAGAGTAAAAGTCAAAAGTCTTATTCCACGGCGCTGAACCCTGATTTAAATCCATTAGGCTATCTCCGTAGACGGTACTAAAAGTGGGTATAATGGTTTCGTCGTAAAAGAAATTTATATTGCATCATTCAAAGTTCAAGAATATTTACAATGTATTATGCTCTTACAGAAAAGATTCATATCCCTAGATCCGGAAAGAGTACCTTTATTTTTCTCAGCTCCATCTCGCCCTTAGGCTTTTTTTGTCTCTAAAAAGTATTTCCACGAAGATGACGAAGGTGGTCCAGTAAAAACGGGCATACCATCCTCTCTCTACTCTCCTCACTCTGCGCTCACTTCCCCACTCGCCTTTTCTTTTGCCTCCTTCATTCTTATAAGGTCTCTTCCTCTTTCTGGGAAAAAAGAAACAAGGTCGTTTGATGGGAGAGTAGCCCCTTAGATTCCCTTTGGCTCGCCCCATAACTTCTCCAACCCGATATCCTTCGGGGAACATTTCCTTCCTTTATGACTTTATACCTTAGGGGAACGTGCGGCAATCCGTGGGCTTCGTGAGGTATTCCTCAGCCTTCTCGGGCAAAGAGACATCCTCGCTCCTCTCTCCATTGCTCTGCCATCCGACAAATTTGGAACCCTTCCATCTATTATGCGACTTCTTCATTCTCTCAAAGGCCGACCCAAATCTCCACCCAGCTGTTATCTCTCTTCTTTTCTCACTTCTTCCCTTTCTTTCAAGGGCAAGCCAAATGCACCAACACGCCTTTGATTTCTTTCCTGTTCCTTACCATCCTATCTGACTCCAGACCCCTCCCCGAGCCCCCCCTTGATTACTCTCGGAACGAAAGCCTGCGGGGCGTGCAGGACGTTTCCTGTCGGTCCAATTAACCTACCTTATCGGAGACACCCGCGCACCGTCCTGTATTTTTTTCGTACTGCCAGGCAACAGCCATCGCTTTTCTCAGACCTCTTTTAAAGGCGGATCCGGTTTAGACCCATGACCTCGCGTGACGAACATTCCTCACGGACGTCAACCCCAGTCCTCTCTATTTGTACTCGTCTCGTTGATACTTCCGGCGGTCTTCTGCCATTTCCTGCACAGGCGAGTAAGCTGACCTATCCGTGTAAGAGCTCACGCTTTTTCCGTGATGATACCTATGTCTTCCTCCTGGTATTCATTTCCTTTGTTCCTCCGAGACAGAGGAAAAAATCACCTAAGCTACCGGATTGGTGGTTTCCACTGAGTAATCATTGAGAACCGATATCTACAAACTGGGTGAAGAACAACGCCTTCACGATACCAATTAGAAGGAAAAATACTGAGCTATTGAGGATGAAAAATCTGAGTATTGATCCAGGGTAATTTGTATTGGCGAAAGATAATATTTGCTTAACTATACGCCTAATTTCATGGGTATTTCAAATAAGTTGGCAACGGATCCTCTCTCGCCCTGACGACAGCTAGCGGCTGAAGATTTAGTTGTGTTTTGTGTTTTCGTTGTGTCCCTTTCTCTTCCAAGTCTATTATCAAGATATTTTGTATGGATCAAACAGCTCACAAAATTCAATGTAAAAACTAATAAAACAGCCTCTTTAAACATAGACTACATACAATTGTTAGCTTAACAATCAATTTGTATTAAATTTTACTGGGTACACCAATGGCATCTTCAGAAGGAAGAATACACTTAATTCTGTTTAAATTCATTTGGAAAGTATCATAAATCCGCGATCTGAATCTGAGCCGCATAGTTTCTCACTCAATTAATGTGAGTTCCCTGAGGATTATCAAAACCAGCTGTTTATTATTGCAAAATGTTGTTACGCAAGAGGTTATTTCCTTTCAGTGAAATTATCTCGCAATTTTATGGGTCACTTAGGAAGATCTATTCTCCCAATAACCCTTCGTGAATTATTTAAGGGTATCAAATGCAAAAAATAAAGAAATACCATTAATATCCATATTAACATCCTACTGTAGCGACCCTTACCTTTTCAATTTAATTCTTATTTCCTAAAAAACCATGGATATATATATATATATATATATAATATATATATCCATATATATATTATATATCCATATATATATTATAATATATATATATATATATATATAATAAAGCATAACTAATATTTTACTAGATTATCCTACCTGTAGGCAGTCATAGTGATAAAACCAGTCATACTTTTATTCAATTAAATAAGTTTCATCATTTTGACTATTTCGTCAACATTTTTAAATATTAAATGTGTTCAATCGCAACATTAAATTCTTAAAATCCATTGTCAACTCGTTTAGAGTCAACAAAATCCTATCCTAAATCTCTTCAACAAATTGTAAGCATGCCTCTTAAGCAATGATGTTGAAAATGTATAATTACTCCTGTCGTACTACGGTAGGCGAGATCATGTCAATAAAATTACAGAAATTTAATGTGGAATAGAAAGATTATGATGTCATTTTTGCCATGAACAATTTTTGGCGTTACTCTCATTCACGACCACTCCTGGGTGAAACACATTCAAGGAACATATGGACAAGGTAACAAAAATATAGGATTTATGGGAAGAGTACTTGGTAAATTTGATGAAAAGTTCAAAGATAAACTATATTTTGCAGGTTTGGACTCATTTTTGAATATGCTGCAGGGGTGATACATGGCATTCTCACGAAGTTGGATTAATTGCCGAACTAGATCACGTGCAGTGTCGAGGAGCTAGTAAAACGTTGTTATAATAAACTTAGTAGCGTATCCACAATATTAGAGTAGCTAGTCTGGAAATCACTCACGTAGCGAAGGTTAAATTACAGATTGAAGCTAGTAGATAGTCCCCATTGGAGATTATCCACTTGTGCCAGCGGTTCTTCCAAACCCCGAAACACTTCTCAAACTCGATCTTTGAGATAGCCTTTAGTTCTTTCAGCGATGCGCTTTTAATGTCTTCTACGGATGTAAAACGACGGCCCTTCATGGTTCTCTTTATTTTTGGAAATAGTTAAAAGTCACTTGGAGCCATGTCTGGCAAATATAATGACTGGGGCATCGTTACAGTATTGTTTTTGGCCAAAAATTCACGAACAAGCAATGAAGTGTGAGCTGGTGCATTATCGTGGTGCAAAAGCCATGAATTGTTTGTCCACAGATCCGGGTGTTTTTTTGGATTGCTTCACGCAAACTGCATTGAACTTGTAGGTAGTACTTCGTATTGACCGTTTGACCTGGCGGCAGGAATTCATGATGCACTATGCCATTAAAATCGAAGAACACAGTGAGCAACTTCACGTTCGACCGCACTTGTAGAACCTTTTTCGGTCTTGGTGAGCCAGAATGCCTCCAATGGGATGATTGAGCCTTAGTTTCAACGTCATATCCATAAACCCATATTTCGTCACCTGTTCGTATAATATGTTTCAGCAATTCTGCATCGTCGTTTACTTCATTTAGTGACTCCTGAGCCACTTCCATTCGCCGCTGTTTTTGTTCAAAATTTAACAATTTTGGAACGAATTTTGCTGCCACGCGTTTCATACCCAAGAAATTGGAAAAAGGATCATGACATGATCCAATCGATATGTCAACATCATCAGCAACCTCTCTAATTGTGATTTGACGATCGTCCATGACTATTTTTTTCGCTTATTCCACGTTTTCATAGATTGTTGATGTGCTGGGGCGTCCAGGGCGTTCGTCATCTTCAAGCTCTTCACGGCCTTGCTGGTAACGCTTATATTATTCGTAATCTCTTGATTTACTCATAGTAGACTTACCATAGGCCTATGTTAACATTTTACACACTTTTTGACATTTTATTTCATTTTTTACGCAACATTTGATACAAATTCTTTGATCCATTTCTTCTAACAAACGAAAATCGCCGAGCTTATAAAACACGTCTAACCTTAGTGGCTGTCACAGACAAAGTCCACAATGAAAACAGCTGAAAGTTTTATCATACTTCAGGGGCATGTATAACAACATAATAAATAACATTTTGATAATCGGACTCTTCAAGCCCGCGAAATGAAAAAATTCTCGTTATGTTTTGAACACACCTCGTACGTCATAAGTGATGTTGAAAATTTATCATTACCCCCATCGCACTGCGGTAGGACAGGTCAGGTTAATGAAATGAAACAGATTAAATATAGAACAGATTTAAGATGTCATTTTTTTCCACGAACGATAAGGGATTAGAATAATATTGTCCAAACGCGGTATTGTAATAGACGAGAAAAATTAGTGTGGTGCGGATTTAACCACAAGCCCTAGTGGTGGCTTGCAGTCTACTTGAGTAAACAAAAAAACTAATGAAAGAAATATATAAGTAATAAAACAAAATAAATACCTCAAAATCTGTGTATATTTAGAATAACCAAAAACAAATGCAGAAAATTTGGATGGTGAATCTTTATCAAGCCACCGAACTCCTAACATTCAAAGAAAAATGTTAAGTAGATATTTTAAAGTTTTTTATGTACTTGGATAAAAAATAATTCAGTAAACATATTTTATATTGACTTAAATATTTTTTTGACAGATTGGAATATTGCTGATCCCATTGGGAGATATAATATTCGAAATACCTATTTTCATTCATGTATATAAAATTCAATGGTGGGCATTTTAATTCAAAATTTGCGTGATAAGATCATAGCTATTTTAATACCCCCTTAAAGTTGGCGAATGACAACATTGTGAAAGTGTAGTGTAGTTTGGGTTCTTTTCTACGAAATTATTGAATGTTTTCTTTATAGTAAGTGCTAATATATTTTAATGAAATTATATTTTAACGCCACAATTTTCTCACTCCAACTTGCCATGTTCCACGGAAAGCAGATGAACTGATTACGTATTTCAGAATACTTTCAAAGAAAAGAAAAAAAGTTATGAAAATATAATACTGATACCAATAACATTTATAAAACATCGATTTCATCACCATATGCAATCCTATATATCATCAGTCAAGTATGTTTTAATAGTGTCTTTCACGCTTTAGTGTAGCTTCCACGTAAGATTCTCATTATCAAAAAATAAATTTGACGGTTTGACGCAAGTATTTTATATCACCTCTCTTTCTCATGTCCCTATGCTCTACCGTAAATGTTTTTAAAATTGAGTTCCCGAAGCTAAAGAAAATTCTGTATGACTTCATCCTATGCTCAGCCGCTCGAGAGATTTAAGCAAGGAAGCCCTTATGCCTCGACGAATGCAAGAAACTCTCTTAGAAATATGGTCAGATGTTAGCTCGTAAAAATGAAACAAGAAATATATTAACAACGAGAATCTGACTCTCATCTAAAGGAATGGAGGTGGGCATGGAGACTAGATTTTGTTGTGGGGCTTAGGGAAAACCGCAGGAGAGGTCGTAAATGGACGCGAGATTTGGGTAGTAGAATTGTAGTGGGGGTAAGGGGAAGGTGGGGAAGGGGTAGCCAGGCGAAGCGCGGTAACCGGAGACCTCGGAAGGGAGACATACAGACAAAGAACAAATTTAGTCCTTTAGTAGAGCGTTTGCTATTGACCGTAGGGTCCAGGTTCAATTCCCAGACACTCTTCTCTGTGCACCCACAAATACACCCAAGCTGTGTGATTTTTCGGGTATCAGATCTTCCTGGGAAACAATAACCCACTCCCTAACCACGATGTGAGAATTTCATACGCCATCGATTTTAACACTGAGGGACCTCTGCCATCACCTATCAAACTCACCGTCGGGTTGATTACTGTGTATATATATTCAATGTATTTATATTTTTATATATTTATTTATAAAATACATATATATATATGTGTATATATATGTATATGTATATATATGTATATGTATATATGTGTGTATATATATATATATATATATATATATATATATATATATATATATATATATATGAATATGTGTATATATATATATATATATATATATATAAGTCATAACAAACACAGAAACCAAAACACAAAAGAGGAAAAACTCACTGGTTCTCGAATTTTCGGTGGTCCCACCACCTTTCTCAAGAGGAATTAGGAACAGAACTGAGGCAGAGGAGGGCCCGAAAGCAGTGGTAGGAAGGAGAAGGGGAAATGGGGGAAAAGAGGGGAAAAGAGGGGAAAAGAAAGGAAAAGGGGGGAAAAAAGGGGGGAAGGCATTCGAGGTGAGGAGTTTGGAGGGGTAGTGTATGGCGCGGGAATTTTAAAAAAGGTGGGGATGATATGGAAGTTGTTGGGGGCGGAGGGGGATGAAATTATATGCATAAAGGGGGCAATTAATGTCTAATATTTATACCTGGGCGATTCCAGGAATCCAAGAGCCAGATGAAAGCTAGCTCTAATGTTTTGAGTTTCAGTGGAGGGTCTGAGTGTGGGAGGGATGCTAAGACGGATACTTTAAAACATTGGTCAAAGGCAGCGTTGTGTTCGGAGGCATGTTTGGGGATTGGGAGCATACCAATAAGGGAGGAATTGTTGCATGAGGCTCTATGATTATTGATTCTAATATTGAGGGGTGTGGTACACTGTCCAATGTAAAAGGCAGGGCAAAGTTGGCACTTGAGTAGGTAGACAACATTGCTGGAGGTACACGAGGAGTAGGGAATAGGTGGGAGAGAGTTAAAGAGCGGGTGGGAGAGGGATGGGATTCTGGTTAGGAAAATAGGACATGTTTTGCATCTAGGTTTATTGCAGGGTCTGGGAGTGATTTTGGAACGGGGCGAGGATTTAAGAAGTGGATTGGTAGATTTTAGAAGATCTGATAGATTGGCGGGGCGTTTGAAAGTGACAGAGGGGCATTTGGGGAAAAGGTTGGTGGTGGAATTGTGGTTTCTGAGGATAGGATAGAGGTCCTTTAGGATAGAACGCAGAGATTCTAGGCCAGGGAGAAACGTGGTACAAATTGAAAGAGGGTGGTTTTTCGCGGTGGTGGAAGGTCTGGGAGTGTAAGAATGCCCACGGATCCTCTTATTCAGGAGGGATTCAGGATAACCTCGTTTGAGGAGGGAATGGTGTAAATTTATGAGGAAATTGTCTAGGGAGTCAGGGTCATTGCAAATTCTGTGACCCCTTATGGAAAGGGAATAAGGAATGGAACGTTTGGTGTGGTATGGGTGACAGCTGCTAAAATGTAAGTACTGTTGTTTATTTGTGGGTTTTATATGTACGGATGTGTGAAATTTATGGTCTATAAATGATATGTTTACATCTAGGAAGGTGATATGGGAGGAGGAAACTGTAGACGTGAAGGAGATAGAGGACGAAGCATTAAGGTTGGAAATGAAAGTTTTCAGGGAATCAGGACCATGTGGCCAGAGAAGGAAAATATCGTCAATATATCTGAGCCACAATAGCGGTTTCAGGGGTTGTTGTGACAGGAATTTATTCTCCGCGAGACCAAGAAAGAGGTTTGCATAGGACGGGCTGAACCTGCTACCCATGGCACAACCCTTGATTTGTAGATAGAAATTATCATTAAAGGAGAAGGAATTTTGTGTTTTGGTTTCTGTGTTTGTTATGACTTATCAGTGAATTTACATTACACGTTTGTGGGTTTTCCAAAAAAGTGTATATATATATATATATATATATATATATATATAGAGTCACTTTCTTGGAAAGCCCACGAACGTGCACAATAATGTAAATTCACTCAATAGTCAACACAAACACAGAAACTAAAACATATAAAAGTGAACCAGTGAGTCCCTCATTTATATGTTTTAGTTTCTGTGTTTGTGTTGACTATTTAGTGAATTTACATTATATATATATATATATATGTGTGTATATATATGTATATATATATATATGAATATATATATATATATATGTGTGTGTGTGTGTGATAATCTAGGCAAGCGTGGGGTCTAGAATATTACATCCTTAGAAATAACCTGCGAGCCCCCAAAAAGGTGTTTTGCATGGGAGGGGTTATAATAAAACGCCTACATTTTTCTGGCATAAGCAGAGGCCTCGGGTAGAAAATAACTCTTCGTCACTCTCAAGTGGAGTAGCGTGATTAATGTCCTTCCTTCCACCAACTCCCCATTTCATTCTGACTCCAAGGCTGCGGAGGTTCTATTCCACTCGAAGAAAAACGAGTAGTCAAAGGGAGTTGCGTGGCCTGAGCGAGCCGCCTCTGTCACGCCCCTCTTCCTCTCTCCGTCCCTCTCACTCATTTCTCTCACGATTTCCCGCGCCACCCCTGTCGGAGTAAAACGAAGAAAGAAGGTGACCGCATTCTTCCGAGGCGAGAGAAGCTCGTTTGTGGAGAACGCGGATGGAGGTGCTGGAGACGAGTGGGTGAGAAAGGGGATGGGGGAATGGTGGGCTCGCGAGGAGCGTGTCGAAATTTAAGACGAGGAGGTGTGAGAGGAGCTGGGTGGTATATCTATCTGGGAATGGGGTGGGTTGAGTGGGAGGCTCGGAAAGAAAGGAGTGAGGAGCGGTGGAAGCATTGGGGCTCGAGGTAAGGGGGGGGTGGATCCTTTGTGGAATGAAGAATGTTATGGACGGGTGAGCAAAAGGATACGAGGAAGAAGTCTCCGAGGGAAAAGGTTGGCGGTGAAGTCCGGAAAGAGAAAAGTTTGGCGAGGAGGCTGGTGAGGGCGGATCCTTTAAGAGGTGAATGGGGTGGGACGGAAATTGTTAAATGAGCGAGCGAGTGTAAGAGTAAGAGCGAAGGCTTCTCGTTCTCCCTCTCATTCTCACACTATTTCTCGATTATGTTCAATTGCCTAATAGCTTGATATCATCTTTTTTATTTTGAAATTTAATCAGGACGGCCATGTGAAATGTTATTTCAAATTAAAAGTTACTCCCAATAAGGAATAAATGGTACATGACTGATATTATCTACCTATGGATACTCAACTTTAAGTTGAATAATTATTAATTTGGTATTGCTATTTCTGTACCTATTTCTTATATTTATTCCGTTTTCATACAATGCAAATACAATTCAACACTTTATTGGTTTTCATACAAGCTCTTTTTCCAATGTTTCACCAGTTTCATCACAAAGCGGAGAAGTCATCGATATTCCTACCACTTTTTTGGAAGGACGATACCACGGATGTGTTAGGTACACTCATAATCCTTAAGCATGAAAAAAGAAAATAAATATAGTCACTTTGATGTGTTGGAGCGTTATCATAATGCATTATAAATAAATGGGAACATATCATGCTCAGAAATAAAAGTGTAACGAAAAAGGAATACACGGCAACATGGGGATGAAGCAGGAATTGAGTGCAAGAGAGGAGGAGCCGGAGAGGGAGTGATTTGTAGGGCGACGAGATGAAATGTTTAAGAAGAGCGAAGTAATTAAGCTCGGGTTGTCATCTTCGAGAGGCAGTCCGTTGAAAGGGCTAAAATTTAGCTTTTAAAATCCCTCAGAACCACCGTGGAATCCGGGAGGCTGGGATACCAAAAGTAAATTGCATTAGTGTCGCTTCTATTGGTACGAATTAGCGGATAGTGAGGATAACCGGCAAGGTTGGAGTAGTCAAATTTCAGACCATCAGTTGAAACTCATCACAGAAAACCCGAGTAAGGTTTGATAGTTGAGGTGAATTAAATGACTCAGCTTACGCAAAAGACTAATTTTTTTAACGTCCTCTCTTACTGTTCATGCTTTATCATAATAGATTGTCCACTCACCATTTTTTCCATAAAATTTATGAAATACCTCACATTATTTTCCAACTGGGAAATAAATTCCTTCTGTATTGTGAAATTGACTTCGGAATCTGTAATATATGCTTTTGTGTGAGTGTGTAAACATTATGTGTACTATTCACATAATTTCATCATCCCCCTCCGCCCCCAACAACTTCCATAGCATCCCCACTTTTTTTTTTAATTCCCGCGCCTAACTCTCCTTATATTCATTATGAAGAACTTCCACGACCTTAAGCCTGAATCTGTTGAAATTAATTTGGTTAGGTCACTTTCACCAATCGTTATCATTCTTATATTCCAGATTATCTTCCACTAGCCGAAACGTAAACATTTTCTAATCAATTATTTCCTAAATAATAATAACTAGCTTATTAAATTCAATCGCTATCTATAATTTAAGTTTTTATGCTAATGGTGAGTGAAAGAAAAGTTTGTAATTGTCGCTCAATACTTTTATTTACACTAGGTACAAAATTATAGCAAAAAAATCCGTTAACTGAGTTCTTTTAAAATTAGATAAAGTACTACTGCGGTTATTTGTATGTAATCATGATTGTTGAAATACATTTAAAAATATAACTTCATATATTTTCTTCATAAGTGGATTAATTGTAA
Organism: Hetaerina titia; assembly: GCA_037158775.1. Classification (NCBI taxonomy): domain Eukaryota; kingdom Metazoa; phylum Arthropoda; class Insecta; order Odonata; family Calopterygidae; genus Hetaerina; species Hetaerina titia. The sequence goes on along the minus strand of CM073769.1, from coordinate 75,999,768 downwards.
AAGCTTACTAGTTGCTTATTTCTGCTAAAACTTATAGATACGTTTATCGGTTTATACTCCTTTCGCGAGTAAATGACAGAGAAGATGAGTTTAAGTTGGAAATCGGTAGTCGCTTTGAATCATGAAAGTAGTAAATCAGAGCGAAAATCTCGCCAGAGGAAATGAGCCATAGATCAATGCAAATATTAACTCCGCAAAAACTGGGATAATCGAGGACTTAGCTCTCCTTTCTTTTAAAGTAAGTGAGTGGCAGGAGATTTCTCATTTCTAATCTCAAAGAATCTTTGCAGGAATATAGTATTTATTGTGAGTTGACGACATCAAAGCCTCGAAGACAGTGTTTCAAACTGGAGAAGATGTAATTGAATGAATCCTCAAAAAGAGTTGGAAGTAAAAGGAAATGCATTTTATATTTTAAGACGCTACAAATTCAAATTAATGATTATTTTATCCATAGATAAAAAGGTTTAGCCAGCTTTTTATTTTATTTTCCAAAATATTGGCACATGAACATTAATATTCAATTTAATGGAAAGCGATACACACCAACGGGGTTGTTTGTACTCTATCAATTTACGTAACCACTAGAATATTGCTTAATTAAAGATGAAAGTATGATAGGTAAAGACAATCGGGGTCCGTAGATTAAGAAGCGAATTCGAGAGAGCCGTGGCAGACCAGAGAAACAAAAAGGCACCAGGAGTTGGCAAAATGAACGGGGAAATAATCAAGGCACTAGGGGTCAAAGCGGACGATGCCTATGGAATAGTTGAGGATAGCTGCGACAGCGGAAAGATACCAGAGGATTTAGAGATAAGTATAAAGATTGCAATACCTAAGAAACCGAAAACACTAAATATTTAGCCTCGTGATTCAAGCATCAAAAATCCTAACTCAGTTCTGGCCGAAAAAATAATACGCGTAAATAATCCAATATATAGCCAAGATATAGCACTAATTGCACGAAATGTGAATGACCTAAAAGAAATGTTTAACATTTTAGAAAACACTGGTAAAGAAGTGGGGCTGAAGGTTAGTGAAGAGAAGACCAAATACTTGAAAATGTCAGCTCATCAGATCAAGCAGCACCTACAAAACATAATAATTGGGAATTGTGAGTTTGAGGGTGTCAAGGAATTTACCTATCTAGGAGTAAGACTTAACAATGAAAATAAGATATCCACGGAGATCAACCAAAGGGTAATGGAAGGTAACAGGGCATACTTTGCAAATGTAACAATCCTCAAATCAATGTTACTATCAAGGAACACAAACATGAAGATCTATAAAACGCTTATTAGACCCGTGGTAACTTATGGAGCTGAAACATGGACATTAACAAGTCAGGATGAGGAAGCACTTAGAAAATTCGAAAGAAAAATGTTAAGGAGAATCTATGGCCCAATTAGAGAAGGAGAGAGATGGAGAATTAGAATGAACATGGAGATAAATTAATCACTAGAAGAGAAGGACATAGTGAGATTTACCAAGTCACTGCGGCTGGCGTGGTTGGGGCATGTAGAAAGGATGGAAAATGACAGAATGCCCAAACTGATACTTAATAGCAAGATGCAAGGTGTCAGAAGAAGAGGTAGAGCAAGGAAGAGATGGCTACAGGATGTGGAGCATGACTTGAAGGCAATGGGAGTTACAAGGTGGAAGGAAAAAGCAAGAATAAGAACTGTATGGAGGCATATCATAGAGGAAGCCAAGGCCCACACCGGGCTGTAGAGCTGCAGATGATGATGATGAAATAAGCCAATATATGTGGCATTCGTGGACTTGAAGAAGACCTTTGATGACATCGAATGGATTAAGATGTTCAAGATACTAGAAGCGCTTGGGTTGGACTACAACGATAGAAGAATTATTCACAATCCATACAAGATTGAGGCTGCAACAATGCAAACGAAAAATGGAAAAATAATAGAAGCCAAAATAAACAAAGTAGTAAGACAAGGATGCAACCTCTCGCCAGCAATTTTCAACGTATACCTGGAAGAGGCAATAAAAGATACACAAGAATTGGGTATCAAAGGAGTCAAGGTAAATGGAGAATAAATCAACATGCTTTGGGTTGCAGATGACATCGCAGAAATGGCGGGAACGCTAGAGGACCTACAAGCACCACCACTAGTGCTATGGATCAAGTACGGAAGGAATAAAATATGAACATCAACAAGAAGAAAATTAAAGTCCTTGTGTGTGGAAGAGAGAAGCTGAATGCAAATATCACAATTCGTGGGGTGAAACTAAAGTAATTGGAATCATTCATCTACCTGGGCAGCAGCAAAACATAGCCGACCATAGTCCGACATCAAGCGAAGAATGTACGACTATATGGAGAACTCTAAAAGAAAGAAGAAAAAGATGGATTAGACACACATTGAGGTACAATGGATTGATTAGGAATAAAATAGAAGGAAAAATAAAGGAAAGATTCCACGAGGAAGACCAAGAAACATTTAAATAGGTTTCAGTTCCTTTATCTTAAAAATCGAGTATAAATGGAGGATAAAATGGTGTCATTTATTTTCAATCCGTCGGTCATTCCCTCCCTCCCTTGACCAACGCCTCACGCCCCTCCGTCGTTTCTCATTAATTCCCCACTCTGTTCTTCATGAATTTCAAATTCTGAACCGGAAAAAATCTGCTCATCCCTCAATTTCATGTCCGTAATATCGTGTCATCATTCGGATGGAGCTCCATATGGTTTCGTGATGCTATTCCGGTTCCTTAGAGTGAGCAAAATGTTCGAAAACACGGCTTTGGCCGTGGAAAAGAGTGGAAAAAGGGGAGTAATGTCCGAGGATTTTGTCCTTGACTTGTCAGGGGCAGTCGTCGTCGGCCGTGGTCGGTCATGCTGTGTCCTACGGGAGGTGGGAGGCGTTTTTGCGTCACCAGGGGCCCCGTTCCCTACCCAAATGTTTGGCATCTCTTGGATACCTGCGACCACGGTTCGCTCGAAATGGAAGTATTCGCTTCGGCTCGACGTCATCACTGCCGCCGTGCAGTCTAAAATAATAATGACGCCCGCGCTTCACATAGCGCACACACGGAATGACTTGGAAGTAAATAGTAGCTATTGGAGCGAATGGAAGACCGTCGTCGGCATCATAATTACCGCCACAAGGGCTATTTACGTATATATATATATATATATCCCTATACGTGGGCTATTTAGCCCACATGTGTATTCTCCTCACGTGTACGTATTCTCGTCCATTTTTCTCGAGGCTGCCCTGCTCGAAGTACTCGTGGAAATGCTGAAAGGAATGTCGGCTTTTGTTCAATGGGGGTCGGATTTGCGTACAAGTTAATCACGATACAATTTTAGTGCCTCGTGGCTGCGGACATGAGTCGGGGGAGTGTTTTTTTTTGCTGCCTTGGTTTTTAGGTGGTGTTTCACTTCAACACAGGTAGGCAGTGTATCCGTGTCCCTGCAGCGTTGGAGGAAGGCCAAGGAAGACAGGAGTCTTCCTTTCTTCTTCCGCAGCTTCTCAAATCGGATGAAACTTCGGCGAAACTGTTGTCGGCTTCAAACAACAACGCGGTGAAAACCCGAATATGCAGAATTCTTCATATGTATATGTATATAAAAAATATATATCTATAGGTATATGTATGTATATATATATATATATAATTATTTATATATATAATATATATATATATATTTATTTATTTATATATATAACATTTGGATGGCACCATAGAACAAAAAAATAAAACAGACAACACGTAAAAGGACACATGGTAGATTTTTTAAGCTTTCGGCCTACTCCGAGGCTTTCTCACAATGTCGAAATGTGTTTCCTGCTCTAACGAGAAAGACTTGGTTTGGGTGTCTCTGATCACTCTCGTGTGATCTGATGTATTTCGCCACGAACTTGTTTGAACGCGGCACTGTGAGGAAACAGGATAAATGACCTGGAGAGAAGGTTGTCATTGGGTGATTCCTTTAGAGACTTCCTCCGTGTAAGGTCAAGTGGTACGGAGAGGGTCCGTACAAACAAGTTGCCTCACCATCCGCGTAACCTTATCCAATTGAAGTGAGTCAAGTTCTGCATCATCTCACGCTTCAATTAACTCACGGTCATTGATACTTCATCCTTTTTGCGCACGGGGTGTCCAGGAGAATGAGGTGGTCAACCACTAATGAAAAATATATGAAGGCGTGATACAGGACATGAAGAAGTGCTAGTTCTTCCGTATTCACAGTCCCCACACATCCGATTCAATAAAGGAGCAACATTAAAGTTGCGCCAATTCTCAGGATAAGAAGGCAAGTTTTTCCTTGATTTTATCAATGCTTACTTTTTGCTCTGTATAATACACGCTCCTTGCTTTACAATACAATACTTGTATATATTTCAATGCGGCAATTTCGAAGTGCAAAAATCATTCGCTTTGACCGGGATTCGAACCCGGATTCCAGTTAATGCAAATAATTTTAGGTAATATTTCTTTCTCAGTTTCTTTCGGAGAATAACATAGATTAATAAAATTAATATGTAACAAAATAATTTCATATCTCAGTTGAAACCTCAAGGGTGTTCGTCGGTTTGGTACACGAAACGAATGGGTGGTAAATGGATAATTAAGCATGGATACGAGTCTAAGGATGTTAAATTAAACGGGGAAACTAGATGCTTTCGGCTTCATGAAACAGCCATTGTTGTTGAAAAGGATACAAAAATCAACGTCATTTCCTCCGTTTCAAATTAAGTTGAACGTAAACCAACGTATCATTTATCAATTTCGTCAATTCAGCTGATTTGATGTCCTTGACTCTCAAACTTTAAATTTAATTGAGTTGACCAAATTTAAAATCGAATTATACTATAAATTTACAATTCAATAACTTTAAATCGAAAACTTCCACCCTGGTATTCTTAATCTTTTATCTTATACTTAATCTTATATCCCCAATCGAAAGTCGTGTCCAGAAATAAAAGAAAGAAACACCTTTATTTCTATTGTTGAAGTTTGTCCCGGCGAGGAAGTTAATTATTGAACTTAACTACTTTGTTTGTGCCCATAAACGAAGATTTCATCAATTTTATGAATCATAATTATTTTTAGCCGTAATTCATACCCTAGATACAGTCTTTGATTATTTTGCACTCCATGATCTAAATAATCATCGCAGGAATTATGTATTGAGATCAAACAATACAATTAGATTTCCTGAAAATAAGATTATCAGAAAAATAAATTTTAGAAAACGGTCTTCCCTGACAGGTTAACAATATAATATTTGTCCTACGCCAATGGAGATGAATAAATTGGAATCCGCATGTAAAATATCCTTGGTTATTGTTTAAGAGATTTTATAAACCAATAGGACGATAAAAATTTGAAATTCGAGCTATATTCTGAATTCATTGTAGCTTATCAACGCATTTGTTTCTTTCGAGGTGAATAGAGGATTTGGCTGCCTATTCGGTAAAGGATTCTTCTCTAATAACTCACGCAGAGCTTCAATAAATACTCTTTTGAACCATAGTTGATTTTTCTTCTTCTCGTGGGTCATTTAATCCCGACTCCGGATGCTTCAACACGTCCCTATATTTCCCATTTTGCCTGCCTCTCCGCTCCCCCTCACCTTATCCCCCCGCCGGCTTATTTCGTTTATTCTTGGTCGCTCATCTTCCGTTTGCATGTCTACCCCGTTGGACCCTTATTTTTTCTCCTATAAAATCTCTTTCCTCTTCATTGACCGTTCAGATTAATCCTCACATAATTGCTTTCCACTCTTCTCCATTCATTGCTTCGTTTTCTATCACGTTCCCCAAAGAATCCACTTCACTCTCTCTTCTCCTGATTTCGTTCTCACCGCCTTCCTTCAGGAGCAAATAGCCAATATCCCATCCCTTCCTCTTTCCCCTGGCTTGATCCATGGCATCCCTGGCACCTTCAATCAAGGATACCTTATCTTGGATCATCCCATGTCTGAGTAGATTTCTCATCGCTTTCCTCCAGCCCATTTTTCGCCTTACTATAACCTCCATACTCGTATCTTCCTCAATTTAGATGCCATCACTCAGAAAATTGAACGCTTATTAGCAGGAAGTACAATAGCGATGAAAAAATATTAACAGTTTAGATGAAAATAGTTGGGGTACACTTAACGGAAGTCAAAAATATTTCATAAAATGACTTGGTATCCCTTAACATCTTTCAATTTCAAAACAATGTTAGCAAAATATTGTCATTACCAGGTACTATGCATCCGGAAATGACAATTCGTTGTATGTACCAGATTGTGCTATACAAGGAAGTAAATCCTATTTTAAACGTTAAATTTGACCAGTATTCGACCTGTATCCCCAGCGAATGAACAGTTAATTCAAATAAGGAAATTAAGCATACGGATAGCATGTCGATATAGAGAATTGGAAAACGAACAGATGCATTCCAGCCACTACAATGTTAAAAGCTTAGCGAAAATACGAGAAGCATAAATGCGACAAAAAGGCATACGTAATAATGGTGACATAATGAAACGAAATTTAATTTGATTAAGACATTTAAACACAGAAAAACAAAGAAAGGACATTTACGTACATATGTAATTTTGACGTTTCGATGGCACGACGCGACGGCTTGAAGTCTTCCGATGATGACGGTGGTGCCATCAAAAGTACATATTGTGTGTCCTTTATTTTTTTTTCTGTATTTAAACGTATTAATAAATGCTTTTGATATATTTGTGTCGTCGCCGAAGAGCATTCTGTTTCGAAGATATATATATATATATTTTTATGTACATGTGTCAATATATATTTACACACACACAAATATATATATATTTTTTTTATTGACTATTCGTATGTATGAACACAATTCTTAAAAATTGCAAAGCAAATTTATAGGAGAATAAGAAACTTCAGCGTGCTATTGCTGATTTCCCCAACTAGTTGAATTCACTCTTGTTTGTATCCTCGTCCCTTTCGAATTTAGGGTGGCTTTTGGTGGGAACGGACGTGAGAGAAGCAGTGAACTCTAAAGGAAATGAAACTCTAATGAAAATACTCTGTACTGGACTTTCCGCAATTCGATATGCTGGGAAATTCTCTGCGAGCAAAATTAGCACCATGTTGTTTGTGCTTGTATCATTGCTTTCAACTTACAGTGAAAACTCTGTTTGTTACGACAACAAAAGTCTGAGGTTTGTTTTGGCTACTAATGGGTTTGATAATAATTGTTCGTGAAATTCAGATGAACATAAGAGGTAGCTGGAATGTCATTATTTGCTCGTGTTTCGGTATTTTCGCTTCCTGCTTCCAAACCAGTTCTTTTACGTATTATCCTCGATTCCATCTATTGACAGTGTACCCTTTGAAAATTATCATAAAAAAAATTATATTTCGCTAATTATACGGATTATTAAGTTGATGATCTCCAAGTACTAATGATTAACTTAATGCTATTTCAAATGCCATATTGCCATCTTTGCCACACAGGATAATTTAAAGCAAGCTTACCTAACGTGATGGATTAATTCGTAAATCAAAATTCGGAGATTATCATCATTATAAGAAACTATTACATCTATATGAAAAAGTTGTTTAAACTTTTTGGGGACAAGCTGCAATCGTATGGCTGTCCGTAAAATGATGTTTCACAATACTTGAATTAAGCATTTGATAATGTTGTCACAAATGGTCACGTGGATATACCTTAAGATACCACTAAATAACAATCTGTCGAATGGGCACTTGATGTAAAGTGGAAATGTGGTTCCTAAAATTGGTGCTTAGGAAAGCGACAGTCATTTCGTGAGAAATTCTTATTTCGCAGGAAAAAACGGAGGGAATTAGTGTGAATCGAATTTAAGTCCCATCTGGTATCTAGGTCTCCCAAAAAGACATTGACATTGCTGGGTTTTACTAGAGTATCTCATGTCTTGCCTGATTTGTTTAATTCCTCCATTCTCGTTTCAATAGAAACTCATAATTTTGTGCTGTCTTAACGCGTTCCTCATTTGCTCGTACGCGAAAACACTAATTAGTTCGACGGCTCTCTAAAAATACTCGTCCTCACTGAGCCATGCTAGATCTGTCATAACTTAAATGGTAAATGACAATAAACAAAAAATAGCACTTGGCATAGACAATATGTTTTATTTTATTTTACACGACATAGTTACAGACATCGTTAATTCATTGAAATGAATCTTATAACATGTTACTTTTGGAAAGAAACTTTTATGATTATTACGGAGCCAAACATTTTTATCAAATTTAATGACATATATTTTAAAACAGTTTCTGGCGTAACTTGGTGGAAAATCTTCATACTGACGTTTTTATAAATCAAACCACTTTGCTTTTCCACATAAACAACGATTTTCTTTACCCTTCACATTCCTCGTTATTGTTTTTTCCCTCACCCCCTGCCAACTCACCTGAAACCAAGTAAAACTTTTTCAACAATGTAGCGACTCCTCCCATCCCGCTACTGAGTCACCTAACTTATTAAGTGCTGTTCTCCCCATTCACAATAATCATTTCCCTAATTCTCTGCCAACTAATCCGATGTCAGGTGGGCTTGCAACATTGTATTGACCCTATCCTTCAGGTCTGCTAATTATCTAATTGGTTTTTATCTAATCTAATTATCCAATTATTGCTAATTTGTCAATATTACCAACCCTCCTTCTCCGCCTCAAACCATATAATTTTAGCCCTCCTCTTCCTAGCTCAACCAATCCTTTCTTTCCTACCTCCTCTTCCCCTCCGCCCAGAGATATGTATACATATTGTGCTTTACTTGTTTTTCTCAATCTATCCCCTCATAAAACGCACGAGTCCCCTCCGTCTTCTTACTAAGGTACTTCTGTTTAAATCCATGATACAACCTATCTTTACCTACGGTTATCCAGCTTGGGGATCAGTAGCTGCAAAAAACCTGAACAAACTGACACGCTTTCAAAATAAAATTTCGCGAACTCTTACTAACACCCCTTGGTTCGTCCGAAACTCAGACATTCACAAGGCCCTCAAAATACCAAACCTACCAACCTATCTAAGGGGCCTAGCCTTGTCATTTCAGCAAGCAATAGGAAATACTGGTAACCCTCTTATAGAACCTTTATGGGACTATTCTGATAATCCCCATTTCAAATACAAACGTGCAAAAACAAGTCTAAATGAATCCTAATAATCACCAAATATAAAATTGACATCAGCTGCACTTATATATACTCGTTAGCTTAATTTTGCCCTTAAACCACTTACATCACACAACCGTTTATCTGCATAGCTGGGTATCGGTATAAAATGCGCCTAATGGCGCAGTACTTAAGCATCAGTCAGTCAGTCATGTTTACCTGATGATGTTATGATATAACGAAACCTGGGTCGTGAAAATAAAAAGTTTATGTGGAAAAGCAAAGTTGTTTGATTAATAAAAACGTCAGGACATAAATTTTTGCTAGTACCGCCTTCAGAATATTAGGGTTTGTAATTCATGAGGCATTCCTTGGTGGACTGCAAATAGTAGATTAAACGGAAACAAGTTTTCAGAAAAAAAAGAAAAAAAATATTTGCAAATTATTATACTAATGGATATGATTAGATTATTTAAATGTTTTTTTCAAATATAGATATACCTACATTTTATGATGCCGAAGCCAATTTTAAAATATAAAATAAACTCTATCTTGTGTTTCATCATTTCTGCCGGCCTTTACCATGTCATAAATATTGGAAAACTTCCAGATGTTTGATGGATGTAACTGGTCGTATCCACGGAGTTAAATGAAAATATTTGCAGGATTTATTTTGGTGGTATTACTCACCCCATTCCCATCCTTCGTTAAAACTGTAAATTTTTATACCTTAACGTGGCCTACAAAATTGAGAGAATAGATAAATTGTATGGATTAAGTCTGCGGAAAATTTAGGAACAAATCTTGAAATTAAACCTCATTCTAAATCTTCTACGAGAAATACACTCTCAGATAGTCTACAAATATAAAGTATATGTATTCTATGTTGATTTATGCTTTCCGCGAGGTTATTTCTGGGCCAATTCTCGTCCACCGATGTGCTCTCAGAAATTCATTTGGTTTAAGAATCAATGATAAGTTTAAATTTAGTTAATCAGCAGTACAATAATCAATTTTGTGCCATGCGTGAAAAAGTAAGCGTGTTTTAGTATTTAAATTGGTGTAGCTATTTTCATTATAATTTACATTTGTAAAGATATAATACATGTCTTATGCATTGGTAATTTTTTGTTCCAAAAGGTGAGAACTGACAGAAGTATTGTAAAGCAAAACATGAGCTATTTTTGACCTCGTTCCCTTATATTTACGGATGGGTTTTAAGTTTAAATAACCAAAAATGAATACATAAAAAGAATTTATTTGTTAATTATCAAAAATGCCCTCGTTTGCTCGAGCAATAATACTTTCTTCAAAGCTATTTCACCAGATGATAATTCCATAATCTCCCGCAGTAAAGTCCGCATGTACGACAAAATGTCCAAAACGAATATCATTAATAGCTTATGCACACACTCAAATCAGCTAATCTCAAATCTTGCAGTTGGAACGTAATACGTGTCGTGATAGTGTAAAATGGAAAGCACTACGTTCAATCCACCTATGCCTATAATTTGAGGCCGAGATTCTTTATAAACATGTTTCATTACTAGAAGATGCACATCATGATCGTCATACAACGGTTACAGTAATCCAACCAATGATGACCAGTCAACGAGTTTTCATCGCCTCCGTCCCTTGAGAGCTCTTTTTTTCAAAGTCAGTCTCAATTTTTTGCTTAATTCTCCTGAGGCTTATATCATTCACCCAGCCGATCTAGAAGGGTTCCTTCCAATGGTAATTACAGCGAAAAAATACAGTGCTCGAGCATATGAGAGAAATTATCAAAATATTGGTCAAATTTAAAAGGACATCTATATATATGTATAAATCTATAAAGATGTTATAAATTATATGTATATATATTTTTTTATATATTATATGAAATTAGAAAGAGTAGACAAAGACACAGAACTTTGTTCAGTTCAGTCCTTGTTTTTTTGAGAAAGATGGTTAGGACCACCGAAAATTCGATTCCGAGTGAGGTTCTCTTTTGTTGTCTGTTTCTGGTTTGTCTTTGTTTGCTAGTTCTAATTTCATAAACATTATTATTCACGTCCGTGAGAGTTTCACAAAAGTGATATATATATATATATATATATATATGTATGTATGTATGTATGTGTATATATATATATATATACTATATGTATGTATGTGTGTGTGTGTGTGTGTTTGGATTCTGTCATTCTGATTTTGTAGAATTTCGGGCATATATATCGGTATAAAAGAATCGGATCGGCCTGTTAAAAGATCCGGTGTTCAAGTCCCGGTCAAGGAAAACTTTGTGCGCTTGTGATCTGCTCGATTCCGCCTTCTCCAGCTCTCCTGTGTTCGTCCTTCATTCGTGTTCCTGTCCCTTTCCATTATATCTATTTCCATACATATACGGTATGTGGAGTTTTAATATATATGCAAAAATGTATTTATATACTGAAGTACTGACCCGTTACAGCATTCTACATTCAGCTAATTATCCCAAATAGGACCCAAGCACTAGTTTCTTATTTTGACATTTGGTCCTTTTTTTGAATCTTTTCCATTTTTGGATTATGTATGAAGTGTAATGACTTGTACTCGTGTATAAGAATTAAGAAATTTTAAGACAAAATTATTCGGAGACGTGTGAGCAAAAGCAATAAATTTCTAATTCAACATTGATCTCTTTCTGTCCCTAATGTCTTTTTATATTGATAATTGGTTTCTATGAGAACAAATCGACACCACTTAAACGACCATATATGCCTGTAGAATCTTTTTCTAAATATTTATTGTTATTCATTTGTATTTCATTAAAACTCTATATTTTACGATTGTGAAATTCTCATTGGACGAATCGTTCAACATTGAAAGGTTTCACATGATGTTTCCACCGATCCTTATTTTCTGACTCCCGGCTTTCAAATATCGTGGCTTGCAAATACCTCTGAAGAACATTTTCATTTCACGTTTAATCTCTCTTCAAGTCCTCTTTGGTTAAATCATTTTCATTTAATTTTCCGGTTTCAGGTTTGTCCATTCTCTCGATAAGACGCCGTTTTCTGCGATAAGACGCCGCGAAAATTTTCGCATATATTATATCATCAATAGCATCAATATATTATTGTTTTTTTCACATTATATATTATATATATATATATATATACATATACATATATATATTCAAACTCGAAAATCCCGCCATACGGCGAACAAATATTATTTTCGCACATAGAAATAGACAATGTATATTAGAATATACATATATATATAATGAAATTGAATATATATATATATTATTATTAGGTAATCTACCGGTTAAGGTAGGTTTTTGGATGGAACCAACTATCAAATAAACATTTTGTGACTCCCCACCTAGCAACTAATCTACATCAGGTCCCTCTTCATCTCGGTGTACCTCCTTCCTCCCTTCATCCCGTCCAACATCCCTATCCTGTTCCTACCCTTGCCACGCTTGCCCAACATTCTCCCCTCTATTACCCTCTTCAACATTCCACTACCGCTCAATACGCCTTTCATCCATTTTTCCTGCCTCCATAGGATTTCTCTCAACAAACCCCTCTCCTCCCCCACCATCTCTAGTACTTCCTCATTTGTTTTCCTTTCGGTCCATTTCACCTTCTCCATTCTTCTCCACACCCACATTTCAAAAGCCTCCAATCTACGTCTATCCTCCTGCTTCAGCGACCACGTTTCCGCGCCGTACATAGCTACGCTCCATATCAGAGTTTTTACGAGTCTTGTCTTAACGTCCCTACTCAACGTCCCCGTCATCAACTCCCTCCTCCTTGAGAAAGCCTCCTTGCCTAGCGCAATTCTTCTCCTTACGTCCCTACCACTTTGACCGTATTGGTCCAAAACACTTCCGAGATATGTAAACTGCTCTACCTGCTCTATTCTTTCCCCGCCTATTTTAATATTTAGCTTAGCCTTTTTCTTTCTGGAAAATCGCATAACCTTTGTTTTATTAATATTGATTCTCATCCCATATTTATCGCACTGAACCTCCAATCCACTCAGCAGTGCTTGCAACCCCTTGGCTGACTGAGCAACTAATGCTTGGTCATCAGCAAACCTAACCGATTTTACCAATTCCCCTCCGACTTTCATTCCTACCTCCAGTTCTTCCCATGCCTCTTTAATCATTTCCTCTACATATACGTTGAACAGTACCGGTGACAATGGGCAACCCTGCCTTACACCTCTTCCTAACACTGCCCATCCGGACTCTCCGTTCCCCACTCGCACCTGAGCAGTCTGAGACATGTACAGGTTGCGGATCAGTCTCCTGTCCCTCCAATCCATTCCTATTTTCTGCAATATACGCATTAATTTTTCCCAATTCACTCTATCAAACGCTTTTTCGAAATCTACAAAACAGGCAAAAACGTCCTGATTGTATTCTATATTCCTCTCGACTAGTGATCTCATTACTGCAATGGCATCACGCGTACCTCTTCTTTTCCTGAACCCAAACTGATCATCCCCTAAGTAATCATTTGCCTTACTCTCTATCCTTTTGTTGATGATCCTGAGAATAACTTTAGCTGCGTGGGATATCAAACTTATTGTTCTGTAATCCTCACATGACGAAGCCTTTGCCTTTTTTGGAATAGGAACTAAAACCGATCTCACAAAATCTTCCGGCCAGATTCCTTCCTCATAGATACTACGAATCAGTCCATATATGGCCTTCTTCCCACCTTTCCCTAACCATTTCAACATTTCTACAGGAATATTGTCCACCCCCACAGCCTTATTTGCTTTCATCTCCTTTAATGCCCTTTCTATTTCATCGTCGAGTATGCCTGGACCTAAGCTATCTTCTTCTACGTCATGTTCCTTTTCTATGTCTATCTTTGTCGGCCTAAGTTCTTTACCATACAGTGTTTCTATATATTCCTTCCATCTCTCTTGGATTTTTCCTGGTTCAACTATTATCTTACCCCATTTATCTTTAATTGTTAGCACAGATCTTGTCTTCTTACTTCCCGATAATAACTTAACCGTGCTGTATAGAGCACCAATTTCACCCTTCTTCTGTAAACTTTCCATATCCTCGCATTGCGTTTTCCACCATTCTTCTTTTGCTTTATTTGTGGCCCTTCTCAATTTATTGTTTAACTCTTTGTACTTCATTTTGCCTAACTCTGTGTTTACATTTTTCCATCTTCTTCTCTCATCCATCTTTGCAATCATCTCATCCGTTACCCATGGTTTCCTTATCCTTTTCCCGTTAACGGTTCCTATAGTACTTTAGCGGCTTCCAATATCCCTTTCTTGATACATTCCCATTTTTCTTCGATAGCACTCAGTTCTTTACCGTCATCCATCATTTTCTCTACAGCCTCCTGATACTCTTTCCTCGTTAATTCATTTACTGCTTCTAAATTCCATTTTTTAACCCGCCGCCCTTGCCTTATCTTCTTGAAACGAACATTACATTTCATAACAACTAAATTGTGGTCAGAGTCCGCATCCGCTCCTGGGAAACTGTGCGAATTTATTACACTGTTCCTAAACCTGTGCCTAACCATAATATAATCTAACTGATACCTTTCTGAGTCACCTGGCATTTTCCATGTATACCTACGCCTTTTGTGGTGTCTAAACCATGTGTTAGTGATGACTAACCCCTGTCTCCTGCAGAATTCAATTGCTTTCTCTCCGCGTTCATTCCTCGTGCCTAACCCATAGTCCCCCACCTCACCACCATCTCTTCCTTCGCCTACCGTCGCATTCCAATCCCCCATCACTATCAAATGTTTCCCTGCAGGAACACTCGCGATGATATCCTCTAACTCATCATACATCCTATCGACTTCTTCCTCCTTGTGGTTGCTCGGTGGCATGTATACCTGAATAATGACCAAGTTCGTCGGCTCTGCTTTAATCTCTACGAGTAAAATTCTATCTGTCGCTTGCTCTATGTTGACTACGCTTCTTCCTACCCCTTTATTTAAAATTACGGCAACCCCTCGTTGGCTCTCGTCCCCGCCGCTGTATATTACTCTATAATTGTCACTCCAGTAATCCCCGCTATCCTTCCATCTCACCTCGCAGAGGCCTAAAACATCTATGTTACCTCTTTCCATCTCTCGCTTAATATTTTCTAATTTGCCTCTCCTCAACATTGTCCTGACGTTCCAGGTTCCTATTCTTACTACTTTCGCCTTCTTCTGAGTCTTCTGTCCTGCTGAAGTTATTTCTTCCCTGCAAGGGTTTCGTGGGATGACGACCGCGGAAGCCTTGCCTCTCCCGCTGCCGGGCACGACACACGGCCTCTTGGGCCGAGTCCCGTAGTTGCCAGGACTCATATTATCTATAGTGCCCATCATAATATTCTTGGGAATCATAATTGAGGTGGTTTCCCGTTGCCTTCCTCAATAGTGTTTTTAACGTGACACCATCACTTAATGGCCGCCCCACTGGGGTCAGACGCCATTGCAGCCGCCTCCCTGAGGAACAGACGCTGCGTGGACTACCTTTCGTCTGGCTCCTAACCTTCGACCTATCTGGCATGGGTGACCCTTCCAGGAGTAATTATTACTACTCCCGCCAGCACAGCTTTAGGGGTCATCGGAGCACACAAGCCCTTCCACCACGACAAGGTTGTAGTCCAATATATATATATATATATATATATATATATATATAAATTCACTGATAAGTCATAACAAACACAGAAACCACAGAAAAAATTAGGAGTTCTGCTCCTAATTCCTCTTGAGAAAGGTGGTTGGACCACCGAAAATTCGAGAACCAGTGAGCTTTTCCTCTTTTGTGTTTTGGTTTCTGTGTTTGTTATGACTTATCAGTGAATTTACATTACACGTTTGTGGGTTTCCCAAAAAAGTGTATATATATATATATATATATATATATATATATATATATATATATATATATATATATATATATATATATATATATGAAGATGGAATGAAGGTGGAAGAAGGGGCGATAAGTCTCAACCTCGCCCCATTAAATCGATAAATAAATAAATGAAGTAGGAAAGGCAAAAGTCGGAGGTGACTAGTTGTGATCACTCTACTCATTTTACTGGATGTTGCATTTCATCCTTTAGATATTTAAAGAATTTCACCGTCTATATCAGCACCACGGCATTTAATTTCCCATGAACACGTGGAAAAGACACTGTGGACAAAGACAATGAACGGGATAAGAATTGATGAGGAGATTTCTTCTTAAACTCCTTATGATTAAAAAAATTGTCATTGTTCCTGATAATACGTTTTCTTCAAAATAGCAAGCGGCCGCAATAATGATTAAGTAGGGCATGAGTCGAGCAATAGGTGAACTAGAGATCCCTTTTTCTTATGGGTGCATGACCAACATCTCCTATCGCGACCATTCCCGATGTAAACATAGGTACAAGAATGATTTAGCAGTAAACATTAATGATGCATTTTTCATTTATTCCGACACATGTTAATATTAATGCAGTTGATTTAAATAAAATAATTGGTCGAATAGATAGTTTGTGTATGGGAAAAATTGGCGAGACATCCTAATGCAGCTTTATAATCGAGTCACCTATCATACTAATAGTTTTAAAATGGCGGGTATAGTTCCGTTATTACCGTAAGGTAAAAGTAAACTCTCATGACAAATTACGCTACCAACACTTACGTCCTTAATTTGAACACAAATTTACTTTCATCCGGACCCACTCTGGTTTTCCCCTCTATTGTTTTCGCCCCTCAACGAAATAACTACGTATATCCCCCCAACCCCTATTCCATTCCCTTCCACGGTTAAGGACTATAAGCTTAATTTTTTTCTAGCTTTTGCTAATGCAAAAATAATGCTACAAAAACAATTTTTCGCATGGAATTTTTTGTATATTTTTAAACAGATTTTTCAAGTGGCAGGAATACCTTTTTGTGGTTAGTCACATTAAATAATCATTTTTAAAGGTTTTTTTAATTCAGGCAATCATCGTGGCCTTCCGCTTTAAAAAGGTTGACGGAATCAATTCGAGCATTCTTCTCTCAGTAACATCGCCTATGTGGAACTTTAACATGTTTTCACCATGTAGTATCTAATATGTGCATCTCCCGTTTATTATAGATACTGCTGATATTTTCGGTATTTTCGTAGTGAGTGAACTCTCATAATTTGGGTTTATTTACACGATGAGATTTTATTTCGGAGGAATAAAAGAGGAATACTTCCAAAATATTATCGTATGATGGCGGATATGTGGATAATGCTTTCCATTGAAGACTTTTACACCGTAAAAATAACTATAGCAAAGGTGGTAGAAGAGGCATCTAGCAAATTAAAACGGTATTCCGTCTCTGAGAGCGTAATAATAAAATAAAAAGGAATATATCATTTTTGCACTTATCAACTACATGCATTATAAAGAAATGTTGTAAAAGGAGGCTATGAAACATTATTAGCCTATCATGATTTAGCACAGATACAGTAGGAATGTAAGAATGAATATTTATTGGTGATTTAAATTATTATTATTATTATTAGGTAATCTCCCGGTGAAGGTAGGTTTTTGGATGGACACTACTATCCAAATAAACATTTTGTGACTCCCCACCTAGCAAACTAATCTATATCAGGTCCCTCCTCATCTCGGTGTACTTCTTTCCTCCCTTCATCCCGTCCAACATCCCTATCCTGTTCCTGCCCTTACCTCGCATGCCCAACATTCTCCCCTCTATTACCTTCTTCAACATCCCACTACCGCTCAATACGCCTTTCATCCATTTTTCCTGCCTCCATAGGATTTCTCTCAACAAACCCCTGTCCTCACCCACCATCTCTAGTACTTCCTCATTTGTTTTCCTTTCGGTCCATTTCACCTTCTCCATTCTTCTCCACACCCACATTTCAAAAGCCTCCAATCTACGTCTATCCTCCTGCTTCAGCGACCACGTTTCCGCGCCGTACATAGCTACGCTCCATATCAGAGTTTTTACGAGTCTTGTCTTAACATCCCTACTCAACGTCCCCGTCATCAACTCCCTCCTCCTTGAGAAAGCCTCCTTACCTAGCGCAATTCTTCTCCTTACGTCCCTACCACTTTAACCGTATTGGTCCAAAACACTTCCGAGATATGTAAACTGCTCTACCTGCTCTATTTTTTTTATTCAAATTAGATAATAAGAAATACTTTGAAAGATTAAAATACGTCGATTAGTTGGCCCAATTAATGTCTATTTCGAATGGGTAAATCTTAATTTTTAAATGCTTGGAAAATCATCGTGCAAACTATTTACATATTTACGACGGTGAAAGAGGAGGTAATAAAAGCAATGGAGTATACATCCTGACGTGATGGCCAATCAATGCACTAAGCGAAATCTCATGTTTATTTATTTCTTTATTCTTCGGAAAACTCTAAACCAGACGTCTCCCCACCTCTTCCAAAATAACAAATTCACTCTCGCTCTCTTCCTCCCTTCGAATGATTGCATCAATAAATCATCCCATTCTGTCAAGCACTTCCGTTTACGTCCACCAAGGGCGATAAATTGCGTGTTGTCCTATGGATATATCAATCACTTGTGATCTTTGAAGACCAGAAATGGTATCGTCATTGCCTCAAAATCCCTGACTTCTGTCACCGACAACTGCACCTCATCGGAAAGCCATGGTTGAAACCCTAGGTACACAATCAATACTTGCTATGATATTTGATAATCTTAGTATAAATCGCGTCAGAAACATTGTTCGGATCCCTCTTCACCAGATAATCTTTGTAACTATGTAATAACTCTTTACCTAGCAAAATGATAATAAATAAATTAGAGAATCACACTCGTTCTAGCATGATTAAGAAATAAAAAAATTATATCAGTCCATTTTTCTCAAAACTTGTTTCCATTTGTTCTCAGCAAATGTTCCTTTTTCCTTTGGACGGCCACAGAGTGACTATTTCCTTAGTTAAACAAGACAATCTGGCACTCCAAAATACATGAAATTTTTCTTCAATGCCCCACTTACAACCTCCTTTAATTTCGTTCAACATGAGTATCCTTTTCTTCCCACTACCCTGTTTGCCTAATGTTCTCCCCTCAGTCACGGTCTTTAGCATTCCCTCATCAATTAAAATGCTCTGCATCCCCCTTGCCTTTGGATATTACCAAAGCTTTCCTTCCTGGGTATTCCATACCAAACGCTTCTCTGTTTGTTTCCCTACCCGTCCATTTTTTTTAACATCTTTCTCCCGCTCGCATATTACCCTCAAATTACACCAGTTTCTTGCTACAACGATCATATTTTCGTAATGCGCAAAACCTAGCTCATTATCAAAGGCTTATGTCATTTCCTAGCATTCATATATTCAACTTCCCTGTTATCAATTTCCTCCTAGTTGATCTTCTCGGCCAAATACAATACTTTTTCTTTGGTTCATATCGTTTTTGACTAGCTTGGTTCAACTCACCACCACGGTAGGTAAATTTTTCCATCTCTTTTATTTCTTGTCCTCATTCTCACACACTTAGCATTCCTCTTTTCCTAAATCCGCATAAGCTAATATCTTCACATTAATTCTCGGCCCATATGCATCACATTGATTTTCTACTGCGCTTAGAAAGGGATACATGTAATTGTGAAACATATGACTCAGTGACTGGCCTTGAAATGTCGCTCTTATTTATAATAACAGATCTCTTAATTCTGTTTTCTTAATTCCTTCTTAAAAAGGCTTTCAAAATGTGGATGTGGAGGATGGAGAAAATGAAATGGACCGAAAGAAAAACAAATGGGGTTAGATATGGTAATGGTAAGGAAAGGGGTTTATTGGGAGAAATCATAAGGAGGAAGGAAAAATGAATAAAAGGCGTATTAAGCGGCAGTGGAATGTTGAAAAAGGTAATAGAGGGGAGAATGTTATGCAAACGAGGAAAGGGCAGGGATTTTGGATGGGATGAAGGAAGGAAAGAAGTACATAGAGATGAAGAAGAACTTGATTTAGAGTAGGTTGCTGGCTTGTGTTTTGTTGGGAATCACTAAATATTTATTTGGTAGTTGTGTCCATTCAAAACCTATCTTAAATGATAGATTACTTTAAAATTATACTAATTTTTTATTTTAAATAACAAAAAATTTCCTTTTGTTTAGTGAAATCAAATGAGTTATGCACAAAACAATGTGTAAATGAGCTCAGCAGAGTTTTCTTGAGAAATTATGAATTGGAGGGTCTCTCGATGTTTTTATACTGCATTGTCCATGCATTTGATCTTTGAAAATAAAAAGTGGGAAGGCTTTGGCCTAATGTACAAAACAGCACTCATTATTGACTTCTTCCTAGGGGTTTCAAAAAATAAATCTTGATGTTAGTAGTAATCAATGCTGCAGTTCATTTCATGATGTAAAATTATTCTCAGCTTCTCCGCTGGCTTTCCTTAACTTTCGATTAGATCTTGCTTCGCTTTTTCTATTTGCCACGCCATCAGACGCTCAAAACCAATCCTCCTGGTTCGTTCCTTATATTTTGTGAACCAAAAATTGATGAATTCACAACGACCGTAAGACAGCGGAATGACATTGACAAGGGTTCTGTCGAAGTCTTCCTAGCTGTAGTTTTTTTATCAAAAATTCCTACTACTTCGAGGCTCTCGTGCCCTTAATATCAGTCTGGTTAAAATCCCACCAACTTTCAATCCATCACGAAAAATGTCATCTGCGTACCCGACTAGGCCCGAATTATTGAGTTTATAAATTGGTAGAATTCGTGGAAACCACGAATGGAAATAATAGAGGAGCATTTTACCAGTTATCCCCGTGCTGATGAATTTTATTACTTCTCTCATCATCACATCACAGGTTTTCGATCCGAGGATTGGTTTTTGGAATTTCTCAACCAATCAACCAATTTTACCAATCTTTCATTCCTTCATAGCTACTTGGATCATCATTTCCCATTACCAGTTTCTGGTAGTTCCTCTTAGCCCTTCCTTTGTAATTTTCCCTTCATTTACTGTATGTAGTAGAGAGGGTACCTTCCATAAGTAATCCTTTTATTTTCTAGTAATTTATAAAACATATTTGCGTAAACATTTAAAATTCTTCCAAGTATTGTCTTTGGGCACCTACACATTTTTTCCAGCGACTACCATATACGGGTCCTGGAAGGCGTCCTCAGGGATCTCTCGCAGGGTCTTCGTCACGGCTGATTGGTTCTCTTCTATGGACGAAAACGGGATTCCTTTCAGGGACGCCTTAATCCGAGAGGGAACAAAAAGTAGTCATGCTAGGGCGGCGTCAAGACTATAAGGGGGGTGGGGCAACGTTGGCACCTGGTGTTTGGTCAGGAATTCGCGAACTCGTAACGCGTTGTGAGAAGGCGCGTTTTCGTGATGGAATTGCCAGGTAGCGGAGATGTCTTTTCTTGTTCTGATGACCCTTTTTCGGAGTCTCTCCAGCACATCCACGTTGTAAACAGCGTTAACTCTCTGTTCTTGAGGAAAAAACTCAGTCACTCAGTCACAAACAAAGTGGTATGGACCAGTTCTTTACTGTCGAAAAAGACAATGGGCATTCTTTTCACTTTTGATTTGCTCATTTTTTTGGGCTTGGTGGACTGGTCGGTATGCCACTCAGACCTTAGGCGTTTTGTTTTTGGGTAGTGTTCAAAAACCCCCGTTTCGTTACCATTGATGAAGTTGTCCAAAAATCAGGTTCATTAAAAAAAACAGTTTCTGGCGTTGGTAATTTTCGTAAAAAACAGCTTTGCTTTTCCACTGAAAATTTTAAGTGGATAAGCAAAGTTGTTTGTTTTCAAATATTATCAATCAGGTTCATTATCAATGCGTCGCAAAATTTCATTTGAAATTTGTACTCGGTTGATTTTTTGTCGTTTTTGTAAGACGGTTGGGGTGCAGAGGTTTACAATAACTATCGTCCTGCCGCTTACGTAGCTTGTAGAGTATTAAAATCGGTTTTGAAGCAAAATTTAGCGTCCCCTCCAGCTACTCCAAGTAGTTCGATCCCACTCCAACTAATAGGAGCGGCGCAGGAAATTTAATTGCATTTCTTTTGGAACCTGAACTTTATCATTCATACTTTTTGTACGCTGAAGCTATTTTCCTTAAACTATTAATTTTTAAAACCATTAATTATACCATATTCTATTACCACTTTACTTTCTGCATGCCTGAATCACAAAAGCAAATCTAGGCAAATACTTGCCTTCGGTTCAAATTTTAGTAGTGCAACTAGTGTTCAAAATAATATCAGGTTACCAATTTAAATTTTAGAATTTCCACTTACTTGGTACTTTTTTCATATATTCAGGCTATTATTTTCTCAGCCGCCTGGATAACGACTTCCTGCTCTCGTTGTTAAACTTGGATGTAGAATTTGATGAGAAATTCTATGACAAGAACGAGCGGAATATATCTCAAATTTGTGATGCGTAATTGTAAACGTCAAGAATTAAGCCAAAACTACAGCCTTAATTTCTGCAGGTGATGCATTCACATTTAGCCAGCCACATCACCTAGTTCCGCAAAAATCTTGGCTCGTAAGAGGTATCTCCCGTTCTTGGAACGCTCTTTGAGTATTTTCCAAATGGGGCATGAGTGCCAAGTGAAAGAAGCCCAAGATCCTCTAATAATTGATGCAAAGTTTTCGATGAAATATAAAAGATGTAAAGATGAGTAAGGAATCATTCATGCGCATAAAGTAGAGTCAAGTTGCCAATTCGAAGAGAAGGAGAATTTTAAGGGGAGCATAAATTTTAGCAACCAAAATCCTTCATTTCTATGTGAAAGTTTGAAATACTTGAATATATTTTGGCGATATTTATTCATGTTAGTTTATTGAGCCAGAAATTCAACTAGTGGATTTTTTTAAAATTTAAGATGGGATAAGAATAAAGTAATCGGACGTAACATCAGTGTAAACGTAAAGCCATTACGAGTGCTCCGTTTGAATCTTCCTGAACTTCAAGCCTCAAATTGAAAATGTTTTCTTGATTGTTGTTTTTTTTTGACGATGTCGCTTTGATTTGTCGTAATCTCCGACTGAAAGAAAGGAATTGACTCGGTTCTTTTGATGCCCAAACCTGCCGGTTAACCTGATGATTTTAAATTTGTATATCGGCTTCTCTTTTAGTTTTCTCACATGGCTATCCTGTTTTCATTTAATATACGTCAATTTCAGCAACAGTTTCAATGGAGAATTTCCTAAGTTATAATACTCCATCGGCACAACGGCTGCTCATAGTTTGGGTAAAAACTTAGGAAATCACCAATTCTTAATAGGAAAAAATATTCCATTTGTCCTTTCCATGTGATTTTTAGGAAAGTTTAGGCTGATGTTAACATAATTTAACCACTATAAAACTTACTAAAAGTGTAAATAGGCATTTGCGATATTCATTGTATTAGTGGTAACAGTTGAGATGACAGAGGGCAATAAGAAATAATTTTCTTTTCCCGTAAAATAAATTAAATGTGTGGAAAACTTGATCCGTAATTTTTCATTTCTCTTTCATGAATATTTGCATAAATATTACCTAAATTTTCTCATTTAATACGTGAGTGATATTGCTAAAAATTCATCACTCTGGCCACCATTGTGTAGCGCTGAACTCATAATTCAAGAGATGAGGAGTGAAATTTTGTTGTGGGGAAACAAAAGCGATCTCTTGCGTGAGCGTAGGGAATGCCATCACATTTCATATTTCCATTATTCTTTCTGTTAGCGCAAGAAATGAAGCTCGGGATGTAGGAAGCATTTCGTGTAAAAATGTGACCTTGTACAAGTAATACACAATTGTATTACTTGTACAAGTAATACATAATTTTTTGTCGGCTCGTGTATCATTATTTTTCATTATTTAAGTCTTTTTGAGTTTTATATAATTACATAATGTAACTGCGTGGTTTACAGTTATTCTAATGGTCGGTTGACGTATATGGTTTTAATATATTAAAGTGTCAGTGCACGTAATTCTGCATAGTTCTATAAAATACTTATGGTCAGGAGGCGTTCTATTAAAATTATGTACGCGATATTTTTGGATTGTTTCCTCATTCGGACAACAGTGTTTTCTTTTCTTCATGGTCAGACATCCCCATGGGAGTCCTAATCATATTTCGGAGAATCTGGATACTCACATTTCCTCAACGTATTAAATATTTTGTTAAATATGCATTAAAATATTCGTCACAGTCGTTATAAGAACTATTAGATAACTCTTGCGCAATTTGTGTCCAAAAACGTAGGAAACATCACATGTATCAATTGGACTACTCGGAAAGTATTGTATCCAAAATTAATTATCACCCAAATGGCTCGTTAAATAACTATCCTATACTCACTATATATGCCCTCGTGAGAGTTTGACGAGTGAGATTCATATGACTAGTGTAAGTTGTCAAAAAAAGAGTAACGCACATGAAACTTAAAGTCCCTCATCAACAAACGCCTCTAATAATCGCCAGTTAGAAACAAATGGAGATGGCCATAGTTTCACAAGATTCATAGCATTTCTACATAAGACGCCCAATTGAATGCATAACGAAATGATTAAGAAAGCGAGAAGGAAAAAAATCAAATAAAGTTGATCCTGGGCCGGAGTGACATTCAGGTATATGTAGAAACCGCAAGTTGCCGCTGAAAATTTCCGCATGAAAATACTCGTCATCTATTAAGAAAGGTGTCTTTTTGAAACTCCCTGGCTGCGGACTTAATCCACCCGTTAAACCCCCTTGTGGCGGCTGGCGGGGTATTGTGTATATGTAAATGAATCACCGAAGGAACACTTCAGTTTACTCCTTTCATTTTTAATTTATTCCTTGCGCTTTTATCAGTTTATTTTTACGATTCAGGTGGTGATACATACTTACCAGCAGTGCATTTAAGTCGTCATAATCATCATTATTGCAATCCTACGATTAGTGTCCTGTCACCCTCCGTTCTTCTCTATTTAGCGATAATTCCCTCGCCCCCTTAATGATTTTCTATTATACCTTCTTTTACTTGCAAATTTGTTCAGTGCATTTGTCTCTAGGCCATCCTCGCAGGATCATCTTTTTCCTATTTTAATCTATTATGTTTCTAACTAATCTTCTGGAGGGAATACGAAACCGCGTTCGCATTTCGGTTATTCTGGAGGTTCTAGAGGAATGTTGAGTTCGGGGAATTAAATTTCAGCGAGATCTACTCTCCACGGGTCCCCTGTGGCTGCGCTGAGGCAATTCAACAAAAAATTTGCGATCGTGCTATTGGGGAAATATTTCTCTGAGCTATCGCTCAAAAGAAATACGGAAAAATCTTCCGTCATCATAATCTTTTCACTGCGCTGGCTCTAATCCAAGTGTGGAGGTTATCACCGTACCCCTTCCATTTAACAAAATATGCTAGATTTTTCCTCTTCCCTCTTCGGTTTTAAAAATATTCTCGATTTGAAATTCAGTAACTGAAGAGACTAAGGTCTTGGAGAGTTCCTCATAGTAAAAAGATCCCTTTATGCGTTCACCATTCAGATCCTATAATTTATAGGTGTGAATTGGCGTTTTATCAAATTTCCAAACTTTAAAAATCTCACCGGAAAATTTTGCTCGTGAATTTTTCCCATGGAGGATCGTGGGCCTCTGGTTTGAAGTTGAGTGGAAGACATAAACCAGAGACTTTGGCGATTCTGCTTGGACATTGTAGCCTCCTTTGTCGACCTATGGCCAACCCTCCGATCGTGCAGGACACCCCTAAACCGTCTGGGGTCCATTACACGGCGACATCGGCGATTAAGGTAGTGACTAGAATACTCGACCACTGTAGAACTTTTTTAGGATACAGAGTAAGTCATTCAGTGGGTTGCTAATATTTGAGGCTAGCGCAGAAAAAATCATTAATAAACATATAAAAGAAACGGACAACACTGAAATTGATGTGAAAAGACATTTGGCACGTCCTTCTCCACAAACACGTCCTAAATTACAGTCGGACATAAACTCCGGCGTCATTCAAAATAAAAATAATCTATCTATCCTTGTCCTTTGTTACAGAAACCCTAAAATTAAAACAGCGAATCTCAAGCACTTATTTTAAAGTTATTCCGCTGATATTGTGTTACGTACAGTTAATTGGCTATGTGATGATAGATATGATTAAGTAATTTTTCCAAAGATTTCACGGTTTACCGACACGATAGAGGTAAAAGATCCGGAAGAAGAGTTTTCGTTTTTCAACCAAGCATTAACTGATGCTATTTCTATGCACCTTCAGACTCAAATGTTAAAACAAGCCCTGAATGAACAAATGTAAAAATTTACACGAAAAAAAATAAAAGTACCAATATAATTGGAGGTGACTTTAACCTCCATGATATCGATTGGGCCAGGAATAGCGTTAAATCTTAGATCAGCGATCGCAAATCACGTAATTCCTTATTAAAATTGGTTCAAAGAAACTCCCTCCATCATTCAGTGCGCAAGATCACCCGTAGGAAGAACATATTGGACCATTTTTTTTTAAACACTAGAACGTATTATGAGTGCATTAAATGAGGAGAGTGGATCAAATGAGTGATCATAAATCCTATATATCATCTTCATCGTTAACATAAACAAAGATTGCTTCACCAAAAGGAAAAATTTTAATTCCCCTAAAGCAGTCATTGAAACTTATGTCAATCAATTGAACTCTTCATCACCCGAGTTCAAAACGCGCTTAATTCGTGCCAATGTGGAAGAAAGTTAGACGCAATTTGTCAATATTATGCAAAAATGCATCACAGATTTCATCCCTACCTATCCCTATCCCTATCATCAAGTACGTTAAAGTAACTCACGACCTCAGATGGTACAATAAAGGAGTTGGAAAAGCCATTCGAAGGTAAAGAACCTTACACTCTAGGGTAAAGGAAGCAGGCGGGAACATATCACCCTCGTAGAGTAAACAGTTATTAAACAAGTATAAATTCTCTAAAACTGAAACCAAAACACAATTACGTAGCGCCTTATAAGACTTAAAACGTAAAATACTATACGAGTATGTGGACACCAACATTAAAGGGTTCTGGTCATTTTTTAGGGAAGTAAAAGGGGGTAGGCACACCGTGGTTTGCTTAAAAGGTTACATGTATAACAATGTCACTCATACTGATATTGATGGAAAAGATAATATTCTAAATATATTATTCAACACGGATTCATGAAAAAAAG
This sequence comes from Hetaerina titia, assembly GCA_037158775.1. Taxonomy (NCBI): domain Eukaryota; kingdom Metazoa; phylum Arthropoda; class Insecta; order Odonata; family Calopterygidae; genus Hetaerina; species Hetaerina titia. Next base: position 75,972,489 of record CM073769.1, on the reverse strand, counting down.
CTCATGCAGACCAAATTATTATTATCCACATGTGACTGAGTTATGTCGGACGAAAGTGGTAGGCAAGTGGATACGATCTTTTAGATTTTCAAAAGGTATTTGATAAGGTTCCCTATGGTAAATTTATTCATAAATTATAGGTCACAAATATAAACAAGGACGCAATAAATTGAGTAGAAGACTTTCTTTCAAAGCGGGAACATATTGTAGTTCTTGAAAGCTCTAATTCCGACAGTGTACGAGTGACCTCGGCGGAGAGTTTAAACGAGACCGTACGAGCTGTCAAGACGAGCATCGCATTGGTCAACCAAATGAGGTGCCGACTCCAGAAACGGTGAAGAAAATTCACATTGTAGGCATTTCAAAAAGTGCGGTACATCGCATATTAACTGAAAATTTGTGTATGAGAAACCTGTGTGCAAAATGGGTGCCGCGTTTGCTAACACTCGAGCAAAACCAGAGTCGTGAAGATGTTTCGAATGAGTGTTTGGCAAAGATTCACAGTAACAAAGCAGAAATTTTGCGCCATTTAAAACCATGGATTAAACATGGGTTATTACTTCACACTCTAGGATTAAGATCAATTACAATGAAAGATTTTAAAGGGAGAACCGGCTCCAAAGAAGGCGAAGACTGTTTCATCTGCAGGATCATCCTGTCCAGGTCATCCTGTCGATTTTTTATAGATGCGCGTGGGATGATTTTCATTGACCATCTTGAAAAATGAAAAAGCATCAACGACGAGTATTATTCAAACTAATTGCAACGTTTGAGCGAAGAAATCAAGCAAAAGCGGCCGTATTTGGCTAAGAAGAAAGCGCCGTTTCATCAAGACAATGCACCAGCTCGCTAATCCGTTATTGCAATGGCCAAAATTCATGAATTCAAATTTGAATTACTACCTCATGCACCCTATTTGCCAGATTTATCTCCCTCGGATTGTTTTCTGTTCGCAAACTTGAAAAAAAAGGCTCGGTAGTCAAAGATTTTCCAACCCTGAAAAAGTGATGTCGGTAGTTAATGGTTATTTTGAGGAGCAAGATAATTCTTATTATAAAAAGGGTATCGAATTTTCAAGCAACTGCGGGAGATGCCGCAACAGTAAATTTTAACGGAGTCATCCACTAACATGCATTTCAATGCAACACTGCAATTGACCGGTCAAGGCGAATGATTTTGTTGACTATGAAATTGTTGCATTTGTATCGAATTTATTGAACATCGCTGGGAAAAGTGTACAGTGCTGAAAGTAGATAAATGCTAAAAAAGAGATACTTTTTTTTCAAAAATTTTAGTGGATTTTTCTTTGGATCGGGTACTTCTGGGACCACCCTCGTATCAAGACAATTTTCAGATCCGCTTTAAAGAATCTCGACTTCATTAAACGGGTGGTGGGGAAATGTAATGAGATAGTTTATGAGAGGGTTTATTTTGCTCTAGTTAGATCTGATTTGGAATATGCCGCTAGTATTTAGGATCCATGGAAGAAAATCTGGTAAAAAAATTAGATAAAGTCCAGAGAAAATCCGCCAGATTCGTTAAAAATTGTTATATTAAGAACACATGTGTGACAGGTCTCTTAGTGGATTTAGACTGGGACCCACTTGAGTTGCGAAAAGACCAAGCGACACTTAGACTTTTATAAAGGTTCAGAACAAACGAGTTAAGCGATGAAAATAAAGGAATTATAATGTCCCCACACTAGTTAGGTAAATCAGACTACAAGGATAAAATAAGGGAGATAGATTCCAATATAGGTAGATTCCAATACTCATTCTTTCCCCAAACAATCATAAATCATAATAGTAAGAAACTGAAGTTACTGTAGAAACATTAAAAATATTTAATTTATAAGTCGGAACCAAATTAAACATTGCAAAGATATCAGGTAAATATTTTAGGTACGTGTGTATGTTAGTTGGTTGTTTGTTTGCATTTGTGTGGGTTGTAAGGGTTTTTGCTTAAAAGTACGTACTCAATGTTTTGTTTTTGGATAGTATACATTTGTGGTTTTTGCATCGATTTTTTCTTAATCACGGGTGTTGCCCTAACACCCCCCGCCATATGGCCTTGCGGAGACTTTCGGGGTATTAAGTAGATTTAATTGTAGAAGCTTCTCCTTCCATCTTTCGTCTCTTTTTTGGGGGGGATCCTCTCGCTACCTGCAGCTTTGGGTCACATTCCCAAGTTGTGTCCTTGGTGGAGGAGAGCTGTGTATGTTGCATGTCCATGCGGTAGTAGAATTTCGCCGTTTTACTTTTCAAATTCTAGCTTGCACGTTATTTGTTAATTTTTTTACTGGGTCCTGAGGGGCAATGGTTTGTTAGTTGATAGTATATGCATTTGCTTGGGTGTAAGTTGAATGGTTTTTGCATGAAAGTATACACGAATGTAGGTATAGATTTGCATGGATATGTTGATTTTGCATGTGGTTTTGTTCTCTTTTACGGGTGATGACCTAACACCCTCCTCCAAACGCCCTTGCGGCGGCTTGCGGGGTATTATGTAGACGTAGATGTCAAATGTTATTAGTAGAAGTAAAATCAAACCCCCAATAATCTAATGAGGACTACATGTACACACTGACAGAATTTCATGGGAAGGAAAAAAGTATACAATATACACAATCGAATAGATCAAAATTCATTTTGATTATGCCCAAAAAAATACTTCATAATCGTAGTTCATTGTGGTAGCTAAAAATTTGGTTAAGTTGTTCGGGGAAATTTCCAGTGGGAATAGGTTAAGTATAATTAACACCAGGTTTAAACACCACAACAAACTAAGTTTCGTGGACAACATTCTTCGAGATAAGTGAAGTTATCCGCGAAAATATACAGTTTTTGATATTCTAGGAACAGTTTACCAATGTCTCTATATCTTACAGAGGGAACCGATATAAAATAAATGATAAGAAATCAAGACAATTTTTATTCGTTTATGTTCAAAATAGATAAACATCGATGGATAGAATTAGGTGATTTTTCGTCAACGTTATGATATTCTAAATTTAGTTTAAATTGACCTTTACTAAGCTTTGAATACATTTCTTTTTATCTTCTTAAGTATCCAACTTTTCCATTTTCCCTCTCCAATTCACTGATTCATGTTCCAATCCAGTTTATGTGATTCATCTCGTCTTTCTCGTTTCTCCTTCCCAAGCATCTGTCGCCCTTCTCTCCCAGGAACAACTGACGCATTTCTCTTCCATCTAGTGGCATACAGCTCCTCGTAAACGTCTCTCATTTTATTAAGGCTTCCTTTCTTTTTGCCTTCATTCCCTCACCCTTTCTCTTATTCCCCCCCCCTTCCACACCATCCCTGCCGCTCTTCCCTTTGTCCCTTCGCCCTGCTCTTTCCCCATTATTTCCCCATAATACCCTCCCTAACTAATTCACTGCCTCCTCTCCCTTCATTTTTGTCCCTCATCCATCTTTTCTCTCGTCTCTCACCTCTCACGTGCCCTTCCCTCGCTTTCTCTCTTCCCCGAGTTCTCTCATTCTGCTCTGCGTCCCTCCTTACACCCAGCTCCGGCCTTACCGGATAGTGAAGGAACAGCGGTCCGTAAAAAAAAATGATGGAACTCGTTTGGCTGGATATAAGTCGGTTACTCTGCTAGGGTCGAGCAATACCCCCAAAAATGGGGAAGGGTGGAGATAAATTACACAGGCCAACGGTGTTTTTGGTGCCGGAGCTTTTAATGTTGATTTAAAGAACAATTGGGGTGCTGAATCCAATTATGACACTGGTTTTTCCCTATCAGCTATAGTTTTCTAGATATAGATATGTTGTTACTTACCTAAAAAAATCTTCTACATGATGATATGGGAATATTATATTAATAATTATCTCATTGGCCTACAATATAGAAATATACATAAAACTTATTGACAGTTTATTGAAAATAAAAGGAACACCGCAGAGTGGTTATAAATTAGCATACTTATAGATTTATTTAACTTTGAAAATTATTTTCCGGAATATAGCAAATATTAAAACAACTAATCGTAAGATGTGCCATATCTAAAAAAGTAGAGCTGTTAAATAAAAACGGATTTCATATTTGGATTCAGCTCTACAAGTATAGTTAAAATCATCACAAAGATTCCCGGCACCAAAAACAAATTTTTTTTGTAGGCCTGTGTTATCTGTTTTGGCTCTTGAAATAGGCTACAAAATGCAACTTTCATCGGGAGGGAGAATAAGTCAAGTTCCCGCACTAGTTCCATCTATCTATTCCCCGGAAATTTAGGCCATGGTTGCGTGAAGATCAAGGGACACGGTTGATTCCTGGCCCGACTGAACGGACTAAAATCTGCCTTCTTGGAACGTTACCATACACGGCAATTGTGTTCCCTGAACGACCTTCACTCCGATCTCTGGGGCCATCCTCGCACCAGCCCGTCCTATGCACGTCACGTCCCTTTGTTCTCGCCTGACGTGCGCCTTAATGTCTCCAAACCCTTTGGTATAACCTTCATCGCCTGTCTCTGTTCCCCAGAGTGCGCGCTCATATACCCATCGTCGAATTGTATTCCGTTAATTTCGCGTGAAAACGTGGACTTCGGCAAGCAACCGACCAGCTACTGTTGCCATAGTAAAATATTGGGAGCGGAAAGCGTTTCTCTCAGAATTCAACGCGCCACAGTAATTAATCTTAAGGGTTGGTTGGTGAACTTTTACAAATTTGGGGAGTGCGGAGAGTGGGTTTGGGAGAAGCTGTGTTGTGGGGTATGTCGGCTCCGTTTCCTGCACCACCTGCCACTTCCGAGTAAGCTCTCCGCAGGATTCAGTGGCAAGATTCAAGTCTTGGATTTCGGACACGCAAACCATTGCTTCGAAGTCACGCAAAGTAAACTGCGACAATCTCGGTAACATTTCATTCGTGGGATTGATTATTTGTGGTCAAAGTTTATCCTAAGAGAGTGAATCGCGAGTAAAAATTTGCATTTATTAAGTTCAGGTTTGACAACGCTAGGAATCATATTTTAGTCTCACTTGGATTTATTTGAACTTACTCAGACTGCAAATATTAGTTCCCATGGTTGGTCAATTCTACATAAAACATTGTTTCTCTCTCTGTAGGGAATTCTCCGTGCTCTAAGGTATTCGTTTCCTTAATTGCTTATCTCGAGGTGTAGCAATGAAAACAAGAGGTCAATCCATCCTAGTCTTAATGAATATGACTCAGTACTCCGACTGGAGATTAACGTCTTCTTGGTCTCTAACCTCCTTCCAGTCTCTCCACCTCTTACATTCTCCGTTTCCCATCAGAGAGGGACTCCTGTGGTGGGCGGCAAACCTGTCCGGCGGCGACGTAGCATCATCGTCCCACTCTCAGCAACGCAGCTATGTGGTAAAGGATTTCAAAATATTTTTGGATATAGGAGCGAAAGGGAATGATAGAATTTGACTGAGAGTGTGTGCGGGATTACACACTAGTCCGTCGTCCACCCCTCGGCTACCTATTCCTTCTTGTGCGCAGTGCAGTGCCAAACGCAGTGCATCCAATCCTCCAACGCGCGGATTATGATGATCTGTAGAAAGAATCATTAGAATGAATGATCGAGATAGTGAGCTGGGACTCGGGTTTTGTCAAAATAATGTATTTAGATCTAGACAAAAGTAAAATTATCTAATCGAGTGAGCGAGACCGTAATATGTGAAGGGTTCTAAAATAAACTAGTTAAGTGGAAACTTCAACAAGTAGAAGATTTTAACTTCGTCTGACGTCAGCCACCAGTGATGGAAGGTAAAACGTTGCAAGCAAAATAAGACATTTTTAACAGCAGAAATCTGGTTTTGGGCGGCGGGAAACGGTTCAGAAACGTGCAGAGATGTTTATTGGATTTGAAACCGTGGTTACTGTGGCATCTGATGTGATAAAAGGTTATACATGCTGGAAATGTGGTGTCACTCAGGTTTGATGACGGCAATGTATTGAAGCTATGCGTAAGTGTGTGGTAAAGAGAAGTGTTGAAAAATGGGAACAAAAAGTATTCCTTTTCCTATCATCACTAAAATTCCATATTTCCGGAGGAACAATAGTGGACTGAGGATAATGATCCCAATATTAGTGTATAGAACTTTAGAGAATGAATTTTGAGAAGCAAGTGATGGAAGACGTCAGTGCGAAGAATGAACAATGTTTGTAGAAATTGTCAGAGAGTAAGTTAGCTGGTAAAAACCAATAGGATATTACTGGTTTCTAGGAAATGTAATGAGAGTGGTATAACCAGGGATAACTTGAAAATAATACTGCTGAAAAATTTGTAATCGCCAGTTTAAAGTTACTTGAATATGTTTTTCCAGGTATTCCGTAATTTCGTTTTAATTTGGGGGAAAGACGTTTAGCCATATCCGCTGCAGGTGGCTTTATCCTGGGCTAAGGACGACGTTGCATGCAATGAAAGGAACGTCCTTTCAAGGAACATGACGCACAATTGGAATTTGGTTAACGTTGATCAGGTAAAAATGAAATACTGTATTTTCTAACGTCTTTAGAACGGGGTGTAAAATCATTGTCCATCGTCGACACCGAATCGAAACGTTTAAAAGTTATGGATTCCTTGTACGTTACCTGATGAATCGGGCATCCCTCTTTGGTCCACATACCGTAAGAATAACACATGCACTACATTAATTGTATATTACATTTAATATCCCTGTTGTTTCAACATTCTTCCGAATATCTTTTTTGGTGTATTTCTATGTTAAAAAACCATCAAAATTTGGACATGAGTATCTTAACATTTTATGTATATTTATGGTGACAGGAAGGGAGGATCTCATATGAACACTCCGTTGAAGAATTCTGTGCCTTTCGGGTTTTTCTTTCAGGCTTCTTTCACACAAACTTTATCTCTACCATTCGCCATTCTCCCATATCTCACTTTCCTCCTCAGCGTCCCTTTCCAGATTCTCGTGGACATGAAAAGGAATCATGTACTCCTCGTTTCGCCTTCGGCTGTTTCTTATGTTGCCGTTCCTTTCCTCTTACCTACTCCCATGGGTAGGGCATCTTTGTGTATATATTCATCCGGTGACAAAGGGGCTCCTATCTTTAAACCTCCAAATGATTTTTATCTCTTATTCTTTTATATCTACCTTTCTTCACATCTATACCTACCTATATATTCCTGTGAGTACATATCATACAAACATGGGTTTTTGGGTAAAAATATAAATATAGTATATGTGTAATATATATATATATATATATGTAAATACTATATGTTTATTTATATTTACATATAAATATATATAAATATATATATATATATAATAAACATATATATAATAAACATATATATAAATAAACATATTATATATATATATATATTTACAATAAATTGAGACGGGCCACAAATAAAACGAAAGACGCATGGTGGAAAGAGCAATGCAGGGCTATGGAAAGTTTACAGAGGAAGGGTGAATTTGGTGCGCTCTACAGCACCATATAAATTTTATCCCTTATATAATATGTATATGACAATTGGATAAATGGAAGAAGGGGCTATTAGGTCTAAATTTCGCCCAGATAAATTCATTCTATCTATCTATCTACAGCAAGGTTAAGTTATTATTGGGAAGTAAGAAGGGAAGAGCCTACCTTCCCGAGTGTCTTATCTGCTCCTTCGATTTCTATCCTACCTACCCCACCCTTTCCCACCCCCACCACCATGAAACGGCGTCCAATTTTCTAAATGTAATTGCTCGCGAGAAAATCATCCTCTGCCGATCCCTTCCCTCTTCCTCCTGTCCCTCTTCCCCCTCCGCCCACTTGACGCTCTCCGGGGACGCTAAATGTTGATACAACTCCTCCTACTTTGTCCACTGTACGCCTCCTGGGGGAAGTACGTCGCCGCAGGTTGTTACTGGGGTCAGTGAAAGTAATAAGCGTGTTTACTCGTCAATTAAGGGCGAAACAAGTAAAGGCCTCCACGAGACGTCATCGGCAACCAGTCACCAACATAGAAGAGTCAACGAAGTCAAATTGATATTTGTTCATTATGGATGTTAAAGAATATCAGTGGCAAAAATTAGTTTTGTTTACTCTTCATAGTGATGCATTTTATTAAATGTATCATTTTTTATTTCTACTTATTTCATTACACCAAATTTTGTCTAATTGTAAAAATATTTAAGACATGAATTAACGGGTATGATGGGGGTACGGTCAATGACAGATTTTCAAACAATTTTCGGGATGTACTAAGTACCGATAATTGTCCACTACACCGGATTATATTCGACACCCGAGTCCTTTGTTTATTGCAGAGATTCCTTAGAGTATATTGATACATGAGTATTTGTAGGGTTGCAAAAACAAGGTATTTAGGTTACTATATTTCAAAACAGAGTCCCCAAATGGACCACTATTTTGCTGCAGTCGTCCATATGTTCCTATCTTTGGTTTCCCCTTAAAAAACGACCCGTTAAGTGCTTTTTGAACATGTTTAAGTATTTAGAACTTGTTTCTTGTCCTTACTCTGTATTATGAGGAATTACCGTAAAATTATTTAATTTGTTTGGAGCCGTTCAGAACAGCACTTCTCGACACACAGGAAGGTAAAATTGTGATCATCAATGTTTTACGAGAACCTGCATCACAAATCCCTTTTTTCTGGATATAGACGCATAATTTCCGAGCTCTACCTGCCTCTTGTCGAGTAAGGACTTTAAGATCGAGTGGTATGTGTGTTTTCATTTTGCATTTGTGGGGGTTGTAAGGGTTTTTGTATAAATGTATACCATTTTTGTTTGAGGATAGTAAAAATTTATGGCTTTCGGGATTTTTTTTCTTAATTGCGAGTGGTACTCCAATATCCTCCGTCACACGCCCTTACGACGGCTTGCGGGGTACTAAGTTAATTTAGATATAGAAGCAGACCGTTAAACCCAGCTGTACACCCTCGATACCTTGAACACGCTTCTCTTCGGAGCTCAGTGTCTTAAGGAAACGGAGGACCTCCTCGGATCCACGGTCCGTAGCGTCGTTGGTGCTCACATGGGTCGCAACCTTCAGCCAAGAGCACTTCGTGCCCCTGACCGCCGCGCCGCCTCTATCCTCTTCGTCACCTGAGGAACTCCTCCACCTGGTATACACCGCCTTATGTGTATCAAGTGGATGTGTTCATATCCCAGCGAATAGGTGTACATTTAACGCCGTTGGTGTTGCTTTCACAAATATGACGGTGACGAAGGGAGAGTACTCCGTACATACAACTGTACAACCGATTTTTAACTGTAAATTATGGTATTATTGAATATCTTTTTTTTGTCCAATGTATTTAAAGCGTGTTTTTTTCCGGATAATAAACAAGTCAACATTCACCATTATAATCTCTAGTCTTTCCATTTGGAATACAAATATTCTTAATATTCCCATTTCAATAGAAAATTTATAAATAACCCTTATGTTGACAATCAGGAAAGATGGTTGGAAGATTTACATCTACAACCGGTCCTTAAAACTCTCATTGACAAGACAACGAATTATTAAAAAGTTAATTTCTCATCCACTGGCTGTCAAAGTATAATTTATTAATATCAAAAGCGTGGGGTAAATCATGTTGGTGCTCAACCTGGGTGATAAAAACATTAGAGAAGTTAACGGGGTGTTTTTTTTCTGCGAGGAAATAGAGTTGTTTCGCTTCCAGACCCAACCATAAACAGCAGGCTGCAAACTTTGATTTGGGTCAAATCGTTACTCACACATTACCCCATGATATGTTTCTACGACCGGTAATGCGTCTAGAGAATTACTCTTAATGCCTCCACTTTTTTTCGATTTACCGGCCCATTAACCACCAGATAGTAGGACCTGGAGAATGGGATTATGAAGCGTAGTTATCCAATTTATAAAATAGAGATCTTTCACCAAAAAATCCTTTCATTTTCATCTACATGACTTAACAGCTCGCCTATTTTTTTGCTATCCTCTGACCCGATCATTGGAAGAGAATTGGAGAGAGACAGATGGCACGGGTGCGATCGCGATATTTATTTTCTCTTTCTGATTCTCTTTCTCTGGAAAGTTATTTAGGGGAAAGACATTTGTAGTTTATCTGAATCTAGAGGAAAATTCCTTTCGTTGTCTTTGATATATTTTTCTTTAGGTATATAGGGACAATGTTAAAAAAAATATTAACTTAGTTTTATGTAAATATTTTTAATGTACATAAAATGAACTTTTATTTCCCGGTTTTTTCTTTCATGCCTTAGGGGCATCCTTTTCATAAAAACAAGCTAAACTAAGTAGAATCATGCTAAAGAAAAATTTGCGGTTATGTATATTTCATCGCTTCATGCAAAACCGTGCTTAGTTCTTTGAACATAGGTAGTGTTCAGTGCCTTGGTTTGTCCAGGCACTACATTTCCAACCCATGTTTTCCATAATTCTGTTAACATTTTTACTACGTCTGCTCTCATTTGTACTAATATTACTCTGCCAATAACCTTTTCTAAGCTCATTGTCCATCTACTAAATTTTCCTATTCGATGGCTTCCTCAGATGGATTCTACACCTACGCTATTACTATTGCACATATAATATCCGCTTTCTTTTAACTCAGCTCGTAGAGGTCTAACATATACATTTGTATATATAGTCTTTCTCCATATCTTATGCATACTATCTTTTATATATCCCTTTCCCTACCTCCAATATCATCCTTATTTTCACGGTGGTTTTTTTTTGCTTATTCCTCGACCTTTCCATTGACACCAACTCTTTTGTGCTTGGATTTTGTTCGGTGACAACAATGACGAAGAGGCAAGGCGTCCTTGTGTGGAGTTCTTGTCTCTTTCCCTGCCTCTGTCTAACATGACACTAGGCCTCGTGGACCGAGTCCCGTGGTTAATAGGTGTAATTTTTTAATCTTTCAGCATCGTATTTTGGGGGAAATATTTTATGTGATTTCCAGGTTCCTTCCTTAACAACGTGTTTAAATAAACACTATCGCTGAAATGGCCACCCCACTACGGCCAGGATTCTATGCAACCTGAATAACAGACGCTGCGAGGGCTAACTTCTTATACCCTTCGACCTATCTGACATTTGTGATCGCACCAGGAGAAATTAACATTTCTTTCGTCTGTACAGCTCACTGGGTCATAGGAGCAAGTAAGTTCTTTACCATGTTACGGTTGTAGTCCATTAGGAGGGACTCAATAATGGTCAAGTAATTCAAACTTATTAATATATATTTGCATTAGAAATATATGACATTGCGTGAAAATTAGAGCCGACTCCTTCCACCACATCACGTCAAAGATAGCTAACGTTCTATAATATGATAGTGTGGAGGTGTATTTCAGCTAAAAGGGCTAAGGGGTAATGTCCCCGCATCCCGATTCGCACCTTCGTCGTCACCTGAAATCAAGCCAAGCAAGGTTCGTTCTTTCCTCTCCTTTTCGTGATCGCATATCGGCCGGGTAGTGCCAGAGACAATTGGACGCCGTCGTCGACCCAACAACTCTTCTCATACTCCATCGTCCCCTGCTCTTCTTCATCCGTATTTTCTCGCTCCCCTATAATTTTCTCCAGGAGAAGGGTCTCATCTCCCTTCCTTCCTTCCCATCTTCGCTCTTTCCATGGGTTCGCTCCAAGTTTCCATGCCCGCTCCTTCCCTTCTCCTGCCATCCTCCTTATCTCCCGGCGAAAACCTCCGAAAGCCTTCTTCCTCTTTCTTCTGGCGAACTTCACTGCCGGCGACACACTTTCTCCTTCAAGAGGAGTTTATTTCTTCCCCACTCCCTTCCACCACATCCAATCCCTCCGTCCTCCTCTCTTCTAGATAAGTTGGTGGCGCGGTAATTTCCACGACCCTGCGAGTCCCTCGGGGGAAGAGGCCTCACCCACCACCTTCCTCCTGACCGCCGCATTGGGACCGCACCGCCCGCCCACATGAGGCAATCCTCCTTCCCCCAGCGATTCAATCCCCCTAACAGCATCACTCCGTTTCGAGGCGGCTCATCCCCGTCACTGTCACCGCCCCATCCTCGACCACTCCTCTTCGCTCTCCCGACCACCCCTCTCCAAACCCTTTCCCTTAAGGCCGGCAGAAAAGCCTAGACAAGCTGCCTTATCCCTTACTCTTGGGTTCCTGTCCGCCCGCCCCTTGCCTCCCGAATCCCTCCACTTCCCCTCTCATAACGTAAAATGGAATCCCCTTCCGCCACCTCTTCCCCCGTCCACGCTGTTTGAGCCCGGGGAAGCGAAAGACGAGCAATCCTACCGTATCTTTGCCCCCTGTCTCTCGACTCTCGGGATTTTGTCCTGCATCAACATGCACAAAATGCAGACTACACAACAGGGTATAGCAGAAGGTGCCGTCCTTAATGGTAAGGGATTGAGCAAGGGGAAGGATTTAAAGTGATATAATCCAGAGCAGGGACATATGAATGATACCCTAGATCATTACCATCAGTTGGTAAATGTGTTTTGAAATTACAAACTAATGTAAAAAATTCTTTTCTCCGAATAACTCCAATAAATACTAATCTGAAGAAAATTTTTATTTTATCAACATTTTTTAAGGTTCATGTAGCTTTATATTTTTTCATTCCCTATGTAACGAATAATATTTTCCACAAACACACAATACCCCGTAAGCCGCCGCAGAGGCGTATGGCGGGTAGTATTAGGTCACTACCCGGAATAGAAAACAAAACCACATGCAAAATAACATCAAAGATTGTTGGGAAAGTTGAGCGGAAATTGTTGATCTGAGGCCTGTCCTCTCATCGTGTCGGGTACCCCTTAACCGCTCCGGGGACCATTATACTGTGGAGGAATCGCAGTTTGTAGCGCAAAGGTTACACGAACACGTTTTGAGGGTTTAGCATAGTTTGTGGGCAAGAGCGCAGGTCATTTATTGGGATATATAAAGTAGAATTGAACGCTTTTTGTCATTTCAGATCAGGTTACGCCTCTCAGATCCCAAAAATAATAGAACAAGTAAGCACTTGCGTTAAAACAACATATGACCCACGTAGAATTATTAGAATCATTGGTGCCTCGATATTTATAAAAGACAGTAATAAAAGTGAATGAAAAACTAGTGTTTATAAATTTGTGCCTTTTCCATGCGGTTTTATTCTTAGTTACGGGTAGTGCATTAACACCGCCCGCCTCACGCCCTTGCGGCGGCTTGCAGGGTATTAAGTAGATTATTATTATTAGGTAATTTACCGGTTAAGGTAGGTTTTTAGATGGACACAACTATCAAATAAACATTTTGTAACTCCCCACCTAGAAAACTAATCTATATCAGGTCCCTCTTCATCTCGGTGTACTTCTTTCCTCCCTTCATCCCGTCCAACATCCCTATCCTGTTCCTGCCCTTACCTCGCTTGCCCAACATTCTCCCCTCTATTACCTTCTTCAACAACCCACTACCGCTCAATACGCCTTTCATCCATTTTTCCTGCCTCCATAGGATTTCTCTCAACAAACCCCTCTCCTCCCCCACCAACCCTAGTACTTCCTCATTCGTTTTCCTTTCGGTCCATTTCACCTTCTCCATTCTTCTCCATACCCACATTTCAAAAGCCTCCAATCTACGTCTATCCTCCTGCTTCAGCGACCACGTTTACGCGCCGTACGTAGCTACGCTCCATATCAGAGTTTTTACGAGCCTTGTCTTAAGCTCCCTACACAACGTCCCCGTCATCAACTCCCTCCTCCTTCAGAAAGCCTCCTTACCTAGCGCATTCTTCTCCTTACATCCCTACCACTTTGACCGTGCTGGTCCAACACACTTCCAAAATACATGAATTGTTCGACTTACTATATTTTTTCCCCTCCTATTTTAATGTTTAACTTAGCCTCTCTCTTTTTGGAAAATCGCATAACCTTTGTTTTCTTAATATTGATTCTCATCCCATATTTATCGCACTGAACCTCCAATTCACTCAGTAATGCTAGCAACCCCTTGGCTGATTGAGCAAATAATGCTTGGTCATCAGCAAACCTAACCGAATTTACCAATTCCCCTCCGACTTTCTTTCCTACCTCCAGTTCTCCCCATGCCTCTTTAATCATTTCCTCCACATATACGTTGAACAGCACCGGTGACAATGAGCAACCCTGCCTTGCACCTCTTCCTAACACTGCCCATCCGGACTCTCCGTTCCCCACTCGCACCTGAGCAGTCTGAGACATGCACAGGTTGCGGATCAGTCTCCTGTCCCTCCAATCCATTCCTATTTTCTACAGTACACGCATTAATTTTTCCCAATTTTCCCACTCTATCAAACGCTTTTTCGAAATCTACAAAACAGACAAAAACGTCCTGATTGTATTCTATATTCCTCACGATTAGTGATCTAATTACTGCAATGGCATCACGCGTACCTCTTCCTTTCCTAAACCCAAACTGATCATCCCCTAATTAATCATTTGCCTTACTCTCTATCATTTTGTTGATTATCCTGAGAATAACTTTAGCTGCGTGGGATATCAAACTTATTTTCCTGTAATCCTCACATGATATAGCCTTTGCCTTTTTTGGAATAGGAACTGACACAGATCTCACAAAATCTTCCGGCCAGATTTCTTCTCCATAGATACTACGAATTAGTCCGTGCAGGGCCTTCTTCACGCATTTTCTCAAACATTTCAACAGTTCTACAGGGATGTTGTCCACCCCCACGGCCTTATTAGCTTTCATCTCCTTTAATGCCCTTTCTATTTCATCGTCGAGTATGCCTGGACCTAAGCTATCTTCTTCTACGTCATATTCCTTTTCTATGTCTAACCTTGTCGGCCTAAGCTCTTTACCATACAGTGTTTCTATATATTCCTTCCATCTATCTTGGATTTTTTCCTGGTTCAACTATTATTTTACCCCACTTATCTTTAACTGTTAGCACAGATCTTGCCTTCTTACTACCCGATAATAACTTAATCTTGCTGTATAGAGCACCAATTTTACCATTCTTCTGTACACTTTCCATATCCTCGCATTGCGTTTTCCACCATTCTTCCTTTGCTTTATTTGTGGCCCTTCTCAATTTATTGTTTAACTCTTTGTACTTCATTTTGCCTAACTCTGTGTTTACATTTTTCCATCTTCTTCTGTCATCCATCTTTGCAATCATCTCATCCGTGACCCATGGTTTCCTTATTCTTTTCACGTTAACGGTTCCTCTAGTGTCTTTTGCTGCTTCCGATATCCCTTGCTTGATACATCCCCATTTTTCTTCGATTGTACTCAGTTCTTTACCGTCATCCATCATTTTCTCTACAGCCTGTTGATACTCCTTCCTATTTAATCCATTTAATGCTTCTACGTTCCATTTCCTAACCCGCCGCCCTTGCCTTATCTTCTTGAAACGAACATTACATTTCATAACAACTAAATTGTGGTCAGAGTGCGCATCCGCTCCTGGGAAACTGTGCGAATTTAACCCACTGTTCCTAAACCTGTGCCTAACCATGATATAATCTAACTGATACCTTCCTGAGTCACCTGGGATTTTCCATGTATACCTACGCCTTTTGTGATTTCTAAACTATGTGTTGGTGATGACTAACCCCTCTCTCCTGCAGAATTCAATCGCTTTCTCCCCGCGTTCATTCCTCGTGCCTAACCCATAGTCCCCCATCTCTTCCTTCGCCTACCGTCGCATTCCAATCCCCCATCACTATCAAATAATTTCCTGCAGGAACACTCGCGATGATATCCTCTAACTCATCATACATCCTATCGACTTCTTCCTCCTTGTGGTTGCTCGGTGGCATGTATACCTGAACAATGACCAAGTTCGTCGGCTCTGCTTTAATCTCTACGAGTAAAATTCTATCTGTCGCTTGCTCTATGTTGACTACGCTTCTTCCTACCCCTTTATTTAAAATTACGGCAACCCCTCGTTGGCTCTCGTCCCCGCCGCTGTATATCACTCTATAATTGTCACTCCAGTAATCCCCGCTATCCTTCCATCTCACCTCGCAGAGACCTAAAACATCTATATTACCTCTTTCCATCTCTCGCTTACTATTTTCTAATTTTCCTTTCCTCAACATTGTCCTGACGTTCCATGTTCCTATATTAACTACTTTCATCTTCTTCTTCGTCTTCTGTCCTGCTGCTGTTATTTCGCTCCTGCAAGGGTTTCGTGGGATGGCGACCGCGGAAGTCTTGCCTCCCCCGCTGCCGGGATCGACACACGGCCGCTTGGGCCGAGTCTCGCAGTTGCCAGGACTCATATTCTCTATAGTGCCCATCATTATATTCTTGGGAATCATAATTTAGGTGGTTTCCCTTTGCCTTCCTCAATAGTGTTTTCAACGTGACACCATCACTTAATGGCCGCCCCACTGGGGTCAGACGCCTTTGCAGCCGCCTCACTGAGGAACAGACGCTGCGTGGACTACCTTTCGTCTGGCTCCTAACCTTCGACCTATCTGGCATGGGTGACCCTACCAGGAGTAATTATATTTACTCCCGCCAGCACAGCTCTAGGGGTCATCGGAACACACAAGCCCTTCCACCACGACAAGGTTGTAGTCCATGGGAGGGATTAAGTAGATATAGACCCAAAAAAATCATTGGTTCAGGGAAGCTGGTTCTTTATTCACATAAGGTGAATACAGTTGAAATCTCTCTGTTGTCGTCAGATAAAAAAAATTGAAAATTCTGAAGTGTCGACAATTCGTGGAAATCCATTCGTAGCTCGTTACATGTTGTCCGTGACATATAGGTTAGTTCTATCAACAGTAACCTAACACTTGCGTTCACTCATTCATGGGGTATTCTAATAATTTAATGAGTAACGAGATAGTCCTTTATGGATTAATTATGTTCAATATTTCCCGTCTTAACCATATGTTTACAATATTAGGATGATAACAAATGAATATGTTACCTGAATATATTTTCGAGATTGTTACTGGATATAACATTTCTACTATTAATGGTCCATGTTTGATTATGTTTACATTTTAGCGGCGTTTTTGTTTATTGTACCAATACAGCTACGGATTCCTGCATGCGTGTATATTTTTTTAACATTAGCATTAACTTGAAAGCGGTATTAAAATGCAACATTAACATTTATTTTTGTTAAATGATTTCACATATTGAAATGAAGTCGGTATTCATGTTATTGTCGACACCACGGTTGATTTGCAAAAATCTATGCTTCAAGAATTTTGACACTTATTACACTTTAGAGGGTAATCCCAAAATTAAGGTCTCCAATTTTTTTTAGAAATAGATAAAACCATTTATTTTCTATGATATATCCATCATTTTAAAGATTGATCAATTATCCCCCAAGCAAGCATGCGTCGCTGGGACGCTCAGTTTAGGATGGGCAGCAGTTGAGAATGGAGCTCCCGTTGCATGTTCGGCCAAGTGTAAAGTTCGGGCAGTTATTCGGTTTTTGAATGCAAAAGGGATTGAACCGCCTGAAATTCATCGCCAATTGATGAAAGTGTGGACAATCGTGCATGGATGTCAAAAACGTTCCCAAGTGGTGTAAAGAGTTTACATCCAGTCGTACTGAAATCCACGACGAACAAAGGAGCGGGAGACCGGCAATTTATTCTAAAAGATTGTAGACCTTTTGCGATTACCCTCGCACTTGGATAGTAAGAGACCTAATTCCATGCCATGTCTTTAAACTCGTGGGCTATGGCGCCAAGCGCACGACTACGAATACTTGTGATACTGAATGTCTCACTCTGTGGCGGGGACTCTACCGCTGCTTGCATCGTTCTGTCACATTCCCTACCTGTACCTTTGGGGGAGTAGATCATTGTTTATTGCATATTCATGTAGTAGTGTAATTACGCCTTCTAACTTTTCATATTCTTGCTTGCACATTATTGGTTAATATTTATTACATTTTAAGGTGCATTTGTTTGTCAGTCGGTAGGAAACATATTGAGAGTTTAATTGACTGGCAATTGTTTCAAATTCTGCTTTATGATAATTTTAAATTTTTCTTTTAATAATCTATTTTATTTTAACGTCCAAGTTGACAAAAACGGATTTATCATTTGATATACTCATAAAAAAATGTTCCGTTGTGTTCGTAAAATTATGGTTCAATGTGTTTGTTCTCTTCACGGGTGGGCTTGCGTACTGCTTGATAGAATGAGTTTCTTTACAAAAACTCTAATAAAAAATTACGAGATTCGAGATCGCTGGTCTAAGTTTTAACGCTATATCTGTCCAAACGATACCAGGGAGGTTAAATTCATCACCAATTATGTTGATCCTGTTATTTTTTTGCGTGTAAATTGGTATATTTCCACATCAAGGGCATGAAATGTTTTAACATCCGATTCAGAAGGTCTATAGTAAGAGTATAAGTTAATGTTAGGTTGATTAGATAGCAGCAATGTGCACCAAATAATTTCTATGTTATTATTTTCAAATACGCAATGTGTGGTTTCAAAAATGTTTTTCACTCCCACGAAAAGTCCTCTTCCGGATATTTTACCTCTATAGTGTCGGTAAACCGTCAAATCTATTGTGATAATTTTTTGATCGTTTATATATGTATACATCCAACTCTCTGTGCCTAATACATCAGTGGAATAACTTTAGATAAAGTGCTCAAGATCCGCTGTTTTAATTTTGAGGTTTCTGTAATTTAGTACAAGGATAAATAGTACACCAGGCGGTCACCCGTTGATCGACGCCGACGCGGTGCACCCTTTCCCTTAATGGAACCATAACACGGCGGACATTTGAACTATCTATCACTACGATTCTCTCACTTCCCACCCGCTGTCGTCTTATCGTAAGCAGCGCCTTCGGAGTACGGATAGGAGCTGCAGATACGCCAGTACTTTCATTCGACAGCAACTGGTACCTATTGGAGGCGGGGATAGGACCTGCCTCCTCCGTGTCCAATCCCCGCCGCAGTGTAACCGGGAGACAACCCTCTAATTGTCCGATCTGCAGAGGGGCGACACTCCTTCATTGGGAGATGGGGCACGAGGTACGTTCTTGATCGCCCAGCCACTTTTAGCATGCGGGCGAACCCTTGCTACTCTATTGGCGTGGCGGACTTTCGAATTCCCACCCTTAGCTCCATCCTCCTTGAGAGAAGCCACCCGGCCTTCTATCTTTCATTGGAGCACCTGCACCATTTTTTTTCAACGTGGCGATACGAGCCCTTAGAGCCGTGTCTTCACCCGCATTTTTAAGCATGGCAACGGGAGACTTTAGTTGAAGCCATACTAGTTTAATAAATGAGTTCCCAATAGAAAGCTCACCTAAATGTATTTTCCTAAAAAATGTTTTTTTTACTAGGCGATTCTTGAGATTAAATTGCACAAATATGTTTAAAAAATTAATGGAATTAAAGCTTACGTGCCTACTTCAGTGGAAAGGAAGAAAATAAAAAAAGCGTGTACTCACCAATAACCAGTTAGATGAGTGGGGAACAAATAACTACAAGCCACCAAGTAAACCAACTAAGATTACCACCACCCTAGTAAAAAATAACAAAAAACAACACATGAACTAAATATACTAAACTATTTCACAAAATTTAAGCTAACACGGCTCTACACTTTACTAAGGAAGGTCAAGAACAGAAGCACAGAAGAAACAGCAGGCTCGCAAGTAGGCTCAGGTACAGTGACACCGGTTCTCAGGAACGAGCTCGTCCTTCCCCGGCAAGAGGCAGGTAGAGAATGGAGATTATGGGGCTATATTCAGAAAAAAAAGGGATTTGAGATGCAGGTACCCCTAAAACAGTAATGATAGCAATCGCAATCTTACTCTCGGCCAGCCTCTCGCGAGGCAGGTTGAGAGAGAGAGAGAGTTTTTTTCTTCACAAGCTCTAATAAAGGACTGCACGGATTTTATCTAAGAAAAGAGACCGAAATAATATAACGTACCCCAGCTTTAACAAAACCTTTATCACTTGCAATCGTACACCACACATTCATCCACTGCCTTGTCTCTCTCTTTCCACCTATTTTACCTTCACTGGCTATCTCTCTCTCTCCCTTTCCGAGTCTTACCTCTTTGTTCTCTCATCTTCTCCCTTTGCCCATCTTTCTCTTCCCCACCCTCTCTCTCTCTCTCCCACACAAACGGTCTCTAACCCTCGGTCTCTCACCCTCTATCCCCTCCTCTCCCTCTCAACCCTCTCCGTTTGTTCGGCAGTCCAATATAAGAGAGAGTGAGTGCTATGAAATATATATGTAGGTCTGAGAATAAATGGTTTTCTTGAAGTAAATGTAAAGGTATCGCGGGTTTTGTCGCTTCATCTCGGTGTGAAGGAAGTTTTTGAGACGATTCTCATTCTATTTGTGAGTTGAAGGAAGTAATCGAAGTCTGGAATCACTGAGAGTGGGTCACATTAATTTTGGCGATTACTCTTAAGCTTTAAAGGTCATAGGAGAGCTCTAAATTTTAGTATTGCGTATCCTGATGGGTAATACGGGGGGAAAATGCTGTAGAATGCTGAATGTACGTGTTTCGATGAGTTCAAGCACATTTGAAATAAATATTTTAAGTCAATCATTTTTATCATTTAAATTCAATTATTCATCGCCAATTTTCTACCATTTGGCGAATTACATGAGGCATGGTGTCTTTTCAAAACAGTTCGGTCCGTTATGTAGTCCCCAAGATTTCCTGATTTTTTTCCACTCTCCTGCATCTTCGAAGTTATTCTCTGTATTTTAAACATCAACCCTTCATCGACGTATGCCACACCTCTCTCGGGTTTATTACTATATGATTTGATGTATTTCTTGTTATAAAATAAAAATTATGACGAACTGTCGATATGCTAAAATAATTGAGCATACCAATAATATCGTTAGACTGATAAATATCATCCCCCATCTAGTATATAGTCTACTTTTGTTAAAAGTATTCACATCATCCTAGCTGAAATGAGCAAATTTTAAATATTCATATTAAAAAGTGATAATCTTTTTTTGATCATAATTCTTGTACACTGACCAAGCTGCAACTATAATTCCTGTAGCATTTTATTCATTCTATGACCCACCTTCCACCATAAAAATATGAAATGGATTTCTTTAAGGCCAGTGAGGTGAGAGAATTAGCAGAGAGAGATAGAGGTTCCAATGGAGAAATATTTGCATGCGTCGGAATTATTTTTTAGCTATTTGCATGAGTGTATTTTGTTTTCCTTTACTAAGGGTACACTTGCACCATAAGAATATTATGCCTGGACGTTTCACAAATGCATATATTACTTCATCTCATTACGTATTAAATAAAAGAACATAAATTAAAGTAATAATATGTACAAGTGCATGTTATTGACTAATGGTTCAATTGTAAAATCTACTACGATATATTGCTGAAAAACTTGAAAACTACATTTAGATTAGAAAAATTTGAAAGATATTTTCCCAAAGTGTATTATAAGTAATAATGGAAAATTATTACAAAAAAGATTTCCTATTCTTTAAATAACATCATTTTAGCAAATTTCGGATTTTAATAAAAATGTAGAGCTAACAGTTTCAGGCTTAACTTCAAAAAATGTAGACTCAATGAAGACATAAAGGCAAAACGTTTGGTAACAAATGTCGTATTGAATTACTTTTTGTATTCCTTATTCTCGTGGCATACGTAACGACTGATGAAATATCTTCATCCAAACATGCTTGGACACATTGAAAGATAAATATTAACTACAAATTTATAATCGTATATAAATGTACTTCAAGCTAGAGACTATGCCGATGTGTCCTTCGCATCGAAAGATTTTTCACAACAATTTCGCCATATTTTTGGTGGAATAGCGTAATCGGATTTTGTATGGTGAATAGAATCGTATATATGTCATGGAAGCCTGTTTCATAACATAATTTTCCGTACGGAATTTTGAAAATGTGCTTTGTATTCATTAATATCTTTAAATACTTTTGCTATCTTCCTCTACCTTATTATCTCTTCCTTCAATCGGGCATTTTTTGATAAAATGGAAAACTTGTAAAAAAATGGAAATATTAGTCCATAAGGACGCTATAATTTCCAATTTTCATTGGTGTGTCTACAATTACGAATTAGTTCATTAATGGAAACATATTTAATATTTCTTAAGGAAATGGGAGATAAAAAGCTGCGAAGTACACAAAAAAACTGCTACTCATTGCAGACAGATAGCTGACATAAGATTAAACTCCTTAAGCAGAGAAAAAAAAATATTTTTACCAATTGCCGCACTGGATTAATATCATTTCGAAAGGACAGTTTTACAAATTTCTTTACATCTCTCTATGTCTCTATACTCTAACAAATATATTTTTCCATAACATGTTATGGACGCGCGGCCCGTTATTCATTTAGTTTTTTATGTCCTGTAATATTTCGTTCATCGACATGTATTTAGTCACTAGTTGAGTTCTAAATTATCTTTGAGTTATAATAAGTCCCAAATTTTGACAGCCACCCTCAAAGTTGTGTCAACTGGCCCCGAATTTTGACATCTGGCTACGAATTTTGGAAACTGTCCTGAATTGTGGGAACCCGTTTTGAATTGTGAAAGCATGTTCTAATTTTTTTCATTCGGCTATGAGTTGTGGCAGGCAGCTGGCGCTGAATGTTGGCAGACAGCCCAGATTTTTAATAACAGGGCTTGTTCTTTTACCTCATTCGTTTAAGGTCTCCGACCGGATCCCGTCGCTAGTGGTCACCCTCCGCCTCTTTTGCCCATACTCCCACCCACGCCCTGGAGTTCGCCATCAGTTAAATCAAGCGATGGTACCATTTGTTATCTCGTATTTTACTTTTGATATTTTAGTATTTATCTCCTTTACATAAAACATCTTCTACACTATTCTGAAAATGGTCACTACGCCTCATTTTATAAGTAAAATGCGGTCACTTAAACGCATTATTTTCTTTATAAGTTTTAGTTGTTGGCCATTGCTGGTGCAATGTGTATCAAATTTGAAAAAAATCATCTGATAATACTTTTTATGACAAATGCATACCTTTAAATATTGCAAGTAACAGTTGTTTCCATCAGAACAATTTACTTTAATCGTCATAGCAGTCGGCCACAGCAAAGTATAAAAATATATTAGGCACTACGACACAGTTTTTGCATATTATCATGAAGATATGAGCAAAATATTGGCAGGATATGAATCTTCAAAAGCTCATTGTGTTATGATTCAGATCTTAATGGATGTTTTTGCTCATTAAAACCCGGTATTTTTGTGAACAACTTCACAAAGCTAGCCAAAATTGCTCCGAAAGAATCCCATGGAATGTCACTATTTGACTTTTTCCGTTTACTTTGACGCCATTGCTTCGGAAAATCATTAATGTAGTTTTGAGAAGCCGTAATTTCATCGTATTTCATGATGAAACAAGGTCCTTTCGCGATGACCAGATTTCATTTTTTATAACATGAGTAGTATTTCAATCTCCATGTTAATTACCCCGTGCTTACCAGGTCCAGCTTTTATTAATCCTTCATCCTCTGAGCCGTCATTCTTTATAAGCATGCGTTTGTTATTTTAAACTGTTTCAAACTGCTACCAAAGTGAAAGTTAAAGTTATTTCGCCTCATTGATGCTTTTTCAAAGTATTTTTTTGTTCTATTATGTTTGTTACATTAAACAAATGCTGCTGCCTTCATCTTTTCTAATCCACGTTGTGTTTACCTTCACAAAAGATATCCCCCAAAAGGTATTTATCATAAATATAATAATACATAAAGAAGAAACAATATGCAAACAATACGATAAAGATTCAAATAATGAAAATTTGGTAATTACTAAACTAACTTTATGATTTCAAGATGTCGATGTCTGTGAAAATGAATGTCAGTGTTTAAAGAGAAACCTCTAGTAATATACGTTTTGTAAAAAAATGAAGTATGCAAAGGATGTCGTAGTTTTTAAAAAATACTCTATTTGTGTAAAAATGTGTAGTTTTAATAGCCATGAATATGTATGCATATTACGTGAAAATGTTTAATTAAACATAGCGAAAACAAAAATTTAAGATGCTTCAATATTATTTGAAATTAACCGTTCCCAGAAAGTCAAAAGCAATAGGTAATAAATTCTTCATATTCCGATTTTAATGATATACTTCACCATTTTACTAGTTAAAATCGGTACATAATGCCTATCATTAATAAAATAACATTTATAATACGTTTAATACAATGCATTTGCCACATTAGTATCCTGAAGGTATTGCATTATTAATTCATAATTTATCGGAAATATATTTTACACATACGATGGTCCTATCCAATAACGCTATACTCTTTTTATCAACCATTACACCAACCTCTTTATTTATATAACTTAAGAATGGAAACACTGCATGGTTTATTTGGCCCAATTAACCTAAATTATTTACTTGTACGAGGTCTGTACAAAAAGTATCACCAAATTTGGAATTTCCGCGGGTTATGCACGTATATATGATTTTCCATTTTTTGTGGGTTTATTTTGGTTCCTATGTCTCGTACCTATGCCATTGGTTTCTCCTAATATACTCAATTTACGAAACAATTTCTTGGTCTTGGCCTACTATAGTGAAGGAAATAATTAGTTTAAGTGAATATTTGTACCCAACCTGTTGCTAAAATATACTTTCTCAGGGAATTTAAAAAATATCATTACTGAGTGATAAAGAGAATTACGGATACATTGCAGTGTTTCCCAAATGAAAAACATTAAAAAAAAACAAAATTTTCTCCCAAAAAAGACTTGTTTGACCCAATAGTATTTTGATATTAGCTGAATGCACTCAGACCTCTTTTTTTTCTTAAACTCATTTGTCATTTCTTTGGGAGGGGTTTTATATGATTATTATAGACTTTGTCGAAGGAAATCATCCATAGTTACATTGAAAGGCAGTTTTATTTATATTATTCTCAGTTATATGGCCATAACAATGTTTTGCGAACCTTTAAAGCTAACTTTAATTCTTGTTCTCTGATAATCTTCCAACACCAATATGCCCGTTGTCCTTACTTCCATTTTTCGTTGACCTACATATTTCGGTAAGAAATAGTGCCAAGTTGCATAAGTATTTTTAGCTATTTCATAACGAAAAAGTTTCAAGCAAAAACTTTATTTTGTGTACCATCCTGCCATAAATCTGGCTTTTATACTTTGTTTGCTGAATTCAGGCTAAGAATTGTGAAAAGATTGCTTATAAAGAATTATTGTTAATGTTAGGCACTCTAACCTTATTTTCGATACCATAGTTTGCCTTTCGTGCATTGCTTATTAGAATCGGCTCTGCTTAAAAGGCAATTGTATTATACATGTATTCATGTTTACTTTTGAACTGAAAATAATTGATGCCAAACAGAATATGACGGTAAATGAGTTTGCATACCGTTATTCTGTCATTGATGTGTTTATTCGGATCAATTACGGACGTGGATGTAAGATAAAACAGATGTAGCCATAGCCCTACTATGTTAATAATTCTGAAAGTCTATGGATCCAGGTGTACTGCTGCCCCAAAGAGCGTCCTCAATTCTCCTGCTCTCTCCACCACTCACTTTGGCAAGCCAGCCAAATCGCCTTACAGCCTCCCTCTCGACCCCTAGCCTTATAATGCTGAACCCGAATTCCGCTCTTTGGGAGCCACTTATTAACTTAACCTCGACCCTTTTCCATATGCAAGGTATTCCTTACTTTAAGGTATTCTTCAACCCATTATGAACGGAATATATTCCACTATGTATTTTGAAAAATTTTCCCCCTCTCCATTATGTTTTTTTCTGCGCTTACTCTACTCTTCGTCCTATAATGCCATACTCAGCGCTATTCCCTTGGAACTAATGCCTATGAGAAATTTAACTTTCCTTCTAAAATTTCCTGACTTCACTCCCTCCGATTCACGTGGTTCAAGCCACTTCGACGCCTCCACGTGAATATCAAGGTGGGAAGGAGAGATTGTCAACGACAGCTGGAAACTAACTCGCGTATTTTGTGCGTCGCCTAGTCCTCTATTGTCTTAAAAAAACGTGCAAACAGAATGGGGGATTTCGGAGCGCATTTGACGAGAATCGTAATGTGTGCTGCATAAATGATTTCGCCGCGCATTCCGGTGTTGGTGCGCTTATTTGCTGCTTCCTTCTATCCCCAGCCTCTTCGTGACCTGGTTTCATGTGCCTCAGAGTATCGAGTAAAGTATCTCCAATATTTTTTAGAATAACAGATAGTTCGGAGTGATTTTAATAAGTTGAACCAAAGATTATTTACGCAATGAACATTTTGAGCGTGCGGTATTTAATCACAAATGGCCAAACGTAAAACGCTATTTCTTTCTTATTAAATTAGCAAACACTGTGACTATCGTGGTTTCTAAAGTATGGAGAACTAGTAAATAGCGATAGTTTCGCAGATGTATATATTCCCCTCATCGCCCCGCGTTCCATTCTCTGAGAGATAAGTTAGGTCTGATTTCATTTCGTCTCGATTCTATAGTAATTGATTCTCCGTTATAAATTTAATATCATCCTGATGGTGGGAGCGTATGCTGTATTTTTCAAAACAATTCTGGTTTGTTCAGTTATATTTGTTAGAAGTAAATTCCAAGAGTAAAGTTAAAGGCAGTCGGATTATAGAAAATGTCATTAGAAATTAAAGGTATGTCATTTATTTTAAATGATAATAATGCCATACATTATATATATATATATATATATATATATATATATATATATATATATATATATGATAAATAAATAATAATGTTTCAATAAATTTTAATTTTAATACAGCTTCTTTCATACTCAGGGTGCATTTCAGCCTGATTTCATGAAACAGAATAAACAATAGAATAAAATGTCACATTAATTCATGTTGTGGCAAATGTTTTTTTTTTGGCTGGCCCCGGCGGCGGCGGGGTAGCGTCCACGTCTGTCAATCCTAGGATCGCAGGTTCGATTCCTACCTTGGGTTTCCACCCACCCCATGAAAAAACCCCACCCACTGTTGTGTTGTCATTGTTGTCCGATGTGAAGGCCAAAAAGTGCTGTTTTCGGACCAAGAAGAATAAATAAATTGTGAGTTCACAAATATGCTTGGAACGTTTTTAGTATAAAACAAAGAAAATAACTAATATTTCTACAATTTTGTTTGTTCAGTTAAATGACTAAAAATTCAAAGTTGAAATGATTTTTTCAATCCAGGCTTTCAACGGAAAATCATTTCATTAAAATGTCCAGAGTCAATCTTATTTTGGAATTAAGGAAGTGTTCTGTTAACGAGGTTAGGTGATTTCAATGATTTTTTTAATTTTACAGCCTCTTAAAGCCTACAATTCTGTGGTAATGGAGAAGATTCTCCACAAGTAGAAATAGATTTGCTTAACAGGTGAAATTTGTGCATCCAAAGTATTGGAAACTATCCAACGCCTCTTACGTTAATCACGAACTTAATTGCGTAAATTCTTCTCGGGTCCTCCACCGGGTTATATCGTCCATCTCGGCCTATACGATACGATATAACCCGGTGGAGAACCCGAGAAGAATTTACGCAGCTGATACGCCGGGAAAACACCAAATCTTTCACGAACTTAATTGATTATTTTGATTACCTAAAAGCCAGAATAAGTACCAACATCCTTCAGACGTATTTTGCGGCCAAGGATTTTTTTAATACGTCACGGATAACCAATTTTTAAAATTTAATTTTCAATTTCAATCCGGAAGACGTGTCGGTCGCTACGGTTCCCAATCAACCCCCGCCAAGACGAGCTACGTCAATGTGAGCTTAATCTTGTGGCTGCTTAATCAAATCCCTTCTTCTCGTTTGACGAAGACGCGAGTAAAACCCCTGTAATTAACCGAATTCAGTCCTTTGACCACCATACTCTCCGGGAGCCCCCTGTACCTCAATCATCCTAATCCTCGGTCTTTCAACAGTCCACCCCCACCCTTTGCTTCTCTTTCAGGGGCTCCATTCTCAGCCGTTTCCTGCGTCGGACCGTCAAACCGTATCAGCGCGACTCATCTCCTTCCTTCCCGTCGTCATTCCATCTTTATCTTCCCATTCCACTCCCCTGTTTCTTTTCTCATCTTGAGCTTAGTTTTTTTTACACCATATTGTCTCCCTATTGGTATTTAGTTTTTCGTCCTCGTCCTTTTTACTTTCTCCCATCTCCCATTTCGACCACCCTCATTCGATCCCTGGAAATATATCCCGCCTCTAATCTCGCGTGGCGACTCACGTCTTTCTTCTAACAGAGCTCACGATTTATAAACCCCCACAGCACTCCCCCGCCCAACCGTGCGTTAAAGAAGGGCGAATGGCTCCCGCTTCTTTCTCTTTGCGTCTTCCGCTCCCGTGAGCATCTAGGTCATATCGCGCTGGCCTTCTCTATTCAGTGTCCGTCCTCCTCTTGGTCAATTGCATCTCCGTTTTCCCATTCTGCCAGTGACTCTATGTTCTCAGCACCCATCGCAATCCGGCCTCCCTCATTCCTTCCTCCTCAATCACCTCAACGCGGCGATTCGGGACGTCTCTGCGAATCTTTTCACCATCACTGGTGGGCCGCTCCGCATGTCGGTTGCGGTTTTGTCCATTTTGAAGGAGGAAAGGTTAACGAAATTCATCTCTCCGCACTTACGACACAATGCTTTCGTCCACTTATCTTTCTGTGGTCGTTTTTTATGGAGTTAAGGTAAATGAAAGGACACTTATTTCTCTATCTTTCAAGCTTACTCCTTCAATCTTATTTCCCTTACTCTCAGAGTTGGAGGCACAAGAGCATAGAAGTGCTTAACCCTGCAACCACAAAGTGGGGAAATATGCTTATTTTGTCGTAAATTCCTTTCATCGTCAACCGTGACGTGCTGAAGCTTTCCTGAAAGAGACCTTACTTTTTTTGCGCCTACGCCGTATATGTCACTCGATAAAGTGTCGGGTGACCTAATATACAACTCAAAGTGAACGGATAAGGACACTTTAATGTTCACGTTATGAATACAACAACAAAGGAAGAAGAAGAGCTTTGTTAAAAATAGTTTTTTACGACCATCTACCCAATCATTAATATGCAATTGATATTTTGGGTCAGAATAAACGATACCATTGACGGAAAGACTCAAGCTATAATTATAATAATAATCTTAATGATTTTGAAAAACCAATTAAATGAAACGTTGTAGTTGAATCAAAATTATATTTTATTTTAATGAGAATTTTTCCCATAAAATTTTAGTGATGACTGCAATATTTTTTCTTTTAATAATTTTAATTTTTTTTCACTGCCGAGGCTAGATTTCCTAAAATAGCACTCTTAACTTTGATTAACGTGACCTCAGTTTGTTCCTGTAAGCCTATATTTGTCCATATAAATCCGTTGGTCCCCATACCTCACCATTGGGAAAGATAAAATTTCGTTTCTTATGTAGTAAGTGTTAGTAGTTATAATTACTCAGTAGTTTTTAGGATAGTGCTAACTCAGTGTCAGCGGAATGCTTAGCAAGTGTCCAGGGTACATATTACGGTAACGATTTTCCGTAGGTTAAAATTTTATTAAGTGCATTCAATTATGCTTGAATATTTTAAAGATTAAATTTTATTAATATTATTATGGAAAAAGGAAACCTTCAAATCCTATTACATCATGAGTATGGAAATTTCACATAATCGAAGAATAGGTCTTCATTAATAATGCACGCAGTGATTCCGACCCGTCTTAAATCACGGCGCCCTGCGTCATGAGTTTTTGGATTGGTGAGGCATGCCGGTACAGTAAACCGTTTCCTTTATGGTGATTATTCCACTCTATTAACCCCCATTGTGCGCTGCGTCGCTTTTATCACCGCTTTCCGGGTCCTAAGGTCTTGAGTTGGAGTGCCCGTCAAAGTGAGGGTGCTGTGAAAACCCTGAAGACATTTATTTCTTACTTTTTAAGATTCTTAGAAAAAAGGTCACTTTAATTCAGACATAACATTTCTTCCCTTCTTTTTAAATGAAAAAAAGATAAATTCACAGCTATTACGTATTTCTAAATATTCTTTATATCAATTTTTATAATACTAGCATGAATTTTGGCAAAATTAAATAGCCAAATTTAAACTAAATTAATGAAAGTAAGTCTTTCAGCAATATATACGAATGCAGCCCTAAAATTGGATATCTCTCTCTCTCTCTCTCTCTCTCTCTCTCTCTCTCTCTCTCTCTCTCTCTCTCTCTTTCACATACTCTTTCCAGTAATGGGATATCCCTGAAAACAAAAAATTGATAATAACTCCGAAATTGAGTTACAATCCAAGTGAGTACACTCTAAATGACGAACATTGCATGTAATAGTCTCAACGGTATTACTGATTAAGCCTGGCTGTAATTCCATAGTTCCCAGAAATTTCCATTACCGCTACTGCAGTTTATGTTTTCCAAACCAACATTCTGTATTTTTACTTTAAGATGGATATAAAATGCAATGTCATCGAATTGTTTAATTGAATATCAGAAAATTGTTTAACGATTTTTTTAACATTTTAAGTAGGACCCTTTTTCTCAAAATATGGCAATATTTGCCTATTTCGGCAATGATATATCTTACTGAGAACCATATAGCAGGGTAGAGAAGGAATATAGAGCATTCATGGCAACATTTTAAAAATATCTTTAAAAAGTGCCCAATTTTTCATGAGTGTAGGTACTGTTTTCCAGTGATAATACTTAAGAAGCTGGATAGGATTTGTAAAATGGAGCCCGATTTTTTTAGCAAGTGCAAAATGAATCTCTTGAACACATTCCTGCTTTGATGAGAACAAGATCAGAACGATGGACTTTAATGGCCAAATATTTCTAGCCTTTTTCCCTGAGATCATTCCATTTTGGCTACAAACCGCCACTAGTCCTGAGGATGTTACAGTGTAAACGAAACTAGTCGATGAATAAAGTTTTATTTCTTTAGAAAGCGAAGATAATATTAATTTTCCCAAGTCACAAACCGTGGTTCTTTTCATATATATTCAGTGAGTATAAAAGAAGGTACGTCGTTTGAATCAAAGTAGTTTGTAATCTCTGAGGATCTACGTTTTCCAACGTTAGTTACTGTTTTAGCTTTGAAGCAGCTGACCCAATATTCACGTCGTTGTCAATGTTTCTTGATCGCCATAACCATCATCGTCTTCACTGTCAATCTTGCAATCTGGTTTGAACTCATTTGCCCTTCCATTTAAAGTACTCTCTTCGTGTTATTTAACACTCTTTATAAATACATTGTAAAATTATTGCGTCCTCTCTGGTTAATGTTCTGCTATAGAACGAATGGAACGGCAGTCTTTCAGATTAAGATTTTATTGAATTATTTATTAACGCAGTACTCTTAATTTGTATGCTACTTCTCGACTGTCTTCCTACATACGTATATCTTCTATTATTTTGTTCCCTCTGTATTTTGCATTCCTCCTAATAGTGCTCATAAGCAATGCGTGTTTATTTTATATTTCTTGGCATGCATTCAAATTATCACCATCATTCTAGCCAAATCTTTGGTTACAATGTACATACATTGACAGTTTACTTCATATGGAATAATCTGATTTTGCTCCCTGAGTCAAAAATACAGAACTACTATCTGCAATGTCAGCGATTCGACCAGTAGCAACGAGATAAAATAATTCGTACCAATAAAAGTTATGTCTTTCCTTAAATTCTATTTCATTTCCAAGAAATGGAATTTGTCAAAGGTAAAACACTCTTAGTGTTTGAAGTTGGCTTTCACCTCGTGAACTGTGGCGCATCGCGTACGTACGCACGTGACATTGTATATACGGTAATTCGTCACAACGTCTTGTCCCTTCAAAGCCCACGAAGTTTTGTACGAGTGTAAGAGCCTCGATAGCTTAACTGGTTAAATCACTCGGACATTGAGGAATGACGGGTAGAATCCCGGTCAAGGCGAATGATGTTTGCGCTTTAAAATTGTTGCATTGTAATGGTTTTATTTGATTTAGCATGATCTTTGTTTCGCTAATCTTTCCCATGCAATTCTTTCATTACATTTTTATTTCCACAATGATCTTCAGTTAACTATTTTTCCTCAAGATACATTCAATGAATTTCCCTCGACTCCTCGTAAGTGTCATTTGTAGCTCCTTCTTCCGATGGGTAGCCTTGTCCAACATTCCTATTCCGCCTTGTCATATTCTTTAGAAAATTTCCATCATTAGTGATCCTATTGGCAAAATGCCCCTTTTGTCTTTTCCAGTTCTTAATTGAAAGTAGTAGCAACAGAGAGGTAAGGTCATGTGTGCTATTAGAGATGGGTGGGTAAATTGGGAGAGGTTGGATATTCAGCGATGGAGGAAGGATGACGAGAAACCTGGTGCCCTCTTTAACGAAAGGCGTCAAGCAGTCCAATGTTTAACGTCCCATTCGACGGACAGCGTATTGGTCTTAAAGTACTCTCTACACGGTACCTCAAGTCGGGATCGGGATACTATCAAGAAATCCTAGAATCTTTGGGAATCAAATAGAGCCGCCCAGGGTGGGAAGCCAATACACTTGCTACTGCACTATCTCGATTTCCACTTTGAGATTGTCTTTCCTACTTAGACTGCAGATCGAATTCATAATTTTTCGGGAATGTTATGGAGACAGTCCCGTGCCTTTTGTTGCCTAAGTGCATGATTGTCACCAAGGCTGCATCTCTTAAAGATAGGAAACGAAGGTAAGAGGCTGTCAAGTTATACATCACAATGCAGTACACGCTTCCAGGTTCAGTTGAAAGGGCAGCTTAACGTAGTGGTAGTGAAACGCGAATCGAGATTACTGTGGGTAGAGGAATACAGTTGCTCAACCCTCAATGTGGGACGTATTTCTCAAGCTAAGTAATTATGTTATTTTTAAAGGTAATTATGTAGTATATTTTGGCAATGAGAATGCTTTAGTTCAAAGGAGACTCTTTGATTACTGGTTATCATCCATTAACGATATCAGATTCTATTACGAAATATCCGTTTGCAATGCAAATTTAGTCCTCAAAACCTCAAAATAATTTTTATGAGAAGGCAAAATTAGACATATTTTGGCTGGGTCTAATGTATTTGCTGGTAAATAGTGTAGTAGCTAAAATGGGTAGGTCAGTCAGTAATTATTGGTGAAACCATAAATACATATATTGCAAAATGAAATCAATAGAAACTGATATAGCCCAGTACTAAGCTATTATGGAAATAAAGCAAATCACACTTTCACTTCAGCCATGTTTCTTTCTTCAATGCCATGCGTTTCTTATGTATAATGACCGGTAAAGGTGAGACTTCACTCAACGGGACGGTATATACTTGCCCGTTCGGGCAGTTCATGAACATTTCGCCTAGTACTCAGCAATAATGGAAATAAATAGAAGTAAAACGTCTTACTAAAGACATAAAGAGGAACCTTGAACAAAGGCGTGGTTGTTAGTAAAATGTGCAATCACAGTGTAAGTATTTACTTCGGATTTCTTAAATACGATAGTTAGATAAATAAGTGTACATGTTATCTGTGAGCAACCTCGTAAAGAACACTTTCTGTGAATATCGTCCATCAGGGCTCCAAAAATATTGTTAGTCATCTCACTTCTTGCAGGAGATTTTTGGGTGAACACTTGGAACATTTCACTGAAACATGAACTCATGTTGAAGTCGCAGCTGGTTTATAGCTGCTTCAAATACAAACCAAAACGTTCATTATGCATCTTATCTAATTCTCGGCAGATGCAATTTGTCCACAGATACCTTTATGCACAAAGGGTACACAAGTCTTCACACGAGTTTCATGGAAAAGCATAATCCAATGCAAGTTTTTTTTCTATATCATACTAGCATGAAAGGTAAATCGTTCCTGCTTCTTTCATCTACAGGATTAACTACAATCAGTGATCTGTAGATTCACTACAATCATATTTCAGTCAAATTTTCAATTTACATTTTCGACTGATATGTGCTCTTCAAGAGGATTATACAACCCGCATTCCTACTGGAACGGGTGTTTTGCAATAAGCTGAGATTTGTGAACTATTCAAAGTAGGGCGACCTACTAAGGACAATTCATTGATTAATTATCTGTCCTCTATATTTTCCCGAATTGAGGCTGTAAAATTAGGTAAGCAAGTACTTTCAAAGACAATAAACCCATGCCCGTAGTGGATTATTTGTTAAGGTAATTATTTCTTTTGTTCATATCTGAGCTTAGTTGGTGTAAATTTGCTAGAATGCCACAGTGAAAATAAACTAGGTTGTTTAAATTTTACCTTATTATTTTTTCGATATGAATAAAAAAATTATGATATTTCCGTCTAATAAAAATTTGACAGGCTTGTTGGACCATTTATTCATATTTCTATCTTGCGTGGAACTACATTCTACTACTTCGACCGGGACACTATCAAGGTGAGGTATCAAAAGAGGCGATCATACCAATATATTCTTTAATTTAATCATCCAACTTAACAGCCTTATCAATCGAACACCAAACGGAGAGGTGAACATGCTGGAAGATATCACCCATTATAGAGCCATTTTTATCTCTAAAAACGTCATTCCTCACTTGCAAAATACGTTTCTAAAAATATCGGCCACCTAAAAAAAAATGACAGAATTCTTCTGCTTGAATGGTTACTCCGCAAGAACTGTATGGTAATTAAACGTTCCATGGAAGCCCGCTTCCATATGCCTTTGGCGGTACTTTTTCCCTCTGAATATTACGTTCTGTGATAAAAAGCCCTTTTCGTTGTATCCCGTTTCTCGCTAACCGCCTGGGAAATTAGCCACCCCCGCTGAAGAATTGAACCTTTTTGCTTCTGTCCCCATTTACCTATGAGCATATTAATAGATAGCAGATAACTTGTGACCCCCTCTGAAGGAAAAAAAATGTAGCGAATGCATTAAATGAATGCCGCTTTCCGTAACGTACAAGAGAGCATATCTCAACCCAACGGCCAAAAATCGAGCTTTCTATATTATATCTATTAAATCTTTCGTAAACGAAGAGTAAGAATAATAGTTTTGATAACTCTGGGTGGAGGCATGATAAAAATGAATACGAGACTTAAATTTAATATAGAGGATTAGAAGAAAAAATTAAATCTTCTTGGATACCAGTCTTTTGAAAGAGAAGTAAGTTTGAATAGGAGTGGAAGCTCCTAAAGGAAGGAGGTCAGGAAACAAAGAGGTGGTAATTAAGATAAGATGGCGGGTCAATAAGCTCAGTAGAAAATAATGACATTCGACGGAAGTGCTCTTGATGGGTTGGTGAGATTTCGAAAGAAGGATTATTTTTGAAGTGATGTCATGTAAGCAGGGAGATTGTAAGATTGAGAGCGAGAGAGAAAGAGAGAGACAGAAAGAAGATTTGGGCAATTTGAAGGTGGTTGTAGCTTAAGGAAATAATCCCAGGCAAAACTTGTTTTACTTTAATTGAAGAAGGTATCAGAATATTAATTGGGAATATTTTCAGCCGGCATTTACTGTATGATAGGTTATTCTCAGAGAAATGATTTTTTCAATGTTCATTAAATACTATACATCTTAATTCTTCTTAGATCATACTTTAATCAAATAAACAACTGATTTTTTTTTAAATGCAAGTAATTGAAAAATTAAAGAAATCACAGACCCTATCACGTGGAGAAGTAGTTATGGATGGATGGACACACTGGATGGCACTCTTTGAAATATGCTTGATTCTAATTCTTTCCTTCTCTTTCTGATTCCAAAAAATCTCCAAAACCACTACAATAGCCCCTTCTGATATTTGCTACGATATTATATTTGCTACGTTAATATTACCAATACAATACTGTACAATGTTAATATTACCATTTCTCATTTTCGTTAATTCATACAGTAAGTAAATGTCAAATTGTTATATTAATGTTTAAAGTAACGATGAAAGGTAAAAGTTCTGCTTTTGAACTAATGCAATATAAATAAATACGTTAGTTTCATTGCCATGGAGGGACAAGATATTTCTATTGATTTTTATCGACGAGGCAAAAACAATAGTTACTTTAGGAATGGATGATCAAACAAAAATAAAGTTCTGTTTGTGGAATCTATCATTCACGGCTTTTATAAAATGAATACATCCGAAGCATGACGAATTTTGAAAATATTTCCTTCTCATCCTATGTCATTTGAAAGGACTAAAACTTATAAAAACCAAACGTTATAAGAGCCATTCCGAATAAAAATTTCCTTCTCGTTTTCATTTGAGAAAATATTCAATGAGAAGTTACTCGTTGAGACAAATCCTTTATTTTTTTATCAAAAATATTTGCAAGGACTTTTGTCAAATATGCTCATTTCTTGTTCATTATGTGCGTGGGAATTATGAAACCACGTGTATCAAATTGGTTATGGATCCGCGAGGGGAAAAAAAGTTAATTCTTTCCAGTTGGTTGAAGTGTTTTGTGGGGGTTTTTTCCCCTTTAAATTGCAAATCATACAGTTTCCAGTGAAATGGAACCAGTAAAATATGAAAAGGAATTCGATGACTGAAACTATTTCTATTAATACAAATTCTATAAAGGACCTAAGAATGAACAGCTGTATATCTTTTACATAAGCAGCTAAAATTGAAGTATTTTATAATATAATTTTTACTAAGGAAACTGAAAGTTGGTTAATATATAAATTTGATCCCTTTATATACACTTCGTAGAGTAGGAGACCGATTTCAGTCATAAAAGATATAATATTCATATAATTTAATATTTATAATTTATTTATTTAAGAATTTATCGTTGCAATTTTCCAGGTCTTGTCAGCTGTCACCCATGGCATCTACATATAAATAAATCATAATCTTACAATACATAATGATATAATGATATGGACATACATGCATCACAAGAAGAACAGATAGACAAAGGTCCAGTGAACAATGACACTTAAAGGATTACCAATTGCATTATTACATTTACCATCACCCGTGGGCTAGGTTTACACCATTCGAGAACATAATACGCACCGTCCATCGCCACTCCGTCCATAATCACATACTCTTCAATTTCATTTACCGTTCTAAATCGCGTCCCGTTAACACATCATTCACTCATGAAATACAACTTGTAATGCCGTCCATATCGCATGCAAACAATATTTTAATAGGAAAAATAGCATAACAATCACTGATTAATAGTTTATCACCCAGTGACTGTTTACACTTATTTTTAAAACTCCTAAAATTGGAAGGAAAGGGCTCAAGCAAACTTCCAGGCAGCTGGTTCCATTCAACAATAGTTCTGTGTAAAGAGAGTATTTTTTCTTATTAGTTATTTGCGTTCTTATTTTTATTTTAAAACTGTGGTCGTTTGTTCCCTTAAAGTTTGGTTTTTCTATCTTTTTTCATAAATCTTCTCACGCTTCTTCATTTTTTTAAATTTTGTACATCGCGCCTAGCCTTCTCCTTTGTCTTCTATTTTTTAAACTTCCCCATTTTAATGCATCCAACATATCCGTGACACTCTCTGCTCTTTTGTACTTTCCGATAACATATCTTGCTGCCTTTCTGTGAACTTTTTCTATCTTTTTAAAATGTCCCTTCTCATATGGATCCCCTATTATGGAGAAGTAGTCTAGGATAGGTCTAATCAGTAACTTATATGTTTTTTCTTTGGTGACTACGCTACTTACTAACTTTTAAGTTTGGCATTACCCCATTAAGTAAATTACGTATGATAATTTTCATATAATTCAGAATATATATATATATATATATATATATATATATCGATGATGTGGAAGTACTCACGAGAGAAATACAATATTTGGACGGCACAATAGAACACAGAATAAAATAGATAACACGTAAAAGAACACTCACATTGTAGATTGTTTGAGCCTTCGGCCTACTCCGAGGCCTCCAAGACGCCTCAAGAATGAGGGTTATAGATCGAAAGTTTTGAGTGAGACGGAGCTGCGTGCTCTCGGAAAAGGGAAGAAATAAGCTCATTGCGTCGGCAGCAATGAATATGGATGGATATGATTGAAGGCAGCTTAAAAATCAAACAAAAGTATTGATAAATTCTAAGTTAACGTTAATTAATAAAAGTGAATCTATAATTTAGGTTGTTCACGTTTGAATTTGGTTTTAAATAATAAAAACAATAAATTCCTTCAACTTAAATGAGTTTATAGGAGGATTTCGATGGCAATATATAGATGTTTTACTAGATTTCCACATTTCAGTTTTTGTTCTTTCTTTTTATTGGGTTTTCAATGAATTCTTGTTAGATTATATTACTCTTGTGATGAAATATTTTTAATTATACCCTATTGAAGGTACATTTTCCTAAACCAGAGATAGAATCTTCCATTTTCAGATCCGACGAAGAGAGAGATGGTCTAACTGGTTAATTCAGTAATATTTAGCACATAATTTATTACTTTTTGCGTAAAACACATTTTAATTAATTCCAAGTTCCGCGATTATTTTCCCTTTTTCCCATATGCTATGATATTTTTTCTATTTGCCCATAGCCTTTTGCCCACTATCCATCCATATCTTTTGACACTAGGGGATAAAACTTTATACGTCCCCGAGTACGTTTCGGGATATTTTCGAATATCAAGGTGTTTTTTCTGTAAGAAGAAACCAGGTTACTAGTCGTTGTGGTTCCCTTGAACATTCTCTCAATGTAGTTATGCTAGATAAGACTTCACGTTTTTAAAGGATAACATTTTAAATGCTATATATTTTAACCACCTATTTAATGAGAATTGAAAATTAATAAGCCTCTGAGTAACAGACCTCTCTTTGTGTGACATTGATGAAATGCTCTTTATACATCGTATTGGTTCTAAGTAATATTTTGAAAGAAATTATGAAAGTTATAAATATCGATATTCCAATAAAAGGGATGTATACTCGACTGAAACGTAATTATCTCGAAGACGAAGTTAATGAGGTGGAAATAACTCAACAAAGCAATATCTATTATAATGAAAAAAGGTCTTCCGATCCTGAGGAGTTTTTACTTTATTACTGGCGATTGATAGGTCCACGTTAACATTAATTTCGGTCGGTACCTACAATTTCTTGTTAGCTCTGAAAATGTCATTGCCCGGGAAGAATGGTCATTGATTTAGAATGTGAGATGAGTTTTTGAAAAGAAAACAAATTTATATATTTTTTAACATTAAAATAAGTTTCCTGGATGAAATGAAAAAGGAGAGAAACGGTAATTATCGAATCTACAGCTGTGTGATGGCAACGTACATATACATCCGTAACGACGGTGAAGCAGGTAAACTTTAATTAATGTTTAATCAAGTAAGTTTTATATTTTTTAATGCTGGGAAAACTAAAATGTTTGATATAAGTATCTTGAAGGCAAACTTACTTAACTACTCTGACTTAGAATTTCAGCGAATTTTCTTTAAATTCAATGCAACTAATGTTGAGCATTAAAATCTGTTTTCAATTTCAACGCCGCATGTTTCTCGTTCACCTTAACTTTATTCTATTCCGCATCCAAATAATTAGGTAGGTTTAGACCCGATGGATCTTCACTAAGGTTTCATATCAAATCATGTTAAACTGCATGAGTCGAAATGAAATAAATGTATGATAGAGAGGTGACGATTGATCTCCTATCTTTGTAAATTTATCCCGACGCATATGTGAACATTCAGAAAATAATTTAAGAATGAATAAATCTGAAACCTTTGAAATCTAATGAGGAAGTTGGTTTCCAATGCAAGAATTGATTGGATTTTCTAACAAAGATACCTTCTATCGCACCACCAGTGTGACAGTGAGTAGTGGACGCGACAATTCACCTACCGAGCACCAGACTCACTCCGCGTCGGTGGGTCTGACCTTTGCGTCGGTGGATCTGACGGCGTCGGTGGGTCTGAAGCACTTCGAGATGAGAAATGTACACTTAAAAATATCTAATGTCTGCAGAGATAGCTGAGAACGCAGTTCGAAAACTGTTATTACCCTTGCATGTTTCGAACACAGAATGGAGCAGACGGATTCCGCCAGCCGCCTACGTAATCCTTTACACTCAAGTGGACGGATAGATAATGGATTTCATGGAGAAATCAAATGAGTTTCTATATGCCATGTGAGAGCTCCGTGTTTAATTTTTCCTTTGTCCTATTATAACCCTCCACTTCCCCTTACCGTGCGAGTTCAGGCCACCGGCCTTCCTGCACTCACGTCCCCAAACTTCTATAGCTCTCCCCTCTCAACCCTCGGGTCGTTCTTTCGTCACTCGGAAGAGCGACACGTGTCGTATTAGATAGCCGCAAGATCGAGTGAGCTGAGCACCAGCCCTTTTTCACCCGGTTGTTCTTGTAGCATAGAATGCACGAAAATTACGTTCGGCTCAATTGAAATTTCTACGAACGGATGATGCACTCGCAGTTATCCATCCACTTGAAAGAATCGCAGCAGGCGAACGAGAAAGAAACGCCTTCTCACGATCCAATGCTCCTCGAGGGAGGAAAAAGAAGACCCGTTCGGAAGGCTATCGGAAGGAATCGTTGCGAGTATCCTCAAGAAATGAAATTCACAAATCCGGGTGAAGTGAAAAGGGTCCGCATCCACGGTGACCCGAGCCTTAGGAGGTAGTAGAGAAGGACAAAGAGCAGCCTTAACTATTGCCTGAGGAAGAACAAAGCAAATCGGATGTTACCGGGTACCGAATTGTCAAATCGTTTATTCTGAAATCTGCTTCTTGTTGTTAATACTCGCGTCTCACTCGAAATACTTGCTTCTGTTATAGTTTTCTGCAACACAAGCAGCATCCTCGCCGGCTCTGATTCGGTCCTGACACACGGAATAACATCACGTGTAGGGATAGGGGCGTGAGGAGGTAGCGTGTCCCCGACTCTTCCCACGTGATTTGCCTTTAAACCCGCTGCTCTTGTGCCTGGGTCACAACTCAACAGCAGCCAACCCTCCTAAACTCTCCCTCCTGTTTTCCTACACCCCTCGCGTCCCTGCTTTTCTCTCTCTCTCTCTTCGTTTGCAATCTCCAGGAAAAATCCTACTCCACGCCATTTGCATTCGAATGAGACCCGTCCACTGAATATACTATACACCTTAGTCCCCGATCTGACCTCACCCTTCCGCCGTAACACCCGGAACTCTCGCGCCCTCCGAATGTAGCCTAATTGAATTCTTGCCGCTGTGGATATCCCTCCAGGGATGTGTTCTCCTCTATCGCCCAAGCGTACACGTTTGCCCACGCGTGCGCACACTCGGGGAGTCGAGCGGGCATGGCGTTTCAGTGTCCCCTTGGCGGGAGTGGGCCCGTTCTCGACGTTCGTCAAGTTCTGAATCCTTCATAGAGCCATTTTTTTCAGCTCCCCCCCCCTCTCCCCATAATACCCTACCTCTTTATCCGACACCGAGAGGATATCTCACTGAAATAGGCATGGGAACGAGATTGCACGCTCGTTCCTTGGTACGCACACCCGCCCGCACGTACGCACGCCCTATACTCTCCGTCCGACCACGGAACTCGTCGGAATGCTTCTATATCCCTAGACCTCTAAGCTTCCGGTTCATTTTCGAATTACGCTCCCAGTATGGGAAATACTGGAATTCCTGTTAGCGCGGAATTTTCACTGTAGGGTGTGTGCACACAAGCATGATTTTTTAATGACACAATAATCTCGTTCCAGATTCGGGAAGCATTAATGATTAAACATTAATGATTATTGCTGATTTGAAAACAAGGATCCTTTGACAAAATTCGCTGTGTATAAGTTCATTTCGTGGAATTCCATGGTAATTACACCTAACCCTCATTTGTTTGGAATCATTATATTATATGAATATAGCAGGATACCAAACATACAGCAGTGTCTTAATCATTTGGATTACTAACGATAATCGTTTATGAATGCCCTCATGTACTGGATACGATAAAATCCGTAATTTGATGGAATGTGATGTTTCACAGGAAAAAATAAAGCATAAAATTCTTTTCTTATTTTATTTGGACTTTATTTCTCCGATTTTATAGTAGTCTTCCAACAGGGGCATGACCTTGGGTTGGGTTGGGTGAAATCCATGGGTGCAATGGAGGCAGCAAAATCTTAGCATCTAATCGTGCCTCTTCAACCGCCATGATAGATTGGATGCTCTCTATTTCCTAACGGTTGAGATGAAGGAGCGTACGCCGGTCTCCGACGCATGTGCATTCGCTCCGAATACCTGCGGTGTCAAGTTTATGCGGCCAATTCACTTTAGGGGTGCCTTCTATCTCGTGGTATTTCAGTGGCGCTCGGGGGTATAAAAACACAGATGAGGTTTCATTCAGGCTCGAGACTTCTCCGTAATTTTACTGATTTCCACATGCACGAACACGAAGTTCCCCACGCACTGGGCCCACGAGTAATATTAATGGCCGTTGTAAAATTCCTCAAGATTATTCGCCAATCATCAAAATCAGAAAAGTGACGCACCAAGTCGGCATCTGGCAGTTAGTGCGTTATAATACCCTCCTAGGTCATGATGTGTCCCTCTCCGATGTTTAACTTTCTAGCATAGATGGTACAATATTTGTTCGTCGTGGATGAATATAATAACATCACTTTTTTTAATAAGGGACTCGTTGTTTGCATAAATAATTTTGCAAATTGTCCGCCTGTTCTCTTACGGCGTCTCCTTGCCAAAATTCACAGAAAAGCGCGGACGACCTGTGTGGGCATAGTGAAATAGGTCATGAATTTTTGATAATTTTACTTTTCAATATAAATACGCCGACGGCCATTTCAAGATGTTAGGGCATGATGGGCAATATAAAAGTAGATAAAAGTCTGTCAAGTCGAGATACGCTTAGATTAGTGTTATTTATGCATTAGCTTTAAACATTAGAGTTTCCCACATTTTTTATTCTCTAGAATCATGCAATCGGATAAATAAAACTTCATATTCGCCATTTTGAGTCAGTGTACGATTGTGGCTGTTCAACAGTCGATGCTATTTGTGCTAGCAAGATTTATCTCTTCCTGACTCTACTATTAGAACTTCCAATTTAATGTGGAGCTTGGGTTATTTATCCGACGCTCCGAATACGCTTTTCATGGTAGATACGGCTTATGAGTTCTGATGTACCATTGAGTGTCCAGGGATTTCATTTTGTGGTGATTGTTTAAAGACAATTTTTTTCTCGAAAGACTGACTCTTGTATTTTATTTAACTTTTTGAGCATTATATTTAATGGATCAGAGTAACTTTCTGGAATGTTTTTTATGTGATCTAGCTAATGATTAATAGTAACCCTTCATTACTTCTTCGCTATATTTCCAAACATTGTAGTTTTCAAGTGCTGGTCTCCTCAGGGCGATTTCGCATATGCTACCTGCTTTTTTTCCTTAAGTAATTTCGATATGATGGTGCCATAAGTACGTTTTACATAGTTACGAACGCTAATTTGGACTACATAAACAGGTAAAGGTCACTTTTCCTACAATCTGTGGCGGAAATTTTTCAAAGTCAATTTTTTTAGTTTTTTCTATCATCTGTAAATCACTTAATAATATTTTGCGATGCTCATGATCCAGAAAATCTTTATCAGCTGTGATGTTGTCAGAAAAGATAAAATTTTAATGTTATATTTCAATTTGTACAAATATTTGACCCTAAATAATAGCAATGTTCCTATTACTCTTGTTTATTACCATATTTTGTTTGACAAAATAAGGAAAGATGTGAAACCAGTTTGTTATTTTTATCATTAATCTATGATTTTTGGAGCTTGTGCGTATTATTTTTCGATCAGATCTTTATCCTTACATTTTACCAAGTGAGGATGGATACATTTATTAATATGTTCTATTCTTCTGACTTCATTGCCTTAGGTGACTTGTAAAACGAAAAGGTATGTTTCAAA
This sequence comes from Hetaerina titia, assembly GCA_037158775.1. Lineage (NCBI taxonomy): Eukaryota > Metazoa > Arthropoda > Insecta > Odonata > Calopterygidae > Hetaerina > Hetaerina titia. The sequence goes on along the minus strand of CM073769.1, from coordinate 75,928,675 downwards.
TTATATGTTTTGTCGAAGTTCGTGCCAGTTTTCAGAGATGGAGCCGTCATTATAGAACATTCGCAAAATCACCTAGTTAAAGCAAAGTAGAAGTGGAGGAAACAAAGGCTTATTTGTGCACAAAAAATACATACATGTGAGCAGATGTGGTAACCCTGAAACGACAGGGTCAAACTGGGGAGGGAAATAACTAGGGGAAACCTTGAACCAGTGAGACGGAATTAAGAAGTGGGGGGGAATTAGGGCACTGAGGCAGTGTGCAGTCACTGTGCCTTCCTCTTCTTTTGTGTCCCGGGGTAAGGGTTTTGGAGTTAAAGATTGGAACTTTGAATTAGTCTTTTGAACTGTAATCCCATTCGGTAGGCATTCACCCGGCGCCATCTCAAAATGAAAGACATCCATGTCTGGAACAGAGCTATGAAAAGTGTAATAATTCCTCATGGAAAATAAAGGTAAGCAATGCTCTTTTTTCTAATTCGATGGCGAAACTTCATACATCTAAATCTCACTATTGTCACCAAGTGTTTCGATTCAAACTAAACTATTACGTGGCTCAATTGTGGAATTTGTTGTAGAAAACAGGAGTTTCAAAAGCGTAGTCTTCGTTTTCCAATTATTTCCACTACTCAAGTTGTGGATGTGTATGAGCGTATCTCGTAACGCACAAAGAGGAGGTGCTCCGCGGACTCCTCAAACAATGAGGGAGTAAAATGGTTGTTTCGATACGGCGCACCCGACGGCATTACTAAGGAAGAGAACAGCGTTGCAGTTAGTACTCAACCCCACGTGAGATGCAATCCTACATGACGGGTCATTCATTTTTATTATCGTAAGGGTGCCCGTATCCACGCTCTGCATGCTCCATACTTCTCTCAGTACACCCCAATTGTGTTGGAGTGATTGCGCCTAAGGGGTTAATGAAGTCCTTTTTGTCGAAAACGATTTCGTAAGACAGTGTAAGTGGCTCGTAGGAGAATTTAATTTAATGGTGAGCGGTATGCTGGCGGTCTAATAAGGTCACACCATTCACCTCTACATTTGGGTCGACTTTTAATACGTTGGATAGCCTTCCATCAGTGAATCTTTCTGGTGCGTTCTTCGGCTGGTTGATTCCTAATTGCATTAAACTGCACCCTTTGAATGGAATGCACAATCTTCGAACATAAGAGTTAAAGATGAATCCTTTTTCATCACCATGAAACAGTTGCTAATTTGAATTTTAGGAGAATAATTAAATCGCAATATTGCTCAATTTTATAGTTACCCATTCCCCGCGAAGCCGAAGTTTGTACACATAATTTTTTAAACAAACATTAATGTGATTTCATGACTATGCCATCATGATAAATAAATGTAAGTACAAAATATCCATTACATGCCTCCATTACACCAAATAAGTAGCATATCCTACTGCCAATAAAAATGAATTACCATTAATACTTGAAAGAAGAAGAGGTGGAAATTTACATGGTTATAACTAAGGAAAAATAGAGCTGAGTAAGTCTGCACTTTATGTAAATAATGTTACCACAATTTGCGGTTGCAGATTGTAATAAATCAGTTTATTTTTTGTGATGATCGTTATAATTAGTTATCCATACATGTTTTTATGATGATTTTCAAATGCCAAATCGACCTAAAATAACGATGCTTTCGATTGTCGTACCATGTTTACCGGTATATCTGCATGGACGATGTCCTCGTTTCGCTTATTTTTCTTAAACTTCTTTGTTCTCTAGCGATCATCTTATTAATTTCTAAACCCATACTGAACGACACACTTGGCTCAAGGTTTTATTGTGGGTTACCACCGAATGCAAAGTGGACTAAATGTTGTGTATTCAGATCGCCATGAGGTATTTTGTTTACAAAATGATGATTCAAGCAAAAGAGAAAGTTACTAATCCTGTTGATTTTTAATAATGGAATTCCACATCCTCCATTTTTCAAATCTACATTCGTCTGGCTAATTTTATCTGTTTCGTCACTAATTGAGTAATTGTCCTTGAGTATTAATTGATTTTTTAATTTTATTTAAATAAAAATTCAGTGAATTTGTTAAATATTCCTTTCCTTTAATATGTAAGCGTATATTTATTGTTTTAAATTCTGTGACAAAAATTTAAAACAAATAATTTCACTTATTCTTCTGTCGCATCTCTCGTAGTCATCAGTTCATATTTATCCAAGGGAGACCTCATATTTTGTTAATAGAATTATTCACGTATTTATAAAATTTAAAGTGTTACTATATTGGAAATTGTCATACGCGGAGTTTCTGCATAATGAAAATTCAATGCCTCAAACTAGTGGAACCGAATTTCAAAAAAATGTATTTCGTACCAAAAACGTCTCCAGTATTAATCTAATTTTATTATTATTAATTTATTTTAACCAAATTGTTTAGTCATTATGGAGATGAATTGAGGTTAAAAACTATAAAATAATAGTTAGAATTTATAAATGCAGTTCAAGTAATTACATGGAGATATTACTTGTGTGCTTTTGTCAATTAATTTTTTGAAAGAAAGGCAAATTGATCTGCAAAGATGTTGATTCGTATTAAGTCATTTATGAATAGAAATTAAGACAACATTTGAATTATGTTATTAAGTTATGTTTCAATTGCTATTTGAATTTTACGTGTATACAAATGGCACCTGATTACTTTTACAATGATTTAAATATGAGAAATATAGATGGTCAAAGAAATGGAGTCAAGGTTTTGTGTTTTCTTCGCGTAATCCATCGCTACAAGAGGAATACATAGCAACAAATCGGTTTGCTTTTGCATATTTTGGAATTTCTCCTCCATATATATGTATGTCCTAACATCCCGGGTAGTATGCCGCTTCGACAACTTCTTGATTGTTTTCTGACTCAGATTGGCAAGCAAGCAGGCGTCCATCTCTCCAGCACAATTTAAACGAACTTGTTTTCGTACTATATTCACTACACACCCATTTGTATCATCTCATTTTATATTCCCATGGCTTGAAAAATGTACAACACTTTCACATAATACCTATACGCTTGATTTTTAATGGAATTCGGACGTAATCGAAATTGATATGCCTCACCTCCCTCTAGCCTATGGTCCAATGGCCCTAACTCCTCCGCATTGATCGACCTGGAATCAAGGAGAGAACGCTTCTCCATCCATTCATGAGAATTCACGGAGGGACTCAAAATAGTTTCCATTGACAGGAGGGTCTCGCCCACTTGGGGAATCTAATATTTAATTCCATACAATTCCAGACTCCGGAGAAGCGGGCTTAGGTAACCAGGTTCACGAAATCAAGCAATTAAATTTGCGCTCGGGAATGTGGACTTAACAGTCTTAGTAACCAATATTTGACGCTTTTTTCTGTGCGCACGCCATGTTGTTACTAGGACGGCAACTATAAAATTTTGACTCCATCGGGCGATCGAATAATGGATGTCGAGGTAGAAAAATGCTCATGGGTTCAATGTTGCGATCTGATGACTTTAATATACTATATTACCCAGCTCCTTGTGCACTGAAAGAGATTGATTTTCTTTCATTAGTACACTAAATAGAGGAGAAGAGAGCGGTAATTTAGACGGGTTTGGGAAAAGAAGTGATAACGCTATTCAGATTTCTGGTAATGTTTGGAGAAGCGGAGAGACATTGAAAATTAATGACAATTGTGAATCCTCGGCGGAGAAAATGCCTTTAAGACTGGTGATTATTTGATGTGTTTTGAACTGTGCACATGACGAGTCAGAAAAGAGGACTAGGAATAGAATTATTGAATAAAATGTTTTGGAGTGAAGGTGCATGTGGAGGTGAGGAAACTCCGTGGAATATGCTCTATGGGATATTGTACGGAAGGAGAGGTGGGTGGAAGTTTCGCATATGTAAAGCGGGGGACGTTAGTCACAATTTAACCTCTTCAGTTTACGCTTAATTAGAGAGAGATTGGCTTGAAATCGTCCGAGCTCTTTAATTCAGAAAGGAAGCGGATGAAAGGGGATGGTTTTCATTGTGACCTCTACGCCCGTCAGCATCACGTCACCCATTCGGACACAAAAATATCACCCTTTTCAAGAACAAACTCCTAATTTTGTTTGTACAAAATCCATCAAATGTACCTACACTTCGACAGATGCCATTATTCCCACAACGAATCCCATCCCATGTTAACTCCTCATCCGAAATCAATGCGTTTGTTAAATTGATTAATCAAACGATACACTGGAGTTTATTGAGTGGGAAAGCCTGGCGAATAAATGGGAGAATCGCTATACCCTAGTGAATTCAGCGGCTTCTAACTCTAAGGTTTTTATATTCCAATTTGGTTGTTGCATGAGAACATTCCCACCTTTGTTATTTCCTGTGTACCAGACCGCGCAGGAAAAAAATACGATAACACACAAAGATGAAATTATGTATTATGCAACATTAATATTCCCACTACCATGAAATTAGAGATTTTTATTCGCCAACGGGTTAAGTATAAGGTGGATTAAACCCTTACACTATCTATTTGGATTAGTGACACTTTTAATTTTAATAATACAAGTAGATTACTAGGCAAAGGTATGGATTTTATTTACTAATTCATCAGAATGGAATTCCCATTGGTACAAGGTCTGTGCCTGTAGGACTAAGTCGATTAAAAAAATTTATCTCCAGAATGACATTCACTCAAAATTCTTCGAAATAGCATCCTAGTGCACCATCACACCGCTGCCAGCGGGTTTTCCACATATTTTTATGCCTTCTGGAAGGTGACGCCCGGAAGATCCCTCGTCATGGCTTGTTGTAACACTTCCACCAAGCAGTGGTGACGTCCTTTCAGCACGAATTTGAGGCGAGGGAAGAGAAAGAAATCTGGTGAGGCATCGCCTAAAAAATTTGGATCCTCAATCACATCACCTCAATCACTTGGCCGAGAAGCTCTTTGCTGATCCGCGTGCGAGTTTCCTTATGTCCGTTTGAGAGCATTTGCGGCACTAACGTGGCAAAAACCTTTCTTATGCACATGTTTTTGGTCGTTAGTCGATCCAAATCACTTTTAGGGATGGCAAGTTCATCAGAAACTATGCAAACACGTATCCCAATCCAACAGAGCCTTCACTCTTGTAAGATATTTGTCACTTTTTAAGATCGAAGGGAATACCTTGAGCATATCATGAATCTTTTCCCGGTTTCGCCCAGTCTTATTCAAAATTTGATGGCGTAGCGCAGTTAGAATTGCCGGTTCAAGACGGAGTGTAATGAGATTATATGGGTTTCACAAACGAACTATTTGCACTCCGTAAAGGCTGGGAGCCAACTACCACCAGCCTCCAGGCTTTCCTGAGACTCCCCTTCTTCGAACCCAGCCAGAGAAACTGCCCGTCTGTTCGTATATCCGGAAAACAATAAGTCATACTACTTTTGGGTCACACCCTGTATGATAAACTCTATTAAAAAGAGCATAGAATCTCATGAGAGCAAACATCGGCACCAAAATCTTAAGCTACAAATCTTGAAAATCTTAAGATTCAAAATCTTAAAAAAAACAAATATCTGTATCCATGTTTAGCTCATGATAAAGGTCAAAATTGTGGCTACTCAAGTAAAGAGCAGAACTTCAATTTCTCCCGGCGGATGATGGCAGTGAATTCTTCTCGGGATTACATCCGGGTAATCTCCGCCATCTCCATCGCTGCCGACGTTTCGATGAAATCCTTTTTCATCGTCATCAGGGCCGATGACGATGAAAAAGGATTTCATCGAAACGTCGGCAGCGATGGAGATGGAGGAGATTACCCGGATGAAATCCCGAGAAGAATTCACTGCTAAAGAGCAGAGTTCTGCCTACGTGATATAAAAATCTCTTCATGAAGGGCCAGATATTTTATTTTACTTTGGTCGCAGACTGATTAGTCACGTTTACAGCTTAAAAATTATACGATCACACATTCCTTTTAACAATCCCTTCTTGTTCAAATAAGGTGAGCAAGAATCAGTTGATGAGAATGCCGGGAATGCAACACGTGGCTACTCATCTCGTATGCTCGTCGCGTACGAGCGAGCGCTTGAGCCAGCTGGAACATTGGCTTGCGTGGCTCGATGAATCCTGATGGCAAATGAAGATATTAAGTTGGAGAATTTATTTGGAAAGCACTATAAATAAATTCATGTTTGGCAAGGAATTTGCAAAAGAAATTTTTTTAAAATTAATACCAAATTTCAAATAAATATATTTGAACGAGACTATCAGTAACTTATTTGCCTATTTCTTGAAGGTTATTTGCGCCCTCTACAGGGTTCGTCCAGAAAATAAGTGTACTGATTTTTTCCCGCCGCTCCAGGCGCGCCCAGCACCGCTCTGACGGGCTGCGATTGGAGGGGGGTATGTTGGCAAACGACGCTGAAAAAGGCAGTCGGCACTGAGCTGTAGTGTAGTGAGGACCTCTGTTAACGCGAACCTCCACGCTCGACCCACGTCACGGAACGCGATGCCGAAGTTTTTGGAGCAGCGTTATTCCATCAAATTTGCGGTAAAGCTTGGGAAATCGTCTACCGAAACTGTCGGTATGATTAGCCAGGCTTACGGGGAGTCAGCCATGTCCAGAAACATGATCTTTCGGTGGCACAAGATGTTCGTGGAGAGCAGAGAAGAGGTCGACGACGAACCACGGCCTGGACGCCCATCAACGACACTCACCGACGAAAATGTGCGAAAAGTTCGCGATGTACTGAACTCTGATCGTCGTCTTAGTGTTTGGATGATAGCAGAGCAGTGTCATGTGCCAAAAACAATAGTGCACGAGATTATTAGGGACCAAAAACATCTGGCGGCTGCATCACGACAATGCGCCGTCTCACACCGCGCTTGTCGTGTCGGACTTCTTGGCCAAGCACGGCGTGGCAACGCTGCCGCACCCACCCTACAGCCCGCACTTCTTTCTGTTCCCGAAGACAAAGAAGAGTTTGAAAGGAACGCGATACGGGAATTTGGACGCCGTCAAAGAGGCCGTGAAGACGTGTCTTCAAGAGATTCCCGATGATGCCTTCGCGGGAGCGTTCCAGGAATGGGAACGCCGCTGGAACAAGTGTATCGACTCACAAGGGTGCTATATTGAGGAATATTAGCTTAAGATATGTAAAAGTGTAATATTTTTTTTTCCTGAGCTCAGTACACTTATTTTCCGGACTAACCCTGTATTAAGCACTTGGTTTACAGAAAATATGTAACGTAAAATCAATTCTCACGTCATATATAGTGAATACAATATCAATGGAAGCCGATATGAGTGGAAAACAGTGGGAATTTAAATGAGTTATGAACCGGTAACACATAGACGAGTATAATCGTCATCATCCCTAATTTCGTCCGTGTGATTGTATTGAAAATAACGCCCTAATCACTTCTACTGCTAATACCTCCTATGCTCAGATTTTGTGTGTCGACGACATCTCTCAAGGATTGTCGTTGCTAGGGTTTGTGGAGGAATGTCAACTCAAACTCCAGAGCACCCACAACTCGAATGATTATGTGTAAAGTGTGAGTATTGGGGACTGTATTAATCTGTCTCAAATAAATAGTGAGCTATCTGGTTAAGCCATAGAGTTAGACAAGATAGAGCGCGTATTACGTCACTTAAAGCGGTAAAAACATCGTTTTCAAAAGAGCCAATGCCACTTGATACACAGTCGTATGTGCAGTCCATTCGTTGAAAAACCCAGTAAAATGAAGATTTAATCGTAAACTAAAAATAAAAAAAGAGCTCCTTGATTGCTTTAGCATACGAATTTCAAAAAATGGAAGAATGAACAATATTTCATAAATTTTAGATCGACATTCACAGAGAGCTCAAAATTAAAATGTGCCACGTAAAATTTATTTCTCCGGATTCTTATTAGACCAGCATATTTTCACATATTTTACTTTTCATGGCGACTCGGACGATGGGTAATGGTAGATTTAGCATTGCATCGCTTTTGTAGTTATGCAATTTTTGAACCGTCTCACTTTACAATTTAGTGTCAGTGTGTTTAGTGTCTGTGGTATCTCTGCCTCTCTGACAATTTGATACGCATTCTGCCTTTTTTAAATCTATGGTTTGGACGGAGAAATGATTAATCGTGCCCGTTTCCATTGGCAGTAACTATTGACGAACCAACCTTATGATAACTACGCAAATCGGTGGGTCTCAGTTTTGAGGCATCTTTGATTCTGACGGATTACATAGTGGGAGCCTCCAGACTATTAAACGTTCCAGTATATTTATAGTTAGTTATATATTTATAAATGATAAATTTCTCAAATACTTCTTACAAATCTCAAATACTATATTAAGAAAAAAAATGTAACAAAGGTTTGATCGTAGACATAGTAATTTAACGTAGTTATTTGTGAAATAATATTGCTTTATTGAATTAACGTAATAATTTTTGGCAATGCATTATTTTATGCCTTTAAAATAAATTCGCCTAATTCTTATTCATTTTTATTATTCCTCGCGTGATTGAGGAAAATAAAAAGGACGTAGATGCTTCAATTGTGATTGGCGAGATATGGTGAAATGACGGGCTAAATTAATTTTACATTGATTGAACTCTTCAAATCTTTTTTAACTTGTTTTGTATCAATGACGAGCGAATAGCGCATTTCATTGAAATAATTTAGGTTGATGGGACACAGTGCCCTATACGTTTCTTTCGAGCTTTATTACCGTATGGAAAGGACATCGTTTCAGCAATATAGACAATGGGGAAGATTAAAAATGTTTTCCAAGAAGGGAAGAGAAAGGATAAAATCTGTTTTCCTAGATTTTTGGACTTTAAGAAAAACTGAGGTATTCTGAGTAATTTCATTTCTCGCGAGAAATTAAAATATTAAAAACTTCCTGAACTCGTGTATGAATTCCTTGAATCTTGGTACCGGCTCAGGAGAATGGGCTATCTCTATGTTTGTAGTGAGAGAAACAAAATTTTCCGTTTCAAGCGACACGTTTTATCATTTTTCGGAGGAAAAATCGCTGAATTTGAAATTGGTCCCTTATAAAAGCCGTGATTGTATTAATTTACGCTCGACTGAAGAAAATATAAAAAAAATTATACGAGGACACCTACACTATCTTGGCTCATTTGTTTGCATTAATCTCATTCGTATTACTTTTTATATTCACAATAAAAGAGAATTTTGACACAAACCTCTGTGCCATATTCTCCTCCTTCAAAGGTCAAATCTGTTTTCTTACGTTTACTTCCTTAATTAGTTAATTATATATATATATATATATATATATATATATATATATATATATCGATGATGGACTACTACCATGTCGTGGTGGAAGGGCTTGTGTGTTCCGATGACCCCTAGAGCTGTGCTGGCGGGAGTAATAATAATTACTCCTGAAAGGGTCACCCATGCCAGATAGGTCGAAGGTTAGGAGCCAGACGAAAGGTAGTCCACGCAGCGTCTGTTCCTCAGTGAGGCGGCTGCAATGGCGTCTGACCCCAGTGGGGCGGCCATTAAGTGATGGTGTCACGTTAAAAACACTATTGAGGAAGGCAACGGGAAACCACCTCAATTATCATTCCCAAGAAAATATGATGGACGCAAAACAGAAATTGAGTCCTGGCAACTGCGGGACTCGGCCCAAGGGGCCGTGTGTCGTGCCCGGCAGCGGGGGAGGCAAGGCTTCCGCGGTCGTCATCCCACGAAATCCTTGCGGGGGAGAAATAACAGTAGCAGGACAGAAGATGCAGAAGAAGACGAAAGTAGTTAGAATAGGAACCTGGAACGTCAGGACAATGTTGAGGAGAGGCAAATTAGAAAATATTAAGCGAGAGATGGAAAGAGGTAACATAGATGTTTTAGGCCTCTGCGAGGTGAGATGGAAGGATAGCGGGGATTACTGGAGTGACAATTATAGAGTAATATACAGCGGCGGGGACGAGAGCCAACGAGGGGTTGCCGTAATTTTAAATAAAGGGGTAGGAAGAAGCGTAGTCAACATAGAGCAAGCGACAGATAGAATTTTACTCGTAGAGATTAAAGCAGAGCCGACGAACTTGGTCATTATTCAGGTATACATGCCACCGAGCAACCACAAGGAGGAAGAAGTCGATAGGATGTATGATGAGTTAGAGGATATCATCGCGAGTGTTCCTGCAGGGAAACATTTGATAGCGATGGGGGATTGGAATGCGACGGTAGGCGAAGGAAGAGATGGTGGTGAGGTGGGGGACTATGGGTTAGGCACGAGGAATGAACGCGGGGAGAAAGCAATTGAATTCTGCAGGAGACAGGGGTTAGTCATCACTAACACATGGTTTAGACACCACAAAAGGCGTAGGTATACATGGAAAATGCCAGGTGACTCAGAAAGGTATCAGTTAGATTATATTATGGTTAGGCACAGGTTTAGGAACAGTGTGATAAATTCGCACAGTTTCCCAGGAGCGGATGCGGACTCTGACCACAATTTAGTTGCTATGAAATGTAATGTTCGTTTCAAGAAGATAAGGCAAGGGCGGCGGGCTAAAAAATGGAATTTAGAAGCAGTAAATGAATTAACGAGGAAGGAGTATCAGGAGGCTGTAGAGAAAATGATGGATGACGGTAAAGAACTGAGTACTATCGAAGAAAAATGGGAATGTATCAAGAAAGGGATATTGGAAGCCGCTAAAGACACTATAGGAACCGTTAACGGGAAAAGGATAAGGAAACCATGGGTAACGGATGAGATGATTGCAAAGATGGATGAGAGAAGAAGATGGAAAAATGTAAACACAGAGTTAGGCAAAATGAAGTACAAAGAGTTAAACAATAAATTGAGAAGGGCCACAAATTAAGCAAAAGAAGAATGGTGGAAAACGCAATGCGAGGATATGGAAAGTTTACAGAAGAAGGGTGAAATTGGTGCTCTATACAGCAAGGTTAAGTTATTATCGGGAAGTAAGAAAGCAAGATCTGTGCTAACAGTTAAAGATAAGTGGGGTAAGATAATAGTTGAACCAGGAAAAATCCAAGAGAAATGGAAGGAATATATAGAAACACTGTATGGTAAAGAACTTAGGCCGACAAGGTTAGATATAGAAAAGGAACATGACGTAGAAGAAGATAGCTTAGGTCCAGGCATACTCGACGATGAAATAGAAAGGGCATTAAAGGAGATGAAAGCAAATAAGGCTGTGGGGCTGGACAATATTCCTGTAGAAATGTTGAAATGGTTAGGGAAAGGTGGGAAGAAGGCCATATATGGACTGATTCGTAGTATCTATGAGGAAGGAATCTGGCCGGAAGATTTTGTGAGATCGGTGTTAGTTCCTATTCCAAAAAAGGCAAAGGCTTCGTCATGTGAGGATTACAGAACAATAAGTTTGATATCCCACGCAGCTAAAGTTATTCTAAGGATCATCAACAAAAGGATAGAGAGTAAGGCAAATGATTACTTAGGGGATGATCAGTTTGGGTTCAGGAAAGGAAGAGGTACGCGTGATGCCATTGCAGTTATGAGATCACTAGTCGAGAGGAATATAGAATACAATCAGGACGTTTTTGCCTGTTTTGTAGATTTCGAAAAAGCGTTTGATAGAGTGAATTGGGAAAAATTAATGCGTGTATTGCAGAAAATAGGAATGGATTGGAGGGACAGGAGACTGATCCGCAACCTGTACATGTCTCAGACTGCTCAGGTGCGAGTGGGGAACGGAGAGTCCGGATGGGCAGTGTTAGGAAGAGGTGTAAGGCAGGGTTGCCCATTGTCACCGGTACTGTTCAACGTATATGTAGAGGAAATGATTAAAGAGGCATGGGAAGAACTGGAGGTAGGAATGAAAGTCGGAGGGGAATTCGTAAAATCGGTTAGGTTTGCTAATGACCAAGCATTAGTTGCTCAGTCAGCCATGGGGTTGCAAGCATTGTTGAGTGAATTGGAGATTCAGTGCGATAAATATGGGATGAGAATAAATATTAATAAAACAAAGGTTATGCGATTTTCCAGAAAGAAAAAGGCTAAGCTAAATATTAAAATAGGCGGGGAAAAAATAGAGCAGGTAGAACAGTTTACATATCTCGGAAGTGTTTTGGACCAACACGGTCAAAGTGGTAGGGACGTAAGGAGAAGAATTGCGCTAGGCAAGGAGGCTTTCTCAAGGAGGAGGGAGTTGATGACGGGGACGTTGAGTAGGGATGTTAAGACAAGACTCGTAAAAACTCTGATATGGAGCGTAGCTATGTACGGCGCGGAAACGTGGCCAATGTGGTCAAATGTTTATTTGATAGTTGGGTCCATCCAAAAACCTACCTTAACCGGTAGATTACCTAAAAAAAAAATATATCGATGATGCGGAAGTACTCACGAGAGCAATGTAACTTTTGGACGGCACAATATAACACAGAATAAAACAGATAACACGTAAAAGGACACTCACACTGTAGATGATTTAAGCTTTCGGCCTACTCCGAGGCCTTCTTCAGGTCAGAGTCTGACCTGAAGAAGGCCTCGGAGTAGGCCGAAAGCTTAAATCATCTACAGTGTGAGTGTCCTTTTACGTGTTATCTGTTTTATTCTGTGTTCTATTGTGCCGTCCAAAAGTTTTATATATATATATATATATATATATATATATATATATATATATATATACACATTCAAACACGAAATACCGCCATATGGCGAATAAATATTCATTCAAATTGAAATAGAGATAAGGAAAATGGTAAAGGAACACATATAAAGGACAAACACAACAGAGGTGGGGATGGCAGATGTGAGCAGATCACGAATGTAAAAATATTTTCCTCGACCGGGACTTGAACACCGGATCTCTCCACTTGCCGGGCGGATGCTCTAAACCATATGTGTTCCTTTACCATTTTCCTTATCTCTATTTCAATTTGAATGAATATTTATTCGCCATATGGCGGTATTTCGTGTTTGAATGTGTATTTGGCCAATGTGGCTCGTCTCTTCTTCTGGCTATGCGTGCCATGAAACGCACCGTTCCTATCCTTTATGATGTTGTGTGCTTGCTAACCTACTGTCCATTCTCCTCTTGTGTTTGTCAATTTCTTCTTTGGTGGGTGTAACAGCTCCCTAACGCCATCTTCTGGGCAATGATTCGGAGCACTTTGGCGCTTTATAAGATCGCAGATTTCAATGTAAAAGTACTCTTCCTCGATAGCTCAGGTGGTTTAGAGCATCCGCCCGGCAAGTGGAGAGATCCGGTGTTCAAGTCCCGGTCGAGGAAAATATTTTTACATTCGTGATCTGCTCACATCCGCCATCCCCACCTCTGTTGTGTTTGTCCTTTATATGTGTTCCTTTACCATTTTCCTTATCTCTATTTCAATTTGAATGAATATATATATATATATATATATATATATATATATATATATATATATATATATATATATATTCCAGATTGATGTATCGGTGTTCGTTTTTCCTGTTCATCGAATACCTTTTTTGTGATGATAAACATGGAATGGAGATCGTCATGTAATTACCCGATTTGTTTTATTTCTCGAATTTGGGGAGGAAAAAAGTCTTAAATTTTCAAATAATTTTGAACTGCAACACAAAAACCTAGGTCTTAGGCTCAAACGTTTTTACAAGCTTGAATCATGACTTATCAGGCTTTTTAACTGTTATCTACTCCAATGTACTTGAATATATTTTGTTATGCAGTAAGTCATTAGCTGTACAAATAGGATTAGATACACAGATTGTTGATGGCCGTAAATTGTGAAATGGGGAGAGACGGTGATTGAGATGAAAGAATAGAAGAGGTCGGAAATTAGTGACGAGAACATACGGTACTCAATCTCGTGATGGAGAATCTATCAACAATGGTCACTCAAAGGTTCAGCTGCGGGAACATTCTGTTAAATCTTAGGCACAATTGAACAAAAGGACATTATATATGTTTATAAGGGAAGGAATGTGGTGTTAAGAAAGATGGAACTAGAGAGGGAGCGTTATGAGGGACAAGAATTGTCTAAGACGCAGGATCAAAGAAATGGGAAAGGAGAGAGAAAAAATTGGAAGTTGAAAAGTCACATCGATGACAGGGTCATCTTTTTCAGACTAGACTTGAATGAATATATGCATGAGGAAAACGTCTTGGATTCATCCCCATCATGGATAAATGAATTCATCTCGGGTAGGATTCAATGCAAGATTAAACTTAGAAGATGCATACAGACTCTGTAGGTACTCTTTTCACCCGCGAGTCTTCGAAAAAGAAATAATAAATAAAATTCTTCAATTTTTAAGAGGAAAACAATTCGCCAATTCCGAGGGAAAAATTTTAGCTCTGCTTGCTCGAAAATTCGCCCACCGTATAACATCCTCCATATTCCCTCGCTAATTTTGAGAAGCAGAATAGTTCAAGTTCCGCTTTGAGAGACCGTGCAAAAATGCGTTCTTATTATTTTGGAATGAAGCCTTCAGATTTTCACTTCCTGCTCAAAGATTTCATCCAAAATTTGGAAAAAATAACAAAGAGAGAACGACCGAAAGTATGGAAAATGGCTAATCCGACAGCCGAAAAATAATTCACATCATTAGGATTTAAAGGAGATAGAGCCATTCCGAGATTTAGCCCTCCGAGTTAACTATATCCAGGAGTATTTTAAGAAATAAAAAACCAATGTGATGGTTTCTTTCACCCAAAAAGTTATGTTATTTTTATTTTTTTGTCACAAGCACAGGAACTCATCTCTCCTGAGAAGCCTTTGTCATAGGTCTCCTTTCTATCTTATTGCATTCCCTGGTAGAATTTATACAGTGTAATAAAAGTGGAAAGAAATATTTTCTACTGAGTGAGGAAAGAAAGAGAAAATCGCCCTGAGGAGATGCTTGCTTGCTCGTGGTTATGGCCGGTGCATGGGAGGAACGTGAAGCGGTAGGCGAAATCATGGGACGGCGTGGATGGCATTCGCAACGGCTCGAGAGCTTAATCCTGACCCGGATTAAGATGCGAGCGATTTTTCGAGTCTACCCTATATCACGCGCGCACTACGAATCTACACAAGACTTAAGTCCATTTATGGGTAGAAAAAAAGGGAGTGAAGGAGTAAGGGACGATCAAGAGGAAAGGAAGTGGACGACGTTGTAAGGGTGGCATGAGGGTGAAATGATGAGATGTGGAAGAATAAGTTATTTGGGAGCATAGTGAACGGAAGCTTTATGCAAGTACACAGTGGATAATATAGCAAGTGGAAGTTTTGATTTATTTATATGTACTTTTGAGGGCATAAAAAGTGTTTATTATGCGTCAAATATAAATTAAAATACGTGAGAAAATCTTGTCAAAATGATAGAATTAGATGAAAAACGTTTCTAAATCTGTATTTCTTTTTACAGTGGTTTAAGTTGTTGAAACGCATTTCTTGATAAATGCAACGTTTGGGATTTAACTAGTCATTAAGAGTTTTCTGTCTCGGCGCTCAAACCTTTCGCGTAAATTTTGTCCGGATTTCAACATTTTCTATGAACTGACGCGATTCTGGTGAAATTTTAGAAATGAAAAGCATCGAAAAGTGCCATTATTTGGGAGTGCATCATCATAATTACCAATGTAATGAATGATGCACCACGATCAAAATAGACACTATCCTGTTTCGTGAAATGTAAAGTTTTTTGGTTCTCCAATCGGTACCATTTCACTTGTAAAAAATATCGATTAAAAAGTTAAATTTAAAGTCTTAAATTTCATTCCTGTTGAAAAACACTAGTCGACGTAGCAATGAAAGCATTTCCGTTTATACAGTTAATAATTTTTTCATTCCTTCTATATTTAAACCGTGGAGGGGAAAGAATATTGGACATCAATTCATCATTCCTCCGTGTTGGGAATCTGGTGTAGACGATACAGGAGTGACATGCTGGCAACATTATTCGTTGAAAACACAAGTAAAATGGCTAAAAAATAGTCTCACTCCGAAAGAAAAAGGGAAAAGATGGGATTTAATATTAATAAATTTAATTTACAAGATAATATATAAAACTTTTTGCTGTTTGAGAAAGCTTTTTCGGAGCAATTATGACCGGACAAACTTTGCTCCACGGAGTGAGTTGATGGTCGGTTGCGGGAGCGGGTGCTAACGAGAGCTTGAAATTTGTATTCTCCGACGGAGGGTGATGGGAAACTTCGATGGACGCTCGGCGGGGGTGAGAGAGAGAGGGGGGGCTTTCCGAGCTTCACTTCGTGCGTGCGTCTATATGTATGTGTTTGAGTGCGCACGTGCGTGTGTGTGGAAGGAGGGTGTTTGAACAGAAAGGGAAACTGTGTCCGGCGCCTTCCCTCCTGTTTCCATAACGGACGAGTGTGGACACTGCCTGTGTGTGTGACGTCGAATGAAGCCCCATTATCGTGTCTCGAGACGTCCTCTCACGAGTCATAATCTCATTGGCAGGGGCATTCAAAGATCGCAAATTTGATAATGTTACATTTCTACCAGATATTGTCGCATTTTACTTCGATAATTTCAGTCTCTACTAACATCTCCGTACTTTTATATTTGATGATAAAAATGAAATGGTGCATCACGGATATTCATCTCAGTTTTAAATGAAAACAGGTCCCATCTTTTCAAATATTAATTGCATGGAGGCCTTACTGTCACTTGATAAACTATCGAACAGTTCAATTCTAAAAGCTTAATTTGTCCAAATTATGATCAGTTTATTATTAGGTAATCTACCGGTTAAGGTAGGTTTTTGGATGGACACAACTATCAAATAAACATTTTGTGACTCCCCACCTAGCAAACTAATCTATATCAGGTCCCTCTTCATCTCGGTGTACTTCTTTCCTCCCTTCATCCCGTCCAACATCCCTATCCTGTTCCTACCCTTACCTCACTTGCCCAACATTCTCCCCTCTATTACCCTCTTCAACATTCCACTACCGCTCAATACGCCTTTCATCCATTTTTCCTGCCTCCATAGGATTTCTCTCAACAAACCCCTCTCCTCACCCACCATTTCCAGTACTTCCTCATTTGTTTTCCTTTCGGTCCATTTCACCTTCTCCATTCTTCTCCACACCCACATTTCAAAAGCCTCCAATCTACGTCTATCCTCCTGCTTCAGCGACCACGTTTCCGCGCCGTACATAGCTACGCTCCATATCAGAGTTTTTACGAGTCTTGTCTTAACATCCCTACTCAACGTCCCCGTCATCAACTCCCTCCTCCTTGAGAAAGCCTCCTTGCCTAGCGCAATTCTTCTCCTTACGTCCCTACCACTTTGACCGTATTGATCCAAAACTCTTCCGAGATATGTAAACTGCTCTACCTGCTCTATTCTTTCCCCGCCTATTTTAATTTTTAGCTTAGCCTTTTTCTTTCTGGAAAATCTCATAACCTTTGTTTTATTAATATTGATTCTCATCCCATATTTATCGCACTGAACCTCCAATTCACTCAACAATGCTTGCAACCCCTTGGCTGACTGAGCAACTAATGCTTGGTCATCAGCAAACCTAACCGATTTTACGAGTTCCCCTCCGACTTACATTCCTACCTCCAGTTCTTCCCATGCCTCTTTAATCATTTCCTCTACATATACGTTGAACAGTACCGGTGACAATGGGCAACCCTGCCTTACACCTCTTCCTAACACTGCCCATCCAGACCGTTCCCCACTCGCACCTGAGCAGTCTGAGACATGTACAGGTTGCGGATCAGTCTCCTGTCCCTCCAATCCATTCCTATTTTCTGCAATACACGCAGTAATTTTTCCCAATTCACTCTATCAAACGCTTTTTCGAAATCTACAAAACAGCCAAAAACGTCCTGATTGTATTCTATATTCCTCTCGACTAGTGATCTCATTACTGCAATGGCATCACGCGTACCTCTTCCTTTCCTGAACCCAAACTGATCATCCCCTAAGTAATCATTTGCCTTACTCTCTATCCTTTTGTTGATGATCCTGAGAATAACTTTAGCTGCGTGGGATATCAAACTTATTGTTCTGTAATCCTCACATGACGAAGCCTTTGCCTTTTTTGGAATAGGAACTAACACCGATCTCACAAAATCTTCCGGCCAGATTCCTTCCTCATAGATACTACGAATCAGTCCATATATGGCCTTCTTCCCACCCTTGCCTAACCATTTCAACATTTCTACAGGAATATTGTCCACCCCCACAGCCTTATTTGCTTTCATCTCCTTTAATGCCCTTTCTATTTCATCGTCGAGTATGCCTGGACCTAAGCTATCTTCTTCTACGTCATGTTCCTTTTCTATGTCTAACCTTGTCGGCCTAAGTTCTTTACCATACAGTGTTTCTATATATTCCTTCCATTTCTCTTGGATTTTTCCTGGTTCAACTATTATCTTACCCCATTTATCTTTAATTGTTAGCACAGATCTTGTCTTCTTACTTCCCGATAATAACTTAACCGTGCTGTATAGAGCACCAATTTCACCCTTCTTCTGTAAACTTTCCATATCCTCGCATTGCGTTTTCCACCATTCTTCTTTTGCTTTATTTGTGGCCCTTCTCAATTTATTGTTTAACTCCTTGTACTTCATTTTGCCTAACTCTGTGTTTACATTTTTCCATCTTCTTCTCTCATCCATCTTCGCAATCATCTCATCCGTGACCCATGGTTTCCTTATCCTTTTCCCGTTAACGGTTCCTATAGTGTCTTTAGCGGCTTCCAATATCCCTTTCTTGATACATTCCCATTTTTCTTCGATAGCACTCAGTTCTTTACCGTCATCCATCATTTTCTCTACAGCCTCCTGATACTCCTTCCTCTTTAATTCATTTACTGCTTCTAAATTCCATTTTTTAACCCGCCGCCCTTGCCTTATCTTCTTGAAACGAACATTACATTTCATAACAACTAAATTGTGGTCAGAGTCCGCATCCGCTCCTGGGAAACTGTGCGAATTTATCACACTGTTCCTAAACCTGTGCCTAACCATAATATAATCTAACTGATACCTTTCTGAGTCACCTGGCATTTTCCATGTATACCTACGCCTTTTGTGGTGTCTAAACCATGTGTTAGTGATGACTAACCCCTGTCTCCTGCAGAATTCAATTGCTTTCTCCCCGCGTTCATTCCTCGTGCCTAACCCATAGTCCCCCACCTCACCACCATCTCTTCCTTCGCCTACCGTCGCATTCCAATCCCCCATCACTATCAAATGTTTCCCTGCAGGAACACTCGCGATGATATCCTCTAACTCATCATACATCCTATCGACTTCTTCCTCCTTGTGGTTGCTCGGTGGCATGTATACCTGAATAATGACCAAGTTCGTCGGCTCTGCTTTAATCTCTACGAGTAAAATTCTATCTGTCGCTTGCTCTATGTTGACTACGCTTCTTCCTACCCCTTTATTTAAAATTACGGCAACCCCTCGTTGGCTCTCATCCCCGCCGCTGTATATTACTCTATAATTGTCACTCCAGTAATCCCCGCTATCCTTCCATCTCACCTCGCAGAGGCCTAAAACATCTATGTTACCTCTTTCCATCTCTCGCTTAATATTTTCTAATTTGCCTCTCCTCAACATTGTCCTGACGTTCCAGGTTCCTATTCTAACTACTTTCGCCTTCTTCTGAGTCTTCTGTCCTGCTGAAGTTAGTCCTTCCCCGCAAGGGTTTCGTGGGATGACGACCGCGGAAGCCTTGCCTCTCCCGCTGCCGGGCACGACACACGGCCTCTTGGGCTGTGTCCCGTAGTTTCCAGGACTCATATTATCTATAGTGCCCATCATAATATTCTTGGGAATCATAATTGAGGTGGTTTCCCGTTGCCTTCCTCAATAGTGTTTTTAACGTGACACCATCACTTAATGGCCGCCCCACTGGGGTCAGACGCCATTGCAGCGGCCTCACTGAGGAACAGACGCTGCGTGGACTACCTTTCGTCTGGCTCCTAACCTTCGACCTATCTGGCATGGGTGACCCTTCCAGGAGTAATTATTATTACTCCCGCCAGCACAGCTCTAGGGGTCATCGGAACACACAAGCCCTTCCACCACGACAAGGTTGTAGTCCATGGGAGGGATGATCAGTTTATCTTCTGTTAATAAATATGTTACATATATAATTCCGCGCTGCATGTGTTCATAGTTGTTGTCTTAGCGTGACCAAATACACTTCCACACAAGGTCACGGAAACAGTTATGCGAAAATTGATGAAAATGTGTTCAGAGGATCTCAAAACGTAATCTTGGTCGAAAGTTGAAGCTTAATCGCATGCTAAAACTACTTACCACATAGATAAAGAGAAAGAGAAAGTAAAAATTAACTTTTTTCAATGCGTGAAAAATAACAATCCTAAAATTCCTGTAAAACTTCACGCATCCAAACGTTATTGTATAGCACTTATATTCGGCATGGCATTAATGTATATGAATGCCCACAGAATCCGATGGGTTTGGGATGCCTTAGGAAAGTTTTTGATAAATATGAATTATGAGGAATGAGTGAACGCGACAGATTGGGGATTGGGCTTACTGGTACAATACGTGGAGGAATCTTAGACTTTGGATTATTACTAAAAAATAATCATGATTGAAACTTTACTTTTATTTGTTATTCTTAAGACTTCTCAACATAGTCAACATCCAGATTTATACATTTCTCCCACAGTTTCTTCACCTTTCGAAGGCCGTCATTATAGAATTCAGTAGATTGCGTCGAAAACCATTGTTCCACCTCTTGATTGAAGTCACTTGTGTTGTCAAATCTCCGGCCTTGCAATGAATTTTTGAGCTGTAGGAATAAGAAAAAGTTGCTTGGGGTGAGATCGGAAGAATATGGAAAATTGCCAAAGCCGCATCGCTTTCATTGCCAGTCGCGCCGTGGTCACAATTCCAGGACGCGCCCTTTTTCCTTCTGAAAAGAAGTCGGTAATTGTATAGGGGACGGCAATATAACTTCCTTTTTGAAAGGGCATTTTGCTTTTGAAAAAAAAGAAGTTACCCTGCAGAACCCGGCTTTCTGGCACCTTTAACATGTAAAGTCCTTCGTGAATAATTTTTCACAACGACCGTAGCTAAGATCATTCTTTCATCTTTCCGCTTCAATCTCTCATCTATCCCTAGTGAGGGTGACCCTGCCGCTTCCTGCAGCGTTGTGTCACATTCCTTACCTGTGTCCTTGGGGGAAGAGACTATTGTATTCTGCATGTCGATGTGATAGTGGAATTTGGCCTTCCTACTTTTCAAATTCCAGCTTGCACGTAATTGAATAAATTTTTACCACATTCTAAGGTACATTTGTTTGTTAGTTGATAGTATATGTATTTCCGTGCGTGTATGTCGAAAGGGTTTTTGCATGAATGAATACGTCATCATGGGTGTCATTTTGCATAGATTTGTTGATTTTGCCTGCGGTTTTGTTCTCTTTTATGGGTGGTGATCTAACACCCCCCGCCACACGCCCTTGCGGCGGCTTACAGAGTATTGTGTAGATGTAGATAATGTAGATTCATGATCATTTGGATGGTTGCTCTTCGGTCTACTAGGATAAAGTCCTCCACTTTCTTCACTGTATCCATCATCCATGAGTGATTTTCTTCCACTTTCTGCATCGTCTGCGAGGGATATCTAGCCAGGTTGTTTCTCTAGCCAAATTTCTTTTCCATCTCACAACTACGTCATGGCTATGACTATATATGACACAAGTATAACTGTCAATTATATACACAGCCTTCATTTCATGGTAGAATATCCCGGCACTGTAATCTTGCAAATGGAGGAGTTTAATCGCTCTGCGAGCTCTATCTTCTTCATCCTGCGAGTTACTACAATCTAGAGCTCTCTGATGCAAAATAATTCATAATTAATAACTGCAATTTACCATATTCTGCACTTAAAAATGAATTAATAATGAGAATCAATTTTATTCAGATATCTTGATTTATTCTTAGTAATAATTAATCAAAAACAATATCCCCACGTTATCTTTACTAAGACTATTTTTTAATTGCCACTAGCACGAATGGGAACTGTATGAATATCAATTATGTGTGGTTAGAAAATATCCTTTCCTTCATGGAATCTCAACAGCGTTCTATATGTTTTCATAGACACTAATAATAAACTTTTCCAGAACTGATTCATTTATTTATTATGTTTATAGCGTTCCCAGAAATAAGAGTAATAATTATTCTTTTCTCTTCGTAATGATCACGTGAGATAAATTGTAGGACCCTTAAGGAACTTGATCTTGGGGGGTAATTATTTAAAAATATTTTTTTACTCTCTGGAGAAATTCTCCATAAAAGTTCTTTTTGAAGTACTAGAATCAATTATGCCCGAGGAAATATATTTCAAAAACTCTGACGATAATTTGCAACTCAAAAACAAACTTCAATAAAAATTAATCACAACTAGTAAACAGAAAAAAATCGCAAATGGCCGCAAATGAGAATAATAAATTGATTATGTCATCACGGAAATGTCTTAATTAACCAGATGTGGCAATTTCTTAATGTACAGAGTTAAATTTGAAAAACAGTCTTTACTACTGCGGCAATTGGTAAATTCATTTCCTTTCATATCGGAAAGAAACTTCTATCGGGAGAGGGCAATGAAAAATATTTTGCCTCAGTTAATGACTTTGAAAGATCGAGGTCACATTAAGTTCCGTTCAGGAGCATAAAGGAGAGCACCAAATTTCATGAAGCCATTATTCTGCAACTGGCTTTCAAGGTCGCTCCATGCGCATACAGGATTAGGATTACCCTTCGTAAGGTCGAGTTACTGATTCTCATTTCAAATTCAAGTCAAATTAGTTCTTAAATCCAGAAACCAGGGCAAGAAACAAGGAGATGTTAGGTATTAATGATAAATTTGAAAGAAAATTCTTTCCTATCTTATTTATTGGCCAACAATTGGTTCAGCATTGGGTGCAGTTAAGATCTTTTTGCGAATTTTTTCTCATAGTCTATATTAATTACTAAAAACGTACAGCAACGTACAAAACCAGCATTGTCTTTTATATTCTCAATCGTACACCATAAAATGGAATTGGATCATGATGGCTGACGCTCGTAATTGCTGAAATATTAACTGAATATTCTTAAAAAAAATATGACCTTAAAAAGGTCATATTTTATTTCAATGAAAAATCCCAGGCCTTGGAGTAATCGTTGTGATAACCTCATTTTTAAGACCATTTAAAGTAATACTGATCTCGGAAATAAATAACATTATTAGCAAAAAAAATTATTTCAATTATGTGATTATCCACTTCATTATTTTTCAGGGTAAAATCGTCTTTGGCCTCTACGAGAAGATCCGTTCACATGACCTCAGGTTTGAAGGAATGATTTCATCTTTTCTCGGGGAGTTTTCTTTGGTTCTCCTCAAACCTCTTTAGTTATTGCTCCTTCACTCATAGTCACTTGTTATCCCTTCTAGGCAGAAGTCTTTAAATTCATCTTGGATTTTTACTAAACGAGTGTTGTTAAACTAGCTATTGACGGTACCCTAAACTTGAAGAAGTACCATAGTTAACCGTAACACGGAGAAGGAGAAATTACAATGCAGAATGAACTAAATAAAGGGAAAAAAGGAATTATGGATGCATCGTGAAGTGTCTACTCAAGAAAATTTTATTAGTCTATTTTAAAACATGGTAGAGTTCATGATACGATCAACTGCCGTAGTGACAAGTAAATTAATAGAATCATATAATTAATTTTGTTATCATATCAAAACGTAGGTATTTATTTTCTATTTTTTTGGCAACAGTGATGAAAATATTATTTGTTAGTGTATTTCTATGGGGTACACTCTAAATTATGTAAAAGTAATACCTGTAAAGAATAACTCATTTTCTTAGATTTAAACTATTTTCAACGCCCAAAATTGAATGAATGCACGTAAATATTAAAATGGCTAAATAAAGAGTTAATAAAATGTTAAAAAACTTTGCGAAGAAATATCATATTTCTATTGTTTTCTATGACAATGTGTTTTCATCTCAAAGCAACAAGAGAAACGAAAATACAGGTGCAACAGTCGCTGATTCAATGTAAACCATTCAATTATTACCAATTACTTTAACATCGATACTGAAAATAAGAGTAATGTAGTGTAAATATATGCAATTGTAAAAACAAGACGCTCTAAATTGATTTTATGCATTTTAGAATGGTGCCTCAGGAAATACGCTTTTATTACAATACCTGACCTTTCTACTTCTGGTTGAATGAAAGCTCGAGGGTAAAACCTGTATATGCTCAAGTACATTGAAAAGACCAGATTAATGAGACCGAAGTAAATGAAGTAGAGCATGAGGAAAAATGAATAATCCAAGGCTGAATCAGTTATAGATGATCAAATCGAGGTGGACTTGAAGAGAGGGAAAACTTAATGGAAATAAGTCTCTCAGAGTTAAAAAAAAATCCCGGTGAAACCACACAGGAATAAAGTCTAATTCTACACCAAAAGGAAATCATTTATATTTTTCTCCTTAAATTTTACCTAGGAATCAGAGTTTTCTCCTTCCAAACATATGCTCAGTGTTATAAAGTAATTGATAAACCTAATGATATTTTGGAGAGTAGCTGAAAAAATAAGCTGGAAGGTGCGTGTGGTCAAAAAAGTTGAGAAACTCGAGAAGGGAGGAAAAAATTTCAAAGAAATTGAATTTTGGCTAAAGAAATATTTTATATTTCATGAATGGAATCATCTCGAAACTAAGTTCATTCCGAGTTTGATGGGAGAATTTTTCAAAATATCTTCCCTCGAAACTGCACAGACGATTAATAGATAACGACTACATATTATTCCACTTCCAAGTCCATAGGGATTGACTAACAAAAAAATTATAGTACTCAATCACGGTTTTTTAAATGGCAACTACGATCCAATTTCTACGAGTTCCTCGGACTTCAAAAATTTTTTACCACATTGTGTCATATCAGGGGTATATTTAGCAGTTCAATTGAAACCCATAGAACTCGTTTGAGAAGTGTGATACTATTAATACTTGAGTAGCCGAAGTGCGGAATTTCCACGTTAGCATAACAGACATTACCGTAGCTGGAATCAGATTCTTGGGCACGAAAACTTACCGATGTCGGGAAATAAAGTTTCAACTCTTTAAGTATGTATGGGCAGCAGTGTGTAGAGAGTAAGGAGCAAGCAGCATTCCTGCCAGGGAATTACGCCGTTTCGGTCGACTTTGACGGTGAGCGCAGTGTTGAGAAAGAACAGAACGAAAATTTTCCTACGGTATTGGCGTTTGTGTGGGAGAGACAAAAATAGAAACATGTGATAAGAAAAGATTTGTTGATGGTGATGTACGAGCTCGTATTAAGGCACATGGAGCACCACGAGAGTCATTTTAACCAAAAAAGAGGAACATTAAGCATTGGATTGAAAAATAAGGGATGCAAATTACGTCATCAAGAGGCCATTTTGCAGGTTCGAAGACCAAATTAACATACCTCACACTGACGATTTGCGTTCGAAGTAGGAATTACGTAACGCGGCCATCTACCAAAAACATACTCTCAGGAGTCAGCTAAAACATTGGACAGAAAACGTTGGGAAAATTCACTGGTTCATATGGCCGATGCGCGATGGTAAGTCTGTTTAGGATATTTTGGCCAGTGGCAAGAAATTCGAAATTTTATACCTTGCACGTTGCTTTGTATCTGTTCACTTCGCATGTTGTCGTCGGTTCTTGACATTGACGGCTGCCCAGCGCGGGCAGTCCACACTCTCTCGGTCATCTTTGAAGCGCTCGTGCAACTTAAAAACTGCAGTTTATGACATGCTACACTGGGCGAATCATGCCCAAAGTCTTCGTTTCTGCTTTCCCCAGTCCAACACAAAATTTGATGACGTACCGCTGTTCTATTGTTCGGCGCATTTCACACCGATTCACTCGACAGGATCCCATTAAAAAAACAATCTAGCCTGAACGATCGCTTGGAGGCGATTGATGCGTGTGACTGCCATGCCCGCCACTACGGAGCCTGCATGAGCGCGTTATGACTTACAATAACGTCAGCAAAAAATTGTTCCCGATAATTTTTATACAAACAATGTGATATGGAGAGATAGTTTTCGGGCGTGCCACACATTTAAAAAAAAAGGAAACGGATTCAACACGGAATCTAGTATGTGCAGACGTTTACAAGTAAGAGCGTCTCTTAGAAAGAGCAACTACAAATTACACTCGATAAAATTATCTTTGAAATAATATTTTATTTTTATAGGGAAATCTTAGAAGAAATCAGAATTAAACTTTTTCTGCTGAGTTCACTACAGTTTTATAAAAAATGAATATTTAGTATTCAAAACCTTCGTATTTTCATTAATGATTGGGCATCGTTAAAGTGTCTTTCCCAGCATTTTTCTTCATTTGATTTCACAAGTTTAATTGAATTAGTGAATCCTGTCGAAAATGTTACCCACGAATGTACAAAGTTTCTGTTACTGATTCTATTTAATGTCCCCAACAAGTATACTAACCAGTTGTTAATAAAATGATAGCCTAAAGGTTCTGTACGGAGAAATATGAAAAAATGTTTTAAAATAAAAGTATAAATAGATGGAAGAACAATAGTTAATATTTGTGCCTGATGGAAAACCTTTCGTAAGGGAAATTTCGCTAGTCAATAAAGGTAAAAATTTCCGACATAGTTTTACTGTATAAGAATATTAATTATTCTTCAGTGTCAGATATATAACCTTTAGTCTTTTTGGTTGATTTTTATAATTTATTATTTTTTTCAATTTTATGTCCAGCAGCCTCTAATGAGCACACAACATTATTTGAAAGAGGTGCTATATCTCTTTTAGGTGAAATAAGAACTACTATGCATTTTTTTACTTTATATACTCCTTCTGTGATCAAATTTTAAAAAACACTTCTACTCATTTCCATTTCCTTAATTAGGGTCGCTTCCCTTTCCGTGGACTCCGTCCCTTTCCAACTCTACTTTTGCCTCGGCGTTCCTAAGGGTGAAATTCCTTACCATTTTTCTTTCATTTCGGTTGAATTTTTTTCCTCTGCGAACATGGGAAATATTTCATCTCGCTACTAACGTATGGCAAATAAAAATTGCTGACATAACTTATAAATTCTTGCAAACAAAAGTTTTGCGTGAGTATGAACTTCTCGTTATTTCTCCCGCCATCAATTTTCAGTACTACTATTAAGTTCAGCCTAAGTTCAAAATCTCCGGTGCTTTCAAAGCTTTTTTCCAAAGTTAGATGTAATTATCCCTCGTGATTATATTCGCACTACATTTTAGTTCCCATAGAAGATTAGACTTTTCATATCATGCTTACAATTTTGCAATATAAACTGAGTATTTCATCTCCTAGATGGTAGAATCTAAAATGAACAATGCAATATCTATTTATGCTCTGCACACGCTCCCAGTAGTCTGCGTTCCCAAGAGGTAGAAGGAGAATAAATTGATGACTGTAGAGGAACAGCATTTGAATATTATACTACCCTAATTAGTAGCTAACGCTCAACGAGAGCAATGTTTATTAGACTTAGAAAAGTCATGTGCGTTTTTCGTTCGCGAAAAAGTGTGTCTTCGTGTTACATTTTGGTATTTGGAATAACCCTATTTTGTCTTTCTTAAACTATTTTAATTGTGAAACTGGAGTGTTCATAAAATTTCTCACGAATAAAACATGACAACGGGAATTTTAAAACATGGGTGAATATTCTTTAAGATGCTAAATGAATGTGACATGAGCTCATTCAAAGCAATGCCGTTGCACTACCCACGATAAAGTCCTTCTTTCCTTTTACGCTAGGAGAAACAAAATATGCTCTAGGCTTTTGAAATTATACGCTGAAAAACCGGAATGTAGGATTTCAAAGTTAAACAGGAAATGGAGAATACATTGTTGGGCTTTTTCTCCACCGTAATTGCGCGGTAGTAGTTATGACCCTCCTGAAAAAAGGAACCAAGCTTCAGATTGAAAATAAATTAAATAAGTGTCACAGAAATTATTAAATATCAGAATGTTATCCTAAACAATCACCAATGAATGATCCATCTAAATTCAACCGTATGTCCCCTCCTATGAAATCACACAGTTCGTACCACCCGGTCCATCTTATCCGTCAAATCTTGCATTTTCCATAATGGAAGAAATACCTTTTAAAATACAGTTAGTCTCTAAACTCGAGCAATGGCAATTCAATTGGCAACAACAGCAAAACCTTTTTCACTAAAAAAAAAAACTTTTCGAAACCCAAAACATAAGTTAGGGTCGATCCTTCGATCATTACCAATGATACTCAGAAAGTTTAGAGGCAATAGATATTCCACTAGCAATAGGCATTCCAATTGAATAATGAGAGGAAAATTAGTAATTCTTCATTCCATTGAGAAGTTGAACAGTGAGAGAATAATTAAGACGTCTACATTCCACAGAAAAATTGAATAGTGAGAGAAAAATTAGCATTTTCACTCGTAAAATTGAGGAAAAAGAGAGTATCAGGGACGAGACTTTCGGGGAAGGCATGACCGCGTTATTAAAGGAAGATATCGCTGCAAAAAAAGATTCCATAATTAAAAGAAAATTTCCCTGTGAAATATTTTTGCTCTGAAAAATGTATAGCTTCAGAACATCTCCATTGTAAAACTGGGAAATTATTGAGTACCAAGAAGAAGTACTAGAGAACCTAAAGGGAAATATTCATCTTTTTAAAGAGAAAAATACATCACAAGAAACGAATATTTCGTTTTCTCATTTTGTTGGATATTTTGTGCTTACTATATTGGTCAACTCTAGTAATATGCTATTTCCGGAACATCAGGAACGCATACTGTATGCTTATGACATCAAAATATGCAAATACTTTTTGTGAGAATCATACTAGAACTCCTTAAGAAGAAGGGTGTAGGTGCTTCGTTTCTCTTATTTAGGAATTTTTTGTCTAATACGCAACGGAACTGTCCAAGCAATAACTTGTACTTTTGACTTCATGAATAAGGTCCTGGTCCAAAATATCTGCAAAATTTACTTTTTAAATTATTTTAGAATAAACTATTTGTAAACAGGCTACACTTGATAGATGCTTCGTGGAGAAAATGTTAAAATTATGAAGTGATTTGTAGAGGCCTTCATCCCTATCCCAGATATCCCACCTTCTTGCGCACCATTATAAAGTAAAGTTAGGGCCTGAATATCTTCAACATTTGAGACAATCTCCCGAACAATCATTGTTATTTCTGGCATGTCTAATATACTCAAATTCAGAAAAACAGCAGACAATGCCGCGACAGTAGCATTTAATGGAGTCATCCGCTAATGCAAAACAATGCAAAACCTTCAAGGGATAAAGATCATTCGCTTTGGCCGGGGTTGTAATTTCGGAGTATAAGAGAACGCTTTAGTAGCTTAACTAGCTAAGCCCCTCGGCCAGATATCGAAGGATCCAGATCCCGGTCAAGACGAATTATTTTTCCACGCCAAAACTGTTGCTTTCTAATTCACGTTCTCCCGTAGTGTTAAGGTTCCGAAGAAGTTGTAATAATAAAGATACTGGAACAATGCTTAGGCTACTAGAACCATTTAAACACTAAGTATTTTATGTACTCCTTGGTTGGGTCTATTTGGTAGGATTGTTAAACTGACAAATAAGAACCGCATATCGAATTATTTACTGAGGGAAGCATCCTCCATTGGTACTATGAACACATATTATGGCGGCTTGATCATTGTCCAAGGAAATAGTCGGTGATCCATACCAATCTCTGTTCAAATAAATTTATGAGAAGGTAAAACGAAGAAGAAACCGAAAAGATTTTTTCCACATGTATGACGATACCGTGTCTCAACATGCGTCCAACTTTCGCATGACTGCGCGATTAGTACTCTATCTTGTAGCGTTTTGTTCCATCGTTCAATAGTACCGTTATATGCACACATACAAACAAGTTCAAGGGCAGAGTATTACGAGCGAAGAAATGCAGAGAGGATGGAGTCGTGTGGAAACAGAGACATGGAAGTCTCAATGGGTTGCAGGCATTGTGTTTTATGGTGTGACTTTGGAGTTCCGGGCTTAATGCCTGCGTTGTTAACAAAGGATCGCAAGAGAACCTACATGATTCTGCCAGAAGATTTCGGAAATTTAGGAGCGGGAGAATTCGTGCGTGGCACTTTAAGACAGTCGTTCTGCAAAAGCGGAATGAAGATCCTGACTGAAGGGAGCGGCCAAGTACTGATGCAAAATATAATGAGAATGGTGCGAGATAGTCTCTACAGAGAATCATCCTGATGCTACATCAATGATTACAAATGACGAAGCAAAAAGCTTGGAAAGGGACAAACCAATAAGATTCTCGTAATTGAAAAGCCGGGAGTTGGAATGTTAAGAGAAAACCGTGACATGTGGCAGAAATTGCGAATTATGAATTAAACGCTACAATCTCTATGATTCTGTGAACCTTAATAATTTAACAGAGAGAAATGCCTGATTATTAATTTCAAGGATATTTTACGATTCGTGCATGGACCATCACGATTTTAAAAATTAGATGAAAATACATGTATGAATTAAATGGAACACGACATTTGGAAGAAACCATAACTCTTGCATGCTATTGTGTGATATTAATTACGAAAATATTTCAGTTACACATACACGAAAAGTTTTCAAATCATAGCTCACGTTTATTTATATTGTGTGTCATTTTATTGACTCTGAGTAGGTGTTTGATGATGAAACACTCATTTGAAAAGATACTCCAGGGAGTATGATAATTATTGTAAAAAATGTAATTTATATTAGGTAATCTACCGTTTAAGGTAGGTTTTTGGATGGACACAAGTATCAAATAAACATTTTGTGGCTCCCCACCCAGCAAACTAATCTATATCAGGTCCCTCTTCATCTCGGTGTACTTCTTTCCTCCCTTTATTTCCTTTAAAATATTTCCTCAGATTTTATTTTTTACCTTTCAAAATAGCTGCATCCCTGAAGGTTACTTGAGTTGCACCGGAAACAATGGCAGTATACAAAATTCACTTTGTGATTTTGATTGAGTCAGTAAGTATATTTCAAAATTTCATTTCAATTTCAATGCTTCACCTGCTTTCACCGCCTGAAGTCGAATAGGCGATAGATAATAATGGAGAATTGAAATTGAAATGTTCCTTTCCAATTGAAGCAGTTTCAAATTCCATCAGTAAACATTTTTATTCCCATAATTTAATTATAAGATTCGGGAATCCAATTTTGTTTTCGTTAAATGAGCAACTACTTACCGAGAAATATGGGTGGAAAAATGTAAAGATATCCCTACCACATAGAAAATTAAGACATTTTATAGGAATAAAAAAGCGTAAAAAAGAGGAGCCTATATTTTGTGAGACATAATTGAAACTAAACTTATTTGCCCATAAGTATGTAAAGGTATTTAGGAGGTAATGTTTAGTACATAGAAAACAGTGTCAGATCATGCGCTTACCAGCTGTTACAATTAGTTAGTACACTTACATAGCAGTGCCGAGAGATAAGATTTTAAATCCATTTTACAGATGTTTCAGATATTTACATTATACGTATTACTGGATTAATTCAGGGTAATATCTGCTCCAAGTCTATGTGTGTAGGCGAGCAATTATCTAATGAATAGGTCATATATAATTTTACTAAATATTTGAATAGAGGACCGAGAAGTCAGTTCCGTCAGGAATATGTGGGAATGTTGGTAGCGGTAGAGCGTTCAGGGAATGGAGGAAGGATGGACTGAAAACAGATGGATTGCATCCTCCACTTGAAGTTTCCTCTTAGCAGCCCGAATAAGGGTCAGAATACCTTTGAAAACTCCTGTCATCACCGGGTTTTAAACCAGAGCACACAGATTGGGAATATGGTACACTTTTTACCGCACCAACGCGATCTATATTTCATATTTAAAATGGTAATATCAAGCACAATTACTAATATCCATACTCATTGTTTATTTTTAGGTGATTCGGTTCCCCAAATTTACACGCAGGACTTCCGGTGTTTTGTAATAACTATTGGGTTGGAATTGTAATTAGTATAAAGATAAAATTTGACGTTACAAGGAAATATACGAGTATTAATATGATATCGTATTTAATTTCGCTCATTTTAATTACAACAAAAACCTATCTTCCGAAAAGGTACATTATTTATGTAAACATAACGTAGTACTGGTCAGCCATAGAGAAAGTAAATATACTCCTTGCCATCAAAATAGTTATCCTTTTATTCCATGGTATCACAATTTTTTGAAAAAATAAAAGTTCTTTTACAGAGAACTAAACACATTTCAAAATAATGACATTTAAAAATACGAAAACGTCAAAAATTATTTTTGTCCGTCCACAAATCGCATAAAAATAACTGTATTAACCCAATGAACTTAGATGCAATTAATTACTCTACTTTGTTTAAAGACGATTCAAATAGATAAATTTAGTAAATCTTAATGAAATATAGTTATAAATATAAATATAGGGTTTGCGGTAGTCCAGCGGAAAACTGTTGGACCACTGACCGGAGGGCCCGGGAAAGCCTTTGTGGAAACGCTTCATCCCTGGACTCTCTCTCGACGGGTGAAGCCTTTCTGGACGCTCCACTTAAGCTGTGTGATTTTGCCGTTAAATCTTCCTGGGAAACCATAGCCGGCACAGTAAAACGAACAAGTCTGGTCCCCCTACCCTTGTGGGTTAATTTCACACGTTGTCGGTCTTAGTACTGGGTGAACTCTACCATCACCTACCACACTGCCCTTCGGGCTGTTTACTGTTTTTACGGTTTTATATACTTATTTTATATATATATATATATATATATATTATTAGGTAATCTACCGGTTAAGGTAGGTTTTTGGATGGACACAACTATCAAATAAACATTCTGTGACTCCCCACCTAGCAAACTAATCTATATCAGGTCCATCTTCATCTCGGTGTACTTCTTTCCTCCCTTCATCCTGTCCAACATCCCTATCCTGTTCCTACCCTTACCTCGCTTGCCCAACATTCTCCCCTCTATTACCCTCTTCAACATTCCACTACCGCTCAATACGCCTATATATATATATATATATATATATATATATAAATTATATATATATAATTTATTTATTCCTTTAGAATATAATGTGTTCTAAAAATAACCTTCATTTAAATTAACTCAGGAAATTAAACTGGTAAGCTGATGCCTTTGAATGCTTCCTTCTTATTACGCAATAAGATTGGTTGCCAGGGAAGGCAGTTGACTTCACGGTCCAATTATTTCCAGTTAATGGTATCAAATCTGTGACTGCATTCAAATTAGGGAAAACGTGAAACACGACAGCGATGAGGGAACTTGTGTGCAATTATGTTTCAATGATTGATGTAGTATTTCGGGATTCAAGTCTGACAATATTTTAGAGGCTTTCCTTCCATTCTAAGGAGAATGAAAAGGTAGTTTTGAGCTTTTAGTCACCAAATTGCGACATTTTATTGAGAAGAGACTCTCCTTACGCTTTAATTCCAACTGCTAAGATCTGCGTACATTCATCTATGGCTAATGACCTCGCAAGAAAAATATGAAGGTGGGGTGATTTAGGGACTTCTCAAAATGTTATTTACCACAAAAGTCCTTGCTGCATGCTATAATTCAGACACACAGGGTTAATTCCAAAGTAATGCAATTGAATTTCCCGCGCCGCTCCTATTAGTTGGAATGAGATAAAACCACTTGGAATAGGTAGGGGAACAAATGGAATTGAAGAGCGAGCAACTTTACGGTATTACTAAGTTTTGTGTTAAACTGAAAAAAAGCTTTTGAAGAGACTAACATATGATTCATGAGGAATACGGGGACTCTGCTCTGTCCTACCCACAAGTTTCGAGGTGGTTAAAGATCTTTAAGGAGGGCCGGGAAGCGGTTCACGACGAACAACTCTTTGGGTGGCAATCAACCAGGAAAACCGACAACAATATGGCTCGTGTTCGACAATTGTTGGACTCTGACCGTCGATTGAGTATCAAGATGGTTGCCAATTACCTGAACCTGTTCGTCTCCTGTTGTGTATTCACATAGTTACTGAAGATATAGCGATGAGAAAAGTGTGCGCCAAGCTCGTGCCCAAGAGTTTTTCCACAACGCTCTTCGAGTCCGAGAGTTCCTGGTTAAATACCAGGTGCCAACGCTATCCCACCCCCTCCTATAGTCCTGACGTCGCCCCAGCCGATTTCTCTCTGTATACATGTATATGTAATTACTTTGTACAAGGTTAAGTTTTCCAAATGTAAGTTAATAAATATAATTGACAAAGTAAAGAATGAGTTTTACACGAATGGATTTATTACCATAGGTAATAAGGTAACAAGTAAATGAAATATCTATTATAAATAATTAATATTGCATTAAAAATTTTTGCTATTGCTCCAGAGCTTAAAACTAAAAAACAAACTCGCTGGTGGCATCAATCGAAACAACATAATAAAATGTATATCACGCGGTTCAATACGGTTTTATTCAAATATATCCTTGATATGCTTCAAAGTGACAACATAAAAAAATATTTAATTAAAAATTAAATCACGAACATTATTTGCGTGAATTTTAAATATATGATGAAAGATGGAATGTAAGTAGTAAAGACATATTCTTAATCAGGTGGGTGAATACTTCGACCTGAAGACGCCTCCAGGACTGGAGGCGAAACAGTTGTCCATCGACAAAACTACGCGACGGTAATTCCCGGAAACAGCATGGATTCATCAGATCGATGCCGCGGAAGCCTAAGAATCTATTTAGACTATTATTCAATTAAATCAACTCGTCGATGTCAATACAGAAATAACTCTGGGCCAAGGTGAAGTTTGGGTAACATTTAAAATCGAAGTAATGTTCCCACCAATTCTTATTAGAGCGTATTACCCCATAGAGTAAACCTTGCAAACCAGATATGTATCTCAAATTTATTTGGAGTATGCCCCACCTCAACGTCTCAAAAATGTTGGTGTTATTTATAACATAATTACCAAATCATTTCTGAAAAAATCTAAAATGAAAATATTATGCGTAATTATTTTTTTTATTTAGCCTTTATTCTATGAATACTAATTTGACCGACAACAGTTACTATTGTTTTCTCTATTGCAGTTGATGTGACGAAGGCGACATCATTTTATAATTTTCTCCGTAAATATTCAAATAAATCCCTGTGGTTAGCTCTCCCCATGTTGGGAAACGCCTTTGTTACTACTCGAAACAATTCCGACCCTGAGGGCTTAAGATCAGATGTCTGTCTACAAAGATGTCTATCTAGGACGTAATCTGGCTGGTTGAGATTGAATATTACGTCTGTTTGTTTCCTTTGAAGCGTCCTAGAGAGGTGTCTTCCGTGGAACTGCTAATGCCTGAAAGAGGGAGAATATTTCTTGAGAAAGGGGACTGGTAGGGTATAGCTCTTGAGCACTGATTCCCGGGCGAAGTCTTGGTACTAATTGATGGTGGATCGCCTTGAGGTTAGAAGAACCTTTTTCCGATAATCGAAGTATTAATCCGTCTGACGTGCGTCACACGAGTATGCGCATCGAGGATCCCGTGGCCATGGTATCACCCGAGGTTATGATCAACCAGCCCATAACTATTGAAGCATAGAATTATTGTTGAATAAATCTATTTCTAAGAAAATTCTCTTAAATAATCATGTCATACTTGACGATTTTATTTTTTCTCATTATCGGACCATAAAAAAACCATAAACACAGTTATCAACCCGAAGGTCGGTTTGGTAGGTGATGGCAGAGTTCACCCAATACTAAACCCGACGGCGTGTGGATATTCACACAACAGGGTAGGGGGGCCAGTTCCTTTCCCTGTGCCGGTTATAGTTTCCCAGGAAGATCTAGTACTGTTTAACAGAAAAAATGGTGTAAGAAGACGGTGATAAGTTTTTCTACGAGTTGCCCATTTGCGTTATATGTCGTCTGATTGGAGAGAGGAATAGTTTGCGCCTGGTACTATCATCGGGGACATTTTAATGCGTCATCAATCAGTAGTAAACATTCATAGGGTTTAAGGAAAGCACTTTTCCGCCGGGAACTCCCATACTCATAATGGGTACGTGCAAGATTCCCATCGCTCTCCTCCCTCCTCGTATTTCACTTCTCATGTTCGCCTAAGCAGCGGAGATAGATGGAAGAGCCAGAGCAACGCTTTCTTGGACCGTTTTTTAACGAAACGACTTAGAGCCCATGCTCTACGTCGATCTTGTTTTTTCTGTCCTTGAAGAATGATCGTTCTCTCCTCCCACTGAAAAACCTACTGCGGCCTTCGATATCTGTCCCGGGTGAACGCCTTATCTTCGATGGGCCGCCGTAATTCTCCTTCTCTTCTAACAATGGCCGCAATAAGTCAAGAAATTTTAAGAGATTAACTCCTTGACTGATTATCTCAAAACGCAGGCAATGAGGTTAACTTGCATGAACCCGAGTTAAAGACAAATTCACGAGGGAAATCTCTTGAATATCAGCCTTCTTGGATGAAGTTCAGCGTAAAGCGCTGGGTTGGTGCACGCTGTCGATCGTGTACGCTCTGCTTTGCAAGCATCCAGAGAGGGTAGTTTTCATTGGGATACGGGTAGGCAGTTCGAATAACATTTACTCAGGATGAGTTGCTGTTTTTTTTAGCATCATATCATTGGAAATTAACCATAGGAAATATTTTCAATTATACGCATAAGTAGATAAATTAGAGATAGTGTTTTGGATAATCACTTTTGCTCAGAGACTATGAACATTAGTTGAAAATGATTAGGAGTTCTTAACAAATATAATTTTCACCATTTCCGTTATTGCGAAATGCATTTGCTGACCTCCCTACATCTTTTATGTGATTGATCGGAGAGCATTAAAGTTCTCTTTCCCTCTCCTCATTCTTTGGATTAATAATCTAATCTCAATCCGTGTCAGCTCGGTTTGTCAAAATAACTGTCGCTAAGTTTTTAAATACCTCTCCTCTTTTATTTATGGACAGGAAAGACCATATTATATTTATTTTTATTGCTTCTGAGGATGTGCAGTTTATTCTTGGTGTACCTAATTAGCTCTTAGTTACATTGCTGCAGTATTAATACTCGTATGAGACCTGAGGATGTAGGCACTTTTCCCATCTTGATCATCAAAACTGACTTCTTACCGTTTCCTAGTATACATTTCTTTTCCATCAAGAAGATCGTCCAAACACTGTCTCCATGTATTCACATTATCTTCATATTTATTTCAAATCTTGATAATGGTATCCCTAATTAAGTTAATGGAATATTCAAAGAATTGATAAGTCACGGTTTTTTAAACTCTTTGGATATGGTCTTGCTGAATTTCTTCACCCTGTGTCTTTATCCATTCTTTCCTGCTCGTATCTTTTCTTGCGTTTTGGATGATAGTACGAGTTGCATATCCAAACCTTTTATGCAGGCTTTACCCCTTATCATTGCTTAAAACAACAAATTTATTTGCTAATAGAACTATTATTTCGTATGCTATCCATGATTTACCTTTTATAAACGCCATGTGTCTATAACCTCTACAGTTCAAATCCAAATTTCTTGACATGTCCCTTTGATCAAGGGACCATGTGGTCTTAATTTCACCCAAATAAAGACTTCTATCTATCTATCAATTTGATCGAACTCGTACTGGTATTTTATTTCCATTTCTCTCTTTGTCACCCGTTGGGGAAAAGGACTTTTATTTTCTCAGTCTTTCTCAATCTGCCTAATGGCCGTTTGATCTTTATTATTTTTTTCTCTTATAAAATCGGAGATAAGGGTGCATACCCATTACTTTATTCCTCCGTTAATTAAGGCCTTCATATGTTTTAAATGAAAGTAGTGAAAATATTGAAGCCGGTTTTCAATAGCGATGGTTACTAATCCTATCTGAAAATTTTTTTATACTTGTAGACGCGAATGGATGACATTTTCGTAAGGAAAAATCAACAACTCATGATTCTCTCCTGGACTGTCATAAACGAGTTTCTGGAAGAAATATATTTGCATGTGTATGCTTGTCTCAAATAGAAGTATTCAAGCAAATTCTGCATTACAGAAGGTTTTAAGGGTTCTCTCTACAATTAAGACAGGAACCATGCCAAATAAAATAGTAAACTGGGAAAAAATATTTTTTTTAATTTGAAATGTTAAAAAATATTTTTTATCTCTCTAAATCAAAGCCACTGATTTATGTTCACCTGATCTTCGCCCTAATTCCGCAGTGAATATGATATAATATCGAAAAACAATTTCGAATCCAAAAGTCCTACATTCCGACAAGTTATTTCTATGTTTGTGTTGAACGGAATTTGGGAATAGAATGGAAAAAGTTGTTTTACCCTGAAAGGAAACAAAGAATTAATCATTATTGTATGAGAAGAGGGATTGTTTTTTAAATACAACTCTAAGATAGGACAAGATAATTAATATCTAAAATGTGTCATTGGAAATTTAAAATACAAGTAGGTACTGTGAGGAAAATGTTGACATGGTATGATGAGTGAAATGTTTGGTTTGCAAGGTAGAAGAGTAATTAGATTTGGCGTGCCGGTATGTAGTAGTAGTGCCGGTGTGCCGAAAAGGTATGTAGAAAGTATGTTAAGTGAAAAAAAAGTTTCACTGCAGTAGAGGGTATTCAGACATTTATTGGGTTGGTGACTTGGAGGACTAAGTCCTTGGGCCATGGAACCAGCAAAACTGTACCTTGACCATGGACAGCTATCAGCAATAGTTAATA
The DNA here is from genome assembly GCA_037158775.1 of Hetaerina titia. Lineage (NCBI taxonomy): Eukaryota > Metazoa > Arthropoda > Insecta > Odonata > Calopterygidae > Hetaerina > Hetaerina titia. The sequence continues at coordinate 75,889,946 of CM073769.1, read as the reverse complement.
TGAACATTATTACGTGAAATGCTGTGAATATTTTGTTCATTAGGAATTTAGAGAATTATATATGCAGTATGAACTTACAAAAATTGGTTATTTTCTGCAGTTTACAGAAATGTTTAAGGAGTATATTTTAAGAAACATCTCTCTTATCGTCGGCTACTTATTCGGTTCACTTCAAATTCGACCATAGCCATTTGTTTTGAATTATACTGACGAATATGAAGCCGTTGGTGCCAACCATCATTGATTTTATATCAATCATCATTAACTATATTTTATTTTTAATGGCCGTTAGAAATCACATTCGTGTGTCTCGATAATGAGTTCACCAATTCAATATCGATTAATAGTATTCGTAAGGACAACGCACCATTTTAGGAACCCACTAGAACAGATAAAAAGTGATACATACGATATCTACATAATACCCATAAGTCGCCGCAAGGGCGTGTGGCGGGGGGATATTAGGTCATGACCCGTAAAAAAGAACAAAACCACATATAAAATCAACATATTCATATAAACCTATAGCCACAATGGCGTATACATTCATGCACAAATCCTTTCAACTTGCACGTATGCAAATACAAATACTATCAATCAACAAACAATTCCATCTTAGCAGTAAAACATTTATCTAATAACATGCAAGATAGTATTTGAAAAGTAAGAAGGCGAAATCCTACTACCACATGGACATGATACTTACAACGGTCTCCTCTCTCAAGGACACAAGTAGGGCATGTGACCCAACGCTGCAGGTAGCGAGAGGTTCCCCCAAAAGAGAGAGACGATGAATGGAAGGGGAAACTTAAAAATAGACAAATTAAAGCAAGCAATACTGTATTGTGTCATATTTTATTTAATTCTAAGACGGTATTGCGGGAAGGGTTTTGAAAAAACAAAACATATGAGATTAGTGAAAGTGCATGCAATTGAGTAGGACTAATTATTCCCTAGACGCTGAGGGTAGTAAGTAAAATTGTTTTTATCTGTAACCCTACAATTGCTATCCCGTTTAATCCGTGGAAAGGAGTCCTTGATTCTGCTATTTCTGGCATCTAGTTCCCCAATTTTATGTACATGATCCAAGCGAAATATGTATGTTGGAGTGCGAATAATTTGCGAGACCCCGGCGCAGAAACATACGGATCTGAATTACATAATAAGTTCAGCCTAGCATTGAATCGTCTTTCTTCTAATGATTCCCACACTAACTGTAAAGTTTTTAAATGACGCTTCCGTTTTTTTGTAAGAGTTTTTAACGAATCGGGCTGCCCGGCGTAGAACCTTCTCAATTTCCTAAAGTGGTAATTTGGGAAATTGAGAAGAGGAAACTTAAAAACAGGCAAAACCTTTTTTACTCGGATCCCATACACTACATGCATATTCTAAATGAGGCCTTACAATAGCGTGGTAACAACATTCCTTGACCTTGGTGTCAATCCTGCCGACAATACGTCTAATAAATCCCAATATTTTATACAGGGCTCGTCCGGAATATAAGTGTAATAAGCTCATTGTCTTTTTGGACAAAAGGGGAGTCGTCCACTACGAATTTGTACCTGAACGACAAACTGTAAATGCTGCATTTTACGTCCAAGTGCTCGACAGGCTTCGAAAACGAGTCGCCCGCGTCCGGCCAGCGATCAGCAACTGACAACCTGAGCGACAATGCGCCGTCTCACACCGCGCTTGTCGTGTCGGACTTCTTGGCCAAGCACGGCGTGGCAACGCTGCCGCACCCGCCCTACAGCCCGGACTTGGCACCACCGGACTTCTTCCTGTTCCCGAAGATAAAGAGGAGTTTGAAATGAACGCGATACGGGACTTTGGACGCCGTCAAAGTGGCCGTGATGACGTGTCTTCGAGAGGTTCCCGATGATGCCTTCGCGGGAGCGTTCCAGGAATGGGAACGCCGCTGGAACAAGTGTATCGACTCACAAGGGTCCTATTTTTAGGAATATTAGCTTAAGATATGTAAAAGTGTGATAAATTTTTTTTCCTGAGCTCAGTACACTTATTTTCCGGGCGAACCCTGTATGCTCGCCCTCACTTTTTACCTACGAGTGTGAGTTCTCGTACTATATGTGAGTCCATCTAGTTAAGTCTTTAGTTACTATACACCTAGGTATTTTACCGTATCAACCACTACTAGGCAATATTCAGCTACTTTTGTAAACAAATCCCGTTGATAGTTTAATGAAATTTACCACGGAACGTTTATTAAGGTTAATAGACAATCCTCATTTTGAACATTATTTAGTAAGGCAATCTATATCCTGCGTTAGAATTAATCGTTCCTCATCCCCAGATATCTCCCGATAAATCACCGTGTCATCCGCGAGCACCCTTATCTTAATTTAGATGATTTCTTCGAAGTGACACGGAAGTGTTAAATAAAAAACTTAGACAGCAACACACAATATGAGAACACATAAAAGGAACACTCACACGTTATTTCTTGATAATTTCGACGGAATTGTGCTCCGTCTGCACAATTCCGTCGAAATTATCAATAAATAATGTGTGTTCCTTTTATGTGTTGCTAATCTTAATTTAAATATACAAGGAACGTAGCTACGGTCTTGACTCAATGTAAACAAAAAAATGTCGAGATGAAAATGTGTCAAGTTTACGGTCTCGGCATTCTTTTTTGTTTACACCCTAATCTTACTTTTCACTTCGCGGTTATAATTTAAGTTACCGCTCCCAAAATATACCGAAATGAATTCGAGTGTAATCATAATTTTCCTAGTTAGTAACCGAAATTATTGATAATTAAATAAGAAAAAGAATTAAAAGGATTTCAGGCAGATAAATTAGAGTGTGATATAAAATTCAATATGATGACGGATAATTATGATTGGATTGTACCCTTAAGTATCATTAAATTCCATATAACATTTAATATCCATTAATAAAGGAGGAAAACTGTAAAAAGCCAATTTATTTCTTCTGATGATCTTTCCAAACAATTTTTTCGTAACATTTTTACCGAAATATACGTACCTTGAAATTATATATTTTTCATTTATTTTTCAATTACATATCCTCTCTACATATTTGCCTTGCATATATTTTCAAGAAATCCTGTGCACTTCCACCATTGGTTCAATTTCCTATACACCATTTAAGTGTCTTAATGCATACTTGATTTCTGGAATTTACTGCTCTAAAGGGCCATCTGTGAGATGGCTTCAAGTATATTTATTGCTAAAGAGCTACTATATGAGAAAATACTACTCGTACTTTTGCACAACTATGAAAGCATTATTTCCTAATATTTTTACCAATTTGAGAATGATAGAAAAGTTGCAAGCTCTGTTTTCATAAAGAGTGCCTTCTTGCATTTTTGTATGCACGGACACGGAATGTACTTTTTGAAGGTTTTATGCCTTGATGGATGCCTACGGTGCAGTAGTGTAGCGACCTGGATTACACCGCACTTTAATAGGAAAAGAGGGGAATGTAAAAGTTAGAGCGTGTGCAATCTCTTTTTTTATTTTTAAAAATATATACCGCAAGCTCCAAAGAGATTTAAAACATTATACTACATATTCATTGTGAGAGTATGGTCGCAAGAGGATACAGCATGATACTATATCTCGCGGGAAAATATCCTGGGAAATGCTTGTATATATTTGAAGCACAAAATTGACGATAAAATTGGAATGCTAGTAAAAAAAAGCTGTCATTTTTGAATTCCTAGGCCCAGTGATTCTTGAGCCTCCAAGACTTTTTGTAACAAAGATACGATCTTAAGAAACTGGTATAAATAATATTGATGCACTCCAAAATATTAGCTGTAGTGACTACAACTTTCCCGTCTCTCTGGTAAAAATAGAATTTTGCCACTCCTACGTGATAAGTTATTACAGAGATACCGAAATGAATACAGAAATGTTTCCTTCCAAGGAATTATCGAGGATTGAAATGTCGGAACTATCGTAGAAAACGGTTAATAGGTTTTCTAAAACCTGGTATCGAAATATCACGTGCATTATTCATTATTGTAATGACGACTTTTACCACTGACTTGGATGGTTACCTGATCGTTCTGCATAAAATATCCCAAAACGATATTTTGTTTGTGCGCGTGCTAAAAATTTAAACTGCTGAGATGTAATGCCACATTGAAATACCTAAATAAATTTCTTATTGTTAACCGATTTGCATCGGCATCGGAAAGTAGTTAAAAATTCGTTAAAAAATATACCATAAATATGAAATTTCCTTCTAGTGCTGGCCTATATATATATATATTTATCCAGGGTTAAATTCTAATTAAACTAATTAAATTAAACTAATCCAGGGCTAAATCAACTAGCTTGGGTGGAGCTGCAGGTGCCCAAAGTGCCTTGCCCGGGAATCGAACCTGGGACCCTCCGGTCAGCAGTCCAACGCTCTACCCGCTAGACCACCGCGACCCGCATATATATATATATATATATATATATATATATATATATATATATATATATATATACATATATATATATATTTTCAAATGTATGACGAGAGTATTAAGCACCTTAATTTATACAAATTTCAAGAAACTGCGGTAGATGGCGCAACAGTAACTTTTAACGGAGTCATCCCGCTCAAGGCGAATGATTTTTCCGCTCTGAAATGGTTGAAATGGAACCTACTTTATATTACACAGCGCATAGTTAGACTTTGAGTAACTTTCTAATCAGATTAAGGGATGTAATTTCAAGGAGCGAGATTTCACAACCACAATTATAATTATTTATTAAAGTCTGCTGTTTAAGGTAGATTTTAGATGGACGTGAAATATATGCTCCTGCGTATATTATTTCGACTAAAAAAACAGACTAAAACTCAACACTACAATAAATTCTTCTTCAATTCCGTGTACGTGCATTCGTTCTACCTCTCTTCATTCCATGCAATATGTTTATCCATTTCCTCCCCTAACTCGCTTGCCTAACTCCCTTGCCTTATCAAAATATTTGAGTTTCTATCATTCATCAAACTACTCTCCATCCAACTTTTCATTTTCCTTACAATTTCTTCCGACGATACTCTCGCGTCCCCCATCATGTCTAGAACTTATTCTCCTGGTGCTCTTCTTTCTGTCTACTATGTCCCATCCTTCTCCGGACTCACAGTTCGAAATCCGCCAATCTGCACCGGTTATTTTGCTTTATTGACCCATAAATATAATGATTATGGTAATAAAATGTCATGCAACCAAATGCATATTTCCGGATATTTTCTTAATGGATTCCGTAAAAATATATTGTGTTTTAACATTATTCTACCGGGTTGGTGAGGTTATCCATAGCCCATAGCAGAACACATTGCTGTACTTCTAAACCATAACTAACATGGCACAAAATATCCTAAAACTAAGTACTAAATATTGTAATAATTCATTCCTAAGCTCTGCTTATTTTCCGTCTTACTCAAAACCATTTAAAATACATGAGTCTCTCCTCCCTCTATCTCTCTTTCCCAACATTACTCCCTCTTTTACTTTCCACTACTTTTCCAAAGAATTCATTATACCATCCCTTCACCTGCATTGTTTTCCTTAAAGCCCTAATAACAACTGCTTGTCTTCCCTTACCATTTATGTAACTTCGTTATTTTTCCATTACGATCATTTTAGTTTATCCATTCTTTTCTACACCTACATCTCAAAATCTGCCAATCTACGTTTATCCTCGAGATTCGAGAGGATGAGCCGCGTCCACACCGATCAGCGTCGTACCAATCTAACCCTATATACAAACTTTTACTAATATTTTCTTTATTCTTGTTCCCCTAATACCGTTGTTTTTCAAAGAATATTGCTTGCCTAACGCTTTCCCTTTTTATTTTCTAGTCTTTACCTAAGGCATCAATCATCAGATGCCCAACGCCCTTTTCTTAGTGAAATCTCCTTTATTAACGTACATCCTCCTTTGAATGTCCTTATAGCTTTAACATCGTCTTATAAAACCCCTCTTAAATGTTCAACTGATCTACTTGTTCTAGTTAATGCCCCCAAACTTTAATTTTTATCTTAGTCTTCCTATTGTTTAAGAATTTCGACGTAAGGTAGAGTAATTTAATAACTCAAAATGAAAATGTCAATAAGTGAAATTTAACCCTGTTAAAGTCCCGTTTTAACAAAATAGTATGCAAATTAGATAACAGGAATTTAGCCAAATAAATAAGAATTTAATTGAAAATACAGAAAAATAAGGATCCCTAAGTTGAGTTAAACATGTTGGAAAAAATGGGTGTAAAAATTCTCATCCGCATCCACTTAATGTCCCGCAAGCCGCCTCAAGGGCGTGTGACGGGGGGGGGGGGTGCCACCACCCGAGTAACAAGAGTATAACCACATGCAAAACTAACTAATTCCTGCCAATTCACAACCACAGATGTGTATACGATTTTGTTTGTATGTTCATGCAAAAATCTATCTACTTCGTCATTTGGTCGTCCATATCGCCACTTTGCCGTATCCCTTTCGATATATAATAGTACTCGTACGAGGAAAAACAACATTTTAAATTAATCCGTTCTATTATCTATTTCCCTAATTTTACCTGCTTGATTTGATTTATCAAAAAATATCCAGGCATGTAATATGTCTTTAGCATCCTCGGTGTGTAAGGTGTGTGTAAGTGACTTGCTTCAAATTTCCGCAGTATATTTAACCTGTATCTCTACCTATGATCAAGAAGTGGCACCCATCCTAAATGTTCCAATAATATCGTAACATTATTGCGTTATGCAGAACAGCTTTTCATAAACCTTGCTGCCCAACGCTGCACTGGATATAGACCCTTAGGACGCCCGCAAGTATTTGGAATCCTTCTAAGAACTTATTGATTAAAGAGTCAGATAAATTTCAGATAAACTCTGTCAGAGTTTTTCAAAATTTTCACAATAACAAGACGAACTTGACGGACCTTTCAGAGAAATTAGGTTGAAACAGATTAGCATAGTGACCTAACATACACGTCTGCCACACGTTCTTGCGATGGCTTTCGAGGCAGTGTATAGATATTTATATAATGAAAACTGTCAATTAGATACACTGATGATATTGAATGAACTCTAATGTTTCCTGCATTAGTAGCCACCAAACATACTAGCAAATATATCGTATGATAACTTGAATTTATCATTACTTAGAATTAAATAATAGGATTAAAGAATACGCCTAGCTCATCATTCTTGCCGTTTGTTAAATACCCTTCGAATAATCATGGATGGTATTTCATTTGCGAAATCAAGTTTTAAAAGTACTAATTTCTTTAATATTTTTAAATTCCATTACATTTTATCTATATCGAGTCACATTTCGATTAATATGCTCTATGCTCTGTTTGTAGGCAAAGTTTCTATTTGATTCAACGGTAATTATTTCTGGTGAAATGAAATGGTTGTTTGCTCTTGAATAAAAATTCATTTATTCATCCAATAAGATTTATTTCCGTACAAATTAACCGTTACATGCATTGAATAAATACAATTAACAAAGCATTGTAAATGTTAAATGCTTACTGGAGATTGAGATAAAATGAAAATCAACTTAAAAAACATGTGAACGCCAAAAGTTAAAGTTTTAGTGATGTACCTGTTTTTATATTGAGAAGTACTAATGTTTTCTACACAGCTATTTTACATGATTTTGATGTATAGGGAAAATAATAACGTGCATTATCATCATAATACATTAACACGAAAGTTTCTCAAATAATATTGAGGTAAACTATTTTTCAAAGTCAATAACAAATTTTTACTTTTTCCAAAATTATTATTAAAAATTAGCTATTCTAATTCTAAATATTTTGAATAAAAATTTTAGGGCACGCAAGAAGTTTTCGAAAAACGAAGAAGAAAATATTCGTCTGACGTAGTTCAAAAGCTACGAAACACGTAACTGTTATAATTCGAGTCTCTTGAATGAAAATGCATTGTCAAACAGAGAATTTCTCATTTAAATTCTCTCTACTATAAATATATACTCCTATAATAACGGATAAATATTATAAAATTCCATCAAATTTACATGGTGAATGCTAATTTAACTGCTGAATAACTCCTCAATTTAATATTTGTTTTAAAATGAATTAAGGGGGTTTTAGAATGGCTTAATGAGGTTGTTTTGATGCGTTCTGTTATTTAAATATGACAAGCAAGAAGTTCTCAGATCCCGCAAAATTTGAGTATTTATAGTAGTTTCATTATGATGTTTTGAAATCATTATGTCAAATGCTTGTTTGACATTGTCATGTTAATATGCTCGAAATCATTATGTAGTTTGTCATCGTAATAATGCCACTGAGAATAGAATGACCAATTATTATCATTTAAATACTTTTACTAAAATGCTCATGGCAATGTGGTAAATTAATATTGATAGTTGTAACGTTATTGTAATATATTCTGCTAGTATAGTAAAAGGTTCATTCGAATGTTTATTTCCGCAGTTTCATCAACACGAGTTGAACGGGAAATTATGCTCAATTGTTTTCCTGCTTCATGCATAAAAAGCAGGACTGATAACTCATTTCTTTTTAATGCCTAATCGAAAAGTGAATGTTCATACATATAGCTGCAGTGCATAGTATAGTAACAAATGAACATACGGAAATATAGAATGAGAATATTTATTTTGAGAAATAGAATAAAAATATGAGATCTTACGAAAATCAGTTCATGCAAATTGGAATTTGAAAAGCGATAGGCATATCTCCACCACGTTAGCAGGAAAAGAAACGATAGAAGGAACGCCGTTCTGAAACCTGGCTGAATATTGCTCGTAATTACTAAAGGGGAAAGCGTTTTCGATATCTAGGGGGCGATATAAGAATTTTATTTTAAGGACGTGCGTTTTCCACTATGTTGTTTTAAGTTGCTTATATTTATTTTTTCCCTTGCATTTTCAGAATTTTGCGATTATTTATTTCATTCTATTAATGTGGATAACGGTACGAAAATATTTGCACAACTTTCCTTTTGACAGAATTTATGTCGGATATTTTGTTTCCATTGGAAAGGATATCGTACGTTTGTAATGAAATTTCCTAATATGCAATATTTTTCACTATTTAGTATATTTTTCCAATGCATCATATAAACTCAATAGAGATTGTCTGTATTTATTGAGAAAACCTATTTTAATCAATCAATCAACAAATTTTATTTTGTAAATATTTTATAATTATAACTTCCCCGTGAAATTTATCTAAAAATACAACTGATGCCTGTATTTTCAGGTACTCTGAGGGAAATAGATTTGTTTACCCTTTAATAACCAATTTCATCTTTCCGCATTTCAGTTATTAAAAAGTCAGTAATTTAAATGAGCATTTATCAGCGTACTATTTGACAGTCTTCATTTAATCAATTCTCACGGGTAGCATAAATATTGGGGTCAATTTTAGAGACGGTTGACGTCCATCACACATATTTGTGGACCTCTTAAGAACTCTCTCTTAGTCTAAATTATTTTTTCGCTGCATCTTAACTTCCCCCGTTCTTCATGTTATCATCACATTTTATGCGTCCGATTAAAAAATCTATTGTTATATTCTTCCCATTATATCAATCAAGCCTTATTAACTATCATTACATCAATTAAAACGGTCTTTATCATCCTATTATCGCGATATTTCTTCAATTCGAATTTTAGTATATTTATGACAACATTTAATCTAGTAACTCTTTTTCCACTGAAAGAAATAATTTCGTTGCATCCATCCTTGTAGTACACATTTCTACTAACAAATATTTTTAGTGTAGGTAGTGTTAAATTATACTTGATTAAATTATATATGTCTTTACTGTACAAAATGTACATCCAAATTAGGTACTTGATTTGATTCTCTTCATTTGAAGCACCTACATGTATGTGATTAATGCAGTTTTTATTAAAATGGCGTGATACTTTTAATAGTAACTCATCCCCCGTCGGACAATTAGCGACTTGACGAGAACTTTTCATCTTTTCTTCCTTAATTAAATACCGATGTAATTAAACATTTTTTTCAAACATGCCTTTCAATGCTATTTTTCTGCAAACCAACAAATGTACCTGACTAATTTGCGAAACTTGTCTCAATTAATGCAACTTATTAGATTTATATCTATGGGAAAATATTCGTTTCTTCTTCTTAACTTTCTTGCGCGCATAGAGTCCCCTCGTTCGTACGCAATCTCTCAACATTTTCACTGCGCAAAGTGTCCAATTGTTCTCTTCCCGTCCGTGAATATTTAATGGAAAACTGGTTTGCAAAACCTACAACCTGGGTGTCAGCCGTAGCTTGAATGAAGCCTCGTATTCTGACAAGGACCTCAAATTGCTCATGGCAAGAGCACTCATAGGGATCTTCTTCCGGATGGCTGAACGTTTTCCACGGGAAAATTTTAATGAAAAATTCCACCCTCATGGAATGGACTAACAAGCACGGTATATGGGCTGTGATGGTGTAAAATGAAAAAAATGCAATTTCTTACATGTGCACAGAGCATTATAAAATTCATCGCAGACGTATTTCGCACCCGACAAGGGTCCCCATTAAGGAATGGCAGGAAGGAGAGGGGGAAGCACAGGAAAAGGGAATAGAGGCGACACTAAAGCATCGACCGGCCAAATAAAAGAGGGTGGCGGAAGGAAGCAAAAGAAATAATATAAATGGATGCGAGCGAGGGAATGGATGAGCGCAAGGAGCGGTACACCATGTGGCTGAAAACTTTATTGGACAGAGGGCGAAGCTAGTGGAAGAGGTTTGAATAATGGACCGTGGCAACGGAGTGATGAGAAGAAGGGAAAAAAAGAGAGAGAGAGGAGGGTCGAAGTGGAGGATCAGAGGCATAAGGGGCGATTGGGAGTTTTGAGCCGAGAGTAGACGTGAGGTGGTAATGGAAGGAAATGACCAGCGGAAACATCATGCATCGGGACAATTAGACCACAGGGATTGGGCTGACGCTTTTGGAAATCTTCGAGGATAATTGTCCCATTTGACTACTACACGTATATTTTGGTTCGAAGTGAAACGTGATAATAAAGCCAATATTGTAAATCCAATGCGTAAAAAAATACAGGGAACTGATACTTCATATCATTCATTTCATAGTCAATTTTATTTCATTACATTATGTACGGACTGACAGACGGAGCGGCTGAAGTTCTATCAATTACTAGTTGAATGAATTTAAATCCGCCATTGCATTTTTTCATTGTCCTTCATTCATTGTAAGTGCATAACCCTTGCCAAGTAATATACTGAAACGAGTTGTATATCCAGTGCAAAATTATATAATATTTAAAACCATCTTGAAAGCAAGGATGTTGAAGGTTTACCATATCTCACGTATCACGAATAAAATAATCCGTTTACTGTATTTACCAAAACAATGGTATTTTAAAAATTATATTCTTCCAATCATCAGTATAATGAACGTATTGTAATTACGATTTACTGATATTCATAATATTTGACTATCCTAACACTCAGCGAAGTTTATTTTGTATAGCATTCGATATAAAGATAAACTTTCGACCGTCAACCTCTGACTACAAGTATAGTATGAATCTTGGGCTAGTTGTGCATAAATTATTAATATATGAAAATATTTTATGAAGTTTTTGTAACTATGCTTTTCATAGACCACAGTACTTTGCACAGTGCAAAGTTTGGTGAAGGAAAAATTTCGACCTGTTACCTCAAAAGTTACACTTGTTGGATGCAGCTGAGTACATCCAAATAATCCATGATCATTCCCTGATCTCCGGTTTCAATGTATACAAACGCAATACCCACACATTAATTTAAATAGTTTCATTTTTTTGATAACTTAAGAGTAACAATTATCACCGAAGTCTTTTCAAAAAGTACTATACCGTAAGGGATGTGAATTTTACGCTTTCATTAAGAAGCAGGTTCATTTATTGTAATCATTGCAACCTGCTGTAAACCAGGGATATCCCGTATTAGAAAAACCAAGTGGATTGATCTGGCTGTGGCGTCCAAAGTATCACACGATTTGAGCCTAAAAATAAATTATATAGCCGAGTACTCTACCGTCTGAACCATGTTAGTAAAATTATTTTAATTACGCAGTTTTGACAAAGGTGCTGGGGGATCTGAGGAAGACCATTCTCTCCCCGATGTGGTAAATATTTTTGGCTCTTATGAAATGAAATGTGAATATTACAAATTGCCAGGCGCTACTTACGGTAATCCCCTGTCCTCTCGGGTAGAAAATTATCTGCTGAAGGATGCGTTGCGGTCTCTTAATTAATATTATTACTTTAAAACGAGTAAGTACACAATTTTCCAATGACTTCTTCGGAAAGGAGGCTGTGAAATATTTTGTTCGACTATAAAGTTGAACCCCATGAAAGTTATTCGATACCTCTTGGAGTGACGTAAAGAATCGGTCCTCATTCTTTTTATCGTCAAGGTTATTTAGGCATTAATGCAATTTTACTAATGAATATAAGGAGAGTTTGCACTTTTTCACAGATTTATTAAAACGTACGATGCGTTTCAACTCACAGAGTCATAATCAGGTACAAGACCTTCACTGAGGAAATATTCACGTTTTTGCAAACCAGCCAGATATTCTTAAAGTTTCGTATAATTCTCCTCCTTCCGTCAGATTTTCATTTTAACTTCTGCTTAATCATTGGTGATTCGTGAAATAAAATCATACTTTAAAATTCTCTAGATGCACATTCGTGAATAGAACTTGACTATGTTCTGCAATGCAGATAGAAAACCAACGGCTAAATGCTAGCAAATGTAAAAACTAATTTTAAGAGTGATCGTACTGGATATGGAAGTCAGCAAATCTAAATAGCTGCGGTATTTCTTTTCATATATCATTATTACCTGAGGCTACATTTTCTGTTTCGATACTTCCATATTTACTAATATCATGATAGCAACGTTTTAAGGAGTCGTATAATGGCACTAATATTGCTATTAGAGCACAGAAGTGGATGAAATCCAAAACATCTATGATACACTTCGATTTAGTGCTCTTTGGTGATAAAATGCCTTGGTCACTGGTATATCAGTACGCTGCATTGTCTCTGCAAATCGATGTGAGTATGAAGGCTCTTTCGGCCAGGATTTCAAATACCTTTTGGCAGCAAAAACAGTGACCTATAATGCATAAGCACGAATGCAAAATGTATTTGTTAGGATGTAAAAAAATTCATAATTTTAACTGTGGTTAGAATTGTAAAACTCCAACATTTTCCCAATAACTTTGAAATTTCATAACAAAAAACCTAAATGCAATGGTAATTTTGTTTTTTAATGTTTGACCCAAATTATCGCGGTAGAGGTTAAAAATGCATAATACTTCTTCGCATATTTGAATTCCATTTAAATCCTTTAATGTCATGGAATAGCGTATTATTAAAATACGTTCAGATACAATTTGCATTGGTAAACAAGAATTACCCTGCGTGGAAAATTTTACCTTCTTTCTGTAGAGCGATGAGAGCTCTGATTTTCAATTTCATGCAAAACTCAGACAAGTAGACGAACAGCAATATTCAGGAAAATATATAAAAATTTGTTGATGCAACGAAAAGTGAAATATGGAAAATTTTGGCGGAATTTCATTTATGTTCAAACAAACCATATTTGCGTGTTGAAACATTGATTGTTGAATTTTCAATAAATATCTATTGATCCCTCCACCTGTAAATGTACTGTATCCTTTTAATATTTCTTTTATGAGCTTTGAGATATAGCTATTGAAAATTCCTTAAATAGCTAGCATTCCTTTGCTCATGGGACGATGGACAGCTTTTTTTTCAAACTAATTGAGATCTCTTGATTTTAATTTGTAAAAAATTCTACAATTTTAATTGGAAGAAATAGTTTTAAAAAAGGAAACCGACATTAGAAAGTCCTTCATGCAATCTTATTGGATCGCATGAAGGACTTCCAATGAGAAAGAAGAGATCCAATTTTTCTTTTTTATATCCCTGTATTTTCTATGAGCCTTTGTTTAAAAAATTTCAGTGAATCCCCTGAGGTTTTACAGGTTTCAAATATTAGATAATTTAAAAAATCTACTTGGATTATTAACTGCTACAAAATCACTTGAATCGCTCTACGAAAACATTAAGTCGTCTCGCAGGAGTAGCGATTGGTATTTGCCACTTCAAAATGTAAAATATCGAATTGTTAGTAAAATATGTATTATTCCTGACATTAACAACTTCGTTTACTTATATTATATAAATAATTAGTGATATATAATGTGAATGTAACATGCCTAATGTAGAATCCTACCCTGTTACACACTCTAGCTTGAATGGTATCGGAAAGGTGTAGATTTGACGGAACTCAACTGAGGTAGGAACGAGAGGGAGATTAATAAAAGAACAGGAATGGAAGTTTTCCGATAGTATGCGCCTGTAATTTTATCTCTCAATAATCAATTCCCAATCTTACAGTCTTCCATTCCTTATCGCATTTTTTCCTCTCATTTCTGTTCCCAATTCCCCACATTTAATCCTATTCCTCCTCTCCCAGGACCCTTCCGGCTGCACCCTCCTTTAAACCATGCCTTCCGGGGAGAGACCAACCCCCCTCAGCACCGAAAGAGACTCCCTATGTCCCTCCGTCGCCTCCCGGGCAGAGTCCTTCCATCGTCAGCTGGGCCGTCCACCGGTGTCGGGTCAAACGACCAATTTTGGCGCAATGCTCCTCGACTTTCAATTACGAAGCTCGCCTCTTCGAACGTCGTCTGATTTTCTCCACTCGACGCCCCGCATGGTCTCTTGCCCTAATTTGGACCATTTTTTAGGGGGAAGGGTAGAGGAAGAGCAAGACCTCTTATCGCCAGGGCTGAACTTATCTCGCGTCGTTGTTGCACGTCACGTTTTATTTCCCCGACGCCCCGGATCCTTTCCTCGGCAGATGCCCCTGTTCCCTCCGTGTAGAATGTTTTTTTTTGCCGAGGCATAATCGCTTTACCGTTTTTTTTTTATTTTTACCCGTTACTTGGCGGTGTTTAAACTGGAATTATCGCGGTGAGACTTGCTTGCAACGTCGCGTGCCATTGTGCTCTTTGAGATATTTAGGAGGATTGGCGGATGGGGGAAGAAGAGTTTTCTGTTGATTGTTATTTGAATTTTTTTCCAACGCATTTTAAGTGCAATCAAGTCTATTAAACCGGAAAACATTTTAGAGCTATCTCGAAATTTTAATGCCATTCTGTTGAACGTTGTTAAGAATTTGGCTAAGGCCGTATTTTATATTTATCTTGGTCCATAGTATACCAGTGTTTGTTATTCATTTCTCCACGTAAAAGAGAAAATCTTTTGTCTTAAATTCTTTCAATTTTAGCTCAAATCTTGGATTTTAAAATCTGCTCAATAGCTAAATATACTACCTGGATCAAAAAGTTCCCGGAATTTATTCAGAAAATTAAAAATACAAGTTTATTCATCTAAATCTATATTGTACCCTTCAAAGTAATCCCCATCGACTGCAACACACTTATGCCAGCGCTTGATCCAATCCTCGAAACATTTTTTATATTCGGTTTTCGGTATGTCCGTCAGTGCTTCCTGCGATTTTTCCATTACTTCCTCTCGGCTGCTAAAACGCGTTCCCCGTAATGGTTTTTTAACTCGATTGAACAGAAAGAAGTCACAGGGAGCCAAATCAGGTGAATTCGGTGGCTGTTGGATGGTATTTGTTGCATTTTTCGTCAAAAAATTACGAACAATGATAGCACTGTGCGACGGTCTCGACGCACTGTGCGACGATTTCTGGTCTCTTTCGGCGAATTGCTTCACGCAAACGTCTCATAACGCCCAAATAATACTCTTTGTTTACTGTCTGGCCTTCTGGCAAAAATTCATGATGCACTACACCGTTGTAATCCATGAAAACCGTCAGCATTGCCTTCTTTTTTGACTGAAAACGACGTGGTTTTTTTGGTCTCGGCTCATTTGGTGAACGCCATTCACTTGCCTGATGTCTGGATTGCGTGTCGTACTCATAAACCCACGTCTCGTCTCCAGTAATGATCCTTTTGATGAATGTGGGATCGGATTCAGCCTCGCAAATCATGTCTTTTGCGACGTCAACACGGTCTCTTTTTTTCATTAAATTGAGGTCTTTTGGCACCAACTTTGCTGCTACACGACGGAAACCCAAATCATTAACCACAATGTCTTGGGCGGATCCATAGGCAATGTTCAAGTCCTCCGCTATTTCTCCGATGGTTAATTTGCGGTTATTGACCAACATTTCTTTTACTTTATCAATTTTTTCACCGACTTTCGATGTCGATGGTCTGCCACTGCGTTCATCATCTTCGATTGACTCACGACCACTTCTGAACCGCTCGTGCCACTGGTAAACGACCGTTTTTTTTAGAGAATCGTTGCCGAAACACTTTTCCAACATTTCCAATGGCCGTGCGCCACTAAATCCGTTTTTTACGCAAAATTTAATACAAGTTCGTTGTTGCAAATTTAAATCCATTTCTGCAATTGTAAAAAATCGCCAACACACACAGAGATAGATGTACTCTTGGCTACGTAACTTTTGCAAATGTCAAGTTATGACACTAAGATTTAAAGGGAATATCAACAACAGATGTACCAATTTAACAAAAAAAACAGAACTCATCTCGGAACGATGGGAGCGCCACACGGTGGTTATTCCGGGAACTTTTTGTTCAAGGTAGTATCCGCCTAATTTAAGGCATAATTTTCAAGCTTCAAGATCCGAAAGTACTTAATTTATTAATTGCTCTTTTTGGAAAATAATTATATATAAGTTATGCTGGAACTTGTGAACAAGAAATTTGATTAATTTTATTTCAAATTTACTACAATGTTTCCATATAGCTTCCACTAGTTATTATGCAAAAGCGGCCGAAATACTTAATTTTCTAACAAAACCTGTTAGAAATAAACATTTAGATTTTAATTTTGTAGGAATTACTCGTACACCCCAACATTTTTAATAATTATATTTGTGTAATTATTATTTGAACTTGAATCACGTTAACATATCGAAAGTGCCTTTTTATATAATCATCAATAATTCTTAAAACGGGAAGGGGGAATTTTATAAAGATTTCCTTGCATTAAAATTGATGTAAAGTGACCAGTGTTCACAATCTTTAGCATCAGGAGATATTCACTGCCATTCTTGTCGGTAAAGGCATAGATTTTTTTCATTTACTGGTTTAAAATACATCGTGTCTGAGGGAAGATTAAACAAGCACGATTTGTATGCCGGGGGCATATTTGCTCACTTTCCCAAATGAGGAAGAACACTTCTATTTTTAGTCTCTTGCAATGGAAACAGGTTGTCGGTTGTTTGTTTACAATTTTCAGTTTTGAAAAGAGATACACATTATTGTACGAGTACATTCATATACTAACTTTAGGTGTGTGTAATTCATCCGCTAACTTAAAAAAAGCCTAGGAAAATATCGAGGGTGTGAAATGGCGAAGGCGGTTTGAAAAGTAGAAGACTAGTTGTGATCCTTACGAAATATGAACATTATTCTTTCTGCTGTAGCTGAAAATGTTACCACTGTCATTACTTTTCAATCAAAACTTGGTAAAGAAAAGGGAAGAATCAGTGACGTGGCAATAATATTTCGAGTTCTATACATTCCTCATTGCTTTCATGCCTCGTGTTTATGTCTTACACAATGAGTTGATTTCAATTTTATTTTA
Organism: Hetaerina titia; assembly: GCA_037158775.1. Taxonomy (NCBI): domain Eukaryota; kingdom Metazoa; phylum Arthropoda; class Insecta; order Odonata; family Calopterygidae; genus Hetaerina; species Hetaerina titia. The sequence continues at coordinate 75,872,239 of CM073769.1, read as the reverse complement.
ATGTTTGGACAACCAGTGTTTTACCTTATCGATATTTTAGCAACATTTGGCTGAAATATAGTAATGTACCTAAGGGCCGCCGTCAAAATCCCTTAAAACTTGAAATTATAATAATTAATTTTATGTTCACCTACCTTCTAACTCACATCACACTGAAAGTTCATAAGATAATTTGGGATGTTTTCAGTGATTCGGCTTTATCACCTAAGAACTATTTCTCGGTATTAATAAATCGCATGAGTTTGGCAAACTGAAAAATCTTCACGGCAAACTTAAACATAGTGCGCATAACCTTACAGGTTAGCAGCGGTGCATAGTGTGGTGTTATCCCATCAGTAGCTCTAATACTCATTCCACGAAAAACATTTCCCCCGTTTATTTTTTAAGGCCCTGAAGATGTAAAGCTGGAAATTAAACGGGTAACAACGAGGCAATACAATTCAATGCAACAATTTCAGAGTGTAAAAATCATTCCCCTTGACCGAGATCCCAGTCAAGGCAAATGATTTTTACACTCTGAAATTGTTCCGTTGACATTTATGTTAGCAGATGACTCCGTTTAAAGTTACTGTTGCGGCATCTCCCGCAGTTTCTTGAAATTTGTCTAAGGTATAAACAGCCTAAGTGTTTCAAATTGGCTTTAACCTCGTGGACTGTGGGGCGTCGCGTACAACTATGAATGCCTGTGGTATTGTATGCACGGTATTTCGTCACAACATCTTGTTCCTTTAAAAGCCCAAAAATTTCAGAGTTTAAGAGGACGCTGCGATAGCTTGACTCGCTAAAACACTCGGCCGGATATCGAGGGATTCCGGTCAAGGCGAATGATTTTTACACTCTGAAACTGTTGCATTGAAATGCATGTTAGCGGTTAAAAGTTACTGTTGCGACATATGCCGCAGTTTCTTGAAATTTGAGGCAATACAACTTGCGAGGACGGTAAATTTCTCAATACAGCATTCCTTTCAACCGCTTCCTGAAATCCCATGTGTCAAATTCCCTTGTTGCAATATAAAACATATACTCGTACTTTACCTCTTCACCCTTCATTCTTCCTATCCCGCCTCATTCACCAGTGGGTTATTCCTAAGGCCATCCCACTTCACGGAGCGTCCATCCTACTTCAAGATGCCGATTATCTACCCCCGGGGCGCTCGGAACAATCGGCGTGACACATCGGATGCCGGGCTCTTTCTCAAGACTTAGGAATCGGGAGCCGAACGAAAGGAGACTTCCGCACCAGCACTCCTCCTTCCGTCCCTCTGCTCCCTTCGCCCTGCCCCTCCCCCGAGTGCTATCCAATATCCCGCGGAGGAGCGGGAGGAGGGGGGACCTTAGGGGAATTCTATGGTGAGGACTCCTTAGCGTGAAATGCCGCCGAGACAAGGCCGGGATCTTACACTCCCAATGCCCGTTTTAGGTGTAGATAGAATGTGTCTTGAGATTTAAGGGGAAAATCAAGCGATACAATGAGTGGAGACATAGCGGTTTCAAACAACGTGACATGCCAGGGATTCTTTATTTGCGAATCTATTGGAAGGAGGAATGTGAACTCGCGAGTCTCTCACACGGATCACATCGTCACCCAAGGGCTTGAAGAGGAAAATTCAAACGTTTTACCAGTGTATAGTATGTCTTCTAATCTTGGGATATATTTTTCTTTGCTACGGCATTAAGTTTCTTCCGTCTTTTCACTCACTCCTCACCAATGACATTAAAGTTTCAGATAGCAGTGGATTAGTAGTTAAATTTCGCTTTCATGGTCACTGTTTATGAGTTGCTAACATTTTACCAATGCTTGCGTCTCCCCTTAAATTATTGTGTTTTTTTTTATTTGACGTTGGCGTCTGTTTACTGTGCGTCGTGTTCTTGCATGCTATCGTCAATGTTTGTGTGTCCAATTAATCATCCTCAGTAACTTCTCATAGGTAAATGCTCTGTGCCATCTGTAATTTTAATTCTGTCTTGGTCTTATTCACGTCCTTCGTGGTGGAGGCAGCTTGTGTCATGATTTACAGTTCCATCTACTATTCTCTTAAATTCTCCAGTTTTGTCTGTACCAGTTTAGATGTTGCCTTTTTTCAATGATAAGCATCAATTAAGTTTATGCTCAGTTTTCCCTTATTGTTTTATTTCTCACCCTCTTTATCCATGCAAGCCTCCAGTTTTTTTTTCTTTTACTTTTTCAACCGGGCAGCTGATTTCTTCATCCCCGCCTTTAATATGAATGATCATAGACCCCATTACGTTGAATTACGTTTGGCCACTCGTAGCCACATCTGTGCACGGTAGTCATAAAAGTTCAGAGAGCGTAATTTACAAGGTGCGTATTCTGAAATGGGAGAGAACGTAAAATAAAATGAAGAGGAGTTACGATCCATAGTATAGTAGAATAATAGAATAGAAAATGACGAAGCGTGGAAAGATTTAAGAAAACCAAGTTTAAATGGAAAAATAGTTTTAAATGGAAAGTTTTAAGATTAAATAAAAACACACAAAAAATTGGAAGAAGTTTTCATTTTTAACCTATCCGGAAACAGCTACGAGGGTAGACTGAAACCTAATGCACACATTCCAGTGGACCACAAACAAAATAATCTTCAGAAGCACTCATCATGGTATGTGGAAGTAACATTCCCCTCAACATGCATGCGCAGGTTTGAGATAGTTTCATTCATTTAGTGTATTTTGAGAAGCGGAAGTATGAAGAAGTGTTCTAGTGCTATGTCAATGCAAGTTACACAGCGTGCTGTTGTCGAATTTTGTAACTGCTGAATAAGTGACTCCTACTGAGTCACTTATTCAGCAGTTTTTCATTTCATCATCATTCAAAGGCTGTGTATGGTGATGATGCTGTTAATAGATCTACTGTAAATCGATGGGTAGCAAAATTTCGTGGTTGCGGGCCTGGAAAAGCCATAATTGTTGATGAAACTTCTTTTGACTGTGTTTTGGGATGCTCACCGAGGTAATGTGACCGATTTTCTGGAACGAGGGGCAACGGTATATTCTTCTCATTATATACAGACTCTACAACGCCTCCGACGTCGAGTTTGTCGTATTTAAGGCAACCTGGCACAAATATTCCTGCAACATGAAAACACTCGTTCACACACCTCGCGCGTAACTGGAGAGGCTCTGCGAAACCTGAAATTTAAACCGATTCCACACCCACCTCATTCCCCCGATCTTGCATCTTGCGATTTTAATTTTTTTCCCCAAATCAAGAGAACAACTCAAAGTCTCATTATGCCACGGATGATGAGGTGAAGGCAGCTGTCAAGTCGGAAGCTGGATTCGAGAAAACTCGGAAGAGTTCTTTAGTGACGGAATGAAAAAACTTGTTTAACATTGGGAGAAATGCGTTAGCCTTATGGGTGACTATGCTGAAAAATAAATATATGACATTGAAACTTAAGCATTTTATCTTAATGTACTCTTCGCCCGATCTTGCTATTTGTTTTTGCTCGCATTATACAAGCATGTGTGCATTGCTTCTCAGCCGACCCTCGTATCTGAACCATTGTTTATTAAGCCCTTTCTGTCAACTGTTGTGAGTTTAAATAAAAGATGTAAGATAGCCACTGGACAAATAATTGAATGATAAATTTTACAATAACTGCTAGCGATAATGGCTGGTAAGTGATTATGACTGTGAACCGTAAAAGTATGTGATGTGTGTCGGTGAGGTGATTTTGAACGGGATATGAAGTTGGATACGTAGTGAGTAATTTTGGAGGTGTAGTGTAGAACAATGCGTTGTTTGCATGGTGTGATGCTGGGTCATGAGTGATCATGTAGGCCCGAGCGAATTTTTGCTTTCATTATTTCAGTCTGTAGTACGTTAATTTTCATATATTTATTGATGTTCATGTTATTGTTTCAAGTTTAATTGTGATACTAAGGGTTTGTGTGCCACCTGGCCTGATCTATCTGTACGTGTATTTTCAAATAGTATAGTAATAATAATAACCAATAAGGTATAAATCACTTTGTGATTAATTCTTTTTCCATTTTTCGAGATTTTTTCCGTCACCCTGTTGATATTTCATTAAGATATACGAGGGTCATCCGGAAAGTAGTACCCGTTCGTGCCGCATGAAGTGCTGACGACGCGAGTAGCCGCTGGACGAGGTCAGATAGCTTCAGTGGCTTGTCTGCCTTCTCTGAGCCAAGTTGCGTGACGCTAGCATTGCCTGTGTTGTTTCTGTGATTGTTTACAATGTTTAAAAAAATTGAGAACGCCGCCAGTTGTGAAGTGAGGGCAGTGATTAAATTCCTCAATGCAAGAAACGTTCGTCCATGTGTTTTCATCGACAATTAAAGGAGGTGTATGGAGACAATGTAATGGACGAGTCGTCTGTTCGGCGGTGGTGTCGCAACTTCAACATGGGGAGGGGGAACACACACGACGATGAGCGTTCGGGGAGACCGTCTGTCATTACAGACCAACTGGTGAGCTCAGTTGACGAATTCGTGAGGAACGATCGGCGCGTCACAATTGATGACATCTGTGAGCATTTTCCCAATGTTTCTCGAACAATTGTTCATGAAATTGTTAAACACCATCTGCATTATGCAAAAATTTGTGCAAGATGGGTCCCTCGCATGCTTACAGATGAGCACAAAACCAAGCGTATGGCTGCAGCACTGACGTTTTTGGGACGTTATTCTGATGAAGGAGACTCTTTCTTGACTCGCATAATTACTGGTGACGAAACATGGGTTTGTTATGCATCACCTGAGAGTAAACGACAGTCAATGGAGTGGCATCATGCTCTTTCACCAAACAAACCAAAAAAATTCAAGACAGTTCTGTCCACCAGGAAACTCATGGCAACCATTTTCTGGGATCGACGAGGTGTATTGCTTATTGATTTTATGGCCCGTGGAGACACTATTAATGCCAATGCGTATTGTGAAACATTAAAGAAATTACGGCGGGCAATACAAAATCGGCGGCGAGGTCTATTGTCTACTGGTGTCATTCTCGTTCATGACAATGCCAGGCCTCATGCAGCTGGGATAACACAAAAACTTTTGCAGCAATTCAAATGGGAAACTTTCGACCATCCACCGTATAGCCCGGACTTGGCCCCTTCAGATTTTCATCTCTTTACAAAGCTTAAAGACTTTTTGGCAGGAAAAAGATTTGACAGCGATGAAGAACTTAAAGAAGGAGTGACCCTGTATCTCAATGAGCTGGCGGCGAAGGACTATGCAGCAGGAATACAGAAACTTGTCACACGTTATGACAAATGCCTTAATTTGCTTGGAGATTATGTTGAGAAGTAGTTTAAAGTATCCTCTTTCAAATAAAATTTTTTATGTTTGTTAATATTTACTTTTGTGTCTTTATTTCACGAACGGGTACTACTTTCCGGATGACCCTCGTATGTAAATGATTAGGAGGTATACCTGCCTTATACCCTCGGTAAACTCCAACCCTAATATATGTGTATATCCCACCTTTAAGGAATTTATATCATTGTTGAATATGTGCTTTATGTCCAGGCTGTACCGTAGCTAAACTTATGAATTTGACTTAGTTGGGCAGAGTCAGGATAGTTAGAGTGTACCACATGCTTCATGAAGAGTTGTGCCAGAATATATTCCAGTTGTGCCTCAGATTAATGGACCACGTGTTTCTATTATGCTGAACATGTACTGAATGTGTTGTCACTGCAAAATCTGCCTACACGGAAGCCACTCTTGAGCCTTTCTTTCTCGGTGTTTTTTATCCCTTTCTTCCAGATCCTCCCACTCTCTGATCTGAATATTTATTAACAATTTCACTAATCGTTCTTATTTTATTTCATTAAAATATTTGTAAATATCCCCTTTTTATTGTCCTCGGGAAATTTTTTTCATGAGAATCACGGTTTGAACAGTACTGCTAGAACTTCAACTTTAGTGGTCGTTGCTGTTTGTATTCAACTCACGTTCATTCCTTCCTTCTAAAATTTCCCTTCTCCCTATCTCGTAAAATTTCTAATTCTCTCTTAAATGTTGATGTACTCATATGTATGTGTGTGTATATATATAAATTGTAAACACTTCGCATAAAGTAATATTTGGAGGGCACAGTCGCTAAAAAAGTTGTGAGTATTCTGTCCACACGTAGTCACAAAAATATACTCTTTGTCTTTTCTATCAGTGCCCAATACTGTCGCCGCATTCAATTCCTCATTTTTTCCGTCACCCATGAACTTTTACCTAAAAAACCATAATTTATTTCATGCTCATCTTCAATTAATTTTATTTATTTTGTCACTTGCAAGATTCCCAATTTTTACCTCAATATAACCCAGAGATACGTATTCCTCGCTTTGGAGACCAGTGTTCCAATATTTTTAGTTTTGCATCTTATTTTTGTGAGGAGATCCTATTATTTAATCTTACCTAACAGCCGTTCATTATCGCTCATTGGAATCTACTCATTGTTTATTTAATTTATTAACTTCCCATTCCAGGAATAAAATGTCATATTTGGCTTTTTTCCTTTAAATATAGCGGATGAAATGTCCCTTCTATCCCTATTCTCGAACATTCCGGTTCCTAACTCCATAGTTTCAGCCTCAACTTTGTGGAAGTTCATTTTAATAAATGAAAAAGAAAAACTTTGTTTCAATCGACCACTTTATTTCAGGTACGTCTAGTTTCGACGCTACGGCGTCATCCTCAGGTACCTGAGGACCTGAGGTTACCTGAGGTTGACGCCGTAGCGTCGAAACTAGTCGTACCTGAAATAAAAAGGTGGATTGAAACAAAGTTTTTCTTTTTTCATTTATTCCCGTTCCTTCCTTTCGCGCTCAATCAATCAATCTATATGATACAGAAAATTCTCACATTCACCTTTTCCCACAGGAAGTTCCCTCGCACTTATTCCCTAGACTCACCATTTAACTCCATCTCTCCCCAACCTACTTCTTATTCATTCCCCAAGGCCATTCATCACCCTCCCCACTCCTATCCCTTCCATTCCGCCCGCTTGACGATCAACGATCCATGGCTTGTCGTCAACACCTAACCGATTCCGATCCTTCTCCCTTCAACCTGCAGCCGAAACTCCCTCACCTCACATCTCTCACACGGCCTCACGTTTTCTCATCATTCCCCCGACTCTTCCTCTCTTTCCCCTGACCCTCTCGGTCAAGTGACACTTCTCATTCGGCAACAATCGACTTCTCCACAACTGCATACACTCCAATGAAGCTCAAGTCTTCTTCTTCTTTTAGACTCCCCGCCACCTTCTCCCTTCTCGCACTCGCGCTATCCTCTCCTCGCCATCAACTCGTCGCCTTTCTCTCTTCACCTTCCTCTCCGCATCCGTTTTTGCCTCCGAAATATTGACCCACACGTTTGATGCCGCCATGCTCCCCAGGCATCTCTAATACCCCTCGTCGTTCTGACTCTTCACCTCGAAACCACTTCCCATTCCTCCCCTACCATGCCCCCCAATAATCGCGCCGTCTCCCGATTATACCACGCATGCCCAGCTTTGCGAACGAATGGATCTCTGTTGTTGAGATAACCTTCCTGATTCTGATGTTTCACTCCGGGAAGAAAAATCCGACCAGCGCCTTTAGGATAGAGAATTCACAAGCAGACGAATGTAAATGCATATCCTCAAAAATTAGTAGATTAATTTATCGGACAATTTGGAAATCAATCTGGAACTCAGATTATGGTTTTCACTTTCCCTAAACATACTACGAATGAATTTGATATGTATTGCCGAAAGAAAACTACGAATAACATTCCTTTATTTCTCAGATTCAAAAGTGGGATGAAAGCATGCAAAATTGGGCCATTCTATAATACCGAAACGTAAAATTCTCACTAATGCCTGAACTCTATCTTCGCTATAATGATTTTTGTGCAAGAAGCTCTTTTAATGGGAACAGCATTTATTTTTATGAAAGAAGCATTTAAACTTTAATTAATAACTATTTTGAAAGATAATTGCTACGTTAAAGATCATTGATATACATAAATGTGAAATTTTGATTAGTTAATAAATCTAAAGGAAGACTGGAAAAGTGTGTACCACTTCAATTTTCTTGTATCATTTAGAAAATATTCTTTTTCATGTGAAAATATAATGCATTGCAACTTTACAAACAGTTTTAAAGAAAAAATAAATACAATGAGTTAAAATACTAATTTTTTAGCTTCAAATAGGCCGTTTTAAGAGTAATTTCTCTCTGTTCTTAATGTATACTTGAACGGAGATTTATTCATAATGTATCCAGAAATTAATTTTTATACAATATTTACAAATCAATATATATATATATATATAATTACAATCAAAATAAATTTACGCTCATCAAGTTCCCAAGTACGGGTGGTAACCTAAATCCCCCCGCCATACGCCCTTGCAGCGGCTAGGAGATATTATGTAGGCAAAGATGGATTAAATTTGGTATTTTTGTGAGTAGCAGCAAATTTCACCGTCAGAATCGAAGAAAAAAAAATATTTCATCACTAAGTTATTTGGTTCATAATTAAGTAATATTTTTTAAGCTTTAGGTTTCCAATTAGGAAAACATGAGCCATTTCAAGGAAATGTTTTCTTGAGTATAAAATAAATTTTATAACATAGTGTATAAGATTATTGATTGCCCCTAGGATGTGAATATAAAATATTAATGAATACGATGCATGTTCAAAAAGTTCCCGAACTTTATTTATCACCAAAAAATATTTCATTGGCCAATTATTGGTCAAGGTACCCTTCAAATTAGTCTCCTCTTTTTAGAAACACAGTGATGGAACGCTTTTTCTTTAATGCCCATTAGCTACACCGTCGACTTTTTCTCTATCGCTGGTATTGTGGCAAATCTTTTTCCTTTAATCATAATTTTTAATTTCAGGAACTGAATAAAGTCCCATGGGGCCAGGTCCGGTGAGTAGGGTGAGTGGGGAAGCACAGTGGTCTTGTTTTGGGCTAAAAACTCTCCAGTTCTGAGAGACGAATGGAAGTTAACGCGGTAAAAAGAACCACCCGCCGCTTCTCCAAAGTTCGGGCCCTTTTCGCCACATTCTCTCTCTTAGGCGTTTCTTAACCCTCAGGACCCCATTTTCATAGATAAAACAGTAAACATCACCTTGAAATTTGAGCGAACTTGTCGAGCCTTTTTGGGGATGTTTCACCAATCCATTGTGAAGATTACTTTTCTTTAATGTCATTTACATAACCTATGACTCATTACCTAATCCTGGACAAGAAGGTTTTATCTTCTTCAGCTCGATAGAACAGTACCTGACGCACTTGAACTCGATGTCTGCTGACATCAGGCGCGGCACGAATTTGGCATGCGTCCTCATTTTTTCATTCAAGATTTCATAGCACAAACCAATCGGCATGCCACACTCTTATACAAGTTTTCCGAGAGTCAAACGTTGATTTGCACGATCTAAGTCGTTCACCTTCTTGATTTAGGGGTCATCAGTCGACGCTGATGGTCTTTCGGAACGCTCTTAGTCTTCCACTGATTGCCGCCCCTCTTTGACCCGAGTAAACCACTCATTACACGCGGTACGTTTCAAAGCACCCTCACCATAAGCCTTGGTAATCATCTCAAAAGTTTCCGTGAAAGATTTGAAGATTTTCTTGCAGAATTCCACAGAAGAACGCTGCTCCTTTAAAGAGCTAATTTCCGCGGATCCGATTTTTTGCCGCACTCCTCGGACACCCTTTCATATGAACGACCGAAACTATTCAACAAAACAAGATATCAACAAAGTGATTAAAGATGGTTATTTGGGATGTTTCTGGGGTCACAACACTTTCAAGCGGATTTCAAAATAACCAACTGTTAGCACGCTACTCAAAAAGTTTAGGAAAGTTTTGAACAGAACACATATTTTCAAATTGTAGTTTTAAAAATGAGGGAGTCTAGACAAGGGATTTTAAAAAATCTCCAAATTTCTTAAAATTAAAAACCTCCAGACATGCCATCGCCTTTAATGTGTTCATTTTATCCCTTGGGGAAAAAGGTAAACGCTGTAAACACTTTTAAATTAATTTACGGGTTGATTGGATTATCATTATCATGGGTTATAAAGATATCCTCCTATTCGCTCAGCTAATTTCTTCATTTTCTCATAATTTGTCGAATTAGTGTCTCTCAGGGCTTTTCAACTGAATTCCCACCCAAATCTACCGTCTTCATTTGTTTAAATCCGAAGATTATAAGCCAGGAGAAAATATGGAAGAATTAAATTATGGAATTCATTGGATCATTCTGGGTACACTTAGCAAGAATTGTGATTCAAAATTATATTTTACATACTCGCATAGTTATAATGTGTAGGTATTTAAATGTCATCAGAATTCCTAAGATTCATATTCCTAAAATCTTTAAAACATAGTTTTATTTCGGGCACAATCCTTGTATATCTTTCCGTATTTTGATAGCTGAGTATTAGCAACAAATATCATAAATTAAAAAAGCCGAAATATTTTACTATTTAAATGGATCATTGATGTGAACTGAATAAATTGGATAGCGATAAGTAGACACTTGTTAGTCAAAAGTTCAGAGATAATTATCTCATCAATTATGCAGCCCTTGTTTAAGAAACTATCCTATCGACTGCGACAGTTTAAATTTTTTCGCCCGGTATAAATTTATCCTCAAACACTGGATTTGTAAAATCCTGTATAAAAACATGTCCACAACTACGTAGTAAAGTGCGAAAGTGTATCAAAGATCTGAGGAACCTAGGGTGGGTTTCCGAAACAAAATAAATGAATGAAGGTTCATAGTGGAAAAAGATAACATGAAGTACTCCGGTGAAGCATAAAAAAGGTAGCAATTCATTCATATTATTGGTAACAATTTGATTAGTATATTCCTACTTCATCAAACTACTGAAACCATGATTCCGAGAGTGAGGATATCTTCACCTAGAACATTTTAATAATTTAGTCGTATCAGACTCAGCCTAGCGAAATTGCATCTTTAGGATTTGGAAAACCTTTTTATATTTTACCAGAAGTTATTGCGTTTAGACAGACATCAGATGTGACCAACAATCCTTTAAGAATAAAGTATAATATTTTTTTAACCCCCTAGGATGTGTAAGCGCAGACTATTCAGTGGTAACCAGCTTGCTGTTTACTATGGTAGTATGTGTACTTCCTATCTCTTATGCGTTGTACATCATCCGGAGGAATATCAAAAAAATGTTTGCTATTCGACATTAGTAAACGTATTATGTATAGTAGGCGAAATGTATTATAAATATCTGATTTAAGTCTGAATTATATCTGTATTATAAATGTATTATAAATATCTGACTTAAGAACTGAATGGTTTATGTACCAGTGCCGTAAAAGGATCCGGTCATTTATGCGGATTTATTATTAATTATCTTTAACGTAAACCTTCATACATAGGGCATTAAGACGATATTTTTACTATCCAATATTATTATTAAAAAAACAATGTTAAATTCCATGTTTTCCTAACAATATACTGTGTGAATTATAACGCTATACTCGTTTTTTCAGTATTAATTATTCCTTACTGTTTTTCTCAATTTGAGAGAGATTTATGATTAAATTAAAGAATCTTTAGAATATGACATGTTTATTACATTATTCTTCCGTTTTTTCAATTACAAATTCTCGAGTGAAGCAATATTTGTTGTTTCCGTCTCGCGTTCTTTGCTTGAATTAACAATCGTTTTCTTTTGTAACTTCTGATTATGAAATGACATGTTTAATTTTGAAATAAAATCATATAATATGTATCCAATAGTAAGAGTGCTATTATGTCTATTTAATGTTAGGCTAGAGGTCGGTAATGAAAGTAATGGTCGCATCTAATGAGACATCTCATAAGTGCAAATATGAACTACTTTACGACCAATAGGACTATCCTAGTCGTTAGAAGAGGATTCATAAAAAAACTTCACTTTGGATCGTAACTTTATAAGACTTTTGAGACGTTGGCGTTATAAAACAAAAGAGAAAGGGAAATCAAAGTCATGGAAATAAGGAGAAGTGATTTTTAAAAAAGAATAAATTTTAGCTAAATGTGCCGAGTGACTACCAGACAAGTCATTCGGCTGTTATGGGGAAAGAAGTCTATTGAAAACTTTACGACAAAATAAATTAATACTGCCGAACCTGAAAAAAAGTTTACCGAAGAATAGGAAGGGAAAAATGAAAACGGGAAGAGGCAGATGCTATATTTACGATATTAATGAGAAATGGAAAAAAACAGCACGAAGAATGAACGTACAACGACGTTTTTTTATCCTCATTCCATGACAACAATTTAATCTCCATTATTGCAGGACAATCCTATATTTCCGAACATAATTATTAATATTATAACCAACCAACAAATGTATTTATCAGATATATTAAATTATAGTTCTAAAATTCTGAAATGTTTACCTGAAATCCAGACAATTATAGGCATTAGGTCTTCCAATATTTCCACCTTCAACACGTAAATATAGTGCAAGTTTAGCTTGTAAATCCAATTTTATAATTTACTTAATCACTGAATGACCATTATTTTTCCGGATTGCGTAAAGATAACGGAAAAATGAGTCATTGGTGAGTTGCCTCAAGGAAACGAATTGTTAAATAAGATAAATAAGCGAGAAAGTGCAAGACTCTCACTAAGGGACATTCCCCTATTGCAAGAAGTTATGCAGTTGAACACGGTGGATCCTATTTATATCAAAGGTTAACATGTTAACCATTTTATTACTAATAGTTATTTTGTCTTTATTGTATTGTGGTCGACACAAGAATTACCCTAGAATAACCCATTGCTCGTTTGGTTATTCTAGCACTACTTTTTTAATAGATGATGGCTCGTTAACCAGTTAATGAAGGTTTGGATGAACACACAGGATCACCATCGTTACAACTACAAGTCTAATTTAACACGAAAATTTGCGACATCCTACTACAGTGTCAACGTTTATTCTTTTCCACATACTTTCTGCCTTCGTTCGTTCCATCCATCTAGTCTTCTCCTTCCCTACCCCCGACTGCCTAATATCCTAGGGCTCGTTTCCCACATTTACAATCTGCAGACATTCCATCTTCAGTCAAAAATCCTTTATCCGCTATTCCAGTCTCTTTCGAATTTCCCAAAACAACCCTGAATCCAGCCCTTAGCTCTGACGGCACAGCCAAATAATTTTTACCTATGTTCATATTTACTGCAATATACATTATTAACCTTAACAATTCAAAGAAAGTTGGTTGTATTTATCATTCATTCTTTGATGCTCAAAGACTTGGCTCCTAAAACCCCTTCAGACCGAATAGTAATTCTCTTATTTTTTAAATATTGTGCCCTTTACTCTTCATATGAATTTGTATTCTCTTTTGAAAACAACCAACGCCATATAGTTATAGCTAGCACAATGATCAATAAACAAATTTTATTTATGACATTAATAAATTTTACTTGTAATAATATTAGTAATAAATTTTCAGTCCTAAGTTTTTTCAACTGGATGTGCAACAAAACATATTTGTTATGTATTGAAAGCGAAGTTTCCGCGCCATATTGTGATAGAAGTGAATCCTACTAACCCAAACGATATATGGAATACGGTGGTCTCAGAAGTACCCGGCCTGACCTAGAGATGGCGGTAGTTGTTTGAAAAATATCACTGTATTGGAAAGCATGAAATCTATTAGGAATATGTTTCAAGTTTGAAGACGATACGTTGTATGGTATTTATTTGGTACCCATCAATAGTGTATGTTTTCAGTGAATTTGTGAAAATGGAGAAAATTGTTCATCGTTATGTGATACAATACTTTTACTTGAAAGGCCTCAGCCCAACCAATATAAAAGTTGAACTGGATTCTACTTTGGGTGAGTCTTCTCTTTCGTTACAGTACAGTATTGGGTAGCAGGGTTTAAACGACACCGTACGAGCTGTCAAGACGAGCATCGCATTGGTCGACCGAATGAGGTGACTCTAGAATCAGTGGAGACAATCCACAAGGCAATACTGGATGATCGTCACCAGGAAGTTCATGAGCTACCAGACATAGTAGGCATTTCAATAAGTGCGGTACATCGCACTTGAAAATTTGGATATGAGAAAGCTGCGTGCAAGATGGGTGCCGAGTGTGCTCACACTCGAGTAAAACCAGTGTCGTGAAGATGTTTCAATTGAGTATTCACAAGTTTCACAGCAACAAAGTAGAATTTTTGCGCCATTTCATAACCATGGATGAAACATGGGTCTATTAGTTCACACCCGAGACAAAAGAACAATCAAAACAATGGATTCAAAAGGGAGAATCGGATCCAAAGAAGGCGAAGACTGTTTCATCTGTAGGCAAGGTCACGGCGTTGGTTTTTTTGGGATATGTGCTGGATAATTTCCATTGATTATCTTGAAAAAGGAAAAACAATCAATAGTGAGTATTATACGAACTTATTGCAACGTTTGAGCGAATAAATCAAGATAAAACGGCCGCATTTGGCTAAGAAGAAAGAGTTATTTCATCAAGACAATGCACCAGCTCACAAATCCGTTATTGCAATGGCCAATATTTACGAATTAAAGTTTAAATTGCTACCTTCTGCACCATATTTGCCAGATTTAGCCCCCTAGGTTAATTTTCTTTCCGTAAGCTTTAAACATGGCTGGGTGGTCAAAGATATTCCAACCATGAAGAAGTGATGTCGGCAGTTAATGGCTATTTTGAAGAGCAATAGTGTTCTTATTATAAAAATGGTATCGAACTTATTGAACATCGCTGGAAAAAATGTATAGAACTGAAAGGCGATTATGTTGAAAAAAAAGACATTTTTTTCAAAATGTTTGTGTTTTCTTTGTTGGTTCGGGTGCTTCAGGGATTACTCTCGTATGTGAAAACTCTTTTATTCCGTCTATCAACACATTTTTCCATGTACTATTTCACAATTGCAGAAGTCATCTGATTAGGGTCTGTTCAGAGGTTTATTTTGTGCAGTGAGCAATTAAAAATTACGGTCGCTATTAAAAGTTGGGTTGAGGTTGCTTAGGAATATTTTTGACTGAAAATAGAAATAAATTAAATCATGCGGGGATCGCGGTGCCCTGGAAGGTGAGATTGGAGTGGGCAAAGTAATCTGAGGAAAGATGTAATGGTTTAAAAGATATTTTTAGGCCAGAGTGAGACGAAAAGGGAATCCTGAAGGTGAAGAAGATGATATCAGACAGGTAGAGGACTGTAACAGTTGAGCTTTAGTGGATGAATTTCAAAATATTGATTGAGACGAAATGCGTGGAGAGGAACGCCGGATCCATTTTTCTCATAAAATTATTTCTTAGAAAGTTTATTTTTTAAATAAATGATATCAAATATGGAGAGAAAAATATGCTCATCCTCGGATAGAAAACGTGTTCCATTTAATACCTGTATTTAACTGCAGTAATATTCTCTCGTAAAGCTAATTGATGTGGTAATAAATATAGGATCACTGTACAGTTTAGTCGCTTGAATATGATTAAATTCGAGCCGTAGAGCCGGAGAGATCTGGCAGTCCACCTCCACGTGCTTCGATTTCCAACCGACTGCCGGCTCAGGCTTCGTCCCTCCTATATATCCATCCGACCGCCAAATAGGCGGCCGATCTGGCATAGGGAGGAAGGACGGTCCGAGACGGACGATCGGCTGGATTATCGGCGGTGGAGATGTACTGCCAGGTCACATTTTGTGACATTTCCTTTATTGCGCACATATACAATTTCTTTATATCGGGGTTCGCGAACACCGGGCCCCTACCTTTTTGCATAGAATAAATAATTGCGTTGTTATCAGAGTACAGAATTATGTTACAGTTAGGTTCAATAATTTGTAAAGTATGTTGTAGGGCCATGAGGGCCGCGTATCCCTCGGCTTCCAAAATGGGTAGAGTCTCGTCGAAAGCCCAGATTTCGGTTATGTCCAGTTAAGGGATGGTCCAGGCGGCTTGGAAAGGCGTAGCGTCTGCATATACTTCGATTGTGGTGCTGAAATTTGAAAACCTTCGTTTCTTGTGCCACACCTCCGCCTCCCATAGTTCCTCAGCCCATGTTGTTTGTCTTCTCGCTAGATCGGACATGAGGAAGTATGGGAGACGGAGGATGTAGGCGCACCATGGCACGAATCCTAACGCTTTAGGAAAATCTTCCCTTCGAAGTCCGGGGATGATGTCCAGAATATATCGCGCCCTCTCCAAGCTGCCCCGGGTCAGGGATAGTTGTCGCTGACGCGTGTCGATGTTTACTCCCAGGTATTTTAACTTCTGCGTTGGTTGGAGAACACTCTTGCCTAGGTTAATAGCTATGCCTAGTTCTGTTGTTAGGAATTGGATAATAGGTTGAACGGGTTGGGGGCTGTCGGGAGGGAAGACGTACAGCCTGTCATCCAGGTAGGCGATCATCGGCACTTGAAATTGGGAGTAGATTTCTTGTGCCACCGCCCTTGCCCATCTCTGCATGATTGCGGGTGCTAGGGCATGCCCCATGGGCAGCCGAGTCCATTGAAAATATTCGTTGTTCACGAATATACCGTAGAAGCGGCGATGGAGTGGATGAATAGGGATTTGCCAAAATGCATCCGTGAGATCCAGCTTAATGAAGAAGGAGCTTTCTGGGATCGTTTCAAGTGCCTTGGCGGCGTCCTTGTAAAATTTCGTCCAATCGGACAGATCTTGAATGATTCTAGTGCCCCCTGATGCCTTTGGGATCGCGATCAGGGGAAAAGCGCAGGAAGGCCTGGCCATCGCCAGAATACCTCTTTGGACCAATTTGTCTACCCAGTGTAATATCTCAGGCGTGACCCGAGTTGGTTTGAAAACGTATGGCGCCGCTGTGGGCTTTGCGAGGTTAGCTCCTTCCGCAAGAAGTCGTCTCACTGATGCGTTTTGGTATGGGTATGCTGAGGCCGTAGGAAATATGGGAACTTCTAGGCTCGTAGAGTAGGAAAAACTAATCAAATTGTATTTGAACTCATATTTTTCTTTCTCAAGAACCTTTGGAACGTGATGAGTAAAAAAATTGCTAAATCAGCCTTGATAAAACTAAAAAACATTTGTGTTATTCAATGTTAAAAAATTCCAATAAATATCTCGATTTAAAAATTGATGGCAGAGCCAATTTTATATGACTTCATCCTAATTAATAATAAAGCAAAAGGGAACGTACTACGGCCGAATGAATGCAATGAATACAAGTTACCTAATTAATAATGATATGATAATCACTAATAATGGCGGGTCGCGGTGGTCTAGTGGGTACAGCGTTGGACTACTGACCGGAGGGTCCCGGGTTCGATTCTCGGGAAAGGCACTCTGGGCACCTGCAGCTCCACCCAAGCTAGTTGATTTTTCGGGTACCAGATCTTCCTGGGAAACCATAACCGGCACAGGGAAAGGAACTGGCCCCCCTACCCTGATGTGTGAATATTCACACGCCGTCGGGCTTGGTACATGGGTGAGCTCTACCATCACCTACTAAACCGACCTTCGGGTTGATCACTGTGTTTATGGTTTTAATCACTAATAACATGATTTCAACCAAATTTTTCTTTGTTGGCTAATCGGGATAATTTACCTCTTGACGTGTTTGTGTTCAAAAGTAGAGTATTAATGTACTGCTAACCATGCAAAATCCATTTCATAAAATCTCTACGAACTGAAGAAAAAAAATATCCCTGTGAGTGGAAAAATATTAAGACATTTCCTTTCGATACAACATGTTCATCCCGCTAATCATACTTATAATCAAGAGTGAAATTCAGATTTGACGGATTCTTTACGGGGCTTAAATTTGTATATAGCATGGTGATTTTCCATTTATGAAAAGCAAAGCTTTTCTCTCGCAATGAAATCAGGTTTTTCTGATTCTTTTACGCCCGAAAAATATTGTAAGTATTGTTCTTCCAGTCTTTATTATGAAAATGGTAATTTAAAATGTTTTTGCAGCTCATTGACTAATAAGGAATGATGTTTCCATGCTTGATTTTCCTTAAACCTTTTCTTTGTAGGAAACAATCCATGCAGATTCACTTACGGATTCC
The DNA here is from genome assembly GCA_037158775.1 of Hetaerina titia. NCBI lineage: Eukaryota > Metazoa > Arthropoda > Insecta > Odonata > Calopterygidae > Hetaerina > Hetaerina titia. The sequence continues at coordinate 75,854,187 of CM073769.1, read as the reverse complement.
ATGCTTTTCCTATACTCAATGTCTTTACGCATACATTGAATTCATTCTTCAGCAAACAAAATGTACTTCCAAAGGAATTCAGAGCCCTTAAATCGTGCGACATCGCCGCATGTTTAATTTTCACCACCATTTTTTCGCTCAGTCCCAATTTCCCATGAACATACACGCAGACTTCACGGTTGATGTCACAGGCGGGAAATCGGGCGTAGGAATTCGCTTAAGCACGCTGGTGTATCGTATAGAAAAATACCGGACGGAATAGGGACCAAAGAATGCTTTCATTTTTCATAAAGTCTTTCGATAAGCTGTTTGGTTCGCTAAGATACGGATCGGTTAATCTAAGCAAGGGTATTTGAACACCAAATCAAGATCTTTGGCTTATAATACCACATTGAAAAAATCTCATAATACGCCCTTTGTAGCAAGAATTTGGGGTGTGAATTACTTTAAAGTTTAGTGACTAGTTTCAACGCCAAGCATCTTAAGTTTAGATCTTCCATCTGTTTAACGGTATATATATTACTCAAAACACACAATATGTACTACTATATACACACAAATATGTACATATATACCGTAATATATATATATATATATATATATTACGGTATATATGTACATATTTGTGTGTTGTGTCAAAACCCTTCCCGCATGCCATTAAGTAATGTATTGCTGTTTACAGTATTGTTTTCTCTTCTTTTGGTACCCTAAATTTCCCCTTCCATCCCTTGTCCCTCTCCGTGGGTGTGCCCTCCTCCCACCTGCAGCGTTGGGCCAAATTCCTCGTCTTGAGTAGGAGAGAGTTTTATGCGGAACGTTCTTGTGGTGGTGGTATTTCGCCTGGCTACTTGCTGGAAACTAGCTTGCACGTTCGTGATAAATTTCTTGCTGCATCCTGGGGTAAAATTATTTGTTGTAGTTAAGCGTATGTACTTGCATGCTTGTGGAGTGAAGGGAGGTAGATGTGTGTTTGCATGCGCGTCGAATGACGGGGTGTTTCTATGAATGTGTGCACTGCTGTGGATTGGGGTTTGCATGTGTGTGTTGGTTTTGAATGCGGTATTTCTTTTTTCCTTTTTTGGGTGGTGACCTAACACCCCCCGCCACACGCCCTTGCGGCGGCTTGCGGGGTATTATGTAGATGTAGATGTATATATCTTCCATTTTGTGATAACTATTCGACGTGAACTAAACTTTGTGATCAATTTTGTGAAATAATTTAAATGCAGTACGTTAATAATGTTTTCATTTTTGGCGAGGGCATGTGTTGTTTACATCTGGCGTATTATAATCTAAAATTTTTTGACGAATCTATAAAGTGTAATCTTTATAGGTTAATGTTATTTTTAAGGACGAATGATTTTTATCATTAGAAAAGGTGTTGCATTGTAATGCGAATTAGTAGCTGATTCAGTTAAAACTTACTGTTGCGGCATCCCCGCAGTTTCTAAGAGTTTTTAATTTTTTATTTCATTCGATATTAATTTGAAAAAAATAATAAATGTAATCATTCAGTAATTCCTTTCTCCATATTACTGAATGAACGGAAAAGAAAACAAACGATGTAGGGTGAGGAAATAAAGAGGGTCACAGGAAGAAATCCAAAGGAAGCAAGGATGGGGGAAGCAGACTATTTTAATTGAAATGTTGAAAACTGTGATAGAGGGGAACATCAAGCAATCAAAGTAAGCAAAAATTTTATAAAACTGCGGATACGTTAAAGAGCGTTTAAGTTAAAAAGAAGTGTTATTTTGCTCTAGTTAGACCACATTTGGAATATGCCGCAAGTATTCGGTATCCTTGGGAGAAAATCTGGCAAAAAGAATTAGATAAAGTCCAGAGAAAATCCGCCAGATTCGTTAAAAATATTTATGACAAGAGCACAAGTGTAACAGGTCTCTTAGGGGATTTAGGCTGGATGCCCCTTAAAATACGAAGAGAACAAGCAAGACTTAGACTTTTAGAAAATTCAGAACCAGCGAGTTTAACGATGACACTGAAGGAATTATAATGGCCCCACACTACTTAGGTAGATCAGACCACAAAGATAAAACAGGGGAGATAGATTCCAATACAGACAGATTCAAATACTCATTCTTCCCCAGAACAATCAGAAATCATAATAGGAAGAAGCCGAACTCCATTTAGAAATATTAAAAAAACATTTAAGTTACAAATCAGAACAAAATTAAAAATTCAACGATTATGCATGCTAAAAATCGTTAAGGGTTCTTGCATGAATGTTTACCATGCTTGGTTTGTGGACTATAAATTTGTGGCTTCCGCATGCGGTTTTTTTTCCTAAATTACGGGTGGTGCCCTAACACCCCCCGCCACACGCCCTTGCGGCGGCTTGCGCGGTATTGAGTAGATATAGATAAGTGATTTAAATTGAACATGTTCATCATGGAGAGTGGGAAGCGCTTTTACTATTAGCGGAAGCTTACTGGATTATGGTAGATTTTTTGGAATACAGGCATACCCACTCTTATGCCCTTAAGACCTAACATGATGCTAAAGATCTTTAAGCTTCATATCACATATTACAACTACTCATTACATTATATAAATGGTGAGATCAATAACTCCATCGTGCGTAACCTCAAATATTATGCTGAATATTTTTCAGTAAGATTGTACGAATTTCATTAGCAATGAGATGATGTTAACAGTGTCATAAATCTTATATGCATTACGAAAAAAATCCCCCTCACCAATCTTTTAAGCCCTGTTTAAAACCAAAGCGCCAAAAATATCTAATGTAATGAAATGAAATACATTTTATGCCAATTAATCTATTCTTATTTTGTATAAAATTAAGTATCGATGAAGAATCGCAAAATTATGCTCGAATGCTGAATATTACATTGGCAAAACTAAAAATAGGGTTTACCAAAAAAACATATTAATAATAGTTCTTCCTGTGAATACAGAGTGATATATTTTAGGAACAAATCCCCTCCATCATATTTAATACCTCGTATTTAAAGGTATTAATGTTACATTTCTTCTAAATGGTTTTAAAACGGGGATAGTAACTGATTTTGCAAATTATTGTAATAATTGCATTATATTGTTTATACACATTTACTTCAGAATTCCATGAACATTATACTGAACATAAAGGCTTATGAAATCAACTAAGAATATTAACCCTTATAGTAAATATTTGTATATATAGAGTGAGACTGGAGACATGCCTCCAACGCCACCAACTTTTTCCGCACCGAAGCCCCTAATAACTCCATAAGTATAAAGGGTCTGTCGCAAAAATAAGTAGAATTATTTTTTTGCCACCGTTGAAGACAGCTGAAGTGACCTGTTGTGGGAAAGGTGATGGGAGATCTTGGAAAAGTAACGTTACCCACGTCAGTTTACTGTGGGTCTTTACAGTGAGTGGATTGCTGCTAGATTGGACACCTGTTCGACGGTCACGTCACGAATGCACGATGTCTGCTTGCACAAGATGTTCTGGGAAGGTAACGAGGAAGTGGACGATGTGGAATACCCTGGACATCCATCAATAGCCCAGTGTAATGAAAATGTGCAAAAAGATGCTTAATTCTAACAGACTCCGAGTGTAATATTCAGAAAACCACCGAGTATTGTATTGTTTCAGAAGATTTAGCCATGAGAAAGGTCCGCAAGATAGTCCCTAAGGTCCTGTCAGGGGATTGCTTATGCGAAAATCTTGCCTTGGACCTCTTGGACCACTGTGAAGGTGACCCGAACTCTTTAGAATAGGTGGTTACTGATGACGAGACATGGGTCTTTGAGTACGACCAAAGTATAACCCATTTGAGTATTTTGGACCACTAAATTAATTCAATCAGGTCATCAGGTATTCAGGAAATTGTTGAACGAGGGTCCTGTTGATGCCTTACAGGAAGTTTACCAAAATTGACGGAGGTACTGTGTGCATTGATGTGTCGATACATAAGGATACACATATTAGGAGCTGTAGAAATTCGTACTTTGATCTGCAATACATGTTTTAGCTAGATTTATTTTACTTATTTTGGGACAGGCCCTTTTCTAAACTCTATTCACTATAATGAACAATTCTATCAGCGCTCTTTGCGAAGGAAAATGTTTCATTAATTAATGAATACAAAGCAGTTAGATTGAAGGATAAATTAGAAAACGCCATTATCCTGTAAAAATATTATCCAATTCCTAATGTAGCTAAGTAGTATTCATTTGTTCTAAATTTTATATTTTTAATCGTTCTTGGAATTTATTAAAATTTGTTAATCTCCCGGTTTCTTTCTCTATTTTAAAAATAATGCAAACAGCCTCAGTGAAAAAGTGATATTGTTGAGTTAAACGTTAAATTCATGGTGGTTTCTTAAATATTCGACCGGTATCTCAATAATAATGACATTCTTTGCATATAAAAGTTTACTATAACGTGCTGATTTAATCCTTTTTAATTAATGAAGGAAATATCGAAGAAAAAAATGTCTTCAATAATTCATCGTAATTATTGCTAAAGAGAAGTGAAGAACTAAATTTTGTCATGAAGGTCACATAGTTTTAGTAAAATACATTGTTTTTTATTTTTAATCCCATGATGAGCTGACGGCTTCAATCATCCCTATCCTATTCCGATTCACTCACGCTATAATATACGTATCTCTCCAAGGCTTAGATGAATGTTTTTCTCTCGGTCGTCCGGGTAGATTTACTTATGAGTACATTCCCTTCTCTTATGCTCCTTTGACAATTATAATCACTTCGTGTACCTATTTTGTCTCGTACTTAAGTCATTTCTCACAACTATATCTTTAATGCGGATAGCCGTCGCCTTTTCAGCATCAACCCTTCTGGTTAAACTTTCGTACGATTCCTGCCCCTTAATTTTTGCCATTTCATCATTCTCCTTCCGAGGTAGATTAAATGTCTCTCTGGCATAAATGACTCTCCATGCCATGCAAAACCTGTCTTCACCTCTCCTCTTCTACTAACAAGGGTTTTATTTTTCTTCTGATTTATTTAAATACCACGTCCTTGAACCACTTATCTCGAAGCATTCTCAACTCAGTGCTCTGAAAACGTATTTCTGATTTCATATGCAAAATGGCATGTGTTAGGTTTCCTCCCCGTCTCATATGTAGTCTTCTCAAATACATTGCTTTTATTTCTTTTATTGACTCATCCAATTCAATTTAAGAGGATATTGCTGCCGTAAGGTTTCATCCTAGCATAAGTTCTTTATTTATTTTCACTTATATTTCTTTTCCTTCTTCCATTTCTTAGTGGGCTGATTTCTTTTCCGTAGAATTGAGGGATCACCGGTCGTTATATTATGTTCCACATTTTTTCGGCGAATGGGATATGGAGCTCGAATTTGTCAAAGAAATTCGTAAAACCCACGCACGATCTTGATGTTTTTCCTGTTTTTTGCCAGTATCGTCAGATAGAGTATGGCTTCCTTCATTCTTCCCTTCTTATTTCTAAATCGAAGTGGTACTTGGTTTGATAACTCATATTTGTAACGTAGACGACATCAAACTCCACGTTTGGTGTGCCACATATCTGTCGCATCTTGTTATTTCAAAAGAGATCAAATAAAATGTTATTCGTCATCGGTATTTCAGCTCGATAATTTGTGATCTCTTTGCTGGAATATATAGTCCTGGTTGCTTCTTCTAACTCTTCTAATCAAAGATTTACATCCTTATTAAAAGAAAGCTAACCCAAGAAATAATACATGTCAATTGGATGTGTTATCTTTGACATCGTTTTCAGCACTTGATTTCAGAAAGTATTGCTAGAACCACCTCAATAGTAACCTAAAAGGAAAATAATGTAATCCTGCACAGGGAAGCGTATAATGAGAAGTGCGAGCGTGATTAATGATTTCGTCATGCCAAAGACTTTGCCCGCAAATAAGTTTTGGAAAAATTGAAAATAATTCAGTTTCCATTATCATTCCCGAAAAAAAGAAAGAGGAAGGTGAGGGTCTTAAACCCGGGTCTGCAATTATTTTTTTTCGTGAAAATATATCTCTACCCCCGGTGGAACTTTGTTGTCCAAAACGGTAAATGTATTACTGGATCTGTTTTCTGCGATATCTCCATCGTTACCTATTGCATGATTTTTCGCAACGGTACGGTTTGTGATCACGGATCTCGTGACCCGGCCACAACATTTCGTAAGAGCGCCATGAAGCACGTTACGTCGGACTTCGTACGGGGAGTTTTGAAGGGCATAGGCAGAAGTTTCGCCGCCCATTACGTGGATAGTGTAGATCGAGATAACGCTCGCTCTTCATGAAGGCATTTGAACGCGGTGCTGTTTGGGCGGACAGCGCAGCACCAGGGAAAATGGCGAACATTAAGAGATCAAAAGTTGACATGGGACGCGCTGAGGGTGACGGGAATGGGGTACAGAAGGGATTGAATCGGAGAGACCGACGGTGGATCTGGGAAAGGTAGAATGAGGGAAAAAAGAAATGGAGATATGTGGAAGAAGGCGGGAATTCAGGAAATGGAGGAAGGTTGGAAGAGACAGAATTCGCGTCCTCCCGAGGTCATGGAAAACGTCTCATGGGATTCTTCTGGGAAGGTTCTGAAGGAGCGGAAAACAATCGAAGTTTTTCCGCCCCTTGTATGTGGGTGGAGAGAGAGTTGCCACGCGCTTGTACTCCCGGGCGTGTGGGTGGAGATCTTCACCCGATGTGGGAAGGGAGGAGTAGCTCTTAGTACTTCTTCGCTGGAGTTTGTGCGGGCAGGAGGTCATGACGGATTTGAGCGCGCCGGTATTGCGGTCTAGTGTTCCCACACACCACACGAGGAGTCTCCTCATATCCCCGTATACTTCCTACGTTGGTGTGCCCTTCCCTCTCCCATTGCCGTGCGATCCGTCGCGGAAGCTGGAGACAGGTCACTCAATCATTTCGGGTCATCATCTTTTCTCAGGAGGAGTGGCCCTTTCCGCCTACGAACTCCCCGTGCGCTGACCTTCTACAGAAACACCCACCTGCTGGATCCCCACCCCTTCAGAGGATGTCGGGGGATGTGAGGCGTCCCGGCAACCGACCCCTCCTGACCCAATTCCCAGATTTGTTTATTACTTTTCCCTGAAAATCCCAGCGGGTTGCAATGTCCTTTTATCCCGTCCCGAAGTCTGCGGGGGACATTCTCCGCCATCGTTTATTTTTAACATCACTTTTAAAGACAGATTTTTTCAAGGCATCGTTTTTTTACGCCCACTCCATTGGACTTTCCTTCCTCTATTGGCACGTTGGGCGAACTGAAACCGTGCAGAGCTTCTGCCGTTCCCCTAATTGGTAAAATTCACCATTTTGACGCCCATATATCTCTTCGTCGCATTTCATTTCTGCTGGGTTTAATGCTAAATAAAATATAATCTCAGATTCATCATTGAACCTTTCAAGCTGCGTCTACCACACTATTAGGTAATACTTAGGTAACGTACCAAATTCGCCTTTCGCCGGTTCATTTTTTGTTTCTTAAATTCGTTTCTGTTCCTGAGACTTCTTTTCAGTCAGATTCTCTTCGGAAATGTTTTCGCTCGAAGTATCATGGTATACCAATTCTCTTCATAACCTTTTACTTTTCTTCTCTCAGTTGATTTTTTCTTATTTATCGTTAGGTGATTTGATTCTGATTCATTCTCACTAAAGCATTGAAACACTCTTCTTTAATAAATCTACATCTACACAATACCCCGCAAGCTGCCGCAATGGTGGACGGTGGGGGGTCACCAGACGTAAACTATAACAAAACCACATGCAAAACCAAATCATGTTACCTCTTCACAAATATTAGTTTGTTCATTCAAATGACAAAACCTTATTCACGCAAAACTGCACTATTTATGTGCAACAACATTAAATAACAGGATACGGGCATTCAACTCAAGCTGTAGAACTGTTAAGGAGATGGCTCCTTTCAATAAAAAGAATAACAGGTAGAAAGAAACAGGCAAGATATGGACAAATAGATACACTACCAATTCTAATTATCTCCCAAGCGATTGCTCTCATGTCTATTGTGATCTCTAACGGTTCGAGAAAAAAACAGATATTTGAAATATATTCCTGCTACAATAAATGTCCCTGATTTTATGTTGGTGATCTGATCTACCGTAGTAAGTGGGGCCCTGTAATATGTCCTTAACATCCTTAGTTAAATATTCTTTCTCAAATTTACGCAGTAATTTTAGCGTATATTTAAGTCTATGGTCAACTAATGGCTCCAATCCTAATTCTTCCAATACTTTAGTGACACTGTTAACTTGTTCTTGACAACTTTTCACAAACCTAGCTCCTCTTTGTTGCATTTGATCTAAGTAAAGTATTTTCTTTCCGCCTCATCTAAGTGCGTTGCACTTCATTTATAAAATACAATTTAAATTTGGTTTCCCATTTACATGGAAAACCAGATATTCCTGGGAATATCTATGAAAGTAGTATTTTCAATGCACGGTATCTATACACTGAGATAACTAGCCTCTCTCCCATCAATTTAATAAGTAATAACAATTTTAGTTAGCTTCAATAGGGGGAAATCATTTCGCCACTTGACACATTCACTAAGTACCTTGAAGGTACCTAGCAAATAACAGTGTCCTTGCCCGCATCGTAAATATAACCTAGGTTGTTTGCGCTTGTGGGCAGATTCTGTGTGCCCACCATGTCCAAACTGGATTCCCGAATGCTGATTACCAAACTCAATTACTTGATAACTGCCCTACACTCAGCAGGCCGATTGACCCATTTCTCGGCGCCGAAAGATTTTTCCCCAATGATTGTGATCTCTCGCAGAGCCTTTAAAACCTGAACAACTGAGAATTTGGTCGGCACACAACAGTCCTTCCTTATTTATTTGTCCTCTACCCAAACTTTTCCTGCCATTACTTAATCCCCTTATCCCCTCTCCTTTCCATCCCCAAAGTCGTGTTGGCCAAAAAGGTCATTCGAGGCGTTTCCTCAAGAGAATCCGCCTCCATTTTTCTCCGTAAAGCCTCCTTTCAACTATTAAACCCTCGCACGCAGCTTTTTATCCTCCCTTCCTCTCCCCGCCGTATTTGTGCAAAGGGACTAACAGACCATATACATGTTTGCAAGGACAAAAAATCCAGCGAGAATTTGGTGGAATGTTGTGTGAAAATCCTTCATTGAAGCGTAGAATTTTCTCTTTCCCCCGGAGATAAAAAATGGCGCGTTCCTCTGAGAAAAACTTTGTGTTTGTGTCTTTTACCATCTAGAAGTATACTGAGGCTGTGGGGAAGAAAATAATATTGACACCCCCTTGTTTTGGTTCTCCTTAGAGAACGAACAGTGGGGGACGGGCTCGGCGCATTTTGCATGGGGTCCTTAGGACCTGCGCTAAGAAACGGGGAACGATGACATGACATTTTGCTTCAAGCATCTCGCCTCCATATGCTTTTACAGGTAGTTCAGGAGGCTCGCATGCAAACGAAGTAATTTGCAGATACCGTATCCAGCCATGTTCGGCAAGACAGCACGCCACGGATATACTTTGACAGCTCGCTCAAGGACACGGCCTTGTGTTGACGATGACCAAATAACCACGGGTATGTCCTGGGGAAAACACATTCGTGAAATTTTTAGAATGGCTAATAAAAAGTTAGGCTATAAAAAAGAATACTTGGGCATTTTAATGAAAAGGTCAAGGAGTTTTGTTCTTTCACTTAGTTTGGCCCCGCCTAGCTTTTTGCTGCTTTGCAGTTTGCTGCAACTGTGCAAGATCCTCATGAATAAGGTTTAATTTTGTAACTAGATCAAATGCAACAAAGAGCAGCTAGGTTTGTGAAGAGTTGTTATGAACAAGGTAACAGTGTCACGACACTATTGTGAAAATTAGGGTTGGTGGCACTAGTTGACTATAGGCTTAAAAAAATATTTCTTTACTGCGTAAATTTGAGAAAAATATTTGCCTAAGGGTGTTAAGAACATATTACAGGCCCTCACTTACCACGGTAGATCAGATCACCAACGTAAAATCAGGGAAATTTAATGTAGAAGGAATAGATTTCAAACGTCATTTTTTTCTCGAACCATTAGAGATAACAATAGACTTGACAGCAATCGCGTAGGAGATAATTAGAATTGGTAGTGTGTCTATTTGTCAATATCTTGCATGCTTCTTTCTACGTGTTATTCTTTTTTTTAAAGGACCCATCTTTTTAACAGTTCTACGGCTTGAGTTGAATGTCCGTGTCCTGTTATTAAATGCTGTTGCACATAAATAGTGCAGTTTTGCGTGGATAAGGTTTTGTCATGAACATGAACAAACTAATATTTGTGTAGAGGTAACATTAATTGTTTTAGCATATGGTTCATTTTAGTGTACGGGTGGTGACCTGTCACCCCCCACCGCATGCCCTTGCGGCGGCTTGCGGGGTATTTTTAGACGTATATGTAGTTGTAGAAAAAGGTGAAACGGAAACCTGCCAATTTAGTAGCTACCGGGTAAAGCGATTAAGCGAATACATGCCGCTGTAATCCGTCTCCTTTAGAATATCCTCAAATCCTCAGTAACCCTCACCTTCAAAACGAGTAAATGAGCACTTCAGTGGTCCACGAGAAATGCCCGACTTTTAAAACTTAAAAATAAAACGTAAATATTTTATTTTAGAGCGTTGTCGCAATACCTACCCTTTGATTGTGACATTGCGTGAAAATGTTTTCATTTCAGATGAGTGTTTATGCTCACTTGAATATATATATATATATATATATATATTCAGTCATATCTTATCTTCCGAAGAAAACGGAGTTCGAGTCCGTCGAAATTATCAAGACATTATTGTGAGTGTTCTTTTTATGTGTTCTCGTGCTGTGTGTTACTGTCTAAGTTTTATATATATATATATATATATATATATATATATATATATATATATATATTCAAACTTGAAAATCCCGCCATACGGCGCACAAATATTCATTCAAACAGAAATAGGTATTTTTTATTTATATTCAAACAATCCCGGATAAGGAAATATTTTTACTTTCGTGATCTGCTCAAAAACCGCCTTCCCCACATGTCCTGTGTTCGCCTTTTATGTGTTTTCCTATCCCCTTTCCTTATACCTATTTCTGTTTGAATGAATACTTGTGCGCCGTATGGCGGGATTTTCAAGTTTGAATATGTGTTTGGCCAATGTGGCTCGTCTCTTCTTCTGGCTATGCGTGCCATGAAACGCACCGTTCTTATCCTTTATAATATCGTATGAATGCTTTTCTACTATCCTTACCCCTTCTTGTGTCCCGTCTATTTCTCCTTTGGTGGGTAAAACAGCTCCATAACGCCATCTCTCGGGCAACATCTATCGGAGCACTTTGGCGCTTTATAAGATCGCAGATCTCAAGGTAAATCAGGTTTCCCTATTAGCTCAACTGGTAGAGCATCCGCCCGGAAAGTGGAAGGTTCGTGGTTCATATCACGGATAAGGAAATATTTTTACTTTCCTGATCTGCTCAAAAACCGCCTTCCCCACATGTCCTGTGTTCGCCTTTTATGTGTTTTCCTATCCCCTTTCCTTATACCTATTTCTGTTTGAATGAATATATATATACATATATATATATATATCATTATATATATATATCATTATATATATATATATATATATATATATATACACACATACATATATATATATATATATACACTTTTTTGGAAAACCCACAAACGTGTAATGTAAATTCACTGATAAGTCATAACAAACACAGAAACCAAAACACAAAAGAGGAAAAACTCACTGGTTCTCGAATTTTCGGTGGTCCCACCACCTTTCTCAAGAGGAATTAGGAACAGAACTCTGTTCCTAATTCCTCTTGAGAAAGGTGGTGGGACCACCGAAAATTCGAGAACCAGTGAGTTTTTCCTCTTTTGTGTTTTGGTTTCTGTGTTTGTTATGACTTATCAGTGAATTTATATATATATATATATATATATATATATATATATATATATATATATATATATATATATATATATATCATTAAAAGATCTATTCTAATTCTAGTAATAAATTTTCCTAAATTAAACGACACCTTATCCCATATTTGACGAAGAAAAGTAAATTTACTTTCGATTAGGTATTTTGCTGATAAATTTCCAGTTCGTTTCTGCTTTTAGTTTGTAGGTTATCAAAAATAATTGATTTAATTTATTTCCAGTATTTTCTCAAGTCATGACTGACTAAACCTTTTTTGTGGGCAGTTTTCAATACGTTCGTTCCACGAGTTTTATCTCGTTTTTACTGATTTTCCTTTGTTTTTAGTTATTTTTTGCAAATTCAGAGCGCTTAAGAAATGCTTATTTGCGAGTCATCAGATGGTATTTTATTTCCTTCCATAAGTAGTGGCACCATAAAATCTCTAAAGAGGAATGGGGGACGTTTTCATGTTTAAAAATTGTAAATCATGTTAACTTTGAAATAATGACACTAGTTTAGAGACATCAAAGCAACATGCAGTAGATGATTTTATACTTAGGGGACAACTTGATCCCAAAAGTAGTGTCATGCGTGTGACTAACATCAATTTCAATTTTATTAGAGCCAAGAATACTATATTCCCTGAAATTTCTCCCCCCCCTTTGCGCTCACCACTGTTTTAATTACTGATTAGAATTCAGTGGCGTACTTGGCGCTCACTACGGCCGCCATTTTGATGCGTCATTGTGTCAATTTGATTATTGTTTTCCCTTCACTAATCACTGATCATCAGCAACTATTTAGGTGCAAGACGAACGTAACTAGTAGTCATATTTCTCCCTATCATTTAATTTGCGAAAATAAAAGTAAGTAAAAGAAAAAAAATTAAAGATCACTTTTAACAATTTTCAATGTATGGGTTTATATTTTCAGGCGGAATTTAATTACAAAGTTTTAAAAGAGACTTATCGGTTCTAACCATTCTCATGGTATTGACCTTGGTGCAAGAATACCGTGTACAGTTTCACGAACACAAATTAACCAATGACATACCATCATTCAAATATTAATAAATTGTTTAATTCAGTAATCACATAAAAACACTCCAAAGCAACATAAAGCATATTATATGGAATTAATTACATTTTTCCAACGTTAACTAGCAATAGCAGCTAGCTATAACTGCATTGAATAAACATTGGAATAAGCCAAGTAAAAGTACACACTTTTGACAAAATGATCATCTTCTCATCATTTCTATCGCAGTCCATCTACAACAGTTTTAAACTGTAGTTTCTTTTTGGTATTGCATATATGTTTTTAATATTCTAATATCAAAATATCTTCTTTTCTAATTACTTTTTTATTTTGCCTTCACCAATTATCCTTATTTTAATTTCAGAAACATCAGAACTATTTGTAATATATTGAACATTTATTATAAGTGTTCTCAAGGTTCAATCATCAATTTTCGTCCCAAGCATGAATACTATTACTTCTCTACAAGTGAAATAACATTCCTTCAATGAATATTTCTATCACGGAGTGATGGCAGTGCTACGTAATGTTTGGTACACTACGATCACCACCTTCCCTATCAACCACTAAAAGAACGAATGGGCTTTCATTATTTTCTGCATCTTGAAGATTCTAAATAACCATTCACATCTTGGCTGTTAACATAAAGGTTAAAATCTAAAAATTTTTAAAAATTATATTAGGATAAATGTAACTCCATGCAATACGTGTTTTTAACTTAATGTTTTTTAGAGTAACTTTCCCTTGATACTTGGATTTTCTCATTGCAAGTAATGTTGTTACAAAAGTATGAAATTAAAATTAACGATTAACCTTCAAAGGAAGAAAAACACTACCGTTATAATCATTGCCACCCGCATTTTCTTCGTACATCTTTATTCCAACATGTAATACAAATTAAATAGTAACCCATTGGGTACAATCTAGTTTAAACAGACAGGTTGCGGTGAATGAAGCTCGTTCTACGTAGTACAGTAATTTTGCCAGAAAAACTGAAATGAAATTACAAGAAGGAATAGGGTTAAGAAAAGGAAATACCTGAAGGGTGAAATTAAAATGTCATGTGTTCATTAAATTTAATTAGCGAAATGTTTTAAAAGAATGTCGAACTTCCGGCGCTACTTGAAAATAGCGATATAATTAAGACATGGAAAAGAATAGAGAGACATTGAAGGGGGTAATTCACCACCGAAAAGTAATTGAAGAGAACACATTTACCCAGGGCGAACATTCCCACGCGTCCCAACACCCACCCGATTCACGGGACGACATCAATTAACCCTACACCCAGCTTTCTCCGCGGGTGATCATTTTATGCAAAGGTTACTGTGGGTAGGGGTGATGTGGCAAGGAAGTCAACTCTGTCACCACTCTACTCGTACATCCCTCCAGGATTTTCTCGGACGATGGCGAAACGCGGACGGCGACCCAGAGGAGGTCGCTACCATCCTGCACCTCCTTGGTCTCACCTCACTCTCCCACTTTTGCTGAAAAATTGGAGAAGAAGGGCTATCGAATCCCGCCCCCTCCCGAAGCACAAATGGCTGCTTCGGGAGGGGGCGGGATTCGATAGCCTTCGACGAAGGCAGAAGACAATGACCATCAGAGGTTGCTGGGTTGAGTGGCCAAAGGGAGAAATAATTGAAGGGCATTACTAGGGCGTTATCGATGCAGCCCGGGCGTGCTTGTGTTTTTGAGTGTTTGGGACGGGGGAGGGACGAGCTGAAAGGATGGGTCGGGCGAGGAATTTGATGTTGCGGAGGAGAAGGGTGGGCAAAGGTTGAAGGGAAGATATGACGAGGGTATTGAACGGGAAATGCAAGTGAGAGGTGGGTGGAGGCTCTAAGGGAACCGTGAAGGCTAAGTGGGTGTGGATGCCCCGGTTTACTCACAGAATCTTGCCATTAAACTTGGCTGAGAGGAGTGGCGAAGGAACCGATGAGGAGGAGAGGGAGGGAGGGGCACATTACCCGTCCAGTTTGTCGGCTGGCAAGATATCGCATTCCAGTACCTCAAGCGTGAAAATTTCAAATGGATGCCAAGAAAGGCAATTCTAAAAAAGATTGCAATCCTGCATACCTAGCACGACAAAGGCTTTCTTGTTACACCACACACATTATATCATCATAAATAGATGCCCGACCGTGAGGTCAAGTACATTCAACTTCAAAAGGGTAAATAACTCCACAGCACCAATTACGAAGCTCGATGAAACGTATTATTATAATGTCACTGAATAAATTGTAAACCGAACTAAAATATTTAAAGATGACTATAACTACCACTTTGTCCCTATGCCAGTTTGAACGACCCTCCCATTGGTGATATAAAATTAATTTTGTTGTCCCCTTAACAGATTTACTTCCGAACCCCACAACCTGAGAAAAATAATTTTAACTCTAAATATACTCCAAGTTCGTTTTACCAGAATTCTGAATATCTGGCAATGCATAACCAAACTGGTAACTCACAAAAAACCTATGCGATTGATAAAAATTATGCCTACAAGAGACAAATATTCGTTCTAGTCTTTAAAAAAGTGAATAAAAATTAACTATTTTAGTGGCTGTATTCCTGACTTTCTTCACATCCACGGGTAAAGTGCAAATTTCCTTGGATTTTCCTGAAGGTTTTCATATTTTAGTAATGTCGTAATATAGACGAATGCTCAGTTTTGAATTTTTGGAAAAAAAGAAGTGGCGAACAGGACATAAACTACGAAATAGACGGTTCAGTACTAACTACGGCCAAATAAGTTAGATATTTGGGGGTTGTTTTAACACCATACCTTTCATGGGGAGCACATATCAGGACAATATACGAATCGGCTTTAAAGAAACGGCTTCATTAAGCGGGTGGTGAGGAAATGTAATGAGAAAGTTGAATAGATATGTTATTTTGCTCTAGTTAGACCTCATTTGGAGTATGCCCCAAGTATTTGGGATCCTTGAGAGAACATTTGGCAAAAAAAATTAGAAAAGACTAGAATAAATCCGCCAGATTCGTTAAAAATTGTTATAACAAGAACGCAGGTGTGACAGGTGTCTTAGGAAATTTTAGCTGGAAGCCACTTGGGATACGGAAAGATCAAGCGAGATTTAGACTTTTAGAAAGGTTCCGAACAAACGAGTTTAACGATGGCACTAAAGGAATTACAATGGCCCCACACTACTCAGGTAGATCAGGCCACAATGATAAAATAAGGGAGATAGATTTTATTACAGATAGATTCAAATATTTATTCTTTCTCCGAACAATCAGGAATCATAATAGTAAGAAACCGAGTCACTTTAGAAATTTTAAAAACATTTAATTTACAAGTCGAAACAAAATTAAGCATCGCAAAGATATTAGGTGTATCTGTAGAAGCATGTGTATGTTAGTTGGTAGTTTGTTGTTTGCATAAGTGTGGGTTTTAAGGGTTTTTGCATGAATGTATTCAATGTTTGGTTTGTGGCTTTTACATGCTTTTTTTCTTGGTTATGGGTGGTGCCCTAACACCCCTTGCCACACGTTTGCGGGGAATAAGTAGATGTAGATGAACGTCTAAATCTTATATGACCTTTTTAACGACTATCCTTTCCCTTCACACTCATCTGTTTTTCTCGAGTACTTTTTCTCCACTCTCTTCGCGGGATCGGAATGGTACTACGGTGTTTAACGTTCTGTTTTCCTACCGAGAGGGCCCGGGTTCGAATCCTGGATACGGCAGGTATTTTTCAGTGGTATGCCGATACCTATTTGAGGTGCTTTTTGGAGAGCACCGTGAGTGGGTACGCAGTCCGTCGGATGGACGTTAAACTACAGACCCCTCGACAAGATTAGCCTAATTCTGACGCCGGGTTTCTCTCCACCCTTCCTTCTCATCCATCCCCAATGGCAAAAATGACCTCCGCTGTCGGTCGCCTCCCCTGAAACTACTACTACTACTCCACTCTCCCTCTATAACTTTGTATATTTAGTCTTTCTTCGCCCTGTCAAACTCTTAATGATGTGTCTCTCCTCACCCTCATCTAGGCCCACCATTGCCTTAGTTTTCTCATTTCCTCCCACCCGCAACTTAGACCAACCGGGTCAATAACTACCCTCTGAACTCGCTTTCATCGGCCTCTACACAACACCTTCAAGGGCGTATGGCGGGTGGTAGCAGTCCACCAGGGACACATGTTCAACTGTAAATCATTCATGTAATCGAACAGATATATTACTCGTAGCTCGTATTCATACACTAATAAAAAAACCATAAACACAGTAATCAACCCTAAGGTCGGTTTAGTAGGTGATATGCATCTATTAATGAAAATTGTTATAATTGTGCACCATAGGCCGGAAGGAGTGTTTAAATCTGTCGGCGACGGTGTTCTAATTTTATCTCGTTCGTCAAACATAGAAATAAAATTTGTTGCAATATTAATTGGCTCGGTTTTCACACAAGAAAACTCTTGTGAAAACGGTACACAAGAAAACTCTTGTGTAATATACTTTTCTCAAAGTTATAGACTTGCTCTTTCTCTTCGTGAATCAACAGGCGACTCACCTAACTCCTCCAACATACCCATCACGTTTGCTCTCCCGTGATGATTGTCAACAAATCTGGCGGAATTTATCTGATCCAATTCCTGAATTAGCGTTTTCTCCCAAGGATCCCAAATTTAACCGTGTAAACCAAATGCGGCCTAACGAAGTAACACCTCTCTCTCTTACCTTTTCATTGTATTTTCCTAATGCAAGTCTACTGAAAGCCAACTTCTTTAAGACTAACCTCTTATTCTTATGATATTTGTACTCCATGAAAGGTTTTGATTTCAGCGTGACACCCAAGTCACGGCCAACTCTTCTGACATACTTTATCCGGCCCCATATTATTTCGCTATCTGCCGGTTTCCTTACTTCTATGTAAATCACCGCGTCCCCTGCAAATCATATAATGTGTCTGCTAACATGAGAACTTAATACATATCACGGATATTAGCGGCTATATTAGGCATCCCAGGGTAATTCCCTGACGTTTCTTCTGTTACTAATAAGCTCTTAACATCAACGATTACTTTTTTTTTAACGTGGGAACTTTGGTTGTTAATGCATATCACGGAAATTTGGGGCTATATTAGGCATCCCAGGATAATGCTCTGACGTTTCTTCTGTTACTAATAAGCTCCTAACATCGACGATTACTTTTTGTTAACGGTTAGATATTTGGTCACACTATTATTAATATCATGATGCTTTATTTTGCGTAGCAATTTCTCGTAAGAGGATGATGTATGCTTTTTTCATCCCTCTTTACTTCCTTCCCACACCTTCTGAACTCTACATGAACTCATACATAGGCTTTGTAGCTAAAGCCACCTTGAAATTTACTTTTGCATTCGTTGACACTTTGTTAGGGGAAGGCGAAAGGTTTCGTGGAGCTTACTAAGTTTATACAGCGAATGACCTAAAACATCACTTCGAAGATCGAGTGGCGTGTGACATAGGTGTTTGACGATTTATGAGTGCAGCAAGTGTCTCTATTGCGTATGTGTGCATATTTAAATAGTAGCCGGCTGAGGTAATATTCCATTTGACCAATAAACGAAAGTTCAAACGAAAATATTGGTGTACAATGTGACTCTATCAAAAACGAACATGATTTACGGCCTCCAGAAGAGTTGGGAATATCCACCACGGGTTTGATTAATAAATGCGCGATCGTGGGCATTATTGAAGGACTCCTTTTGCACGTGTTTTTGCTTGAGCGCGTATTTAATAGCGAGGTCAAAAGGAAATCGATACCTACGGAGAGAAACCTTAACTTCTTTTGAAGGCGTGGAAGTGAAGCTATCATTTTTTCTGTGTTCATTATCAATGTACAGTGCTTATAGACATTCCAGGTTCGAAATAAAAAAAAAACTTTTATTGGAATGTCCACACCATGGTGATCCAGTCGCTGGGGAGTCTATTCGATCGGCTACCACCCGACATGGGAGAAAGTAAAGAAAATGCAAAAATGGGTTCATGTAGAAAAATTAAAGAAACTTGTGGTGAGTCGTATAGTAAACTGGTAAATGAATAAATATGCTGTCTTACCAATTAAACATTGAGCAAATATTAATTATTTGAATTTAACGTCGACAAAGCTGAAATAATTTCCCACTCGCATTAAATTTTTAGGCGTGACCACTGCGTGGATACAGTACGCAGAAATGAATTTCGCTCAAAGGATTATGTTTTCCCTCGCACCGTGGTCACAAAAATAGGAAACTTCACGTACGTACTGAAAATTAAGTGATAGCCAATTCCAATTAACCAAGTGGCTAAAATTCCCTTCACTACAAGCCCTTACAGGCTACTTTTAGATGTGAGTGCTTACCTTGAATGAATTAGGAAATCGGATGGCTTAAGGCAGCAATTTATAAAGGTGCAAAATGCCCAGTGTTAAAAGTCAGAACCATTCCTGGGAAGAAGACTCGCATTGCAACTCATTGGCAAACTATCAACCCGCTAATGACCGCAATTCTTTGAATGCATCAATATTTTGGCCAGATTACATTGATAGTTTTAATTCTGTAGAGTAAATAAATTAATACTCAGCAGTATCCTATGATTTAACTTTAATGCTGAACTTGGATTTAGACGCGTACTGACATTATCATTGTTTGCTTAGCCTAAAGTTTTCCTGGCCATGAAAATTAGAGCAACTCCTTGGAGCCTTCATCGGCATTGTAGTTTTACTGTGGAAAATGCCAAGTAATTAGTTTCTTCTGCGATGGGTAAATTTTCTACAAAATGAAGCCAAAGTCAACTTCTTATTTTATTGGCCACTACCAAAGAAATTACAGTGTCTTATAAGCTGAAACGTATGCGGTAAGCTTTGCCAATAGAGGACGGTAAGAGAGGGAATTATACGTATCGGTAGCTTCGGCGTGTAACGTCTCCTCTACGACGTGGTGTCCCACAGGGGTGAGATGTTTGATCTTGGTCCTTGAGGGGTGTACAGCAGGTAGTGAAGGCGACTGCACAGGACATGGTTTGCCGCATACTACGAATAATAGCACATGTAGCGAGTAACGACACTTCCAATTGCAAATACGAAAACATTCTACGTTCTTTCGAGAATGTGAATTCCGAGGTGAAGCAGATTGCTGCGCAGTTAAATGAGCCCTCAAATTAAAAACTTCTCTCCACCCTTCCTCCTTTCCCATCCATCCCAAATGGTGTAAATGACCTTAGTCCTCAGTCAACTCCCCTAAATATTACTGCTACATAAAGTGTTTGACAGGATGAAAATTATTAATTTAAAGTAATAAACCATTGAAAAATAAAATATCAGATTGATACATCCTACAAAAAGGTGAAAGTCAGGAATGTCAGGAGGTGGGAATGAAAAATCTGTGTAAATAATCAAAGATAAGTTAGAAAAATTAATAATTTAACGTGGGAAGATTCAACAGAGATGGATTTAGAGGAACTGTATGGTACTGTATGGTGACACGAGGCCAGCAAGCAGAGACATAGAAAGAGAATGTGACGTAGATGAGGTTAGCTTAAATCCTGGTATACTAAATGGCAAGTAAAATGAAGACTGGGTCGTTGAAGTAAGAATGCCTTTAATACGACGGATTTAATAATAATAATTTAAGACCTTTAATACGACGTATGTTCAAAAGGTTCCCGAACTCTTGAATGGCGCACCTCCAATTGATTATTTTTTAATCCGCTAGAAAGTGTCGTGACCTCGGAAACTTCCCAAATAACCGCCGTTAACCACTTTGTTGAATAGTTGCGGCCGTTATATAAAAGGGTGTTCGAGGAGTGCGGCGAAAAATCGGATCCGCGGAAATGAGATCTTTGAAGGAGCAGATATATTCTGTGGAATTCTGCGAGACAATCTTCCAATCTTTCACGGAAACTTTTGAGATGATTACCAAGGTTTATGGTGAGGATGCTATGAAACGTACCACGTGCTATAAGTTGTTTACTCAATTCAAAAACGGGCAGCAATTAGTGAAAGACGAGCGTTTCAGAAGACCATCAACGTCGACTGATGACCCCTAAATCGAGAAAGTGAACGTTCTCGTTCGTGCAAATCAACTGTTTGACTGTCAGGAAACTTACAGAAGTGTGGTATTTTGATTATTTTCTGCCATGAAGCCTTGAATGAAAAAATAAGGATGTATCAAGTCGTCGCCAGATTCATGCCTCGCCTGATGACAGCAGACATCCAGTTCAAGTCTGCGAGAAACTGTTTAATCGAGCTGAATAGGATGAAACCTTGTCCAGGATCACAACAGCTGATGACTCAAGGGTTGATGGATATTTCATCGAAACGAATGTGCAATATTCACATGAATAATGTTCAATGAATCGCAATGGATTGGTGGAAATGGTGAAAAATATTATGCAAGGGAGGAAGGAGTAGGAGAAGGATAGGCATGCTGAACGTTAAACTCGATGGTTTCAGGCTTCACTTTGTGGAAATCCATTCTAATAAATCAAAAGAGAGATGGTACTTTTTTTTAAGACTTTAAGCAATAAAGTGTGGAAAAAAGTACCATCTCTCTTTTGATTTATTATAATGCTGAACGTTATTAAGGGAGGAAGGTTGTATGAGGAATTGAGGAAGGGTCAGTTGTTGTTTCAGATGTCAGGTTGTGCTATGTTAGAAGAGTCAAAGAAATGTGTCGCAGTACTGCTGTATAGTACGTGACCATCGAAAACCTAACGGAAATGGTATAATTCCGAAGGAAATAAAAAGCACGTATTTTGAGGTACAAATGCAGGTATTGTCATGGAACTAAAATTTAAATCAAAGAAGATAAATCATACCGCGAGGCATTTTCTAAATGTTTCATCACCTACAGAAAATACATAAACATAACAATTTCACTCATAACATACGAGAAAAGACATACCTAATGGTGTGAATTAGTCGAAGAATTATCTTTGTTAATTCACAACTCATTATGAACACGGCGACAACGGTATAAAAATTCGAGAGCGTGAATTAAAGGATCATGAACATAGAAGCTTATTAATCAAACGTATGGTCATTTCATAGATGACATTTCAAAATTTCATGGAAATGTTTAGAGAATTACCCAAATATATCTTGGTTTTACGTAAGGAAAATACTAGGGAAAAACTAGTTATTTAATGTCAGAACCTTGAGAAATTTTTACAGAGACATTTTGTAAATAATTTCTTTCAGACCGTCTACACCACAAATATTGGTGCACGAAACTCAGTCCCTCACACGCACATATATTAAAAACTTCATGATCACCTTATTATTATCCCATAAAAGAATAGAAAACAACTCTGAATGATATGGGAAAACAAAACCTAAGTTCAGGAAGAAATCCTGACTTTAATACTGAATCCTCGAAAGTCATCACAACGTATTCATAGAAACGTTTTTCACAAGGCGATTGAAGAAGTTTCAATGCTTCGCTACTAAAGGCAAATTGATATTGATATCCAGCCAAATCTTACACGTTATCGTTTTTAGCAATATTATGGCCTTTCTCGACAGTAAAGCATACTCTGCCGGAAACTACACCGATTTAGGAAAAGCAGATCATTTGAAACGCAGTTGGCTCTTTTTATTCATAATATCCTGAAATCGGAGGTATGGAATTACCAAAAGCATACTGTAGTTTTAGATTTCAGGAGCCTTAAAAAAATTCGTCGACATACATTGATGCATAATATATGATATTTCACTGTTACAGAGAAAGGAACTAACTGGATCAGAAATATTTTATCGAACCGTAAACAAAAAGTAGCCGTCAACGGGTTGTGTTTGTTAGTAACCCACGTAACTACACAAGTGCCGCAATGAAGCGTTACAGGGGCCCTACTCATCTTTTTATATATTAACGACCAATGTTCCGACGTCAGCAGTAATCCTAGATTATTTACAGACGGCAGAGTGATTTACAGGGAATTAAGGACACCGGTATATTACGTGATACTCTAAAAATTCAGACCAGATTTCGGAGTGCTATAAAGATGTGAGTTACAATTAAGTCTAAAAATTTACATCCCTGAAGTTATATATATATATATATATATATATATATATATATATATATATATATATATATATATATATATTAAATTCACTGATAGTCATAACAAACACAGAAACCAAAACACACAAAAGAGGGTTCCTCTTTTTCACATTTCCTCTTTTGTGTGTTTTGGTTTCTGTGTTTGTTATGACTATCAGTGAATTTACATTACACGTTTGTGGGTTTTCCAAAAAAAGTGTATATATATATATATATATATATATATATATATATATTATATATATATAATATGTTCTAAATTTATATATATATGTATTCAAACTTGAAAATCCCGCCATACAGCGCACAAATATTCATTCAAACAGAAATAGGTATAAGGAAAGGGGATAGGAAAACACATAAAAGGCGAACACAGGACATGTGGGGAAGGCGGTTTTTGATATATATATATATATATATATATATATATATATATATATATATATATATATATAGCGGGTGGCGGTGGTCTAGTGGGTAGAGCGTTGGACTACTGACCGGAGGGTCCCGGGTTCGATTCCCGGGCAAGGCACTTTGGGCACCTGCAGCTCCACCCAAGCTAGTTGATTTTTCGGGTACCAGATCATCCTGGGAAACCATAACCGGCACAGGGAAAGGAACTGGCCCCCCTACCCTGATGTGTGAATATTCACACGCCGTCGGGCTTAGTACATGGGTGAGCTCTACCATCACCTACTAAACCGACCTTAGGGTTGATTACTGTGTAATTTATATATATATATATATATATCTTGAAAATGACGCTCTCCGGCGACGCACAAACACACAAACACTAAGATAATAAATATTACACTCAGAGAAACATAAAAGAAGGACACTTACAGTAGATATATATATATATATGTAAGTTGTAAACCTTGCAATAATACTTCAGTAAAAATATTTTCATAGTCAAATCAAATTACACTGAATTAAGTATTGTATAATTATCCATAAAAATTCAGCATAAAAATGATATATGAAAAAATAAATTGCATCGTTATGAACTCAACCACCCTGCGGTTAGATTTTGGACGGCAATGGTGAAGAATATCGAAGTCGTATCCTTTCCTTTGACGTCAAAAGGATTCACCTCTTCAGTGAGCCCATTCTTAGATTACTGCGAATTCTGCGTAAATAATAATTATTGTTATTTTCGTTCTTCCTCGCGTGGTTTCTTCTTCCACTTCAAACTGAATAACCCGTGGCTCACCTAATTGACAAGGTAAAGGCTTATTCTGACGCACCATCTCCTTCCCGGACGATGCGGGGGAGGAGAAAAACGCGCCTTAGTTCCGAGAGCAGCACTACCTTGATTAAAGCCTTCGGAAACGACGCGACGCGGGCGCAATAAATGGATTTCCCATCGCGTGGCGGAATAAATGGGGGAGCAGAGAAGGAGGAGTTGGAGGTAGTGACGGTGGAATGATGAAACGAGGGGAGGTCGAGCAAAGGGCCCTCCTGAGTCGTCCCTGTCCTCCCCCATTTTGAAGATGGCTGGGTGGAAGAATTGTGTTCCATGCCTGGGGTGATGAGAAGAGAGGGAGCAGATGGACGCAGCCAGTCGAGAAATGAGGCAAGAATTTCATCAACCGATGGAGCCGCCACGGCTAGAGCCCCTGCAACGGCGAGCGGGCACATGTAATGCAAGGCGTGTGTCCGCCAAGGGAAAGACCGACGGGCAACCATTCCATGTACAGTATAAGCTTGTGTCACTTATGACGATACCAAAAGCAAGAGGAAAGGCTTTTGAAAATATTTGACCGTATATACGCATGATAACTCCGCGGGAGTGTAAACAAGGTCGTGACATGTAGGTTCTAGATATTTGAATTTCTCCCACGGTTATCACTGCATATATTCAATTCACGACAGAGGCAGAATGTCATGCCTGTTCCACAACATTAAAGCATGTGCTGCTTTATAGAACTCCAGGGACAGAAACTTGATATTAAGATATGAAACAGTAGCAGGTTTTCTTAGAAAATAAAGGTTAAACGTGCAACGATTCAATTAAATTACTTTGTCAGGCTTTTTATTTGTCTAATACCGCTATTCCCCGTGCCTATAAAATATATTTTCAATTCAAGAATATCCAATTAAATCCATAGATATAAATAAATAAATATACATACATATATAACATTTGGACGGCACAACAGAATACCGAACAAAATAGATAACACGTAGAAGGACACTCACACATATGTAGTTGACGTTTCGACGACCGTCGTCATCAATAAATTTTCTGATGACGACGACCGAGCCGTCAAAACGTCGACTACATATGTGAGTGTCCTTTCTTTTTGTGTCTATGTTTAAAAATTCTATATCTGTGTATTTATATATATATATATATATATATAAATATATAACTTTTGGACGGCACAATAGAACACAGAATAAAACAGATAACACGTAAAAGGACGAGTCTGGCCTGAAGAAGGCCTCGGAGTAGACCGAAAGCTCAAATCATCTACAGTGTGAGTGTCCTTTTACGTGTTATCTGTTTTATTCTGTGTTATATTGTGCCGTCCAAAAGTTATGTTGCCCTCGTGAGTACTTCCGCATCATCGATATATATATATATATATATATATATATATATATACATATATATATATAGTTAGATTATATTATGGTTAGGCACAGGTTTAGAAAGAGTGTGATCAATTCGCAGTTTCCCGGGAGCGAATGTAGACTCGGAACACAATTTATTTGTTATGAAATATGGCGTCCGTTGCAGAAAGATAAGGCAAGAGCGGCAGTTTCGGAAATGAAATTTAGAAGGACAAAATGGATTGACATGAACGGAGTATCAGCAGGCTGTAGAGAAAATCATGGATGATGGTAAAGAGCCTAGTACTATTGAAGAAAAATGGGAATGTATCAAGTAAGGAATATCGAAGCTGCAAAATACACTATAGGAACCGTTAACAGGAAAAGGACAAGGAAACCATGGATCACGGTTTGATATGATTGTATGGATGGATGAAAGAAGAAATTGGAAGAATGTAAACATAGAGTTAGGCAATATGAAGGGCAGAGAGTTCAATAATAAATAGAGAAGGGCAATAAATAAGGCAAAAGAATCATGGTGGAATACGCTCTGCGAGGTGAGAGGATATGGATATAAGTTTGCAGAGGATGAATGCAAATGGTGCCCAATACAGTAAGGTTAAATCACTATCGGGAAGTAAGAAGGTATGGTAAAGAACTTAGGTCAACAAGGTTAGACAGAAAGAGAACATGACATAGATCAAGATGACTTAGGTCCAGGCATACTCGACAATGAGATTGAAAGGGCATTGGGGAAGATGAAATCAAATAAGGCCGTGGGGGTGGACAACATCCCTGTAGAACTGTTTAAATGTTTAGGAAAATGTGGGAAGAAGACTATATGGACTGATTCATACGTAGTATCTATGAGGAAGGAATCTGGCCGTAAGACTGTGAGATCAGTTTTCATTCCTATTCCGAAAAAGGTAAAGACTACATCATGTGAGCATTACAGAAAAATAAGTTTGATATCTCACACAGCTTAAGTTGTTTTCAGGGTGATCAACAAAAGGATAGAGAGTAAGGCAAATGATTACTTAAGGGATGATCAGTCTGTGTTTAGGAAGGGGATAGGTACGCGCTATGACATTGCATTAAAGAGATCACTAATCGAGAGGAATATAGAGTACAATCAGGACGTTTTTGCCTGTTTTGTAGATTTCGAAAAAGCGTTTGATAGAGTGAATTGGGAAAAATTAATACGTTAATTTCAGAAAATAGGAATGGATTGGAGGGACAGGAGACTGATTCGCAACCTGTACATGTCTCAGACTGCTCAGGTGCAAGTGGGGAACGGAGAGTCCGAATGGGTAGTGTTAGGAAGAGGTGTAAGGCAAGGTTGCCCATTGTCACCGGTGCTATTCAACGTATATGTAGAGGAAATGATTAAAGAGGCATGGGAAGAACTGGAGGTAGGAATGAAAGTCGGAGGGGAATGGGTAAAATCGGTTAGGTTTGCTGATGACCAAGCATTAGTTGCTCAGCCAGCCAAGGGGTTGCAAGCATTGCTGAGTGAATTGGAAATTTAGTGCAATAGATATGAGAATCAATATTAATAAAACAAAGGTTATGCGATTTTCCCGAAAGGAAAGGGCTAAGCCAAACATTAAAGTAGGAGGGGAAAAAATAGAGCGGGTAGAACAGTTGACGTATCTATACAAACAAAGGTTATGTAATTATCCAGAAAGAGAAATGCTTCGTTAAATTTTAAAATAGCAGAGTAAAAACTAGATTACTCGTCACCCAAATATTGCTGCAATTGCTAGCTTCAGCCATGTCATGAAAAACGATAGATCCGATCTTAATTAATTAATTTCATCCTGAGGAACATTTCTTTATGTTCGAAGGTCGAATGATATTCCTCATCTCGATTTGATTTTTGTGCACGGCATAACGTGAAATGATTCCGATAGGGACAAGACTGCCACTGTTGACCTTGATAGTTAGTTAACAGGACACGTCGTTCAAAATTATGTTACCGTTATGATTCGTCCTCATAAAAGTTTCGATTTGAGAATGTTGCCGCGTGAGGAACGATTACAAACATCAAAATTATTCATTAAACTAATTGATAATTTTTACAAATCAAAACAAACAAGTTTAACACATGACAAAAATTTTCCTCCGTTTTTATTGATCTTTTGAGCGCATTAGGGTATCTTTATGAGAAATCGTGTGAAGGAGCACGTCAAATCCTTTTGTAAATATAGTATTTGTCGTAAATCCTATTACTTTAATAAAATATATCCATATATTCCCTTGATTCATTTTATTTTCAACCAGAAAATTTTGGGAAGTACTTTTTCAAGTTGAAAACTTTAAGGCTTCCTTACGATGAAGAATGTACACTGGTGTTTTGGTACTAAAGAGAGAGAGGATACGATACAGAGATATCTATGTTGAGCAATACCCAATGAAACGTAATTCAGGGACAGCTCAACGAAATGGGTAGGACAGAATTACTTTACCTACAATGAAATCCAAGTAATGAGTTTAACGAACCAGCAAAGGGTATTCAATGTAAATCAAGGATTTAACTGTGACATTATGATACTATTCGTCATCAATGACTGGCGGAAAGGAACGTATCGCTCACGTGGGAGTCTAAGACGGAGAATAGACGAGGCATGTTCTTTGAGAAGACACTCGGTTGTCTCATCACATTAGTAAAAACTTCAACCTCAGTAAGTTAGAGTAGTGAGGAAAAACTTGGCAGTAATATGCAGTTTTCTCCCCTTACAACATCAATCACAACCGTCATAGACATACGTATCATTCCCTTCCTTGATATACCACTGATTAAATGTGTGTTGACTACGAATAAAAAATAAGTAAGTGGTTACAGTTTTCTTCAGTGAAAGCTTGTCATATATTCTAAATATTATTTATTGATAATTTAAATTAAAATTAATTATAAACTATTTTAAAATATTTTAATTTAAATTTAATCAGAAATAAATTTACGGGAACCTTTTTCCTTACAGCGAATCTGTTAAGAGTTTACGTAGTACTTAAATTTTAACAGGGGAAAAATTACTGTCAGCCAATGGTGTCATATGCACTGAGAATAGGCGTATATGACCATTTTCTCGAATATAGATGTTCTAAATCAGTAACACTTCATTTAATGGTGTCCCCACACGAGGGTCTTGTAAAATATTCTGGGTCTGATAATGGACAGCGTTGTTTATCCTCGAATTTGTCCCGCATTATAGCGTTTACAGGCGCCGTCACGTCATTGTGACGAAATAGAACGCACAGGGAAGGCAGAGACGATTTCTTCATTAGGTGTCACTCGACCGTGTATAAATTGGTGAATCAACGCTTGCATGTAAGAGTCGACGAAGCTCATTCGTACGTGGAAGAGCGCTCTAAGGCGGGTGACTTATGCTTAAGGGGGATGTGTCGCGCCAAGGCTGTGTACAATCTTATCTAACTTACTCGCGTTTAACCTACCAGTTAAGGGAAAACGCATCTCTCCCAATTTGTTATGCAATTTTAGAAATATGCAGCATTATTGTGATCCCGATTTCTGAAAAAATAAATATTCCTGAAATTGAATGTTCTCGACAACTTTAATATTTAGAAGTGTATAAATCCCAGCAGATGTGAGGGAAATTCACAAAGTTTATGCCTCATGAAATGCGGCACGGGTTTCTTTTTACCCTTTCCACCATACATCCTTCATTTCCTCGTCTGCTAGGATACTCTTCACTTTTTGAGTTTCCAAACGGTTTTCTGGCTTATAGGGTGAAAGGGTAGGATACAGGTATTTTATAATTCTATAAGTTGCTTCATGTATGTAAGTGCTAGCTTATTACATTTATTGAAGAAACAAAATGTTCCTAATATTTTGGTGGATATAGACAAATGGCCGCCTTCTCCAATAGTGAGTTCCTTCACATTTAGTGAGAAAGTCTTTTGATATTTCTCTCCTATGACAAATCATGAATTGTCTAGGTTAATTGCGGGAACGTGATGGTAAGGTCATTTAAAAAGAAAGTCGGGGAGTAAGGAGTGAGTGTCCGCCACCCAACCCTTACTCCCCGACTTGACAGTGCTTGGAGAATAAATGGCGTGCTACAAGAATACTTAAAGCCAAGGTAACTACATAATTTTTATTTTAACGAATAGTTGCATATTAATTTGCAGAGAAATCTGTCTTTATTTAATTAGAATAATTGCAGGTTACATCGGTAATTTCCTCATGTTGAGGGAAAAGCTTAAAATCGAAATATGAAGCATACTAGAGGAGACAAATTTGTCGAAGTAGAAGGAAAACAAAAGAATCATGAATAAATTTTAGCAGTTGGAATGTCAGTGTGGAATAAAACAATTAAAAAAGGCAAATTCTTAAGTAAAGAACGAGAAATAAACATCTGTCTACCAATTGAGAATGGTGGGAACTATTTGAACAAAAGTTAGTTCAGTATTTAAACGGAAATGAGGTTTACCATGAGTGAATTAGTTTTCATTACTGATAATTATGTGTTCCTTCTCTTAGTCTTAGACGATCATGTAATATTTTTTCAAGTTATGTGCAAACGTCATAATATCAAGACACAACTTAGTTGATCACTCACTGCTTTTTACAGTTTTCTCTTTTTAAAGTTAGTGGCATTAAATTTGGTGTAAAAAATTGGACATGTTCAAAATCAGTCGTGAAAATTTTCAAAATCCATTAAACTTGCCTTTTAATGATGATCAATACTCAGGAATTTTTCTTTTCCAATGGAAAATAATTGGAAAAGATTGGAATTTCATGAGGAGAACAGAAAAAATGGTTAAATATTCTATAATCTTAATTAGATTCCTATGTGATCCGAAACATAAAAATCTCTTCGTTCAAACTTACATTTTTAAAGATATTATCATAGCTAAGACTATTAGGCTCCGTGCAATTCTTTCGCTTTCTAATGAGAACAGGGAGGCTCATGGGATTTTTTTTAGATTCACTTGGTGTTCATTGTTATTTTTGGAGGATTAGGTAATTTAATTAAGAGAGTATCCGGCTCTTTAAGAGTGATTGGAAGGGGGTTGGGGCGACGCCATTTAACGGCGCCACCCTAATGTCTTTCCTTGCAGATGAATTCGATGAAAGTTTTCGCCCCTTGGGAATAAGGGATTGAGTGGAAACGGAGTCCTATAGGCTTTCCAAGCTGTGTATAAAATAACCGTTATTGCGAATTTATGTGCGAATAACTACTATCTTCCATTTAATTTTCAATACTTCAATATGTTATTTATTTAGTATATGCATAAATTAACTGATATTTATCGATATGGAATGAATTATCCATTATGATACATATCATAATCCTGTTGATTAATTGAGATGACAAATATTTATTTGAAAATGTATAGCTATTTCGTTTGTTGACAACAAATAACTAGGATTTTAAAAATGTTATTCTGGAATACATATTTTCCTGTACCTTAATTAAATTAAAATGAAAGAAAATATAGAATAATGCTAATTTTATCGTGGATGATATATTTTCTTGTATCTACGTATTAGTGTTGGATACAAAATTTTAAATGTAGGACTAAATTAGTAAAGTTATTTAATTCATTTTAAAATTACGCCAAGGAATGGCCGTCGAATAATTCACCCGCATGTCTTGCTCGCTTGTTTTAAATATATTTTTCGTGTGTCATGAATTAATTTGAAATATAAATGCAGGATTTTTCTGAGTTAAAGAAATACCTTTTGTTCAAACACGCATACTCACTTATAAAGAAACGTGTTTAAATATTCCATCAAATATCTATTTGAGGAAATATTTAATATTCATATGATAAAATGAAAAAAAAATATGATATCTGCATGGCTTTTTTCATCATACATTGCCATCGTGCAAGTAAATTGTTATCGAGGAGTCCTATAAGGATGGAAAATAAAATGGTGTGTGGACAGGTCCTTATCTTCATTCCACACTCTCTCCTCCTTTATGCGTAAGTTCGCTCCCCTACATTATGCAGATTATCTTGAAAATGGTACAGGTGTGTAAGAACAGTGACCGAAGAAATAAATGAGTTCAGTAATTAAATTTTGATTAACCTGATCATATGAGGACCGCAAATATCATAACTACGAAAATAGGTCAAATCTACTCTCACCTTGTTTTTGTACACATTCTTTAACTCATTTTTCTATATTACTCGCCTATAATGATTTATCACATTCATATTTCACACCTTGAATCAGTCTTCCTACGGATTAGAGTTTTCTCTATATTATATTTTTTAGCATTCCTCCTGCGTCATAAGCATTTTTTAACATATGCTTGAGTCATGTAAAATTGGTCGACTTGGGATAAGAAATCCCTAAAAAAATATGCATGAAAAACAGACACTAAAGCGTTTTTGTTTTATCATCTTAAAACATTACCTAGCACGCAATACTTCCAATCTGGTTTTATGCATCAAGGGTTACATAATTTAAGTTTCCACTAGCCTCCAAAATTAATCCTTCATAGCAAGATTAGATGTGATGAATCACAGCGCAAGCATAGGAGTGGCCTACGCTGAGAGCAACGCAAACGTGACGCTAGTGTTTTCTCATTTTGCTACTTTATCTTGCGTTTCTTGGGCCCATTTATCTCATAAATTACCATACGTTAAACGCAACTGCGGAAAATGCTATAAAATGTTCAAGCAGTACGCCCTGCACACCATATAATCACTACAAGTCATATGCCATATGTTGAAGTGGCATTCTAATTTCAAACCAAATAATTGGCATTCCAAAAAAGATAAACAAAAAATATTTAGGGAAAAATCTGAACTCATCTTTTAATCAATTTTATGCCAATTCGAAAATAATTTTCCCAAAAATTTGTATAAACATATTGAATTAGATTTTGGCCATTTAAACATACTGATGAAATAGGGAGATATTAGGATCAAAGCTAGGAATGGTTTCTACAAAAGTTCCTTTTCAACTGTGACTGCAACAGTTATTTTACATATAGTTTGACGTCTATTTTCCACGCGATAGGATATTCCAATTTTAACAGAAGAACTTTTATATTGGACCAACGATGAACAAATGCTGGCCATGGTATGCACATTACGTATGATGAATGAACGTTGTTTCGTTAATTAGTTCGTAAGCTTTTCTCAGTGATTTCTTGAGATCGCAAATTATAAATTGAAACAAGAGGTAAATCAATGAGTGCTGCAAAAACTGAATGGCCTGTTTGCTCATATCTATTTCAAGGGACAGCGTGCCTAACGACGGTAAGAGGCTGGTTACGGTGGTTGATGGAGGGGGAAGATGTTAAGAGAACCTGTCGCCGGTATGGTTATTTTGTAGATGCTATTAAGGATGTTATCCCATTTGAAGGAAATAGGGTGGCCTTAGAATTAGGCGAAGAGATTAGTCTTTAATGCTGAAGTTTAACCATTGAAAATATATTATATAGTATGCATTCCCGGGAAATAGGTGGTCTATAGATTGAGTGTATTGGTGCCGCTAGTTTGGAGCATAAAAAATAGCTATAGGAGAGAGAGTATTTTCCTTTTTAGGCGTTTATGGTGTTGGTTCATTTGTGGATTATTAATTTTTAATGGTGTTGTTTAAAATGAAGGAGTCGTTGATAACTCCATTCTGTGGCGATTTAAATGGGATGCAGTATCGAGCGTATGGTGTGATAGAGATGGTATCGAGTGAAGTGTAGATATGGTAAGTTTAATGCGTGTGTGTGTGTGTGTGAAATGCACAGTTTTTAAAGCTATTATTGATGCCAACAAAATTTGTAACGGAATGATAAACTGATTAAGTGAGTTAAACTGAAATGGATGAGATTATACTTTAAAGAAACATTTAGAGACTCATGGCCATGAGTCCTCAGGAGAAAGATGATGACAATGTAGAAGGGTCATAAAGTGTTGCGCGAGAGGTTGGTTGGAAAGGAAAGTGTTTCATTAAACCCATTAAAATATTGTGATGGTACCTTTTGGAGATTAATCAATTAAAATATTTACATGCAGACATTTTGGGTTAGGTCACTACTCGTAAACTGCAATAAAAACAAATGAAAAACCAAATGATGTTACCTCTACACAAATATTAGTTTGTTCATGCACTCGAATAACCTAAATCACACGAAAGGAAGTACTTAAATGCAACAATATTTAATAACAGGGTAGGGACATTCAAATCATCATGTAGAAATGTTAAAGAGATGGATCCTTTAAATAAAAAGTATACCGTGCAGAAAGAAACATGCAAGATATCGACAAATATATACATTATCATTTCTAATTCTAATACACTATCAACTATATGCAGTAAACTTAATCTATATTTAAGCCTATGGTCAACTAATTGTTCTCAATCTAATTCTTCCAATAATGTCGTGACACTGCTACATTGCTCATAACAACTTTTCATAAACCTAGCTACTCTTCGTCGCACTCGATGTAGTTCCGAAATTAACCCTACTTCATGAGGATCCCATACATTGACAGCATTCTCAAGGTGGAGTCAAAAACAACGTGAAATAACAAAGCTCCTTGGCCCTTTCATGACAATTCCCAAGTATTCTTCTTATGAATCCAAATTTTTTATTAGCTCTTCCGCAAATTTCACGATTTTGTTTTCACCGGGTCATATCTGTAGTAATCGTTACACCCAAGTATTTTACCGGCTACCCGTGTGTAATATTGGTTCCCTGTTTAACGTAAATGTTTTCTGATGAAGTACTTTTCCCTAAAAATTTATCGAAACACATTTATTAAAATTTAATTTTAGCTCCCATGTCTCGAACCACTTTTCCATTGCATTTAGATCGTTAGTTAATGAGACTCTATCTTTATGACTGGATATTTCCCTATATATCACGGTATCGTTAGCAAATAGACGAAGTTCACTGGAAACCTGGGACTCGATGTCATTAATCTATAGGAAGGAACAATAGCAGACCAATAACACCAGCTTGTGGGAAACCCGATGTTACGCCTACTGTGTCCGATGATACCCCATATATTACGAACCCTTGCTCGCGGCCTGTTAAATAGTTATTAATACAATCTATTACACATTTATCAACCAAATAGCTTCCCAACTTCTGGATCAACCTTTTCAGAAGATCTTTGTAGAATGCCCTCTTAAAATCAAGAAATATAGCATCTACCTGAACGTTATTTTCTCCCGAGACCAAAATATCATCAATAAAAAGTGCCAGTTGGGTCTCGCATGATCTGCCTTTCTGAAACTGTGTTGGTTTTTTGTGAGTAAATTCTGAAAATCGAGATATTTCGTGATTGAACTTAAAATTATGTACACTAAACTTTTGCATGAGATGGATGTGGGAGAGATTGGTCCGTAATTACTCGGATCTTCTCTGTTGCCTTTTATAAATATGGGAGTGACATTGGCTATTTTCCGGGCTTTGGGTACTCGCCATCATTCATGGATTTATCAAATATTATTTTCGGGAAAGGAGCTATTTCTGAGGCCATCGTTTTGTTAACACAAGCAGGGATTTTATCTGGACCTGGCGATTAGTTTGGACTAATGTCTTTAAGTTTTCGTTTGATTCCAATAGAATATATTACCATTTCAGACAAGGATTCATGGGAGCGATCGGATAGTGACTTGCATTGTTCCTGTGATTGATTTTTAAAAACTCATTGAAAATAGTGATTTAATGTTTAATTTTTTTTCTTAACTGGTGGTTTTTCTCCGCTGTTATTTAGGGATGGCACCTTCGACTTGCTTCCCTGAACCTCCCGTATATACGACCAAAACGCCGTAAGATTATCACCCAAATATTCACCCAATCCTTCATTTTTAAAATCTATTAACGCCTGGCGACACGTTTTTTTTGCTAAAGATTTGGCTGTTTCATAGTTAATCATTATTTCATTTAATTTATTGTTAGACTCGTCCTTTTGTGATCTCTTCATTTTTAATACCATGCTCTTTTGTGTTTGAATGATTTAAGTACTTCTTCGTTATGTCTTCCATGTTTCTTCCTGTCGCTTTTAAATTTACTAGGTACGTGTTTTTCCATCGTAGCCCGTGTGACGCCGAGAAAAGCAGTCCACAAACGCTCACTGTCTCTGTTTATACAACTTTCCTGAAATGCACCGTAAGACTGTTGTAGGTCGCGCCTTAATCCTTCGTAATTGGCCCGATTTTTTGCACGAGACAATACAAAAGATATTATTATAAAAGCAAACCATTCAAGCAAACGTAAAAAAATCAAAACTAAACTGCTACATTACAAAATAATACCATACGTGGTCCAGGATTACACTCGGTCCAAAGTCACGCATAAATATATCATTATATACTGATACTAAGCATATACTGATAAACATTACAGTTTCAGCCATAACTAGGTGGTATTCTTTCATGATGAAGGTTGAGAAAAAAACTTTGCAATTTCACATAAAAGGTGAAATATATTATGCGACCATAGTTTCAATACTGCGCATCATCATCGGGTCTCTGATGACCCCCCTGCATAGAGGCTCGCCGCTTGAGAGTTAAACCAATTGATAACGCCGTTCTTGAATTCCTCCTCGGTTGCAAAACGTCCACCGAGACACTGTTTCAAGTGCAAGAAGAGGAAGTAGTCGCTTGGTGCAAGGTCTCATCATCTCCATCTTGATGGTAACGGCCCAAAAACTCTTGTCCAGTGGACGAGAGTTTTTGGGTTAACATTAACAAGGTTATTGAGACCCTCCCAAGTGGTACTAGTAGCCATTTTTAATCACTTCCTAGTAAATTAAAATGTCTGCTAGGACATAATAATAACTAGGTAATGAAATGTTGACACCACAACCTCATGTCTACATCCCGAAATTACGAGCTCCTCTTCAGTTTCGTAACGTTGTCCACCGAGCCACTGTTTCAAGTGCAAGAAGAGGAAGTAGTCGCTAGGTGCAAGGTCAGGACTGCACGATGGGTGGTCAAAGAGTTCCCAGCATCTCAAATACTCTCGTCCACTGGACATTCTTTGCTCATTACAGTGGTTATGAGCATTTTCGGTACCCACCTTGCACACAATTTGTGGTATCCGAGGTTTTCCGTGACAATATTGTACACAGTAGTGCGTCCAATTTGCGGAAATTTCTTAGCCAGGTCATTAATCGTCAGTCGACGATCACATCGCAGTTTTTTCCACTTGCGAAACAATTTCATCGGTCAGAATACTGGGCCTGCCACTTCGCTCTTCGTCATGGATTTTTTTTGTCCATTTTTAAAATTACGGCACCATTATCTAACCTTTCCTTCACTCATAACTGTAGGTCCATAAACTAGGCATAATTCCCGATGAATTTCGGCAGCCGAAAGTCATTTTGCATACAAGAATCGTATGACAGAACGAACTTTACACCTGACGGGATCAACGATTGTCGCGGATATGTTGTTTGCATGCACGGAAAAGCAAACGACTTCTGAAACAAAACAAATTCTGCTTTAGCTTCTCAATGAATCAGTAGATGGCGCTTCAGGAGTAAAGCTGAGTTCTGAAGCGTCAATATTTAAATTTAAGCAAACGGCTCCGACTTTATGAATATGCCTCGTAATACTTCATTAAGGATTCTTGGGTCTTCCACCGGGTCAGGGGTTTCATGTTGGCCGACGTTTCGATGCCCGACTCATGCATCGTCCTCAGGGGTGATGATAAGATACACCGCTTTTCCACCAAATTACTTCTCTGACCCACTCTTCCTGTTCCCAAGTATTCCGCTTTCTGTAATTTGTCGTATGACACCTATTTTCCCCTTTCAATACCAGAGACTCTTTGTATCCTCCGCCACCGGCATTGAAACGAAAACTCGTGAGTAAGGGTATATTTTGGGCGGTCAAGATTCTTGAACACCTCATTTCTCTCTATATTCCTCCTACGCCAAACTCAATCCCCATTCAATCCGACTGTCCATAGAACTCTTATTCCTTCCTCAATCTGCCTGCTTCAGTTTACTTTTGCTGCTGAGGGAAGAATGCCGCCTCCAAAGCAAACTTTATTTGCTTTCTATCAG
This sequence comes from Hetaerina titia, assembly GCA_037158775.1. Classification (NCBI taxonomy): domain Eukaryota; kingdom Metazoa; phylum Arthropoda; class Insecta; order Odonata; family Calopterygidae; genus Hetaerina; species Hetaerina titia. The sequence goes on along the minus strand of CM073769.1, from coordinate 75,816,592 downwards.
AAGCACTCTTGTCCTAGTTGGTCGGAATGTTGATGCGTCTGCCTTCTTGAATGCATGAATAAATGATATCAGGTGAAATGAAATGAGTACCTCAGTCCCTAAGGTAGGTTTTACTAGGGAGTTTTTCTCTTCTTTTCAATCGAAATGAGCAAGTATTAATCATTAATATTTGTACGCCACTGTGCTTAAGTTAATCAATTTCAAGTCATTTGCCATATCGGTTTCACGTGATTATCGTAATTCACCCATTTGAGAAGGAAGGGCAACATTAGTACAATAGTTCTTTTATTCCAAGATTGAGTTTGATTGCTATGATCCGATTTTCACAATAGAAGGCTGCCAATATCGTGATGGATCAACGTAGAAAATTGAAAAAGAAATTCCCACTGCGTGAACTCAGCATTTGAGAAGTAATTATCTCAAAAGCTGAGGGCAGGTGAATTCGGATTTTTTCACAATCTGAGCTCTTAAATATTAATAATTATCGGCTGCCATCAGGATGAACTGGCAGGAAGTTCATGGCGTAACCTTATTTAAAGCTAATTAAGGACAGAAGACAGACAAGAACCCTCCTTTCCACCTTATCCCACCTCGAATAATAAGAATTGTGATCTAATAATCAAAATAATCTTACCAAAAAACATTTTGTGAGACAAGATCATCGTTTTTTAATTAACTTTCTCAGTACGAACTATTTGAAAAAATTCTTACAAATTAAGTAAGTCAAATTAAGGGAAGCAAGTAGAGAAAGTATGGTGAAGTATGTAAAACTCAGAATTGTCATGCTGGGTGGTTACGAATACTGCAATTAAAATAATCACCCTCCTGCGCTTTCCTTTCAAGAGTATTACCGTACTTCATATAAAGATTTATACTTTTAGTGTCTTCTTAATATACAAGGTCTGTTAAAAAATAATGAGAATTTCAATTTTTCGGAAAATATTATTAATTTATTCTTATACATTAAAGTTGTCACCTTCAAAGTAGTCCCCATTGGATTTTATGTACTTGTGCCAGCGTTTCTTCCAAACCCCGAAACACTTCTCAAACTCGATCTTTGAGATAGCCTTAAGTTCTTTCAGCGATGCGCTTTTAATGTCATCTACGGCTGTAAAACAACGGCCCTTCAAGGTTCTCTTAATTTTTGGAAATAGTAAAAAGTCACACGGAGCCATATCTGGCGAATATGGAGGTTGGGTCATCGTTACAGTATTGTTTTTGGCCAAATATTCACGAACAAGCAATGAAGTGTGAGCTGGTGCATTTTCGTGGTGCCAAAGCCATGAGTTGTTTTTCCACAGATCCGGGCGTTTTTTCGAATTGATTCACGCAATCGGCGTTGAACTTGTAGGTAGTACTTCTTATTGACCGTTTGACCTGGAACGAATTTTGCTGCCACGCGTTTCATTTTCAAAAAATTGGAAAAAATATAATGACATGATCCAGTCGATATGACAACATCATCAGCAACCTCTCTAATTGTGATTCGACGATCGTTCATAACCATTTCTTTCACTTTTTCCACGTTTTCATCGATTGTTGATGTGCTGGGGCGTCCAGGGTGTTCGTCATCTTCAAGGTCTTCACGGCCTTGCTGGAAACGCTTATACCATTCGTAATATCTTTATTTACTCATAGCAGACTCACCATAGGCCTTTGTTAACATTTCACACCTTTTTTTACACATTATGTCATTTTACGCAAAATTCGATAAAAATTCTTTGATCTATTTCTTTTAACAAACGAAAATCGCCGAGCTCATAAAACACGTCTAACCTTAGTGGCTGTCACAGACAAAAGTCCACAATGAAAACAGCTGAAAGTTTTATCATACTTCAGGGGTATGTATACCAACATAAAAAAGTTTGACAATGGGACTCTCCAAGCCCGCGAAATGAAAAAAAATCTCGTTATGTTTTAGCAAATGTGTTTAACTTTATGATATTCTACAGTATTGATTATAATATATTCTAAATTGTATGATATTCTATCTTTATCATATAGAAATAGAGATAAATTTGTAAAGAATGATAATGCTCCAAAATATTTGTTTCCATGCCAATTTATAAGTAAGGGAATAATCTAGTCCAAGGATACTGGTGCTGTTACCAACTTAATGTTAAAATAAGAAAAAACATGCGATTTGAAAGTAAAAAAAAAATTATTTCAGAAATTTGAGCAAAGTCATTCTCCAGGTTATTAGACATTTTTTTGCCTGAAAGTAACTTTGGGATATGGATTATCTGTGTTTTTATTCATAATATTTAACTCCTATTCGAAAACGTCATTTGACTTCCTTCAGCAGATATTGCGCGCGAATCCTTTTAATTTTTAAATTCCTTATGTTATTTGCTACAAGATTTTCCTCCCATTTTGCGTTCTACTTAAATATAGCGTTTTAATTAGGATACACCTTAAATAATTTTCTGTCATATTTCTTCAAAGTTATCTTTCCAGAGGAATCAACGCTAGTATGAACAATAAGAACAAGGTTTTACTTTATTTCCTATATCTGGGTCAAAATTTGCTTAAATAAATCAATGATGAAATAATTTTAACAAAATTAGATTTACAAGTGGCTATGGTCAACTTATCTGTCCAGAATAACGATTGTGGTCGTATAAGTGTGTGAATTTTTTGCAGTCCACCTTGTTTAAAACTGTTATGAACGAAACATTATTAATAACCTTAAACGAGAATTGGATAATCTGCACTTATGATGTTCCGTGTAACATTTTAAAGAAAATAGAATAAATACTTTTCTCTATTTCAGGAATTGCGTTCCTTTTGGCGATTTAGGGTTAATGTTTATGTGCCTAATAAGAGTATACCCTTAACTCTCGTACTAACCCATAGAGTGAACACGGTGTAATTGCCCGTAGCGCCCTCCCACCTCTGCGTGCCTCTTGAGGCATGCGGAGGTCACTTAAGCCACCCCCGATATACGAGTATGTTATACTAGAATAGAACACATGAAAATGCTCTGTTTGATCGAAATGGTGGAGGTGTATGATTCCATTGAATTTGATTGAGGACTCAGTAATATTTGTAGAACCGAGTATGTTTTCTTATATGCTGGAAAATAAAAACAGGAATAAAATGGAAACGTTGGCAAATAAATTATTGGTAGCTGTGAAAGGATATGCCCATGTTAAATGCAAACCATCCAAAGGGGACATGGGCTTGAAAGTTCATTCCTTGTAAATAAGAATATAATACGATGATGGGAGGAAAAAGCGAAGCCTAAATTTGTTTAAATATCTTTAGGACCTCCACCCGGCCAGTGTGGACAAAATAATTTTGAGGTATATTAATGGTTTGAATACATTTAACTCTGCTTGATAATCAGTCTCTATTTCTTTAGATAGTTTCCTCTATCTCTGTATGGTTTAGTGCGTATCCCCTCCAAGCTTTGACGAAATACTTTATCTCTGCACATCCAACTTTCGACTTGAGAACGTTTTCCTGAAGGTTGACATCTTCTGGAAGGAAGAGAATCCGCATCGGGACGATTTCATCTATCGTCCGCCTCACTAAGTCTCCAGTTGCACGGGGGATGGAAAACGGGAACCCTAAAGATAAGTTCTTCCAGGGCTTATGGAAAATGATCAGTTTTCTTTTTACATTTCAGGCGGACCTGATTCCTAAGCCGGGATACCCGTCACCGAGGCGAAAGTAAATCAATCCCCGGGCGCGCATTCATGATTTTACGCGATCATTGGAAACCCTTTCCCGGGAATGGATAGCGGAAATTAGTGGGAGACGGATGCTGGAAAAAGGAGGTAGGCATGAAGCCATGGACTTCTCCCCTCTCTTTTCAAATGGTGGGAGATGAAAGGTGTTTGTTTTTATCGCCTTACCGCCTTCCAAACTTCTCATGGTGATGGCAAAGTTCCCTTCACCAAACTTGCCAACTGTTCCTTCATTCGCTTAGGAAAACGGATCCGAGTGGGCAGGTGAAAAAAGTAGTCGGAAATCAACTGGAATTTGCGCCATAGATGAGAAATTCTTTTATTTTTCCATGTCATTCAGTTCCTTCAATTAGCGCCAGGAAAATTTATTTGCTCACAATAAGTGTTGAGTTGAGATTAAAGTTATAAATTGGCCTATAGCAACGTGATCCCAGTATTTGGATTGCCAAAGTAGTGATAAAAGGGGCCTAATTAATTTTCTGATCGATTAGAAAATACGCCTCTCATGTAAAATAAACTTAATTTATTTTTGGTTTGCCTCGTATTTCAATTAATGTGAATATATATTTGTTTTAACGTAATTATGAATTTAGTTTGGTATTCATTACTTCTTCCTGGCTATGCCTATAACCCACTGTAGATAATCTGGGCCACCTTTATTGGATGCTCAGTTTCATTTGGATATAACACATATATTTTAATTAAAAATATACCCTAAAGATATTTGGTGTGTCCTGGAACATGTGTTTAATCACATTATAAATAGTTCCTTCTTTATTGCAATAAGAATAAAACAAGGTGTTTGAAATAATTTTGAACACGATTGGTGATTGATTTCTGTTTAATTTCTAGCATTCAAATAACATATAAAGGACGACATTCATCTAGTCCAACTTAAGTGAAAAATCCTGAAACGAGTAAACAAATATGCGTATAAAAAGTATTCGAACCAACGTTAAGTCTATAAATTTGCTGTAACCTCCTGATTACCTCAAGCCCAGATTGTCAAGTATGTTTTCTTAAACATTAACATATTATCTTAAAAGTTTTCTTCTAATTATTTGCCGTTCTTATTAAATATCTATAGGGAAAAGCAATAGTTCTACGAAGCTCGTAAGTGCCATATTTTCCTATAATATGCTAGAAGACCTAAACTAAGTTAATTTAGTCAATTCACCAAACAACGCTGTCAATAATAAATAAAAATATATGTTGGAATACTTGACCCATCTTATTTTTATATTATCATTTTAAATATTTAGTTAACAGATTAAGGGAAACATGTTATAATATGGTTCGTTTATTTGACAAAAGCTATTGATTTTTTTGCTGTAAAAAGAAATGAGTTGACATGCGATCAGACCATTTGAAATGGGCGATGTGGATGAGTTGATGAGAGAGAAAAAAATTCTCACGAGTCCCTTCTTCGTATAAATGTTGAGCCGACTTCATCTACCCCGGGTTAAACGTATACTAACTGTTGCTTCTTTGATAAAGCTTTATGTGTTGGACTCTCGGGCAGATGAAAGGCATCGCCACCGGGCTATAGGAAAACGGATCTCATTCCAACGCGTTCTCCATTTCCTTGGATGATACTCCCAAAGAAGCTTGCACAAACATTATTTCCACTTCTTCGCACGTTCCAGACGCCCGAGGAGACAGCGTTCCTTCATCCTCCAGACTTTGTGCATGTTTTCCCTGGCTCCTCCCTGTAGGCATTTTCATCCCCTTATCTTTCCCTTGCAGGAGTCTTGGGCAATCCTTTTCCTCACGCAGTATTTTTATCCTGCTCATCTTCACTCCTTTTGCTCATGGCTAGGCCTACAAATTACATGAGTGTACCCAGTGTAATTTTACCCGCAACCAGGAATAAGGCTTAAATTTTCCTTTGGAATATTCTGATTACAAAAAAATGGTTTTCCTATGCTGGTATTCAAAGCAAAGTTAACTAATCTAACGATATCTACGTATTTGTTCTGGGGAAAACACATTCGTGAAATTTGCGAATTTTGTGGAATAGCTAATAAAAAGTTTGGATTCATAAAGGGAATACTTAGGAATTGTAATGTAAGGGTCAAGAAGCTTTGTTATTTCACGTTAATTAGGCCCCACCTGTGCGTGCTGTAAGTGTATTGGATCCTCATTAGGTAAGTTAAATTTCGGGACTAGATCGAGTGCGACGAAGAGTAGCTAGGTTTGTGAAAAGTTGTTATGAACAAGGTAGCACTGTGATAACAATATTGGAAGAATTAGGATGGGGCAACTAGTTAACCCACCACCACACGCCCTTGCGGGGTATTTTGTAGATGTAGATGAAGTTATGAGAACCTGATATCACCCTACTGCCATGAAAAACGTACCCGTATTTGGAAGGGACCAACGTACAGATCTCTCTGGATTTCCTAATACTTTTTATTTACTTGTGTATTTCCATGTACCTATAGAAGGGATCGCGGGGCATTATCAAGTATGAGTGGGGTAGACAATTGGATTTAGAAAACTTTTATTAAATTTGTCACTTTCTATCAACTTATTTCAGCGAGAAAACCTTCATCAGTGAACCACTGTTCAAATTATTTTTATTGCTATTTTAGTATAATGAATGGAAAGGAAATTAACTTTGATTCTGCAAAATGTTGTCTTAAACTTCTGGTTTTTGGTTTATTTAAATCGTATGGATGATTGATTAATTTAGTGTTTCTTCATTTTTATTCTTCTCAATTGGAATTAGTTCTTCCTCTTAAGCCCGAGTTTTTAACCGCCAAAAGATTCTTATTCATTCCAACTTTTTAAGACTTGGATTCTCTATTGATATGTCCAACCAATGACTGGTGTTCGAATTTCATCGGTGACGACTTTTCAGAGCTGGGACGTTATACTACGGCTTTCTCATCGCTTTTCTTCCTAGAGCAAGTTCATGTCGTCGGGATTCACGGCTTCCTTCCTCTGCCCACGCAAATCCTATCCTGCTCTCAGCCTTTACTAGGTGATCTGGCGCTGAATTGACTGAGATGTGTATGGGAGACATATATGTGTTTTTGCATCGCAGTTTTGAGCCGCCAAAAAATGTGAAACGAGTGCGATGTTTCGTCAAAAATATAGGATATGCGACGTGTCCTTTTAAGCCTTGATTATTGACTTAAAAGTCAAAGCGAAAAAGTCATTAACTAAGTCCTGTCATCAACATTCTGTTTATCATTAACTACAACATATGTTCACTTATGCGTCCTTAAAGCTTTGATTTGAAATACGAGCTGTTTCTTCCAGAAATATAATTATAAGTTTGACTTACATATTCATATACCAGCCCAATTCCGATCCGAATTAAACCCACAAAACCGGGCTCCTTGCCCCGTCCCTCCTGCCTAGCCATCCACTGCCTCGTACATTTGGACAACGTTACCGAAGCGACCCGTGAAGCCTTTTAGGTTAGCAAAGCCAGTTTTAAAAGATGAAATGGGCAGTAAGGTATATAGTGAGGAATATAGTAGGTAATATATAAGGAACTATAGTGAGAATAGTCAAGCAAACGGAAATGTAGAGCATAGTGAATAATGAAGTCGACTGGACACGCCTTGAGATAATGAATCCGTTAGTAACATGATATTAGGGAAGGCTCACAAATGAGGCGCAGGGACAAATGCACGAGATAAGTAAAGCGGGATGCTGAACGGAAGTAGCACCAGAACGAAATGTAGTATACAAATGGAAATAAAGAGTAAATTTTTTGCGTCAGATAGTCTTCGGATATAAATACTGGTGTTAACATATCTCTCAGTCACGGCTCAACTCTTGCGTGTTTCCTAGGCTTACCTATTGAGTCATATTGGATTGTGAAAGCCCTGATACAAATGATTAAGTTTGGGGATGCATACTGGGTTTGGAATGTCATATGCCTGTTGAACTCACACGATCTCGTCCTTTTCCTCCCTAAGTATTGAATCTCTTGAAGCTGCCTATCCTGATTACACTCATCTACAAACTTTGCACGCACCGAACAGCCAGAGCGGCGGCGCCATTCACCTTATCTGTCAGCGTACCGTTACCAGAAACACCCATGACCGGTGAGACGGAAGGTAGGAGAGCTCGTCAAAAGGGCGCATGTCAACGACGGCGGCACTCACCGTTGCCTATCTCACCTTCATCACCCGACCACATCCTTCGAATTCCAGTTTTGCGGTTCGGCCTATTCGCCCCCTCTCATCACTCCGACCGCAGTTTCACTCCCAAAACCTTCCTCCCTTCCCTCAGACCATGCTGCCAGCCGAGACATCACCACCACCCTATCACAACAACTATTCCCTTTCCTCCCTCTTGTCATTCTCTTGTTCCCTCTACATTCGAGTGTGAATTGCATGTTTTCACCCCAACGACGACGTCTGTCTCCACGGATGCTACAGAGGGCGTATTTGATCAGTGTTTTCTATAATACAATTTTGAACACATATGTGTTAATATTGCTTCAGAAAAGAGAAGACATACACTTCTTCCCTTTGTTCGTTTTGCGCCTCCCGGTAAAATGAAATGCGGGAGAAATAGAATAGTTTGTTGAGCTAGTGATCTCTTGAAGTGGAAACGGCCATTAAACATTGAGATAAAAATGCAAAGGCTGGGTGAAAAGTCATAACCACACTCCTCAATTCCTATCGAACCACCTTTTAAATGGTCGTGTTCAAAAGATAGTCATAGAGCTCTAATGCAATAGAATTCACTTCAGGTGTTCCCCAGGGAAGTGTTATCGGATCTCTATTATGTTTTCTTTTCGGTAACGACATTGATTCCATAGTCACTGGTAAGGTTTTTTTCCGACAATACAGTGATTTAGAGAGATATCCGTATTCCTGAGGATAAAGCAGCTTTAGCAAAAGACCTAAACGCCATGCAACGCTGGTGGGACACTTGGCAATTAGAGTTCAATTTTAAAAACTGCGTTGCAATAAACTTTGTTGGAAAAAGAGCGATTCCCACCCGAAAGTCTACTATATTAGAAACACTGAAATGGAATGTGCAGACTCGATTAAATACTTCGACATTACCCTTACCCACGACCTCTCTTGGGTTAAATGTATACGGGGAATGTGTGGACCGGCGTCCGTTTAAGGTAACTTCCAACTTAGAAAATAGAAATTAATCTGCTGATGCAAGAACCATGAATAGGGTGGTTCGGGCTGTAGCTGGTGTGCTGTTTTGGTCAAGAACTCAGTAACAACCAATGATGTGTGCGTCGGTGCGTTTTTGTAATGAACGCACCAAGACTTGTTTTTCCTCATTTGTGGTCTCTTCCGCAACATGGCGTATCTTAACCTTCTCATAACCTCTATATTATGCTGCTTAATGCTGTTTGTACTTTGTGGACATATCATGACTAATCCCATCTCAATCGAAGAAAAGGACCGAATCACGTCCAAGTTCGTTCGCGACATCCGAGCTTTTCTGGGTCGTGGGTAAGATGGCTTCTTCCAGGCCCCTTACCGTAACTCTGTGTCCGATTCATAAATTCAACGTCGAATGCCTCTTGAATCATTGCATTAATTTCAATTGAATTTTCCTGAGGTTAGTCTCAAATTGAATGCATACACGCAACACCTTCATTCACACCGACAATAATATGTGCAGCAAGCGTATTCAACCTCAGGTAAGAATTTCTGTTGTGCCGAGACAAGCCAAGATAGAGCCACAGGCACGGCGTTTTGAAATTTTCGCAGATGCCGCTATTTATATCTGGTTTTGATCCGTCAAACAGTTCGTATATTCAAAGACCAGTATCATATTTTTTTAATAGTTCTACTGCTAGTATATGGGACTCTCATGAAATTGGATTGATTACCGAATTGGATCGCGTGCAGCGTAGAGGAGCTAGATTTTTACAACGATGTTATGATAACCTGAGTAGGGTACCAAAAATATAAGAGGAGCTAGGCTAGGCATCACTCACAGAGCGACGATTAAATTGCAGATTCGTTGATTGCTGATTGACTCTTGCATGAATGGGAAGAATATCCCTTTAGAAATGATGTAGAAAATGTATTGCTGGATTTGCGTCAAATGTAGCCTGGTGTGTAATCATCCCCAGGGAAAAACCCAAGTTGTGGCTTACTAGGTTCTACATCATAATAAAAAAAAATATTGCTCCAGGTGAATCAAAATGCATAGCAGTGTAAAATCATTTGCCGCAGTCGGTACTATAATTTAACTAACCCCTCGATTTCCGGAATAAGAAAAGAAACTTCGCTATAAGGTCAACGTATAAACGTATAAGAAGTCTCGGATCGAGTCCCGGTCAAGTCGAATGATTTTTTTATCCTGTCAAATTTCTGCATTTCAGTACATTTTGCGAATGGCTAAGTTTAAGCAACTGTCGCGTTGTCTTCGTTCTTTATATTGTATGTAAAGGTTAAATGAGGCATATGCATAGACAAAAAGATGCGAGGATTAATAATCAAAAGTCGTAGTTTTTCACTTGGCAAAAAAATCTGGATTGGGGAGTCACTCTAGACCTGTCTTCCATAGTTTTCGCAACCTCTATTCGTCATTAGCACCAAAAACGGTTCCACTAGCTAAGTGCTATTTAGGCCGATTTAGAGAGATATTTTCAAAGAAGAAATGTGTATACAATGGTTTAACTCGATTTATTTTCTTGAGTTTTCATCATTTCTCTTGCATGAAGTATATAATCGTTTACTATTTCTTAAGATATTAATCCTAAGCAACACTCTAACATTTTGCGATGCTGTTCCGACGCAAACGTCAAGCTTACAATCCTGTCGTTATTAATTTACTCGTGAGAAGACTTCCGTGGGGTGTTGATGTGATGGAGGTAATCTCAGGTTTCACCCCGTAAGTTTCTTCCGTAGTCAACTGTCGGGATGACTCACATGGGCCTGTGTAGCCCAAATTGTAACCCGAGAGCATGCAGCCTTCAGAGTCCTAAATTAACTTTATCATTTGTCCTTCAATGAATTATAAATGTTTGCTACATGTTACAACCTTAATATAATGAAAGAAAAAGCTCATACTTACTTTATAAATGGATTTTATGAGTTATTGTTCCTGATTTTTTACGTGAATTCGATGACCCAGTGGTGTTCCTCACGACCTACTTTTCTGAAGTTGCTTAAACATTGGCTTAATACGTACTACCGGCCTATTTATTACCCAGAAAAAATATTTCACTAATGGAAATTACACAATCAAAAGCTTTGTTGGAATACAAAATGCCTGAAACAAAGAATTCAACTCAAAAGATAAGTACAGCATTATTAGAGTCCCTGAGGATATCAACATAATTTAATCTATTTGGAGATATAAACTCATATCGCGTGGAAGACAAAATAAAGATACATTTAGATCTTGAATCAGCATCTTCCGTTATCGGCTTCAAAATCTTCAGTGAAGCTTCCTCTTTGACGTTTCCTCGATAGCCCAAGTGTTTAAAGCATCCGGTCCGGTAAATCGAAAGATCCGGACCGGATCTAGATCAAGTCCCGGTTGAATATTTATTTCCATGTGAATGAGTATATCGTATGTTCGCTATATGGGTTTTTGTTTTTGAATATGTGTGTGTGTGTATATATATATATATATATATATATATATATATATATATGTTCGCCTTTTATGTGTTTACCTATCCCCTTTCCTTATACCTATTTCTATGTTTTAATGAATATATATATATATATATATATATATATATATATATATATATATATATATATATATATATATATATATATTCAGTTCTTACACAGTGCGTGTTCAATTCAGTACTTTTCTCGTTTGGCCTCTTCATTAATTCCTCATTCTTTACGCCACCATCAACTTGATGTTTAAGATTCATCTCATTTCCCTCAAATAGAAGGCTCCTATCCTTTTTCTGCCTTTCTAAAGGAGGATCCACGTTTTGCAGTCTGATAAAAACACATCCCAGATCTAGTTTTTTTACCAATCCTTTTTATCGGATTTATGGAGCAACTTAATACTTGGGTCTGAATGTTAGCTTGGAAATTTCTGTTTGTGTTCTCTCTTTTGTTTCCCCGTCTTGTAACTTTTCTGCAGTCGTCTCGGTACCTACACATTACACACTTTTCACAAACACCAGCACAACGTCTTACATAATCATCACTTCCATTTCCTTTTGGTTTGATATTAACCTGTTCTTCTTTCTTTCGTGTTCTCCACTTGTTCCGTATTTTCTTCATATCTTCCTTCAATTTTTTATCAGCATCTTGGAATTGATCGGTGTAATTTATTTCGTGCATATATTAAAAAGAGTTGACAACAAGCAGTACCCTTATATCACACCCTATTCCATATCAAACCTCTCATTTCACCGATCTCCTGTCGTGCCGCTTATGGATCTATGCAAAAACTTGCGGATCAAACTCCAGTCCTTCCAATCTAACCTTTTTCTTACCCTGCTTTCATTTACTAACATTAAGAGGGCTAATTTATGTCTACAAAATATAGACTCTAGCTTTTGTCTCTATGTATTTTTTCCTATTATTTCGACCCCTCCTACCACATCTGTCGTTCCAATGCCACTCAGAAACTCGATCTATGAACGGTAATATATCTTAATGTTTCCTCAACAGTCGTCTATAATATCCAATTTAAGGATATATTTCTAAAAAAAGACCTTAATGGCTATGCGGATATAATCCACAATAGAGGGCTCTTGAACAAATGCGACCCTTTCCAACTCCTCCGTCTGTTACAAGGTTGACTATCTTTAGCAAAATATTCTTTGCGTGCACGATGATGTTAATCGTATTATGTTCATTAAACTTCTTCTTAGCTTTATTCTTTTCAATGGGTAACATTTCAGTTCTTTAATATTCATGAGTTCAATCCCCAATTGCGTATTTTTATTACAGAAGTACTTCATTCCATTTACTGTCAGGCAGGTCATCAATTCCAGCGGTATCCCGTCCACGCCTGGAGCCTTTTTTTTCACATTCTTCAATTCTAAAACTACATTAACTAAAAATGTGGTTAAAAATTATAATTTATTGATATCACCCTTCTTTGATGTTCTGTGACTCCACTTTTCTCTTCCTAAATTTGCATCTGCATAATACACCGCAAGCAGGCGCAAGGGTGTGTGGTGGTGGGGGTATTAAGTCACCACCCATACAAGAAAATTAAATGCGTGAATCCAATCACTTGGCTTTTCTTTTCCTTTGTACAGGTCTTTAATCCATCTTGACATAATTAATTATTTTTCCTTTACTTATATTCTTCCATTGGCTTACCTTCCTTCTTTGCCCACAAATTGTTAAGAGAGCACGCCTCAAACTAATCCCAGATGATTTCTCTTACTAAGTTATTGATTAAAACAGACCTTACTCTACAAAACAAATGTTCCTAATGTGCCAATTAATAAGAGTTTCAAAGATTCAACAGCTATATCTATGAAAACAATTTTGATTAGCAGCTAAAAGTAGTAGTACTGTTTGATATTTTTTATTCACGTATGCGTACATATCATAGTATCCATTTCTATAGCAGCATTTTAATTTGACTCGTCAATCATTACACAGGGTACGGCATCTTACATTGCTGCAATTGAAGTGGAACTTAATTCAAATTAGCAAACTATGCTTCCGCACCCTGTACATAACCTGACAACTAAATTTTTATTTATTATCAAAATGTTGTCATAAACCTAATTACCATAAAGACAAATTAAATATAATCTTGTATCACGAAAGCAGAATAAATGGTTCACGATTATATATTTTGTGTTTAGTGTAGGACTCCTTTGGCTATTTTAGCAATTTCTCTCCTCTGCTAAATGTTTAAAGTCCCCAATAGTTCACTCACTATTATGAAAATTTTATTCATTTTTCAAAGATTCTACTCTGCCTCAACACTGCGTAATCAGCAACGAAATGTAATTTTCCATCAATATATTATTCGATAATGCCTATTAGAACTCTGATATGGAGCGCAGCTATAGCGTAGCGTACGGCGCGGAAGCGTGGTCGTTGACGCAGGAGGATAGACGTAGATTGGAGGCTTTTGAAATGTGGGTGTGGAGAAGAATGGAGAAGATGAAATGGACCTAAAGGAAAACAAATGAGGAAGTACTGGAGATGGTGGGTGGGGAGAGAGGTTTATTGAGAGAAATCCTATGGAGAAAGGAAAAATGGATGAAAGGCGTATTGAGCGGTAGTGGAATGTTGAAGAAGGTAATAGAGGGGAGAATTTTAGGTGAAATATGAAAGGGTAGGAACAGGATAGGAATGTTGGACGAGATGAAGGGAGGAAAGAAGTACACAGAGACGAAGAGGGACCTGATGTAGACTTGCGGGGTACTATGTAGATATATCAATGTGTTGAAACAACATCTTCAAAGGAACCGGACAACGCGGTCGTCTCAGTAACTTAACTGGCTAAAGCACTTGGGTGAGCATTGAGGGATCACGGTTAGATTACTGGTTAAGGGGATCAATATTTGCCGGCCCAGGTGGCGTTGGGGTAGCGTTCTTGCATGTTAACATTGGGGTCGCGGGTTCGATTCCCGATAAGGCATGTCTTCCTCTAAATAGGGTTTAGGTGTTCGCAATTGTCATTCATGCATATATGTAGATGGGTTTGGTGGAAGAAGACACTTGAAAGTACGAGGGTCATCCGGAAAGTAGTACCCGTTCGTGAAATAAAGACACAAAAGTAAATATTAACAAACATAAAAAATTTTATTTGAAAGAGGATACTTTAAACTACTTCTCAACATAATCTCCAAGCAAATTAAGGCATTTGTCATAACGTGTGACAAGTTTCTGTATTCCTGCTGCATAGTCCTTCGCCGCCAGCTCATTGAGATACAGGGTCACTCCTTCTTTAAGTTCTTCATCGCTGTCAAATCTTTTTCCTGCCAAAAAGTCTTTAAGCTTTGTAAAGAGATGAAAATCTGAAGGGGCCAAGTCCGGGCTATACGGTGGATGGTCGAAAGTTTCCCATTTGAATTGCTGCAAAAGTTTTTGTGTTATCCCAGCTGCATGAGGCCTGGCATTGTCATGAACGAGAATGACACCAGTAGACAATAGACCTCGCCGCCGATTTTGTATTGCCCGCCGTAATTTCTTTAATGTTTCACAATACGCATTGGCATTAATAGTGTCTCCACGGGCCATAAAATCAATAAGCAATACACCTCGTCGATCCCAGAAAATGGTTGCCATGAGTTTCCTGGTGGACAGAACTGTCTTGAATTTTTTTGGTTTGTTTGGTGAATGAGCATGATGCCACTCCATTGACTGTCGTTTACTCTCAGGTGATGCATAACAAACCCATGTTTCGTCACCAGTAATTATGCGAGTCAAGAAAGAGTCTCCTTCATCAGAATAACGTCCCAAAAACGTCAGTGCTGCAGCCATACGCTTGGTTTTGTGCTCATCTGTAAGCATGCGAGGGACCCATCTTGCACAAATTTTTGCATAATGCAGATGGTGTTTAACAATTTCATGAACAATTGTTCGAGAAACATTGGGAAAATGCTCACAGATGTCATCAATTGTGACGCGCCGATCGTTCCTCACGAATTCGTCAACTGAGCTCACCAGTTGGTCTGTAATGACAGACGGTCTCCCCGAACGCTCATCGTCGTGTGTGTTCCCCCTCCCCATGTTGAAGTTGCGACACCACCGCCGAACAGACGACTCGTCCATTACTTTGTCTCCATACACCTCCTTTAATTGGCGATGAATATCACATGGGCGAACGTTTCTTGCATTGAGGAATTTAATCACTGCCCTCACTTCACAACTGGCGGCGTTCTCAATTTTTTTAAACATTGTAAACAATCACAGAAACAACACAGGCAATGCTAGCGTCACGCAACTTGGCTCAGAGAAGGCAGACAAGCCACTGAAGCTATCTGACCTCGTCCAGCGGCTACTCGCGTCGTCAGCACTTCATGCGGCACGAACGGGTACTACTTTCCGGATGACCCTCGTATAAATCTCGCCCCAGTAAAGTCAATTAATATAGTCAGTACCTAGCTAATGAAGTGTGATTAAATAAACAGAAAAAGCAAGTTTCAAAGTATTTTCGTACATAAAGAGCATTTACATCTACATAATATCCCGCAAGCCGCCGCAACGGCGCGTGGGGGGAGGTTTTAGATCCCCACCCGTAAGAGAGTGCATGCAAAAGTAACATCTTTATGCAAACCTACACCCATAGTGGCGTATGTATTCCTACAAAAGTTTCTTTTACCTACACGCATGCAAAATCATAACTTATCAACTAACAAGCACATGGACCTTAAAATGTAGTGAAAATTTATCCAATAATGTGCAAACTAAAATTAAAATTTAGAAGACGAAATTACACTACCTCGTGGACATGACCACGCCCAAGTACACCCCCATCTCCATCCCCAATTACACAGTTAAAGAATGTGGCACAACGCTGAAATCAGTGGGAGAGTCCTCCTCCACAGAGAGAGACGAGGGATGGAAAAGGAAACAAAAACAAACAGGCCAGGGTAAGCAATACTGTAACGAACTCAACATTCCATAATGGCATTTCAATGCGGTCAGGTGGGCAGGGTTTTGACAACAAAACACAAGAGATTAGTGCATGCAATTGAGTAGACCTAATTATTCCTTAGATTTTGAGGGTGGCAAGTGGAATTTTTGCAATCTATGATCCTACGGTTGCTATCCCGTATTGTCCGTCCGAAGAAGGAGCAATTGAGTCTGCTACTTCAGGCATCTATTTCCCGAATTATATATTCATGATCCAAGCGAGCAATGTATGTTGAAATAATTTACGGCGCCTCGACGCTGAAAAATGCGGATCTGAATTAATTTAGTAAGTTAAACCTAGGACTTAATCGTCTTTCTTCCAATGATTCCCACCCCAACTCCAGAAGAATTTCTGTTGTACTTTTCCTTTTATATGTATCGGAGGTTAAGGAAACAAGTCGACAGTGCCATACCTAAGTAATAACGGGAAAAAAATTAATACCAGTTTAGTAAATGTCATAGTTAGATCAATTAGAATAAAAGAGCAGAGCCCACAGCAGGTCTTTTAAGTATGACAGCAATTGAAATAAAGCATCCTGTACGATTTGATCTGGTGGTCAGAATCAGAAAAATCTTCACTCTGGGACATTTATGACATATACATGCATGTCTTTCTACATGAAAAGAACTGCTGCTGAATCCATCAATCGTCACTCACAGACCGAATCGCATATGAAAACGTTTCGTAAATCTTTATTACAAAGGGCAAAAATTGGCTGTTTTTTCAAGCCACTTACAAACCGCTGTCACTCAGGTATTGGATATTTGGTTTTATTTGCGAAAGTGAGTGAAAATCTTTAATTCTAGTGAAGACGAAGAATGATATTCATGCAATGGTGGGGGTCCCACTTTTGTATCACCAAAGCGAATTCATACACCCAGGTATGCTGTCGGAACCTCATATTTAGTCATCCCGGATTTTCCACTATTTTTGGGATTTCAGTTCAAATCCCAAGAAATTGCTACATCCGTTCTATGTATCAAAATTTTTATTCATTATTCACCGATTTTATGTTAATTCTTGATTTTAAAATTAAAAACTCCATACACATTTAAAAAGAAGGCATAAGCCTTATTCTTTTTTTGGGTTGGTCTTGGAGCGATTTATAAAAATTTAAGTAAGATGTTTAAGTATATTTGCGGGTGGTTAGGAAATGAACTCATTTGGTTATCACTTAAGGTTATTTTTTTAAACCCCTTTGATTTCATTATACTAACATATCAGTCGTCATTTGGTGGAATTGCTTCAATTTTAATAATCACAACAGTTACTTGGTTAAATAAGCATCTGATGGCTTTGCGTCGGAACCAACTTTGGTCGTAAAAAATAAAATTTTCTTCTTAACCAATTAACTTGTTGTTTTTATTTTACTCCTTAATTTACGTCACTTAAAATTCTTAGTTCATACACCTTTGCTTCAAAAATATATTAATATTTGTCAGGACTGGTTATTTTGGAAAGTGATATGACCTTACTTCAATGCTCGCATACATATTTAAAAATCGACCCCACCCTTCTCTAATATCTTGTATATCCCTTGATGTATACCATGCTCTTTACAATATTTTCTTCAGAAACAATAGTGATAGAATAAGCGTAAACTTGAGCTCGAAAAGCTCACAGAATCAAACAGATAAGATGGATGACGCTTGATAAGTAAGTAAAGATCTTACAACACCCTGATACGTTGTTTATCAAATTTATTTAGAAACAACTCTCAACACGAGTGAAAAATTCCATTTAAATTATGAAATTTTGGAGAAAATACTTCTAGCACGTTTTATTCAATCGCAAAACAACATTTTTCATCCTACTGTCCCGGGACTTTTGATCAGAGTTCAGTAAGGCTTTCATAACCACGTCACTATACTAGTATTGCTATCGGTCGACCGCCTACTGTATTCATCCGTTTATATTCTGCGGAAACATTCTCCTCCACCGTTACCGTTTCCCGACTGTTTGGTTTGCCCAATTAAATGATGTAGTTTGGGAAAAAAGCTCCAATGACCTTGTGACTGTTTTCCATTGTTAGGGGCCTTCTGAAAAAAATAAATGACCCTATCCCCTAACATAGTTTTGTCGACACGATTTTCGAATAAAATTTCCAATACGCATTCTATGTTTCAAAAGCATTCGAACGAAATATCCGATCGTGTCCAATGCAGATATGAACGCCCTAGAGAGATGTGTTGGTGGTTAAAAATGTTTGCAAAAGTAACTCCGATCCACCAAAATGAACCCTTTGATTCCATTTAGGATTTTACTTGCTCCTCCCTCCTTTATTTGTGCCGCTTCCCTTTCACCCTCACATTTCATTCCACCCCTTTGTGTAAATCCATTTGGCTGCTCTTTTGTAGCCGGGGAGTAAATCTTTGGGTTAGCGTGTTCATACTTTCAATGTATTTTTTTTTCTCGCAATCGGAATTTTCAGCACGGTGCCCACGGTTTCTTTTCATTTGCTCGCACCCATTGTTCCCCCTTCCTCTTTCCCGAGAAAATTTTCTCCTCTCCTCAGAATGTCAATTTATCACTTTCTGTATTTCTTTGCTCGGTCGCTAATATTTTTATATCTAACGCCGCAATCCAAAATGAGGAAAATAATTTCTATGCATAATAATATTTCCGCCATTAACTGTTCATCCTATTTCAAAATTTTTAATTTAAGGGTTTTAAGTATCTCAATTTAAGGATGACAGAGGCATGGATCACGCGTAACGTTTTGAAAGGATAAATATGAAATTGAGTTAGATTTAATAAATTCATCGCAAGCCTAGCCATTTTTCAGTATGTAGAATTAAATAGGATATGAAATTGTGCATTTTTCTGATACAAACACTGGGAACATTTTGAATGCAATTTACTCACAATGCTTACATCCAACGAAATGAAATAAATTTGAAAATTTAATGCTACGAAAGGAAATTTATGTCTCCTAATTATCTTCAGTTTGCTATAATTCCTTCAGTATATTTATCAGAGTCAGTAATGATCTACGGAAAGCTTATTTCACCGAGTTAAAATCATGATAAATTCTCGTTTGTAATTTAAGATTTTATGCCATTTCAGTTGGGATAACACAATAAACAAATACATTATAACTACTATCAGAAAAATTACTTTTGCAGAATTTTCTAGAGAAGTAAAATATTAGCTTCTTCTTATTATTTCCATGAAACAAATGGGTAAACGTAAACATTAATCCGGTTGACCACCTTTAAATCTTGTTTGGTTACCTTAAAGGGATTTGCTAGGAAATCGATCAGCCGTCACTTTCCTTTCTCTTGCACTATTTTTTTCATTTATCCTTGCCGCTTGAAACTTTCACACACGGTTTGAGGCTTCTTTGAAAGATCTTTTAATTTCTTACTTGTTTTTCTTGAGTAATTACTTTAACCACCTTCACCGTTAAAAGCTGAATGAAATGACTTTTTCTTCGTGATACTGTATATCTTAGGGAAAGTGACAGAGGCGTTCTTAATAATGTTTTTTTTTAGGTAATCTACCGGTTAAGGTAGGTTTTTGGATGGACCCAACTATCAAATAAACATTTTGTGACTCCCCACCTAGCAAACTAATCTATATCAGGTCCCTCTTCATCTCGGTGTACTTCTTTCCTCCCTTCATCTCGTCCAACATCCCTATCCTGTTCCTACCCTTACCTCGCTTGCCCAACATTCTTCCCTCTATTACCCTCTTCAACATTCCACTACCGCTCAATACGCCCTTCATCCATGTTCTTAATAATACTTTCCAATAATTCAATGTACATAATATGCACATTCATTTTAATGGAACGAGATATAAGGAAAAGGGATAAGAACACCTATAAAAGAGGAAGACAATGGAGGTGGGGAAGGCGGAATCGAGCAGATTCTTCCAATTTACGGGAAAAAAAGCGCGGAAAAACTGGGGAAAAGAGCAGTGGGAATGGAGGTGTATTGGTACAGTCCAAGAAATAAATGTATGAATTAATGAAAAAAATGTAATTCATTTCTGCCATAAATGTTAGTCTAGTGAAAAACGCCCGTTTGCGAGCAATCTCAATCGTGACGCAAGTACAGCATAGTCGTGCTTAATTTGCCAATGTTAAATTAAGCTTGAAAAACCCTGGTGTCCGAAGGGTCGGATCCAAATGCTCACTTGTAACCACCTTTCCTTCAAGGACTGGACGTCAGTATTCGACTTATGAAAGGGGTTGCTCCAACCGGAGCCGTAGCAAAATAAAAGAAATCATGGCAAAAAAAAACAATTTAATCGCCGAAAGGATGGTTCATTAAAAAGGTCAAATGAAAGAATATTGAAATAGTGTTTTGTAAAATGAAAAATGGACGACTTGAACATACCTGTATGGTAAGAAGTGTATATAAATAACCGTTAATTTTAAAATAACACTTTTGTGAGAATATAATAATAATAATGAGAATAAGAAAATTGTGACACTCAGTGTAGAGTGGTAAAACATACATTTTATAGCATTTGGCAAAATGATAAAATTCGTTGTCTCCGACGTAACTTTATGGAATTTGCATAGCATATTGAAATAAAATGAAATTATTGGCATTGTAATTCCTACACACTTATTTAACAACACGACCTAGGTTTTAACGTTGAACGTCATCATCAGATGGTCTTCATAGAAGCAAACTTGGTAGATATACCTTCTGATAGAGGGGAGCGGGGGTTGGTCGGAGAGGGCGGGTAAGGGAGAGTGGACGGTTGTTCGGTGATCTTTTATCCTATCTTTGAAAGTTCGTCCAGTTTGTCCAAAAAATTTGTGTTTCATTCCGAGCTCATTGATTCATACACTTTACTCCTCTCGTTGTTTGGAACTTTGTGTTTATTGTGAGATATTAGGTTTTTAAAGCATGAACCACTGTAAAACCATAAGGCATGAACAAACAGCGAGCGGAGTGGAGTGTATGAATCAATGAGCTCAGAATGAAACACAAAGTATGTTGGCAAATAGGACGAAATTTTAAAGATAGGATAAAAGCTCTCCCAATATGTGTAAAGAATAAGAACATAATATCCCTCTTTGCGAAGCAACTTAACATGAATGATTACAAAAGTGACTTTTTGACTAAAATTCTTCATTTTGAAAACAAAGGTCAAAGACTCGATGCATTGGAGCAGTTGGAAATTTTATATCCCTCCCACTCCCAGGCCTACCATTTTTCCAAGTCAACGATTGACACCAAAAGATGTAATTCTCTTTTCCTCCAGCTAAGAGAGCGTTTTTGTTATCATATTTTGGTTTAATCGTTTGTTCTCTTCTAACCCCCCTATATCATTTTATTTTTATTTTGATCATTCGTTTATTTTCCTCTAATTTTCCTCTAATTTTCTACACCTTATCCTTTGCCCACTATTAAGAGTACGACTGATATATATGCGGGTCGCGGTGGTCTAGTGGGTAGAGCGTTGGACTACTGACCGGAGGGTCCCGAGTTCGATTCCCGGGCAAGGCACTTTGGGCACCTGCAGCTCCACCCAAGCTAGTTGATTTTTCGGTACCAGGTCTTCCTGGGAAACCATAACCGGCACAGGGAAAGGAACTGCCCCCCCTACCCTGATGTGTGAATATTCACACGCCGTCGGGCGTGTGTATATATATATATATGTATATATGTATGTATATATGTATATGTATGTATATATACATATATATATGTATATATATATATGTGTGTGTGTGTGTGTGATTTATTCGAAGTAACACGGAAGTGTTAAATGAAAAACTTAGACAGCAACACACAACATGAGAGCACATAAAAGGACCACTCACACGTTATTTCTTGTTAATTTCAACGGAATTGAGTTCCATCTTCCTCGGAAGATTAGCTAGGACTATATACGAGGTGTGTTAAAAAATTAACGGGAATTTTTTCATTTCGCGGGCTTGGAGAGTCCCATTGTCAAGCGTTTTTTTCATTTTGTTGGTCTACATTCCCCTGAATTATGATAAAACTTTCAGCTGTTTTCATTGTGGACAGCCACTAAGGTTGGACGTGTTTTATGAGCTAGGCGATTTTCTTTGGTCAAAGAAATAGATCAAAGAATTTTTATCAAATTTTGCATAAATAATGAAATAAAGTGTAACAAAGTGTGTGAAATGTTAAAAAAGGCCTATGGTGAATCTTCTGTGAGTAAATCAAGAGTCTACGAGTGGTATAAGCGTTTCCAAGAAGGCCGTGAAAACCTTGAAGATTACGAACGGCCTGGACGACCCAACACATCAACAATCGATGAAAACGTTAAAAAAGTGAAAGAAATTGTTATGAACGATCGCCGAGTCACAATTAGAGAGGTTGCTGATGATGTTGGCATATCGATTGGATCATGTCATGAATTTTTTCCAATTTTTTTGGCATGAAACGCGTGGAAGAAAAATTCGTTCCAAAATGACTTTTCCACCACGATAACGCACCAGCTCACAGTTCATTGTTTGTTCGTGAATTTTTGGCCTAAAAAAATCTATAACGATGCCCCAGCCTCCATATTCGCCTGATATATGCTCCGTGTGACTTTTTCCTATTTCCAAAAATTAAGAAAACCTTGAAGGGCCGTCGTTTTACAGCCGTAGATGATATTAAAAGCGAATCGCTGAATGAACTAAATGCTATCTCAAATATCGAGTTTAAGAAGTGTTTCGGGGATTGAAAGAAGCGCTGGCACTAGTGCATAATCTCCAATGGGGACCACTTTGAAGGTGACAATATCAATGTATAAGAATAAATAAATATTATTGTCCAAAAAATTAAAATTCCCGTTAATTTTTGAACAGACCTCGTGTATATATATATAGATGATTTCTTCGTAGTTACACGGAAGTGTTGAATAAAAAACTTCGACGGCAACACACAGCCCGAGAACACATAAAAAGAACACTCACAATAATATCTTGATAATTTCGACAGACTCGAACTTCGTCTTCTTCGGAAGATATATATATATATATATATATATATATATATATATATATATATATATATATATATATATATATATATATATATTATTAGGTAATCTAACGGTTAAGGTAGGTTTTTGGATGGACACAACTATCAAATAAACATTTTGTAACTCCCCACCTAGCAAACTAATCTATATCAGGTCCCTCTTCATCTCGGTGTACTTCTTTCCTCCCTTCATCCCGTCCAACATCCCTATCCTGTTCCTACCCTTACCACGCTTGCCCAACATTCTCCCCTCTATTACCCTCTTCAACATTCCACTACCGCTCAATACGCCTTTCATCCATTTTTCCTGCCTCCATAGGATTTCTCTCAACAAACCCCTCTCCTCCCCCACCATTTCTAGTACTTCCTCATTTGTTTTCCTTTCGGTCCATTTCACCTTCTCCATTCTTCTCCATACCCACATTTCAAAAGCCTCCAATCTACGTCTATCCTCCTGCTTCAGCGACCACGTTTCCGCGCCGTACATAGCTACGCTCCATATCAGAGTTTTTACGAGTCTTGTCTTAACATCCCTACTCAACGTCCCCGTCATCAACTCCCTCCTCTTTGAGAAAGCCTCCTTGCCTAGCGCAATTCTTCTCCTTACGTCCCTACCACTTTGACCGTGTTGGTCCAAAACACTTCCGAGATATGTAAACTGCTCTACCTGCTCTATTCTTTCCCCGCCTATTTTAATATTTAGCTTAGCCTTTTTCTTTCTAGAAAATCGCATAACCTTTGTTTTATTAATATTGATTCTCATCCCATATTTATCGCACTGAACCTCCAATTCACTCAACAATGCTTGCAATCCCTTGGCTGACTGAGCAACTAACGCTTGGTCATCAGCAAACCTAACCGATTTTACGAATTCCCCTCCGACTTTCATTCCTACCTCCAGTTCTTCCCATGCCTCTTTAATCATTTCCTCTACATATACGTTGAACAGTACCGGTGACAATGGGCAACCCTGCCTTACACCTCTTCCTAACACTGCCCATCCGGACTCTCCGTTCCCCACTCGCACCTGAGCAGTCTGAGACATGTACAGGTTGCGGATCAGTCTCCTGTCCCTCCAATCCATTCCTATTTTCTGCAATACACGCATTAATTTTTCCCAATTCACTCTATCAAACGCTTTTTCGAAATCTACAAAACAGGCAAAAACGTCCTGATTGTATTCTATATTTCTCTCGACTAGTGATCTCATTACTGCAATGGCATCACGCGTACCTCTTCCTTTCCTGAACCCAAACTGATCATCCCCTAAGTAATCATTTGCCTTACTCTCTATCCTTTTGTTGATGATCCTGAGAATAACTTTAGCTGCGTGGGATATCAAACTTATTGTTCTGTAATCCTCACATGACGAAGCCTTTGCCTTTTTTGGAATAGGAACTAACACCGATCTCACAAAATCTTCCGGCCAGATTCCTTCCTCATAGATACTACGAATCACTCCATATATGGCCTTCTTCCCACCTTTCCCTAACCATTTCAACATTTCTACAGGAATATTGTCCACCCCCACAGCCTTGTTTGCTTTCATCTCCTTTAATGCCCTTTCTATTTCATCGTCGAGTATGCCTGGACCTAAGCTATCTTCTTCTAACTCATGTTCCTTTTCTATGTCTAACCTTGTCGGCCTAAGTTCTTTACCATACAGTGTTTCTATATATTCCTTCCATCTCTCTTGGATTTTTCCTGGTTCAACTATTATCTTACCCCATTTATCTTTAACTGTTAGCACAGATCTTGCCTTCTTACTTCCCGATAATAACTTAACCTTGCTGTATAGAGCACCAATTTCACCCTTCTTCTGTAAACTTTCCATATCCTCGCATTGCGTTTTCCACCATTCTTCTTTTGCTTTATTTGTGGCCCTTCTCAATTTATTGTTTAACTCTTTGTACTTCATTTTGCCTAACTCTGTGTTTACATTTTTCCATCTTCTTCTCTCGTCCATCTTTGCAATCATCTCATCCGTTACCCATGGTTTCCTTATCCTTTTCCCGTTAACGGTTCCTATAGTGTCTTTAGCGGCTTCCAATATCCCTTTCTTGATACATTCCCATTTTTCTTCGATAGCACTCAGTTCTTTACCGTCATCCATCATTTTCTCTACAGCCTCCTGATACTCCTTCTTCGTTAATTCATTTACTGCTTCTAAATTCCATTTTTTAACCCGCCGCCCTTGCCTTATCTTCTTGAAACGAACATTACATTTCATAACAACTAAATTGTGGTCAGAGTCCGCGTCCGCTCCTGGGAAACTGTGCGAATTTATCACACTGTTCCTAAACCTGTGCCTTACCATAATATAATCTAACTGATACCTTTCTGAGTCACCTGGCATTTTCCATGTATACCTACGCCTTTTGTGGTGTCTAAACCATGTGTTGGTGATGACTAACCCCTGTCTCCTGCAGAATTCAATTGCTTTCTCTCCGCGTTCATTCCTCGTGCCTAACCCATAGTCCCCCACCTCACCACCGTCTCTTCCTTCGCCTACCGTCGCTTTCCAATCCCCCATCACTATTAAATGTTTCCCTGCAGGAACACTCGCGATTATATCCTCTAACTCATCATACATCCTATCGACTTCTTCCTCCTTGTGGTTGCTCGGTGGCATGTATACCTGAATAATGACCAAGTTCGTCGGCTCTGCTTTAATCTCTACGAGTAAAATTCTATCTGTCGCTTGCTCTATGTTGACTACGCTTCTTCCTACCCCTTTATTTAAAATTACGGCAACCCCTCGTTGGCTCTCGTCCCCGCCGCTGTATATTACTCTATAATTGTCACTCCAGTAATCCCCGCTATCCTTCCATCTCACCTCGCAGAGGCCTAAAACATCTATGTTACCTCTTTCCATCTCTCGCTTAATATTTTCTAATTTGCCTCTCCTCAACATTGTCCTGACGTTCCAGGTTCCTATTCTTACTACTTTCGCCTTCTTCTGAGTCTTCTGTCCTGCTGAAGTTATTTCTTCCCTGCAAGGGTTTCGTGGGATGACGACCGCGGAAGCCTTGCTTCTCCCGCTGCCGGGCACGACACACGGCCTCTTGGGCCGAGTCCAGTAGTTGCCAGGACTCATATTATCTATAGTGCCCATCATAATATTCTTGGGAATCATAATTGAGGTGGTTTCCCGTTGCCTTCCTCAATAGTGTTTTTAACGTGACACCATCACTTAATGGCCGCCCCAATGGGGTCAGACGCCATTGCAGCCGCCTCACTGAGGAACAGACGCTGCGTGGACTACCTTTCGTCTGGCTCCTAACCTTCGACCTATCTGGCATGGGTGACCCTTCCAGGAGTAATTATTATTACTCCCGCCAGCACAGCTCTAGGGGTCATCGGAACACACAAGCCCTTCCACCACGACAAGGTTGTAGTCCATGGGAGGGATATATATATATATATGTGTGTACCAAGTTTGTTTCAATGAGGACTATCTGATGATGACGTTCAACGTCGAAACCTGGGTCGTGTTTTTAAATAAAGTGTGTGTAATTACAAATTCAATAATTTCATTTCATTGAAATGACATAACTTTGGCGCCCAGTGTTTGCGTAAGATCAATATGCCTTCTAAAGGATTTCTAAGGGGTGGTAAATGAATGAATTAATGGTGATTTGAAAATAGTCAAGAGTCAGAGAAAGGAGAATTGTCTCCCGCACAGAAATATATCGAAATAAAAAATAACTGAGATACGCGGCGAGGTCTTACTTTAACTGATGTTCGACTGAGACCATACCTTTGGTGCTGGATTTTTTGGATGACGGTGCAAGAAGAAACGATGAGTTCCACAAGATCAGTTTACACACTTTTACGTAGTTCCGAACCACGATGGAAATCACGTCTGATAACCGAGAGGTTCCTCACCGGCGCCTCGATCAAATCAACGTTTCGGAATAACTCCGAACGGCCCTGAATGCTCCTTGGCTCGCACCTTACTTTGATTCCTAGCTTGACCACGCAAAAACCCCTCCTTTTTCTCATCAGCCTGATACCTTGTTAAAGGTTTTGAGAAATCAAAGGAGCACCTCAATTCACAAAGGAGACTACATGCGCCCGTCCCAAGTGCATTTTCAGGGCTGCAGCATCACAAACAGGCGCATAACGGGCGAATCGACCACCTGGTAATAAAATATACGGTCTCAAAGTCAATGATTTATTTTCCTCCGGAGAGAGGCAAATAAATCATTAAGTTTGAAGCCGTATATTTTAATCCATGTGTTTTTTTCGTTCGTTATGTATATGTTTGTGATGATGATAGCCCTGAAAATGTATTCCTCCTGAGGCAAATAATGCATTGAGAATAAATATTATTGGTAAAAGAAACAAAGAGTACTTCACTTAATTGAAATTGACAAATAATCATTACGCATAAAACAAATTAGTAAAAAATAAAAAATATCGCCAAATGAAAAATGCGTAATTATTTACGCTTTTATTTATTCATCGTCTAAGTTGTCAAGTATTTCTATCTTAATTTATTTTTATCAAATTTGCAAATTAACCGCATAGAATAACAGCAGTGTGTAATATATCAAATGAATACTGCTGTTGAGTGTTCGACTAAGTAAAACCAATGGGAAAAATATAAAATCAGCAATAATACAATTTTTAAAAATCAAAAACCTAATGGCATTTTTCCCTTCGTCACGCTCCCATATTCCTTTTGCTAAGTCGAATACATGGATTACCAAGCTTTACTCAGCATCGGTTACGCATTAAAATAGTGTCAACTATTTGACACGCGTTTTTTATTCCAAAGTACTCCATTAAATATTATCAACATATTTATATTTTATTGTAAAAAATTTGTTAATGGGAAGATTGTTGTAATTTTATGAGATCTTACAATTAAATACTTACAATAAAATCATTACTATGAAATATACCAAAGTAAGAAAATATTTATAGTTAACCAATAAATAAAGTTACTTTAAAATTTTAAATAAAGAATCCACTTCATTATTAAAGAAAATTTTAAACTGATCACAAAAAATATCATTCAAAAAGCTTTTCAGAAATGTTTTATTAACAAACTGTATTTGAGTTCAAAGAGTTGAAATTTTCATGTTTGGTCAAATTTTTTTTTAATTAGAATAAGGCATCTTCCAATATGAAATAAAAACAAACCTAAATACTGATTGAATCGTTACAAAAATCCGCATATATAAATATGAGTATAATTAATTATTCATGTAATTAAAGGCTATGTAGTTATTCTTTGAATACCTCTACAAACTATTCATTATTTCGGCTAGCCAAATGAAGTTCATCAAAAGATGTGAGTAGCACGGTTGATCTGCTCGCCAGTAATTACTCTTAGAAGCATTTAACGCTTCGGAAACTTCCAAAAGTTCTTCCACGTCGTGTTTACAAAGTCGTCTGCGACCTTTATGAGCCTCAAATTATTGTCTGAAATCTTTTCAGCAGCATTAATTAGATTTCATTTGCTTGAACGACTTTAAATATATCTGTCTTAAAGTAGCGGACAAAATCGATACAGTTCTTTTTTTTACGAGCAATTTTGGCAAAATTTATGGATTCCACCGTGTTGTTCCGGATAGACCGAGTGGCAATCTAACTTTTTAAACTTTTACCTATTTGAAAATAACAATTTACTGTATCAAAAATAGATATCGGGAGTATCAGATGAACGAGATTTGTCAAAGAGACTGAGAAATATGGGGGGGGGGGGTAAAGGGACACCAGTTTGAGATGCAGCCATGGATATTCCGGAATGAGATCTGTGGATGATATGGCTGAAAGAAAGGCGGGCGGAGTTTCTCGAGTAGAGAGATATAGTATGAAGAGTGTAAGGGAGGGGTAAGGGGGAGTGGAGGTGAGTTCATGGACAGGAATACGAAGGACATCGCAGGGAATGGGGTGGTAAATGGGGCATATGATTAGGAGAGACAAAGGAGAAGTCATTAAATGTAACATGAATTCGTCAACTTGGAAAAGTAGGTGCTTAAAGATGAACCTATGAAATAAATTTGACTTAGCCTCTTTCAGAGAGGGAAAATGAAATAAGACAAAGCCATGTTGACTTCATAACGTTGTTCTTGCATATATAGATTTGCTTATCCTTAAACTCCCACGTGGAACATCGAGTTATCAGCTCCTGTATATTTTAACGTAGACTCTTCTTTACAGGTGTGATAGAGTGAGAACGTAGTATATTTTGTATAATGAATTTTAAAATCATTATCATATGCCCAACTAAAATGAAAATTTTACAGAAACATTCCTCTGAATGAATTTTGTGCTCCGCTGATAATTTCATCAACTCTTCTGAAATTTTTAATATATGTATTAATGTATTATATGTATTTAATATTTGCATCTATAAAGACTATAATTAAGCGTTGTCAATAGTTTATGAGCCGTCAATTATAAAGGTTTTAATGTCCCTACTAAAATGTAGAGATATTAGAACCCTTATAAATTACACAAGATATAATTATTTATTCAATTTCTCCCTTCCTGGGAGGAAAACACTTCAGAGGTGACAAATGCCACTCAATCGTTGAAACACTCGAGTGCAGGATCGTTGTTGGGAACATTGACACAGCGAAATCAGCAAAGACAAACATCATCATAGGAAATGAAAGTAGAAACGGAAGCTGTCTGAAAAAATTGCGCCCTGACGTTTCAATACGAATCTTTAAGTTGAGAGTGGAGTCAGTCGAACGAGACGATTCTCCGGAAGAGTGAGTTGGCGGAAAGAAGCCTGGACGCGCAAGAAGAGAGGGAGAAAGAGAGAAGGGAAAGTTCACCACAACGAATGGAAGAATGAAAAGGAGAGAGCATGAGAGGATGGGGGGATTTGCGGGGCCATAGATGCGGGGCCATAGATGCGGGTCATGGCCAACCGGTATATACCCCATATTCCTTATCTCCGTTCCCTAGAGCCTTGAGCCGTAGTAGAGGCGATGCGGTCAGGGTAGTGTGCCTTCCCCGTTCGCTCTCGCCCCCATCATTCTCGACGGTCCTGGAGAGTGTGGCTGGAGGAACGGGTGAGATTAACGCTCATCCCTGATTCAATCTTCACTCTTCCTCTTCTTCATGTCGTGGACACTAAAATGTAAAAACTAATTTAAGCGAAGAGGTGAACGAATGAACTTTACGACTCGACGTCCATCTCGACGTTCCATTCCACACCGATTTCTCCGACACAGCAGTTTCTTTTGCATCATTTTTGCAACCGATTCACTCGATCCATCGAGGGCGTTTTATGACCTTCCTTCATCTTACGGCTTCCGAGTTCCACAAGGACTTTACGATTTTGGGAGTGTAAAAAATAACGCCCACGAAAAATTCTTCTTAGAATTCTTCCTCTTCTCCTCTTAGAATATTAATGTATTCGTTGCCTTGGTGTGAATGATTCCCACATAGGACATTTTGCGAGGCCCAAAAATAATTCGTTACACACCTTCTTTGATACACTTAACCATATGAATGCATATGCCTTCATTTTTTTGCAATATTTCCACTTCAAGTGTTGATAAGCGGAGAGGTATGGCGTCATTTGATGTATTTTTTTCCTAACTCTATTGCCTGAGTAGATTTTATTTCTTATGTACGAATGCATAAGTTGTTCATTTTAATGAAGAATTCTTAGAGATATCTTTATATTTAACGTACTGCATTTCCTTTTCTTTCTTCATTTAATTAATTAATTAATTGGTAAGTCTGAAATAGTAAACATTAGCTCCAGATGCCACTACTTTCTCTTCTCTATAATTAATCACAATCATCTGTCCTCCGCATAAAATACAAACTTGTTTCCGAGAAGATGAAATATCTGAGTCATTATTCGCAATAAATAATATAAGCTTTTTAGAGTGTAAGATGAAAAGTTTGAATTGGGGAAGTCTGGATAAAATTTGATGGAAAGAAAGGAAGACTACAGGCGAAGTTTTAAATGTAGAAGGAAATTCCTAGGTGAATTTGTGTCCAATTATTGCGATCGAGAGAGATATATACAGCATTATCTTTATTTTAAGGATGTGTCTCTTCTGGTAGGTAAAATGAATATAACTATATTTAAATTGATACCATCTCTTGTTTATCGCTGATTGCTAGTTCCCTCAGATACTAAAAATCCAGGGCTGGCCTTGTTTTTATTAAATCCAATTCTCGACAGGTCTTTGACCAGATGAAGTTGCAGTTCGATCATGTGGTTTATTCAAATTTCGGTGTGAAATTGAACATCATATTCGCAGGTTTTTCTCTTTTCCGATTTAAGATGTCATATGAAAATCAGCAAAGCTGCTAGGAACAGTGGTTCACCATATTATTTGTATATACCCTCTGCTAAGATGTCTAAAAGGCACTTTCCTAATCGTAGACGCGTACATCAATCGTCATGCCAGAAAAAAAATTACTCTAAATCCAAATAAGGATGTAATATTTAATCTTCTGAAAAATATATGAAAAGCTTGGAGCCAACCCATCTGTAAATAAATTGTCACATTTTAACCCTGCTCCACCTTTTGGGGGGATTTGCGAATTGGGTGAGGCCCTATGCTTTAGAAGTCGAGTAATCTACCTTGGGCCGATATTTTTAATTAAAATCTATCCAATACTGCTAACTAAGTAGTTCTTTTATTAGTTTCTGCTTTATTGGTATTAAAGAGAACATCAAATACCGGACGTTAACGGATGACGGTCATTAAAAAGGCTTAAGAGAGCATATCCCGAAGATAGGTTAAAAAGCCTTTGAAGTAAGGGTATAGAGAAAAGTGTTTGGTATAAAGGAAGACTGACGATGAAGTTTTTCATACGAGGGGAGAGAAGAAAGTTTTTAGACGAAAGTGGGAGAAGGCAGAAAAAGTAGTTGAAAGAGAAACTAGTGGGCTGGTGGCTGTGACAGGCTGTGATATGAGAGAGAATATTGAGCGTAAGGGAAATATGAAGGGGAAGAATGGACCTTTTCGGCAACATGAGAGCAGGCGAAATGCATGAAAAACCAAATATGGAAATTTTGCGTGGAAAAAATATTTAAGCAAGAGGTATGCTTTCGATTACTTTCAATAACTTACGGATGCGGCCCGAAATGTACAATGAGTCTATAGGTGTAACTTGTAAAGCGATGTCCACATCAAAACCAGAAGGAAAAATACCAATTATTGTGACATCCTGCCAATATAAAGCAAAACCAAGTTATTTCTGTCTCCCTTAATTTCAAATATCGTGTGATTCTAATTTGAGAGTTCAGTCCCCGATGAAAAGAATGGGGTTTAGCACGCCATGTAGAACGAGCAAATGAAAACGTGTTGAAAAAGAAATTTTAGGCATGATATGGTCCCATTATTTACAAACAATTAATTTAAAAATATTTCCAATCCATCTAGTGTATGTATTAAAGTTACTAGAAGAGCGTGAATAATGAAGACATCGTACCATTTCCTCCAATCCTCTCAAAAATGAATTTTTGTTGTGCCAAAAATAAGTTCTTCCGTTTTCAATATAAAATTGTAAACTTGAAGTATCAATGGAAAAATAAAGAGGGGGAGGATAAAATTACCGAAAGTAGTAAAAAACCAAAACTGTTTATGACATCATAACCCTACGCTCCTCTCGAAGCCGTTTTGAGACAATCAAAATTCTATCAAATATATTTAGAGACCTTATATGTCAGATATTTTTTATTAGGGTTCTCGTTGTATCTTCTCATGATGGTACAGAATGAGAGTATCACTCAACAACTTTTGTTCAAACTTCAGCGCCTCTCTTACCCTTGATCGGAAAATCGATGATATAACTCAAGTTTCCTCACCAAAAGGATAAAAGGAGAACAAATGGCGCTTTTTCTAGCAGAGGAAGGCGTATATGGTTTGAATAAAAAGTATCGGGAAGCGTCTCTAGAAAATACATTTAGTTCAGATATTGCTACATTTCCTCAAACTTCTTCCCGTGTACGTCGTACGAAAGTACATCCCTTTAGCGTCGACACATATTTTCCAGCGGCTCTCCCAGGACTCAAAAGCTATAAGGTAGGTGAATTCCGAAATATCCTTAAGTATACACGTGCCAGCTTCTTCAGTGGAACTTAAGGTCCCATGGCATTGTCCTTGGAGGGAGGATTTCACTATTGGGAATAGGAAATAATCTGCCGGTACCAAGTTGGGACTGTTAGGGGGTTGGGGAATCATCGCGTTGACGTTTTACGAAAGCTAGTCGGTTACCTTGGAGCAAGGGTGGCCTTTGGTATCAGTTTAGTGCAGATCCTTCACATTGACAAATTTTCTGTGGTAATTGTGTGCACTATCATCTTATCAATCCCAATAAAATCTGCGATCATGTGCACAATTGACGATCTGAATGCTACACTTCACGCACATGTCAAAAAAAATTATATTCGATCATTTTTAAACAAATCTTGTGTATCGTCACGTCATTAGAAGAGTTCGTACTTGTAGTATCAGTGTATCGGTTTTTACCGTACCCGATGGTTAAAATCTTTTCGCGCTATACATGCAAACTTATTCCAAAAAAATCGTAGCAGAGTAAAAAATACCACACATTAGGCGTGATTCAGTATATCATCTACTTCCGGTGTAAGAACAATTATAATTGGCAGTAAATACACATATAACGAAATCTGCGTATTTTTGTGTGGATTATATCATCCTTTTGATAAGTTATGTATATCATTATACACTTTGCTAAAGCCGTAATTTAAGGAAAATAACCGCTTTTGCAGAATACTGTAATTTTTCTTTAGCAAAGGTACCCGTAACGTTGGTTTTGACAGGTATGAGATCTTGGAAAGCGCCCAAAGAAACCGCTAGAGTCGTGCTGACTCGAAGGAGGATGGCCCTCTGCGAATGATAATGAAAGAGAATCTCACCACTACTCAAGAAGCAGAAGCACTACAAGTCATTTGGCTCATTCAATTGGAAGTGAAAGTTCCAGACATAAAAGACACTGCCAGGGAATATTCTAGTTGCATGAGAAAATATTTTGTTGGGTGTAATTTGAAGTTGGCTCTTCATCGATCCACGTTTATGGTTATGAATTTATTTTCCTACACTTTCGAAGTGACTCCCTCCTAAATCCAAGACGAGCAGCACCAGAGCTAGCGCAAGACCCGTGACCGAGATCGAAGTCACATCCGATATTTTTTGGAAAATAGGCAACCTTCCCAGGCAATATATCTATCCTTGTCTGCTTTAAGGATGTAATTTGAGGAGCTTCAATAAACCATTCAATAAAATATTGATGGTGTGAGAAAGAAATTGACTAAAAAAAAAGTCTATTTTCGGACAAAGGGGGTACGAGATAACTTTGCATTTGAACGTCCATCTATTCACAAACTACATGCATGTCTTTCACTCTGTTTTTTCCACTTCGCATGCAGGCTTTTGTGCGACCATGCCCCGCGGCACGTTTTACGAACGAGTCATAAAATGTAGCGGAACGGAAATACTCCGAGGAATTAAAGATGAGCGCACGACAAATTTCATTCGTCATTAGCTAGTATGTGAAGCGAAGGCACATATAGCCAATTTCCGACTAACCTTGATAATAATTGCGCCATGGACGTTGAATGACTAATGAATTTGGCCATATGCAGTGGTTGAAAATTTTAGGGAAGTTCTTTCACTGTTTCACGGATGTTTTTACGGAGTGGGCCGATTTGGGGGCGACCTTTTGAATTGAGATGTTTTTATTTTTTTCTTTTCTTCCGTACTATTTGCTGCAACTAGCAAGTTGATGTAAAATACTGTAACTCCTTTGGTTAATTAATCCATTTTCTTGTTTTATTAACGCAGAAGTTATGTTCTTGTAAAGAAAATTTAAAAGAGACATCGCCCAAAATGTAGAAGGAACTCAGAAAATATCAATTTGATAAATGGAAGATATGGACTGTAAGCATAGAATATTATCAAGAATACCTGCCGTTGATAGAATTTTGTTCGACTTTTCCTTACAATAAATTTAAAACTTTAGTCTATTTCTTCAGGCTATCACGAACTTAAAATGATTGGTGACTTTTTTCAGAGCTAAACTTTTCTTTTGAAAACTTTCCTTATTTTAGTCCAAGTAATTTGAATGTTCTGAATTTTCCATTTATTTTCAATTTATTTAGGCTGTTTAATAACAAAGTATGACGTGGATAAAAATAATTAGATGTGTCCATATTCAAGATCATACAAATACAACTTGGTTTTCATTTCCGTATAGTACACGAATATTCACAAAATTCCCTCCTAATTTATTGAAGCGAGAGAAAAACTATTTAGACGTTAAAATGGGAGATGTTATTTCTTGGTCTGCTTGTTGAGGCAGAGGACCATATAAATAGGATCTCAAAAAGAAACCACCGAAAAAATCTTTAAAAACAAATGCCTTCTCTATCATGTTCTTTTTATCATATCAACGTTTAGTATGTAGGGGATATAAAATGTGAAATAGGAGATATAGAACTTACCTATTAAAACCTTAATATTTCTGTAAATTTCAAAGTTTTTCGTTTTCATAAACATATCTATTTTGTCTTAACGTTAAAACGCCATTGTTAAAATTAAATATTATTTATTACTATTTCAATTTTTATAAAAAATGTTAATGTTATCCAATTGAACAAATATGCATGTCCCAACATCTATTAGTTCATTCTACGCAGGAATAAGGGGCACACGAATTTCTACAGAAACATTCTATTTCTTAATGGCGGCTTAACGTCATGGCTTTATCCACTATTCTCTGCCCCGTCCAACGATCCAAAGAATGTTTTAAGTACATGCAAAAAGGTATGTTTTAATTTGCGGTAAACTTTAATAACATACTTTTGAGCTTTTCGCAGTGCCTCAAAAGTTTGACGACATCACTTAATCTAAAACAGTAAAAGTAGCTAACAATAATGTGAAATTTTATTTAAATAAATCGTAGGGTTTTTTCTAAATAAAGTTATGAGTTCCCTCTTGCAATGAAAACAGATAAATCAACTTTTTCCTTACTTCAGCGAGATGGAATATAATAATTTCCATCTCCTCAAACAATCAAGCTAGGTCTATTTCCCTTATTAGGCCTATTTCAGTAAAATGATGCATTATAACAAAATATTCATAATCAACTTGAAACATATATATTTATCTAAAATTTTCTTTCGATTAAATATTTCGCATGAGTTGGTTCCTCCGAGGGACGAATACGCATCCTTCATTGTCACAAACTGTCACTCCAAAATCCCAGTTTTACAGCGCGAAACAAAGGATATCTTTATTTTACAGCATATGTTGAACTAAAATAAGGATCACCAGAAAAATGTATTGTCATTCCATATTTTAGTGCTGCTCAGTGAGGCTAATTACATTGAAAATCCTTCCTTGGAAGATTACATTTACGTCAACTTTTTCACAACGGTCATAACTTCCCGCCACGCACAGAGGCACCAGCCTTCTGAGGAATTACGGCTCTGAGGATTAATCTGTTACTCATTGTGAATACCTGTTTTTGGCAATGCAATATAGTAGTAGCTTTCTTAAAAAAATCGCGCGATTATCTGGTTATTTTTTTCAATTCTTTTTAGGCGAATTCCTCTGAAGTTAGAGTGAGTTTTACCATTTCAGGATGCGTGTTATTTTTTTATAAAAGAGTATTTTCCAATGATTCTATTAAAACATTGATAATCTTTTAGTATTTATAAACTTAGGGAGTAAAACATTTAGTGATTTTCGCGGGTAATTTCTAGATATTTTTTGCAAGCCTTCCCGATAGGGGAAGACTACGTATCAACCCCAGAAGGACCTACAAGATAACGATTGGCTATCTACCATTCCGGGGAGGTTAAGCCTATGGAAACCTGATAGCTGAAAACCCTTTCAAGGATTGAAACATCATAATAAAATATTGTAATTAATATCGCCTCCGATTTGGCATGCTTCTGCTATCTTCTCTAAATAAAAAAGTCTCGGCTAACGGAGAAAAAGTGAATTATAATACCACTAAATAACAAATAAACATACTAATAAAAATAACACAAATTGAGGAGGATCACCTATTCAAACTAGAGAGCATTGTAACTCTAACAAACGAAACGCTTCTTTGAGAATGGTGTTCCTGAAACGGTATATACTAGAAAAGGAGGGAGAAAGTAAGATCGAGGAACAACATATATATGCACACACATCGAATGTACACACACACGTGTATAAATATAAATATATATATATATATATATATATATATATATATATATATATACTCTTGAAGATGACGCACTCCGGCGACGCACAAACACACAAACACTAGGTTAATAAATATTAAACATACAGAAACAAAAAGAAGGACACTTACGGTAGATATTTACGTTTCGACGGCACGGCCGTTGTCATCAGAATCTATAAATCAGAGAGATATATATATATATATATATATATATATACATAATTTCAATGGAATTACGACTAGTAGACATAGACAAAATCACAGAAAAATAAAAAAGAGAGACTCACTAGGCATCGAATTTGCGGTGGTCTAGCCACCTTTCTCAAGAGAAGGAAGGAACGGAGGGCATCTGTCCTCAGGGGGCGTAGGAAGTGAGACATTTAGCCGGAAATAATCCGAAGGAAAGGGTACGTATGAAGACCTCTAATTTGAGATACTAGAGAAAGGTGTAGGTAGCAGTCGCGCGTGCCTAATACCTTGGAAGTTTATGGCTTGAGTGGACGTAGATGCAGCTGATTAGGCAGCATAAACGCTGATAGAGCCAGAAGGAGATCCAGAGAGTGGAGACTGAAACCGACTTTTAACTAAGTTCTTGGAAAGTGGCCACAACTCATGAACTTTCATTGTCTGCTAGTTAGAATCTCTTGCATATATCAAGACAAGAGTGAAGCTGTGTGCACCTTAAAGATAAGGGCATTAACGCTCACCAAAGGATACCCCTTCTTGTCCTCGAGCGAAAATTTTGCTCTGAAGAAACGCGACATTATGCAAAGTGCCAAGAGGGCTTTTATGAGACGGTGAATAAATTGCTTTCCTCTCCACAGTAACCCTGCTCAAGTTTCAAGAATACCAATTAGAATAATACCTGTGTTTAGCGAACAAAATATAATTCAATTTTTTTTGTTAACAGGCGAAGTTATGTTTGATGTTAACTTTCGATTTAATGGTATTAAACGCGTGGTTTATAACTATGAGTGTAATTCTCCTAGGCGTTACATCATCACACAAAGGTGTGAAATTCATTTTTAGTGAACTCAAATTCATTTCTGGGATTTTATTTTTGATAAATTAGTAAAAAGTATTCAATGGTTAATAAAAGTATTTAATAGCCCACCATATTTTGGAACGATTTTAAAAATTTCAAATGCATTAATCAGCCTCTGTTCATAAAACAAAATTCATCGGCTAATTACCTCGTATGTCACTACAGCTATGGAAATTGAGCAAAATAATTAGATGAATAATATTTGTGCATTAAATGGGCATTTAAAAATAAAATAAATTCTCTGGACGCAACACGCAAATGATATCTGCCATCTTTTGCTAATATTGACTTAGGCTAATTCCTTTTTGTTTACGAACAAGTGGTAAAACACTATGATAAATATATTGGGTAGGATTGTTTAAATTATCGCGTAAATCCTTTTCCAAATCAAAGCGTGATACCAAGTATTAAGTAGACAAATGAAATATTAAATTTAAATATTGACACAGAAATAGGATTGAAAAATTATAACATGCAAAGTTTTTAATGTATTGGCCACGATAGTGGCCAACAAATTAAAAACAAACATACTTGAAAACAAAAATACTACAAGCAAACACTAATATTTGCTCTCTCATTCTCCCTAGGGTAATAGTTTACTGATTATTACCAACGGAAAGAATCACGGAACAGTACTTAACACCCTCAGAAGAAATAATATTCAATTGAATGAGGATTGTTTTCTCATGTGTATTATTTATACCTGTATTATGTAAATAAGGTACTATGGTGTAAATATATGCACTAGTCTCTATAACCATGCTTCAAAGGCTACAGAATATTAATATACCTTTTTCACTTTCCTCAATCAGATATTCAAAAAACACTTCGGAGTTTCCTCAGGTTTTTCTGAAACCAAACAAAACGCAACATTTCACCATAATTCGTATTAAATTTCGAATCCGCGTGCTTTTACTCGTCAGACTTGCACTCAACTAGACATATTATTCCATGTTAAAATATTTTTTACTTTTCCACAGATTTCTGTCTGTTACAAAATACGAACTCTTTTAGTTTGGATAATAAAAACTTCTACAGTGAAAGCCAGAAACCGTAGAGTAAAAGTATAGTACTAATCCATAGTAATTCAGACTAACAATTCTCACTGCTATGCAGTTATGTCTGTTTTTTTTGGAAAATTGTCTTTTTATTCAACACTTATTTTATGGAATGATTCGTCAGGTTTTCTTACAATTTCAGAGACTCCAAACTTTGACAGGAATTTCATCAGTTAGCTACCAAAGGTTTAACCATTTCAAAGACAAATCTGACATTAGGAGATGCTTCTCGTGAGAAACGAGTCCACGCCCGCGTACTGAAATTCCGATTCATCCCGCACCTTCTTCATCAAACACTACCTTAACTCGCATTTACCGCCGTCCTTGAGAATCCCATCTTTGAACACCTGTGGATCACAGCTCTGCCGATTCTCTCTGTACCTCCCTCACCCCGCCAGTTCGCTTCGTGCGAGAATCAGACCGCCTGAGTTCGAATCGGTCGTTCGTGAATCAGCAAACGTATGGACAGCTTTCATTATATATTGGCACGTTCTTTTCTCAGCTGTTCCTTGCTGCGCAGCTATGCCACTCCAAACTTGCATCTTCTAAACGATTCGTGCAATAACATATTACGCCTCGCATGGCCGAATATATATTGATCATAGCATTTTCCAATTATTTTGTTTAACAGAGAGATGTTTAACCAAGAAATTGTTTTGTTCTTGAGCAACTGAATTCATTAAAAGAGTGGCTTAATTGGGAGATACTTTTTTCTCTCTGTATTCCTGAGTGAAGCGACACTTTCCTCAACCACTTCAGTATTTTACTTGTTATTAGTCGCATCGGGATAAGTCGCATCGTAGTTTAACAATTTTCATTAAGCTGCAATATGTCCGTTTCATTTAGTTGCTCAGCGGTTACACTTTCGCATTTCACTAATTAATAAGTGAATATTCAATGATATTGTACTTAAAAGAGCCGATGGTCACCAACAGGCTATAAAGCGTAGGTGACGCAAGATAATATGAACTATAGTAATCATTAAAGAATATTATTGAATTATGTAATTAATATTTTGCATGAGACTTGAAACTGCTCATAATAATTCCCATTTAATTGCTGTGAATGTTTTGGGTCCTACAAGCACGCTACCGAATTCCATTATATTCTTTAAATTTTTCCCACGTGAAACTCTAGAATCCCGTTCTTTTCATCCCATTCCGTTCAGTATTGCATTCTCTCGTGCTCCAAATCCACATGGTTACAAATGCACCTTTATTTGTCGGACTGCTTCATAACCCTCAGCCTTCCGCTATCCGTCTCGCGCTCACCCTTTCGACACCCCGCCTCCGTCCTGCGCTTCCCATCAGTCAGCGTCTTATATAATCCGTCACATCTGCATGATGCAAGCAGTTATCGTCCCCCTAATTCCCGCCCACCAACTCTCTTACCTCCTCAAAGTTTCAAAAATTGAGCTGCGAAGTCCTTAGTTAATGTGAGCACTCTTAGAACGCACAACTTTGAGAGTCCTCCCCCATGTGTCTCTCTCCCATCATAATATAATTCGGCGTAACCTTATAGGTTTGCTTTGTATTAATGATACGTTAATATTCACTCACATATTATCTCACCAATAAACAGTAGCAAAAAATGAGAGAATAATAATTCTATATTTTTATTTGTCTTTTATTCTGCTTTCTTGCACAAAAATCACTGTTAAACAAGAAAGGGGCAATACAATAGCCACAGTCAAAACATGGCCGCCATACTAAATGATTGACTTATTGATGTTGATTGGGTTAGATTGACTTATACATATTTCAAAATTTCTAAAAGAAAAAAAGGATGCGAGAAAGAGTACCTGCAGTATATCGATATAAACAATTAATTTGAGTTCACATGGGCTTTATTTATTAAAAAATGGAATTGAATTTGGGGATTTTTGTCGGGTTTCGGCATGGATTAAATTCGTTAATTATGGACTCCAAACTCCCTAAAGCATGCAAATTTTAACGGTGAATTGTGAAACTCGCTGTTGATTTGGAAACCACAGTTTAACCTCAGATGGTTAAACAAATTGATTCATTGAATCCCAAGCTGTAGCAAACCCCATCTGCTTCTGAATCGTTTTGTAATACTTTAAGATAGTTTTTATGATAGTTACAAATTTGTCATGTCGAACTCAGTCACCCATGTTCTGTAAATGTTTCACGAATTTTCTCAATTCTGTCTCTATCAATTTGGCAGTTATTATATTAAAATCGTGTTAATAGGACCTGGAATTGGCATTGAAGAGCACCATTAAAATAATAGAGACATTTCCAGGGTTTGACTGATTTTATTTTATGAAAAAGTTTCATGAATCAAATTTATCGGAAAGTTTCATTAAGATAGGGGAGTATTTCGATGAAGAACAAATAGTAAATGGCCAATGACTGCCCCATCGTCGGCGAATAACAGAAAAATGTCTCTTTAATACTATACATATTTTGCATCAATTTTATTTCAAAATACAATAATTTAATTTTTAAAAAGTATAGCGTATAGATTCGTTATCATAAATGTCAGGCAAAAATCTCAAATTGTAACATGTACATTCAAAAGGACGAAGGTAAAACTAAATTTCCTATGGGGAGAAGAGTCACGTAGTTTACTAACTCGTAGTTAACCACTAGTTATTCATTTTGATATCATTAGCGGTTAAACAGTTATATTCAATTAGTAAGATGGATTGGCCTAACCGTTCGTATATTGGATAAATAGCTTGTTAAGTCTTGTTAGAAAACAAAATTTTGGCATTTCGATGCTGAGTAACCTAACTTATGGAATTATTGTGTAGAAAATGGTCTAAATCAAAACAGCGCATTTTAGAGCAGCAGATTTTTCATACCCAAAATTTCACGTATGCCTTTGATACTGAATGTGTTTCCTTTCTCTCTCTAAAAAAATACCATATCGTTTAAATTTATATTCGTCGTAATTTTACACCATAACGTAATACATTCATTGAGGCGACCACTTAACTAATGTTCTTGGATTCAGTGGTTGATTTCATAATAACTTATAGATTTTCTTTTTTAATTATGTTTTTGATACTTTCAATTTTTATCATTTTCATTTTTATTTAGATAAGAATTACAATCGATCGGTCCTATTTTAACATCTACAAATGAACTTTAGGAAAGAGTCTTCTATGAGGATGAACTTTGGCTCTTTCCTCACATATTTTCACTACTTACGGCAGAAAATACCCATGTCCGAGACTGAGCTCGAACTGTGACCTTTTGTGTCATCAGGCGAACACCTTACCTATCTGGCTAATCCCCCCGGGAGAAAGGGTCCACAAAACTAGCCTCCTCTGCTTTCGCTCAATTTTCCACTTCAACTTCGTCGTTGAATCGACCAAGGTTAAAAAAGTTTTCAGTTGAAGGAACAATTGGAGGTCACTCTGTGCTGGGTCCGAGCTGATTGCCTCCCCGTCTGGCTCCGGTCAACCGTGGAATAGGCAACTTTACCCCCTGTTTCTTCCCCCTCCCCTCCTTTCCACTTCTAGACTCGCATCCTTCGATCAGACACTTCTTGGAGAAAATCCGATCGTCGATATTCCATTCATCTCTCCCGCCAGTCTACCTTCCCAACGTCATCATTGTGGTACAGACAAAAGGAGAAAATTAACATATCTTCTAGCAGCTTCAGGTGATCCAGAAAAAAATTAATGTAACTGCTAAATAAATAATAATACCGATTCGCGTTGAATGATTTGCGGAACTTGGTGAAGCTCTGCAATCGATTCTTCGAAGTTTAACGTTACTAAATTTCAACATTAACATTTCAATATGAGCCATATAATTAGAGTGGTATTCATTCAACTGTTTTGTTTTAACGCAATAAGTTAACCTATATGATTAATGTTTCATAATATCGCATTACAATTGCCCGTTGATGGTTTACTAGGTAAAAGCACCCTTTTTTTCAATGGTAACAATCGGAAAAGAAAATATATTGTTCTTCCACATATATTTTATTATGCGCGACCTACATTTCGGCTAACAAAGTCATCATCAGGTCATGAATCGCTTCCACAAACTGACGCCTTAAACACCTTCTATTCAATTTAAATTAATTTTATATCGTCAAATGGCTGAAATAGATGCATCTCAAAGTGTTCCATTTTCATGATTTTTATCTAATCTATAACAATTAGGATTAGCTTTTCATAACCGAATCTTGAATAACCACATGTAGTTATTTAAATAACCGTTGCTCAATGCATTTCAAGATCATTAAATCATCCAGCTTACCCTTTTTTCCTTAAGCGGTATTTAAAAGTCAATATTACAATTTCAGAAAGCACATTTACTGATTAAAAATAAAAT
Organism: Hetaerina titia; assembly: GCA_037158775.1. Lineage (NCBI taxonomy): Eukaryota > Metazoa > Arthropoda > Insecta > Odonata > Calopterygidae > Hetaerina > Hetaerina titia. The sequence continues at coordinate 75,772,786 of CM073769.1, read as the reverse complement.
TCCAATATGAAATCGTCAAATATTTAAATCTAAAGTTTTTTTCAGAAAACAGAAGTCTGCTTTAAAAAAGATTTTGGAATATTTTATAGATAACAAACTTAAAAGTTGTCATTAGTTCAATCCAAGTATCCATAGTTATATTTCGTAAATGATGAATTTTGTTTTATTGACTTTACTTTCATGGATGAATCAAGAATTTTTCACCCAGATTATTTAAAGAATACTTCGAGTAATGTCTTTGATTTTTCTGTTAACTTGGCCATTTTTTTGGAAATTACATTGTGTAACGTGAATCACTTTTAACACAATGAAATTTTATTACAAATACGTATGAATCGAGATCTCGTATGACTCTCTCTTGCTTGAGATGAAATGTTTAATATTAAAGCCAATCAAGTACGAAAGCTGCGGAAATATTAAATTTTCAATAACTTTCTCGGTTAATGACGGAATCAATTACTATATTTGACCTTGGTTTGATACTCTGTTCTAAGATATTAAAAGAATGAAATAACAGCAATATTAATGTATCCACAGAGGTACAAAGTTGATAGAAATAAGCCTTTCTACGATGTAACAAATTGTTACCATTATTTAGTGTCGCATGATTGCTTCATGACAATAAGCAAAACAATAACTCGGTTTTTCTCATTACTTTTAATTTTGTAGGACACGGTTTTCAAAATATTCCGTCACAATGAAACCCTGGACTTACAAAATTAAAATTAATGCGGAAAAACGAGTGAGTGTTGAGCATATTTAAAATTAACGATGTAATAGCCTTCCTCTGTTAAAACTTTCTTAAAATTTTTGTCTCGTAATACTAACGCGAAACAACATGAATTAAAAAAAAAACACGGCAAGAGCAATTCTACGCTTCTTCCATGTCGCTGCAAACGCTCTTTAAATCTTAATTTATTTTAAAGGTCACTAGAATCACTATCATGACAAGGTTGGTTTAGGTTACCATGGCACTTGGAAGTCTTTCATTTATGATCTTTGATTATATTTCATGATCCATGGTAGTAATATTTCTTTCTTTCAGAAACAAATGTTTTGGCAAATGCAGATTTATAAATTACCTTTGCCCTATATGAAACAAGTATTGTTAACTTTTTTTCAATCTGTATGGAAAGCGCTGCGACACAAGAGTCAAACTTCCGACTAACGTCAATTCGTATCCACTTGAGCAGTTTCTCGTCTCGCAGGAAATAAGGACATTGCGACTCCGTATACTTAAGTCGAAAACTTAACTGGGTAGTCGTGAATTGTTATTAGGCATGGAATTCTAGTGGACCATGATGCTCCACTCATTATGAAATTCTAAATTAAATGGATGCTAAATTTTAAATTGAGACCTTTTGAGGAAACTTAAGAGTTTTTAAGGAAAGGAACTAAATACAAGGTCGCACCCAAAAGTGGCAGGACTGATTTTTTTTACAAGAATTTTATGTGTATAATAATGTGAACACTCAAAACTTCCATTGATCCTGATGTTTTTATTTTCATCGGTCCAGAATAGGAAACAGAAGAAGTATGCGAACTACTGAAATACGTGCCAGGTGCAGGAAAAGGAAGGGAGAACTTTATGGTGATGGGAGACTAGAATGTCGTGGCCTGTAGAAAGCCAAGAGTTTAACGCCGTTGCCGAAGAGGCTTGTTTTAGAGCGCAGAATTCATGAACATCTATCGTACATATCAGAAACTTGTGGTAATTAATGGTGTCCCATAGAGTTGTATTTCCAGAAAAAATTATCAGCAGTGAGTAGTTTACTATGAGGTACTTTGTCGAAAGCTTTTTCAAAATCTAGGAAAACTGCGTCCACTGGAACATTTCACCATCCCAAAGCAAGAATATCATGAACAAAAAGACCTCGTTGTGCCTCACAGGATCTACCCTTTCGGAGCCATGCTGATTTTCATCAATAACTAACTTCTGACAATCGAGGTGTCTCACGATCGAACTAGCGACTATATGTTATCTTGAATGATTAGGATGTTAGGGAAATAGGTATGTAGTTCCTTCTTGTCTCCGTTTTAAAATTGTTTTGTCACATTAGGAATTTTCCAATCACTGGGAACTTTGTGATCTACCTGCGATTTTTTAAATATGATTTCAGATGCAGTACAATTTCCGACGCTACTTTTTTAGACATACGATGGGACATTTCACACGGCATGGAGAATTTATTTTTAGTACTTCGTATTTTTCAGCAAACGGTCCATACTATAAAATGAGATTTGAATTTTGGACATCGGCTGATAAGCTACCGGAGCCATTCGGAGAGCCATTGGTCAAGACACTATGAACGAAGGAATTTCACAATTTAGCTTTTTCCAAATTTCGAGTTACTATTTCACCTTTATCCTTTTTGAGTGAATTGACAGTTGACTTATTTCCCTGAACTTCTGAAAATGATTTCGGATTCTCATTCAAATATTCGTATAATCTTTTCCTTTTGCATTCGCTTAATGCTTTCCGAAGTCTTGGCATTCGCCCTAGATATCTTGTAATCATAGTGATCTCATTCCCTTTGCCACTAGAGATATCCTCCCTAATATTTTTCATCTCTGCGTGGCATAGCCCATAACGCCTCAATGATTTTCTAACATCCGTACTGTACCATCTAGGTTCCGTGTTATCTTTTATGAATTTACTGGGAATGAACTTGTTGACTGCTGATCCCACGATCTCAAGGAAGTGATTCCACGTTTAATTAGTACGTCTGAGCCGTTTCCACGGCTTCTCCCCCTAACCGATTCCCCCGGTTGAGAAGGCCAATTGAAGAGGGTCCCAATCGTTCTTTTCCTCTGTTGTTGCGCCACCAATTCTATGGTGCAATAGTGATGGATGATTTACTGATATACAGCGAGACGTTCGAAGAACATATTGAGCACGTCGAGGAAGTTCTCAGGCGGTTGAGGAAGGCGAAATTAACAGTCAACCCTCAGAAAATGTCGATTGCCCTGGGAGAGATAGGGTTCTTGGGGCATATTTTATCTGCCGGTGGGATTAGAGTAGACCCCGAAAGAGCGAGGGTGATACGAGAATTCCCGCCACCAAAAGACCTTAAGGGAGTGAGACGGTTCCTGGGAATGTGCAGCTATTACTGCAAATTCATTCCTTCTTTCTCGGAGTTATCGGTCCCATTAAACGCGCTAAAAAAGAAAAATTCAAGGTTCCGGTGGGGTAAAGAGCAGCAAGAAGCCTTTGAGGCGCTTAAGGTTAAACTTTCCTCGCCTCCAGTATTGCAAATCCCCGATTTCGGGAAGGAGTTCATTTTGCATACCGATGCGTCGGGAAACGCAGTCGCAGCCGTACTATCTCAGAAAGTCGAAGGGCGAATGGCACCGGTAGCTTTCGCTAGTCGGACATTGACCGACGCGGAAAAAAAATATTCTGCTTACGAAATAGAATGCTTTGCAATAATTTTCGGGGTTGAAAAATTTGAGAAGTATTTGTTAGGGCGAGAATTTGAATTATATACGGACAACGAGGCACTTTCATGGCTCCGCAAGCACCCCAAACAGTTAGGACGAATCGGACGGTGGGTTTTAAGACTCTCTCCTTTTCGCTTTAAGCTGAACCACGCTCTGCTACCAGTTGAGGGCGCTGGAATGGTCCGGGAGAAGGTAAGGTAAAGGAGGGGGGGAAGATACCGTGCTACCGAACCACGTACGGGGTTGCGATAATGTAGTAACGGACTGCCTATCTAGAATGTTCGGAGACCCGGGGGCGGTGGATGTGAATGAAGCGGAGAATTCTATAGGTGTTCTGGAGCAGATCCCATCGTCCTTTTTATCCATTCAACAACATCAAGAAAACGATCTTGAATGCGTCAATTTAAAGAATAGACTCAACAATGGAGAAAAAATAAATAAATTCAGAATAGTTCGCGAACTATTGATGTACCGCCCGGTTAGTGCCAAGCGTAATAGGGTGGTCGTCCCAAAGATAGCTCGGCAAATGATCATGCAGTACTTCCATAACTCGGTAGTTGGGGGCCATTTAGGCTTTTTAAAAACGCGGCGAAAAATACAACGAGATTTTTACTGGCCGAAAATGTACGGGGAGATACACCGTTATGTAATTTCGTGTCCCGACTGTCAAAGAGCGAAACCCGTCCTAAATAGTCGAGTGGGACTGCATGCAGCGCAGGTATGCAAGGAACCGTGGGAGAAGATATATGTAGACTATATGGGACCACTAACGTGGACTAGGAACGGAAATAAATGTCTAATGGCCGTAGTGGACGGCTTCACGAAGTTCTCGATCTTGATCCCTACGCGAGACATGACAGCCCGCACTACAATAAGGAATTTAACCGATCGGGTTTTCGCGTTCTGCGGGTTTCCGAAATTCATAGTGTCAGACAACGCGGCCCAATTCACATCAGAAATCTTTAAGGGGATGTGCTTCAAGTGGGGTATTAAACACATCACGACGACACCATATTACCCTCAAGCGTCCCAAGTGGAAAGAGTGAATCGGAACCTTAAAATCGCGCTAACCATCTTCCACCACCGTAGCCAGGACCGGTGGGATGAGGACCTGGGAGCTTTGATGGTGGCTTTCAACTCGGCTCATCACGAGAGTATTAAATGTTCCCCGGCGAGTTTATTTTTTGGACGGGAGTTGAACCATCCTCTTTCGATCAAGTGGGACATCGACGAAAATCTGGCAGAATCCACCACAGAAAAAGACCTCGAGCAAAAATGGGAAGAAGCCCTAAGAAATCTAAAGCGGGCCAACGAAAACGTGGCGGTTAGGTATAACCGTGGTCGGAAAGCCCAAGGATTTAAGGTAGGGGACAGGGTCGCCTACCGTCTACACCCTATTAGCTCCGCTCCGGATCAGGCGACGGGGAAGCTCCTCCCGCGGTGGTCAAGGCCTTGCGTCATTACAAGCTTTACTAGTCCAGTAACGGTGGAATTAGCTGAGGGACGCGAGGGCAGGTTCGTCAGAAATGTCACGTATCACAAATTAAACTGTTCCGCGACAGGGAGGACGGCGGGGACGGTTCATCGAGCACGGTGTAACCAAAAATTTACCACTCCTCCCCCCCCCCACTTCTGCATATTATCTGTAGAAGTGGGTACTATACCCACTCCCTTCCGTGTGACCGGGCGGCGGAGCGAGCGGCGGGACCGAGTCCGAGGTTTCCCAGAGGTCCCCTTGGGACCACGGGTTACGAGGTTACTAGTGATTCCCAATAAGGTGACGGAATGAGAATGTGGTAATCCAAATTTGAAGCTGTGTACTATGAGTTTTGATAAAATCACTTCTGTTGCTTTTCTTTTGAAATTGCTTCTTCTTTCTTTTTGTGAATCAACAACAGCGCTGACAAGTTTAGCGATAACACGCTAATCTAGCGTGTAAGTGGGTTTCATTTATTCCTCCTATTCAAGTTTCAGTGTACAAATAACGCTTATTTTCTGTTTAAATCTTAAATTTGAACATGAGTAAGGGCTTTGAAACGGCGCCTTGTGGATGTTCTTGTATAGATCGCTGTGGAATTTTGGCAGCAAAACCAAATCTGGGATATTGTTCTGTTCAGTCTTTTGTTCTTTTTACCGTAAGCGGTGTTGAAAACTGCCAGGTTGCAGGACGGAAATGTCATTCTTGAATAATCAGTATTATGTAGAGCTTAATTATTTTATTGCATATTGTATGAATTTTGTGTTTATTATGTGTTCTTGAAATATCGTATGGACAAATACTTCTCATTTGTATTGGGTGGTTCAACTAACTCACCACGACGCCATACGAAAGGTGGAAATAGAGTTTAAGGTAAAAGGATGTGTGATCATGAACATGCACGTTGTGTTTTGAAGGTGGAAATTTAAACGATATCTGTTCATCTTCGCCGAGTGTCGTTTAAGGAGAAACTTCTGAAAAAACGGTACATTTTTTTTCAACTGGACAATTCGTGAAAACACAAGTGTTACTATTACCTTATGTCTCTATATTGTATTGGCTGATGAGATTAGTGAATTGTGTATGTGCTAAAGACGATAACGATGTTAAAACCCATGCGAGTTTCGACCGAGAGGACCGCATGTCTCCCAATCCCCTCGCGTTGCGAAACCCCCCCCCACCTATCCATTCCCCACCTTTCCAAGTTACCGTGAGCTACAGAAAATTTCGCGTGGCGTGGGCTAGTGGGGCCGTCCTGGCGATGGTGTCGGCAGCTGAAGGGCAGGTCGAGAGACATCCGGATGGCGGAAGACCGATGCAACAGAAGTTGCGGTTTCGATGGTCCCCCAACACAAGCAGACTACGCCGCCGGTGTGAAGGGGGGGGGGGCGGCGGGGGAGGATGAGCCGTTTCCACGGCTTCTCCCCCTAACCGATTCCCCCGGTTGAGAAGGCCAATTGAAGAGGGCCCCAATCGACAAATCAAAAAGGCCCCCGGGTATATATATCGGGGAAAAACCCGAAGAGCGGGCTGTTGCGAGAGGGAAGCCGACGGACTCCACGCCTCCGTCTCCAGTCGCCGCCGGTAGCACGGTATCTTCCCCCCCTCCTTTACCTTACCTTCTCCCGGACCATTCCAGCGCCCTCACGTCGGTGATTACTATCTTTCTTAATATTTTTAAATTGACTCTGTAGCACGAATTTTAGGTCATTCTACAAGCCTACTGTACTTGTAGCCTACATTTTTCCTTTTAGGCTTCTTGTTTTGGACCCAATGAAGCGAAAACTTAGGACTTACCGCCCTGTGGTCACTTATTCCTTTTATAGTTTCTATAGTTAATACTTTTTCAGGCATGTTAGGTCCTTAAAAATCAAGAATATGACCGCCTCTAGTTGGTGTATTGACAATTTGATGCAAAGAGTTCAACGTCAAGACATTTAATAACGAGTCGCAGGTATCTTTGTCTTTACCCCCCGTTTTAAACCTACATGTGTTGCAATCAATAGATGAGATATTGAAATCTCCACCACTTATAAAGTTCAGTGTGTTGGAATAATAAACCTTAGAATTGCTGATCTAATTCTAGTAATGAATTATCTTTGTCGTCCGGCGGTCTGTAAAATGGCCATACATAAATTCTTTTGGATTGAGGCATTTGAATTGAGCATCAAATCATTTCCAAACCATTACCTGGAATTTTAACCCAACCCTACTGACGCAAGAATTTTCAACTGCAATAAAGACACCGCCCCGGTTCTGTTTGCTCCGTCATTTCTGTAAACGGAAAGGATTTGGGTAAAATTTCACTGTCTGTGCCTGTGCTTTGTATAAGGTGATAATATACAACGACATTGCTTTTTAAACTTCGAAAGTTAACTACCAATGCAGATAATGTTTCATTGACATTATAATTATTTGAATTTGTAACGATGATCGTTTTATTATTGATACTGAATCCCTTATAAAATTTAAAATAAAATATAAAGATCGATGCTATCTGATTCGTGTTAAATGAACTATTGTGTGTATCTGACACACTGACCCCCACTTAATTTAAAGCTAAATCATTTGGCAAAGAAAACTTTAGACGCTTAACATATGATTCACACAAAGACCAGCATTTTAACTTAAAAAAGCCCTGTACTCCTCGAATATCCTACCCGCTACACACCTGGCGATCTCAGACATGTAGTGAACACAATAACTGGTCAAGGGGCTCCTACACGATTGAGTAGCCGGCAGAAGATCGACGAAGGATGTGCCGATATCCCTGCAGAAGCCACACCTCTGATTAATGCCTTCCACTCGGCTCCAAACTAGAGGTCCACGTTCAATCTTCGGGACAAGGCTGTAGTTCGAGAGCGTCACACCAACGCCCTTGACACCACCCACCCGCTTCACTTCCGAGTTCAATTCCCTGAAGGAATACAGAATATCTTTAGATCTACGGTCCAAGGCATCGTTGACGCCAATATGAGCCACGACCCACAGCCTCATAATCATAACTCTCCTGCATTCAGTGATTCCCAAATCTAGCTATTCAGGCTTTCCCTTGATCCATAACGATCTTTCCCGAAACGGGTGGCTATCCCTCGTCGACCTTCCGGAACGGGTGGCTTCGAGCTATCCTCTTTAATTCCCTAATTTGGTCTTTCTCGTCAGGGTCTCTAATATTGGAAGCGCTTAATGGTGATATCTAACTAATACTTAGTAACACCTTTATTTAACTTTTGCATTATAATATTTACCCAATTTTCGTCTGATTTGTTTGGATCATTCTAGTTAGTACATGAATCGATTGGATACTAATGAAGGAGATTTTTTGGACGATAGTTTCATTGACATAGCAGTTAGTATTTTCATTCTAGGAAATCACTTCGACCAGTTTAGTACTTCAATGGTCGTTAAATTCTACATCTTGCTCTTCAGACACTATAATCTCTGAAAGCAGGGAAACAGAGGCACCTACGATATTTCACGAATATTGATATATACATGCGCGAAGTGTAATTCGAAGTTAGGGCTTTGGTATAACTATAAGATAACCATTCCATAATCATTAATGATAAATTACCCTTATCGGCTTTCTTTGTCTGCATCATAACATACTATAACACTCGTGCTAGGTCTAACATACTAATCAGATAATTTCCAATCTCCTTGTGACTAATTATACCACGTGCATATATTTTCAGATACACAATGTTGCGTTCTGCTTTCATAGAACACGATGGGAGTTCCACTAGGAGAGTCAAATGAGATGAGAATATAGTTTCCCCCCATTAACATTTGGTATTGTCGAATTATTGATTGTAAACAAATTTTAGACCCAGGAATATTTCACAAATCGCAGTGAAACTAAAGTTGTACATAATTTTTTTACTAATTGTATAACTCGCAATCCTACACAATTATTTAGTTAAAATAATAATTAGTGGCGAAATAAGAAAATATTTAAAACAAAAACCGGCACATAAATAATGACACAAAAGGTTTGGATCTTTTGAATGTTCACAAATGGGAAAAAGTGATATTTTTTTGCCATTCAGGCACGTAAAAAATCAACGTAGATTTTTCTTGTTATATAACCCCTTTTAAACGATTGGAGAATAAAAATTGACAACTTCGTTTACCAGCACTTGAAGGCATTTTCGCCGGGAAAAAAGCGGTTGCAAACAAAGGTATGTTCGTTTCGGAAGTATCCGGCTATGCTCGATTGTTTTCAAGTAATATGTGTAGCAACTCATATTTTGAATTTAAATAACTTTCTTTTTTTTATCAATTTATTCAGACAAGTATTTCAATACTCATGCATCATTGTGAAGTAAAAAATAACAGTTGCATCGTTAGTATAAACCCTCGGGAAAGTATTTTCTATTAGTACATATAGATATAGAGCAATTAATCTTTCAAAAATTACCAACTAGCTGAATTTGGGTTTTTACTGCCCCCAAGTTGATATTTTTAAGACAAATATGAAGAAAATACTACCGTCTATCTTTCTCGAAGCAGTAATTCTTTTTTAATGTATTTTAATAGAATTGTCAACCGTAGCTTTTTCAAAGCGGACGTATTTTTATGAAAATATAGTACTTTCAGTGGTTAAATGTTGAGCATATTTCAAAAACACTTCAGAACTCATTCATACCTGTATCTCCAGTTATACAACTTTCGATGAATATTCTGTCTGAAATTAAATATTGCATTGAATTTTTTGTGTAATTCTGTCACTTATCATTACCTTGGTAGCCAGCTACCTTTTCTCCTATCGTGCCATCAATTGGACATTTCTTAAATGATATTCCGTTTGCCATATCATTTCATCTGGAGTATTATAATTATTCCAGGCAAAGGGATGATATTCTTCAGTTTTTCAATTTTAAGTAGCTGATGAAAACAAATTCTTCGCATTCTTATAATATTCATTTGTGTTTTTCTTTTATCGAGCTTCAAATTTGAAGTACGATAGGATATTCCCCAAATCGACTATATTTTCAGTTACCATTTTTTAGAAAATAAGAGATGATATTTTCATCTAGAAATCTTCACAATCGTGAGTTATGCTATTACTATCATAGGTTAGGTTTTAAATTAGAAAAAACACATTCTTCGAATGACGCAACAATATCATTAGTTTTGTTCATTATTTAAATAGGTGCAAAGAAGACGAACTTAAGGAAGTATATTTCATTATGAGGATCAATATTATATCATGGTCACTAAATACGCTTGGTAATGCCACCAAAGGTAGGTTGAGGAGTCTGACACTGACAAGTTTCTATTGAGTATTCTATTAAGCAAAAGGTCTTAAAAGACTTGGTTGCATTCAACGCATAGAGAAGATACTATGGTGTTTAGGAAAAGTATCAGGTTTCATTAATAGTTGATTAAAATCTCCATCAAAATTAAACTGCACTTAACAGGCATATATTTAAAATCACTTGCTTCCGGTTTTTTATTACCGAGTTAGTGAAAATAAAATCTAGATAGATGTTTTTATATCGTCGGTGAAACATGAGGAAAAAATCTATTTACGGCCTTGAAATGCTCTGAATCCTGACGGTATTACGTAATGAATTAATCCCCCTAGGTATATTCCAACTGGAATGGAATTTTGTACTGCACCTGGAAGTGAAATTTTTATAAGGTATCCCATACAGAAGTAAAAAATATTTTGCTTATGAACTGATTAATAATGACTTAGAAACAAATATATAAATTAATAATAAACTTAGGCACTGCTTTTTTGAGGCAAAAAGAATTCAGAGAATGTCATGTCCTGAGCGTTCTGCCAAAATTTTGTTACCGGGAATTTTCGACATGTTAGTAATACCATTTTCAGAGAACGATTGTTTACTGTTAATGATGATATCTATGTACATGTATTTTTATTTTTTTATTGTTGTTTACTTTTATAGATGTTGTTGAAACCATTTCAAAAATAAATTTCATTAAATCGGCTCCCTACTGATGGAAATCTCTTCATTTAAATACAGGCAGGCTTCACTGAAGATAAATGAAATAATATTATGTTTTGATTCCATGTAAAAAAAATAATCTTAAATGTTAATTTTAAATCAATACCTATGCTTTCAAATAAAATATGAATTTACTGGCGTTCAAAAGTAACATTGGTAGTTTTATAACAAGAACTAAAATTATTAGTTACAACATTCTTTGATAATATATTTTTAAAAGTATTTGAATCTTCCTGGTAGGAAAGTCTTTGTCAAATCCTAGAGTTTCTTATCAAATGTAAATTAACATATATAATCCGTAAAACACTCACAGCATATAACAAATAAAATTCAGGGGCGAAATATCTAAAAATTTCAAAATGAACGCAGGTGAAAGACAACATAATGGTTACTTCTTCAATAAATAGCTTGGAAAAAATTTGGAATATGGAATTGGAAAATGAAACGAATTCAACGTACAACCAATCATTTTGAGAAGAAATAGCTACCATATTTGAATAAACTGTCTAACCTTCGAATCAAATTACCATACCAGAGAACCATAGTTTCTGAAAGTCTGGCAAATTCAGGAACCCATGTTATTATTTTTTTATATGAAATATTAAAAATATTCCAAAGTTTTCATAATAGACAAAATCCAAATGGTTGGTTGAAACATTCAAAATACATGTTTTTTATAAACAATATCTGTAAAAGTTTCGAAAAAATAGATTTATTTTAGATATTGCTAAAATGCCTCAAAATTCTTCGAAGTGCACCCCTTCACAATTTTCCCAGCGAATTTTCCATGACTCGGAAACTCCCTGGTTGGTGAATTCAGAAAGGACCTTGAAGGTACGCGTGCACGCTTCTTTGACTAAGAGTTCCAGTAGGTAGTGTGCTTTGAGGAAGGATTTCACCTTTGGATATGGGAAATTCTTCTGGCGCCGACTGCGGACTGTTAGAGGTTTGGGGAATCGTTGCGGTGTCGTTGAAGGTCTTCGCAAGCAGACATTCTACCCTGCTCTTGGTCGTCCGTCAATACCGTCGGGATGAAGTTAGAGCAGATGATTCGCATTGCCAAATTTTCAGTGATAATTGTGTCCACTGCCCTCTTATTAATGCCAATACGATCTGCGATAATGCGCACTCGTGACCCTCATTCTGAATTCAGTACTTTACGCAAACGTAAGAAAAAATTATTGCCGATAATTTTTATACGAAATTTGTATAGAATGGACGACAATTATTTAGCAAAACGGATGTTTAAATGTCCTCAAGAAGAGAAAACAGTTAACAAGTTGGATCCGACTAAAAAGAAGAAAAGAAAGACCCAGAAAGAAACAGTATAATCGTAAAATAAAATGAGACGATGGACATAAAGACTTTCAGAGTTGAAGTATACAAAGGGAAGGGATTCCAAGCCAAAAGTAAGAGGAAACAGGCCCAAAGTAGTCTGACGAAAGAAATACGACGCAGAGAAATTTAAAGTATTATTGAAGGGAAAGCACAGTAAAGGAGGAAGGGTTGTAATCGGTAAGTGGTCCATAGTTCTCCCTATCGGAGAAAAGAACAAAGTACAATAAATAATGGACTAAATAAAAGGGAAAAAAGAAATAATGGATACATCGTGAAGTGTGTACCCAATAAATTTTTATTAATCAAATTTCATAAAAAGTAGAATTTTTATACGATTAATTGCCATAGTGAAAAGTAAATAAAAATAATCATAGCGTTAATTTTATTATCCTATCAAAACGTAATTAACAATGTTCTATTATTTGGCAACAGTGACGAAAATATTATTTGTTAGTTTATTACTATGGGGTACACTCTAGATTATGTAAAAGTGATACTTGTAAAGAATAACTCATTTATATTGAAAATAAGAGTAATGTAGTGTAAATATATGCAATTTTTAAAACCAGACGCTCTAAATTCATTGTATACATTTAAGAATGGTGCCTCAGGGATTACGCTTTTATTAAAAGACCTGACCTTTCTACTTCCGGTTGAATGAAAGCTCGAGGATAAAACCTGTATATACTCAAGTACGTTGAAAGGACCAGATTAATGAGACCGACGTAAATGAAGTAGAGCATGAAGAAAAATGAATCATCCGAGTCTAAATCACTTATGGAAGATCAAATCGAGGTGGACTTGAAGAGAGGGAAAACTTAGTGAAAATAAGTCTCTCAGAGTTTAAAAAATCCCGGTGAAACCACACAGGAATAGTCAAATTCTACACCAAAAGGAAATCATTTATATTTTTCTCATTAAATTTTACCTAGGAATCAGAGTTTTCTCCTTCCAAACATATGCTCAGTGTTATAAAGTAATTGATAACCTAATGATATTTTGGAGAGTAGCTGAAAAAATAAGCTGGAAGGTGTGTGTGGTCAAAAAAGTTGAGAAACTCAAGAAGGGAGGAAAAAATTTCAAAGAAATTGAATTTTGGCTAAAGAAATATTTTAGAATTCATGAATGGAATCATCTCGAAACTAAGTTCATTCAGAGTTTGATGGGAGAATTTTACAAAATATCTTCCCTCAAAACTGCACAGACGATTAATAGATAACGACTTTATATTATTCCACTTCCAAGTCCAAAGGGATTGACTAACAAAAAATTTATAGTACTCAATCACGGTTTTTCAAATGGCAACTACGATCCAATTTCTACGAGTTCCTAAGACGTCACTAAATTATTACCACATTGAGCCATCTCGGGAATATATTTTGCTCTCCAATTAAAACCCATAGCACTAGTTTGAGAAGTGGATACTCTTAATATTTGAGTAGCCGAAGTGTGGAATTTCCAAATTAACATAACGGATATTACCGTAGCTGGAATCAGATTCTGGGACACGAAAACTTACCAACATCGGGAAATAAAGTTGCATTGATTACGTGGTTATGGGCACCAGTTTGTAATGAGAGTAAGGAACAAGCAGCATTCCTGCCAGGGAATTACGCCGTTTCGGTCGACTTAGACGGTGAGCACAGTGTTTCGAAAGAACAGAACGAGAACTTTCCTACGGTGCTGGCGTTTGTGTGAATGAGACAAAAATAGCAACATATGAGAAGAAAAGGCTTATTGATGGTGATGTATTGAGGCACATGGAGCACCACGAGAGTCGTTTTAACCAAAAAACAGGAACGTTAAGCATTGGATTGAAACACGAGGAATGCAACCTGCGTCATCAACAGACCATTTTGCAGGTTCGAAGACCGAATTAGCATTCCGTAGGCCGACGTCATCTCGGCAGCGAGCACATTTCAGTCAAGGACTGGTACTGCCGAGTAACCTATTTTCGGTGGAAAAATTTGCTGTGTGCATGTGGTTAGTTTGAAGAGATAGTTTATGTAAACATATAATCTCAAATATTGCCAAGACGGACGTTAATTTCTCTTCAGTGTGAGGCATCTAGTGCCTTGCGGTCTTTATCGAAGGGATATCGGCCAGATTTTCCGAATTTGCTTTCCAAGTAGGAATTGCGTAGCCAGGGAATCTACCAAAAACATGCTCCCAGGGCTGAACTCTAACAATGGACACAAAAACTTCGGGAGAATTCACTGGTTCATGCAGCCGATCTGCGTCTGTAAACCTGATTAGCATATTTTGGCCAGTAGCAAAAAATTCGAAATTATATCCGTATGAACTCTTTCCGACGAAGTTTAAGGCGCTAAAAAACTTCACAATTTTAGGTTCATGGAACCAAATAGATCAACAGAAAAGTCGGCCCATGTCTTGAGCCGTGTTCTACTGTTTCTTCTTAGTAGCTTTTGATACCTCAATAAAAGAAGGGTATTATGCCTTCGCCTCACTCCCCATCGGACGAGAGTATGTATGAGGCGGGGAGAAATAAGGTCCTGATCCTTGTCCTTTTGTACTATAAGATACAGATCTGACCCATAGGCGAATTGAAATATTAAAAAAAAGCCTTAGTATTATTTTTCCCCGATTTTTATCTTATCTTTTATATTATGTAATTGAAGTGAATATAACAAAGAAACTGAATAAGTTATAGATCAAGAAAAAAGTATCAAATGACTTGTAGTTGTAAAACAATTCTTTCTTATAATATAGTTTATAATACTATAATTAAATAGAACACATGATGGATTGTGGGAAGATAAAGAACTTTTGGGAACACTGTAATACTGTCATAAGGCAAGCTGCGACTTCAAATTGTTAACTATCATCCTTTTAATTAGGATCCTTCGTGAAGTGATATGGATTTTTCCTCCCCACGAGATACTTTTATTAATTGAACCTCGATAATAGCTGATTTCGCTACGAATATTAATGGAGAATTGCACAACCTGGCCAACGACGTAAAATTACGCAAAAAAATGAGTTAAAAGGTGATGTTTGAATCAATCAATGGAGAGAGACAGAGGTCTAATAAATACATACAACAGCTACTGATGAGTTTTCCGATTCGTGGATAGATAAAAGGGCTCTAATATTTTATTACTACTCCAAATTTACTCCAAAAAGAACCTTGATTGGCCGTTCTTTTCCAACGGATAAACCAGTGATAATTTTGAACTTCAAGAATTTTGACTTAAAGCTACGTTTACTCAATTAGATTCTTTACCTTTTCTTGCCAACACAGAAGTTCTTGTTATCTGCTTCATACGTAATAATCATCCCACTTTATTTCCATATTCAATAACTGCTAAAATGTCATGTTTCCTGCCTTAAAATAGACAATAAATGGTTATTTCTGTCTCTTTTTGGTAGATATTATTATAGGTGAGAATGAAAAACTTGGCTGGATCAACACTTGGACTTCTTCAAAAAAATGAGCAAGAGAGGAATGATCGGGTGAAAATAGTTTTCAATACCAAACAAAATATTCATTGAAAGTTATGCTAATCGGGTTAAATGCTTCCAAATAAAATTTTCAGGTTGTATAATGAAACAAAACCTGCTACCCTGCTACCACACCCAAAATTTTATTTGAGTATGTTTTACGCGGACTGATTGGGAAGGTGTGCACGATCTGCTGCATGACGTATCCGTGATTGAGAGTACCTGAAAGTTGATAATCTGAACCAAGTTTTCCGACGAAATACCGAAACAAATTCTTAAATCATGGAAACTTTGGCGTTCATTATATATTAGGGAAAAGAATCTCCTTTACAAAAATGGTGTGCACTGACTCTTATACCGGACACTATATAGGAATGACTCATTTCTGCAAATAATCCTACTTGCCTTTAATGGTATTTGCCTAGAAAGCATGTTAATAATTCATTTAAATTACCAGTCAACAAGTTTGATGCTGAGATAGGAAAACTTTGACTCTGCCCCACAGTAAGTAGTAGCTGAAGAGAAGTTACATAGGCCCACCTAAAGCCCATACTTCAAAATTTCCGCCATCGAAATTCGATATCGGAAGGAAAATTTTACCTCATTACCGATTAAAAGTGTTTACGAGGAGGGAAAATTGTGCCCAACCAAGAAGAGGGTAGGTTTCAGCGGCAAGCCTTGGCCATAAATACGAATTATAATACTGCTAGATATTGTCTGTTTTTAAGAGAAAATAACGTTCCCATACATACCACAAAGCATTCCGCACGTACCCATTATGTCTTTCTGGGAATCTTTTTGGGAAGGATGAATTATGCACAGAAAATTAAATAACACATATAGTTTCTAGCGTCTTGCACTATTTAAAAATACGGATACACTCTACAAAAAACAAATGTCTATTCTGCATAACCTATTTCCCATATGCGTTCATTATTTCTTAGGAATACAAAAGAAAACGAAATCAAAATAAACCTATCTCAAAGCAATCATTATCAAAAACATTCGTATGCATGTATATGCGAGAAAGGCACCGTTAATTAATTACACTTGGACATTCAATTAGAAGAATATTAGGGAAAAATCACCAATTAAGCTTTGGCATCAAATCAATAGATAGGGGATATGAAGGATCTCAGGTTTTCCCGGCGTATGGTATTCAAGAAGTTTTCTCGGGTTTCCCACCGGGTCAGGTTGTAGTGCACCGACGTTTCGAAGAATGACTCTGCCATCGTCTTCAGGGTGAAGTTCAGAGCAAGAAAAAGGCCTGGTATTTATACTCTCCGTCCCGGCTCAGGTGTGCCCTGATTGTTCGGAAGCGTTAATGTGCTCCGCCAATCGGATGCGTTCCCGCGCATTTTTTATTATCTTTAGCACTGGCTTCCAAGTGTTACCGACTTGGAAGTCGTTGTCTCTGTTGAAGTTGTTGCTGTCCAGTCGGATTTCAACGGCTTCTTTCACCACGCGATCCCAGTAGCCGTTGGCGAGGCTTAGCCTCTTCGCACCGGTGAAGTCAATTCTGTGGTCGTGTGAGGCAATGTTCGGCGACCGCCAATTTCGCTGGGTAGATTAACCTGATGCACCTCTCGTATTCCTTTAGGTGTTAAGTGTTAAATAAAAAACTTAGCAACACACAATATGAGAACACATGAAAGGAACACTCACATGTTATTTCTTGATAATTTCGACGGAATTGAGCGGCGTCTTCATCAGAAGATTAGTTAGGACTGACTGCTCAGCTAAGGAAGGTCAGGTATATGAGAGAGAGGGTTAAAGTGGATAGGTGTGGAAATGTTGCATACGGCACAGTAAGATATTTTGTTCATCCGCATGTATTTTTTTATTCTTGACCTGGTTTTTGACTTGTTAAGTCCTATTACAAGTTGACATCTGGGTAGTGGATGTTGTAATATCTGTGGATGAACTAATTGTTTTCTTTGCCGTTAGGGAATTATTTCCACATCATCCCTCTCATTCCTATCCTATCTCCGCTCACCTCTGGCCTCCCTTCTCCCTTTCCCCTTCCGCAACCCTTTTTTCACCCCTCCCACACCACCCGTTCTCCCCTTCCCCCGTCCCCTTCTCTCTCTCACATACCTCACCTTCCTTAGCTCAGCAGGCAGTCCTATCTAATCTTCTGATGAAGACGGAGCTCAATTCCGTCGAAATTATCAAGAAATAACGTGTGAGTGTTCCTTTCATGTGTTCTCATGTTGTGTGTTGCTGTCTAAGTTTTTTATATGTATATATATATATATATATATATATATATATATATATATATATATATATATAGTTGATTTTTCGGGTACCAGATCTTCCTGGGAAACCATAACCGGCACAGGGAAAGGAACTGGCCCCCCTACCCTGATGTGTGAATATTCACACGCCGTCGGGCTTGGTACACAGGTGAGCTCTACCATCACCTACTAAACCGACCTTCGGGTTGATTACTGTGTTTATGGTTTATATATATATATATATATATATATATATATATATATATATATATATATATTTATACATATATATATATATATTATACTATATATAGATTCTGATGACGACGGCCGTGCCGTCGAAACGTAAATATCTACCGTAAGTGTCCTTCTTTTATGTTTCTGTTTGTTTAATATTTATTAACCTAGTGTTTGTGTGTTTGTGCGTCGCCGGAGTGCGTCATCTTCAAGAGTATATATATATGTGTATATATATATATATATATATATATATATATATATATATATATATATATATATATATATATATATATATATATATAGAATAAAACAGATAACACGTAAAGGGACACACACTGTAGATAATTTGAGCTTTCGGCCTATTCCGAGGCCTTCTTCAGGTCAGACTCAAGTCTGACCTGAAGAAGGCCTCGGAGTAGGCCGAAAGCTCAAATCATCTACAATGTGAGTGTCCTTTTACGTGTTATCTGTTTTATTCTGTTTTATATTGTGCCGTCCAAAAGTTATATTGCTCTCGTGAGTACTTCCGCATCATCATATATATATATATATATATATATATATATATATATATATATATATATATATATATATCAGTCTGACCTGAAGAAGGCCTCGAGTAGGCCGAAAGCTTAAATCATCTACAGTGTGAGTGTCCTTTTACATGTTATCTAGTTTATTCTGTGTTCTATTGTGCCGTCCAAAAGTTCTATGTATATATATATATATATATATATATATATATATATATATATATATACACTTTTTTGGAAAACCCACAAACGTGCAATGTAAATTCACTGATAGTCATAACATACACAGAAACCAAAACACAAAAGAGGAAAAACTCACTGGTTCTCGAATTTTCGGTGGTCCAACCACCTTTCTCAAGAGGAATTAGGAACAGAACTGAGGCAGAGGAGGGCCCGAAAGCAGTGGTAGGAAGGAGAAGGGGAAATGGGGGAAAAGAGGGGAAAAGAAAGGAAAAGGGGGGAAGGCATTCGAGGTGAGGAGTTTGGAGGGGTAGTGTATGGCGCGGGAATTTTAAAAAAGGTGGGGATGATATGGAAGTTGTTGAAGAATGAACTCGGACTTTCTTACCCGCAATTCCTTCTCCTTTAATGATAATTTCTACCTACAAATCAAGGGTTGTGCCATGGGTAGCAGATTCAGCCCATCCTATGCAAACCTCTTTCTTGGTCTCGTGGAGAATAAATTCCTGTCACAACAACCCCTGAAACCGCTATTGTGGCTCAGATATATTGACGATATTTTCCTTCTCTGGCCACATGGTCCTGATTCCCTGAAAACTTTCATTTCCAACCTTAATGCTTCGTCCTCTATCTCCTTCACGTCTACAGTTTCCTCCTCCCAAATCACCTTCCTAGATGTAAACATATCATTTATAGACCATAAATTTCACACATCCGTACATATAAAACCCACAAATAAACAACAGTACTTACATTTTAGCAGCTGTCACCCATACCACACCAAACGTTCCATTCCTTATTCCCTTTCCATAAGGGGTCACAGAATTTGCAATGACCCTGACTCCCTAGACAATTTCCTCATAAATTTACACCATTCCCTCCTCAAACGGGGTTATCCTGAATCCCTCCTGAATAAGAGGATCCGTAGGCATACTTACACTCCCAGACCTTCCACCACCGCGAAAAACCACCCTCTTTCAATTTGTACCACGTTTCTCCCTGGCCTAGAATCTCTGCGTTCTATCCTAAAGGACCTCTATCCTATCCTCAAAAACCACAATTCCACCACCAACCTTTTCCCCAAATGCCCCTCTGTCACTTTCAAACGCCCCGCCAATCTATCAGATCTTCTAAAATCTACCAATCCACTTCTTAAATCCTCGCCCCGTTCCAAAATCACTCCCAGACCCTGCAATAAACCTAGATGCAAAACATGTCCTATTTTCCTAACCAGAATCCCATCCCTCTCCCACCCGCTCTTTAACTCTCTCCCACCAATTCCCTACTCATCGTGTACCTCCAGCAATGTTGTCTACCTACTCAAGTGCCAACTTTGCCCTGCCTTTTACATTGGACAGTGTACCACACCCCTCAATATTAGAATCAATAATCATAGAGCCTCATGCAACAATTCCTCCCTTATTGGTATGCTCCCAATCCCCAAACATGCCTCCGAACACAACGCTGCCTTTGACCAATGTTTTAAAGTATCCGTCTTAGCATCCCTCCCACACTCAGACCCTCCACTGAAACTCAAAACATTAGAGCTAGCTTTCATCTGGCTCTTGGATTCCTGGAATCGCCCAGGCATTAATATTAGACATTAATTGCCCCCTTTATGCATATTATTTCATCCCCCTCCGCCCCCAACAACTTCCATATCATCCCCACCTTTTTTAAAATTCCCGCGCCATACACTACCCCTCCAAACTCCTCACCTCGAATGCCTTCCCCCCTTTTCCTTTCTTTTCCCCTCTTTTCCCCCATTTCCCCTTCTCCTTCCTACCACTGCTTTCGGGCCCTCCTCTGCCTCAGTTCTGTTCCTAATTCCTCTTGAGAAAGGTGGTTGGACCACCGAAAATTCGAGAACCAGTGAGTTTTTCCTCTTTTGTGTTTTGGTTTCTGTGTATGTTATGACTATCAGTGAATTTATATATATATATATATATATATATATATATATGTCTTTCTCTTAATAGTGGGCAAAGGATAAGGTGTGGTAAATTAGAGAGGTAAATAAACGAATAATCAAAATAAAAATAAAATTATATAGGGGGGTTAGAAGAGAACAAACGATTAAAACAAAATATGATTACAAAAACGCTCTCTTAGCTGGAGGAAAAGAGAATTACATCTTTTGGTGTCAATCGTTGACTTGGATCGTTACTTTATATAAGAGACTGTTTTAGCCGTTACTTTGTGGAATTTTTCCATCGTATAGAAAGGAAGAAAACATTATATTATATTCCTAATCAACCCATTGTGCTTCAATGTGTGTCCAATTCATCTATTTCTTCTTTACCGTAGAGTTCTCCATATGGTCCTATCCTCTTCTTCTCTTCTATATACTTACTCATTCCTTACTTTGCCTTTCCATTTAATCGTCATCATTCACCTTCAGCACTATGTTTCAAAGGCTTCTATTCTTCGCTGGTCCACTTCTACAGTGAATGCTCCAAGTCTCGGAACCATAGAGCGCCATACTCCACACGAAGGTCTTGACGAATTACTTCCTGGTTTCCAGGCTTAGGTTCTTTGAGCATAGTAAATGCCTCATCTTCATGAATGCGTTTTTAGCTTGGGCTATTCTTCCCTTGATGTCGGTCGAACTTCTTCCATCCCATATTTTGCTCCCGCCTAGTTAGATGAATGATTCCACTTGCTCTAGTTTCACCCCTCGAATTGTGATATCTGAATTCAGCTCCTTTCTCCCGCACACAAGGATTTTAGTTTTCTTCATGTTGATGCTCATATTATCCCAGTACTTGATCCATAGCACTTGTAGGTCCTCTAGCGTTCCCGCCACTACTGCGATGTCATCTACAAACCGGTGCATGTTGATTTTTTCTCCATTTGCCTTGACTCCTTTTATACCCAATTCTTGTGTTTCTTTTATTGCCTCTTTCAGCTATATAATGAGTATTACTGACGAGAGGTTGCATCCTTGTCTTACACCTTTGTTTATTTTAGCTTCTATTTTTTTCATTTTTCGTTGGCATTGTTACAGCCTGGTTCTGAGGTTATGGATAATTCTTCTCTCGTTGCAATCCAATCCAAGCGCTTCTAGTATCAGGAACATCATGCTCCATTCCACGATGTCGAAGGCCTTATCCAAGTCCACGAATGTCACATATAATGGCATATTTACGTGTCTCATTTTTTTCGGCCAGGACTCAATCTATGAATTGCCTCTCTTGCTCCTCGGTTTTTTCTGAATACGAATTGGTTTTCCGAGAGGTTTTCTTATATTCTTCCTTTTATTCTTCGGCTAATTATCCTAGTAAGGATATTTGATGCTTGAGCCACAAAGTTCAATGTTCTGCGTTCTTCGAATTTATCTGTTTTCGGTTTCTTCGGTATTGCAATCTTTCTACTTTTCACGAAGTCTTCTGGTATCTTTCCGCTATCGTAGCTATCTTTGACTATTCCATAAGCATCGTCCGCTTTGACCCCGAGTGCCTTGATTATTTCTCCGTTTATTTTGTCAACTCCTGGTGCCTTGTTGTTTCTCAGGCCTGCCACGGGTCTCTCGAATTCGCTTCTTAATATCTGCGGACCCCGATTATCTTTACCTATCATGCTTTCATCTTTAATTCAGCCACCTTCTAGTGGTTTGGGGGCTTGATAGAGTACTTCAATTTATTCTTTCCATCTATTCCCAATGTCTTTATCATCTATTAGTATTTTCCATTAGCGGCTCGGATGTCTAACGATTTTATTTTTCTTTCCCCGAATTACTTCTTCACTAGTTTATAAGCCATCTCGCTTTTTTTTATTTTTCATGTTGTCATTAATTTCCTCACGGTAGCTTTCTATCCATTCCTGCTTTGCCTTCTTGCACTCTCGATGACCTGGTTCCACAACTTTTTATAGAGGTCTTTTTCACTATCATTTCTTGGATTCTTGTATTTTCTTCCTTTGTTTATGAGACCTCGTATTTGAGCTGTTATCCAAGGTTTCTTAGATGTTTCCACCTTACTCACAAGGAGCTTTGCAGCTATCTGCTATCTGGGGCTTTGGTAAATATATTCTTCATTTCTTTCCACCGACCGTCAGTACTGATATTATTATTATTTCCTTCGATTTCCCTTTCGACGGCTGTGGTGAGCTTTTCTCTTACGCTCTTTTCATCCATTATCTTTTTGTTCCATCTGGTTTGTTGTATTTCTTTCTTCCTCTGTTTTTATCTCAGTCTGCTGCCCATAATCACCAGGTTGCGATTGCTATTTATATCTGAGCCGGGGTAGCTATTACGCTTCTTCTACGTATCTCCTCCTGACAAGGATGTAGTCAATTTGGTATCGTACTTTGTGTCCAGGAATCTTCCATGCGTATCTTCTTCTCGGATGTTGATCGAAGATAGTATTTACTACTACCACGTTTTCTCTTTGCAGAATTCTATCAGTCTCTCTCCCGCGACATTTCGTTTGCCCAATCCGAAGTATCCGACGGCACTTTCCTCTCACCCCTCGCCGACCACAGCGTTCCAATCTCCCACTACTATGAGGTTTTCCATCCCTTTTACTGTTTCTAGGACCTCTTCCAGTTGTTAGTATACTTCCTCTATTTCCTCATCTGAATGGTTGGACGTCAGCATGTACACCTGTACTATCATTGTAGCCGTAGGTTCTCCCTCTATCTTTATCATCAATATCCTTTCATTATATTTCCAGCACGATATTATTATCCTTTCCCATTTCTTCATGAGTATAATACCTGGTCCAGAAATTTTCTGGTCTTCTCCCGAGTATATCACCCTGTAGCCGTCGCTCCAGAAGTCGTTCGCCCCCCCACCCACTTAATTTCACTCAATTTTCACCTTGACTGATGTTCCCATCTCAATCATCCCCACCTAGAGGTTCGTTTGGGGACTACTTTACCTCCGGAATATTTTACTAGAAGGACAGCCATCTTCTCATATTTGAATGCAAGGCTGCATATTCTAGGGAGCATATTATGATGGTTTCCTGTTGCCTTCCACATCGCAGTACTGCGGCCGATACTGTGCAATTCAATCTTACCCGCAGCTGTGGCAAATGATGCCGGGCCGACCCACTCGGTCTGCTCCACCAGTGCCTAATGGTGAAACTGCTGTCTTTCACCATGGGTCCAGGGATCTATTTTTCGTCGGTCACGGAAATCAAACCAGCGGCCTCTGCTCCACAGGCAGACACGGTACCTCTAATCTACCCCCGTCCCCTACATATTCATAGTAATGCTCTATTATTAAAATTTTTTATTGATCAAATTAAATAAGTTTAACTTATTTGGCGTGAATATTGCCGGGATTTACCATTTAATTTTAATTTATTTTTGCCAAAATAACGTGCTGCATTTATCTTCATCGAAAGAGTCAAAGAATTAACAATTATGAAACAATGTGGCCATATATATGCCTGGGAAATATTTTATTACCATGAAATAACCATTCAAAAATACAATGTTCAAAATCCAAAAATAACACAGGTCTACAAAAAAAATTTCTTTTTTGGTGCCGGGAATCTTTGTGCTGATTTAAACTATATTTGTAGAGCTGAATCCAAATATGAAATCCGTTTTTATTTAACAGCTATACTTTTTTACATATGGCACATCTTACGATTAGTTGTTTTAATATTTGATATATTCCGGAAAATAATTTTCAAAGTTAAATAAATCTATAAGTATACTAATTTATAACCACTCTGCGGTGTTCCTTTTATTTTCAATAAACTGTCAATAAGTTTTATGTATATTTCTATATTGTAGGCCAATGAGATTAAAAAACAAAAATCGTTTGTATCGACTTCGGTAAAAGATGGCGAAATTAGTTGATAAGGCATCCGTTAGATGGCATCCACGTTTTCTGTTCCCTTGACAGCCATTTTTGTTTCATTAGTTGCCCTTGGCTATTCGGAGCAGGTGGACGGACTTTACTTCAAAGTGTAACTTTTTGTAAAACATCATCTTAAAATGAGCTCAAGTCGAAGATGCTGTGTTAATGATCCTGATGTATTTTGTTACGTTTGTGGGGAATATATGGTAAAATAAAATAGGAAAAATATTACAGACTTTGTGAAACGTGCATACTTGGGATATTTTGGTGTTAAGCTTGGTGACCAAGATAAAACATGGGAACCGCATTTTGTGTGTAAAACATGTACTGAACATCTGCGGCAATGGACAACAGGACAAAGGAAAAGTTTAAAATTTGGTGTGCCAATGGTGTGGAGAGAACCTGTGAACCATATTGACGACTGTTATTTTTGCATAGTAAATGTTTCGGGAATTAATCGAAAAAATCGCCACAAGTGGACAGATTTGCCTTCAGCTAGACGCCCGGTACCCCATTCAGAAGAAA
Source organism: Hetaerina titia (assembly GCA_037158775.1). NCBI lineage: Eukaryota > Metazoa > Arthropoda > Insecta > Odonata > Calopterygidae > Hetaerina > Hetaerina titia. The sequence continues at coordinate 75,747,557 of CM073769.1, read as the reverse complement.
TACCGATCCCAATATTTCAGACGTTACCAAATATATGTAAGGAAGAATTTGAGTTATTTGAAAACATTTCTCATTCTATTGACGATAGTGGCAGTGACAGACAGTGGCAGTGAATCAGACAATTTACAAGGAATCCTGCTTTTGTCGAGTCAATGAATGAGATTGAAAAAATTAGTTGGATTTCATTTGTTGAGGTCATAAAAAATTTTCTTGGAAATCACAAAAGTGAAAATTATATTGAGCTGGTAAACATTATGCTCAGTAACTTCAAATCACTTGGATGTAATATGAGCACAAAAGTTCACTACCTACACAGCCACTTAGACAATTTTCTTGGAAATTCAGGAGACACAAGTGAAGAACAAGGTGAAAGATTTCACCAGGATATAAAAACAATGGAAGCTCGCTACCAAGGAAGATGGGATAACCATATGATGGCAGATTACTGCTGGTGCTTAAAACGAGACTGTTTGAACAAAGTGCACTTATGAAAATCGCGCAAAAGAAGCTTCCGATGTGTTGAGTGATGTTTTTTTTTCATTTCAATATGTTTTATCACAGTAAAAAATTTTAGTATTTGTGTTCAATTGTATTGTAAAATTCTGTTGAGTTTGTGGGTGATTTAACAGCCCTAGAAATAAATCAAGTCTTTATATTTAGTGGGTTTTATTATTAATATAATATCCCCATATCATCATGTAGAAGATTTTTTTACGTAAGTAACAACTTTTCAATTTCAGATCATATCTCACCACAACTCAAAGCAATTCGAGAGTTTCGTGATTCAATATCAGCCCCCGAAAGAGAAATCGAGCTCTAGACCTTCACCAGATGAAGCGGCCTCGGGTTAATTTGAGAGCGACAGTGTGCTGACCGCCGAGAAATACGGGTCGCCCAGGCATCCAGCGAATTGGTTATCACGAATTTGGATAATAGTCATCGGTCCCAAAGAGAGGGAGAATTTTTAATGGACAGCCGCATCCTGGATTCGAGCTCGCACCGCTCCCCAAGAGGACTCACGTCTTCACACGTCGTCCACCCATCTCCCTTACGATCGGAGAAACCTTCGGCGGGCCGAGAAGGCAGTAACGGCGGGATAGGGCGGCCGAAGGAAGAGGAGGCCAGGAGAGTTTGACCGAGAGAGGGGGCGACGAGAGGAAGTGTGGGGGACGAGGTGAGGGCGGAGTTGGCTGGAGTTGCGCCGTCGCTTCCACACTCGACGCAACACTCGCGCGCGCGGACCGAGAGCCGATCGCTCGCTTCCCTTCAGTTGGCTGTGCGCGACCGTCGTGGACGTACTGGCAGTGGTACGAGCCCACCTTAGCCCGCTCACCCTGCCGTCCCGTCTATTCCTGCCGCACTTGTGTTTGGGTGTAACCATCTCTTCACTCTCGCGCGTCGTCGCGCTCTTTTCCGCCTTCACTTCTCCATGCATCGCTCTTCCCCACTGCTGAGATCGATGATTTTAGCAATCAATTCCTCTAATCCCTTCGCCTAAAAATATCCCCACACCCCATCCCCTCTCCCCACCCCTGACTTCCCCAACCCTTCCACGCCCTTTTTTAGTTTGTCCCGTTCTCCTTTGGAGGTCCTTCGGTCGGACACGCGCCCCTCGTTCCCCGGAGGGTTTCAAGTGTTGCGAAAGGAGACAAGGAAGTAATCTAGTGCCAAGTGACGAATTGTTTTTTAAAGCTCCCCGCGAGCTTTTCTACATGAACCCCGTGTGATCCGCCCGATTTACGACTCTCGCTTGTCGATAATTACTGAGGAAAAGTTCGCTCTGACGACTGTCCGGAGCGTCAATCTCTTACTTGTCATCTTACTTTCGGAGTCGGCAGAATTTTTCCAGAAAAAAATGCATCGGGGACACGTCGGTGTGACGCTCCCGCTCACACATGCCAACCATTCCCCGCTATTTGCACGTTTTAACATGCCGGGGCTAGTGTAGTCAAGAGCCAGGCCACTCCCGCGGCCTTTTGGTTTGCCCCCCCCTTCCCTTGGAAGCCGTGATATTCCGTTTCCACTCAGAAATACCTCCCTACAATTCGAAAGGGGCCAATTAAAGATATCGAAGAGCGGACTAAATTTCAGCTCCCGTGTTGGCGACCGACCGGCGATTTATATCAAGTTGCCCAATATTTCGCCGTGTTCGACGCCGTCGAAAGACAACAGAAAAGAGATAATACCCCCTTTTCCCCGCTGCCCCAAAACTTGAAATCGTCCAGGTTCCCCTTAAGGCGTGTGTGAAATGGCACGCCTCTCCGGGTCCTTTTTTTAGTCCCCCCGGGAGCCATCGTAACTCACGCTGCCATTCCCTCTCGTCGTGGACGAGGATTCCGCATCTGCCGAATAGCCCATTCGAAGCAGGAAGAGACTCCGGAGAGACTTCAGACGTTGGGTCATATTGGACAACCTCTTCTCTCTGTGTTCTCCGACCCCAATCCCTCTTGACCGCCTTGACCCTCCCCATAAGTTACGCTAATGTAATACTCAAAAACAGGCTTGGTTGCTTAGCCTTCAGTCGGTTCAATAGGGCTCATCCATCCGACTTTCCCAGATCCTCCGGCGTCGTGCATCGTCACGGCACTCTGAGGAGAATAGGAGGAGACACGGCACGGAAGACGCCTCTGAACGTGAACACCATGACTAAGGACCTCCTCCACTGAAAGAGAAAATCGGGAGTGAAAGGGTGGAAGAGAGAACAGGCGACTGTGGTAAAACCCTAACGTCGTTGGGGATGTGATAGGAAGGGGGTAAGGGAAAACTTTTTCTGCCTTCGCGCACGGTTAAGTGCAGGAGGAAGGGACCGCTCGCTCCTCCCCAACGAGGCCCCAAGTTTGGGGTGCGAACAGGTTGGGATAGCTACGAGCGCGAACGACAAGTACGAAGGAACGGATTTCTGGCGCAGTCAATGGAGTGCCCATCCTCTCAGCGTTCCAAGTTGACAATAATGTTATAAGGTAGCGGCGAGGGTGGGAGAAGGCATTGAAGACGCTCGTGTCTGCCAAAAAGTAACCACTCGCACCGACGGACGCCGAAACCCAAGGTATTATCTTGCCACATAATCACTTTAGCCGCGTGGACGGGGAACTTATTCCGGAGTTTGAGGATTCGACGGCGGCCGTATTGCGAGAGGTTCGTGTGTGTACGACGGTCTGCGGGTGGGGGGCAAGTGGGAAGAGGAAAAGAACTCCGCGAGGGAACCCATTTCGTCTACTCATCCCTTCGCCTTTGGGCATCCTCGGGCGGACATTAAGGGGAACATAGGTGTGGCGCCTGAGGGATCGTCGGTCCATCTCCGGGCCGAGTGGACCACGGGCTGCCCTGCTTCTTCTCTGGAGTTGCGGTGAGTTGACAATTCAATTTTACTCCTTTCTACTAGATTAATATACTATCTAAAGGAGACGTGGGCTTAAAGTTGATGGTTTATCCGCAGTAACCCCGTTTGTGTCGTTTTTGTTAACGTTTTCCAGCTACACAATGTATGTTAAATTGTATGAATCATCGAGCACACATTAAAGTGTGTTCTATTTCATTATGTGCAGCTGAAACAACCTTTTTCCAAAAATGAGGTGGTCACGTTAATTGTCACAGGCTGTTTCACCTTTTATTCGTTTCTTTATTAACTCCCATTTTTATTGTATTTTTAAAATTATTTTTTAATTGAGAGTTCTTCATTTCCTTTTCTAATATTTCAGAAAAATCCCTTTCGCATTCTTATAAAATATGGTGTTTACTAGCATTCTTACCAAATTATGTCTGCTTCCTTTCTTGGCGTAAAATGAATTACCATAAGCTCTCGTTCGAATTATTCTTTTCTGTTTACGTAGTGTTCGAGACAATATCGTCTGCCCTGAATGAATATTAGCAAACCCCTCCCATAGGCAGACAATAATTTTACTGGTATTTATGTCGCCAACGTGATTTCCAGTTTTTATGATTGCACTTTTTTATTTCTATAGTTTATTGGTTTTAAAGTTACAAGTAATTATCACTCAGTAAAGTTTTAAAGAAATGTCATTAGGTCAGAGTATTGGATTTATATATTCACTGTTTGAAGTTAACTTTTAGGTACTCAAACAAGATTGCATTCAAGAAGAATTTACAATACGTGAGTAACCACACATTCCCCTTTTTGGGGATAAAAAAGCTTTATCGAAAAATTAAATCATTCAATTAAGGTGCGTCCACAGCGGTTGTTAAATCGCGTATTTGCAAAGACTTACCAACTTACTAAATGAAACATTTTGCAAAAACAATCAATACCTGACGTAATATCATTCTAACTCAGTGTGTGATTGGAAACCGCAACCTATGACTCGTACTACTTAGCTGAAAGCGTCGTACACATCGCGTTACCCGCTTCGGGTAGGATAATTAATTTTCATCTCGTAAAAGAAATAACCGCCTGCTATACGCATCAAAATAAACATTCATGGGACAGGGTCAGGGCTATCAATGATATGGTTGCTGCACTCTAACGAGTCATAGAGGTATCAGGTTTTCTTTACCATCACCCCAATTTCATATTCAAGTGAGAGAAAAACTATTTGGTCATGCCGGAGCTACAGGGTTCGTCCGGAAAATAAGTTTATGATGCTCATTGTCTTTTTTGACAAAAGGGGAGTCGTCCACTACGAATTTGTACCTGAACGACAAACTGTAAATGCTGCATTTTACGTCCAAGTGCTCGACAGGCTTCGAAAACGAGTCGCGCGGCCGGCGATCCGGCCAAAAACATCTGGCGGCTGCATCACGACAATGCGCCGTCTCACACCGCGCTTGTCGTGTCGGACTTCTTGGCCAAGCACGGCGTGGCAACGCTGCCGCACCCGCCCTACAGCCCGGACTTGGCACCAACGGACTTCTTTCTGTTCCCGAAGATAAAGAGGAGTTTGAAAGGAACGCGATTCGGGACTTTGGACGCCGTCAAAGAGGCCGTGACGACGTGTCTTCGAGAGGTTCCCGATGATGCCTTCGCGGGAGCGTTCCAGGAATGGGAACGCCGCTGGAACAAGTGTATCGATTCACGAGGGTCCTATTTTGAGGAATATTAGCTTAAGATGTGTAAAAGTGTAATTAAATTTTTTTTCCTGAGCTCAGTACACTTATTTTCCGGACGAACCCTGTAATTGGGTGTGATTGCAAGGAGAAAAGAAAATCAACACATTTTAGGCTGAAAAGTTTAAAAATGTATATTTGATATCTAGGACTAAAACATTATTCCATTTCATAGTAGTCGACCGAAAGATTGTTTTGTTTAGCGCGGGTGAAGTTCACCTTCTATAGGGTGTGTGAAACTCACACTTAAGGGAAGCCATCTAATTTCAACATCCCAACATTGTAGGTAGCGGGAGGGGAGAGAGAGACGAGGGATGGAAGAGAAAACTTAAAAATAGACAAAGCAGAGCAAGCAATACTGTAAGGAGCACTACATTATTTAATAGCATTCTAATGCGGTCATTAGAATGCTATTAGTTAGCTATTGTTAGTGAAAAAGCATGCAGTTGAGCAGAACTATTTATTCCCTAGACGCTGAGGGTAACAATTGGGACTTTGGCTGTCTATAACCCTACAGTTGCTATCCCGTATTGTCCATGGTAAGGAGTCCTTGATCATCTTTCTTCTAATAATTCCCACCCCAACCCCATAAGCATTTCAGCGACGCTTTTCGTTTTATCGTAAGAGTTTTTAACGAAACGGGCTGCTCGGCGTTGGACCTCCTCAATTTCCGGAATGAGGCCTTTTCCACTCGGATCCCATACACAGCATGCATATTCTGAATGAGGTCTTACAAGAGTTTGGCAACAACATTTCTTGACCTTGGAGTCACTTCTGCCAACCATGCGTCTAATAAATCCCAATTTTTTATATGCTTGCCCGCAGACTTTACGATGTGGGTCCCCCAAGTTAAGTAGTTAGTGAATGTAACACCTAGGTATTTTACCGTATCAACTACTTCTAGGTCAAATCCAACTCATTTGTAAACAAATCCGTTGATTTTTTTAAAGAAATTTACCACCAAACATTTGTTAAGGTTTTAATGGCAATCCCTATTTTGAACACAATTTAGTAATTTAGTCTCGATCATCATCATCTGTATTTCAATCCTAGGATTGGTTTACTCCAACCCACCATTCTACTCTATTTTATATCAATTCCCTCAGTCCTTGATGCTTTCTCTGTTTTATTTTCTTCTTAAATTGCCCTATGTACATGTCTCTCGGTATAGTAAGTGTGTTTGCATACGTGAAGGTTGAAATGGTTTTTGCATAAATGAACGCCCCTCTGGATATAGATTTACATGGATGTGTTGAATTTGCATGTAATTTTGTTCTCTTATGAGGGTGGTGATATAACGCCCCCCGCCACACGCCCCCGTGGTGGCTGGCGAGGTATTACGTAGATGTAAATATGTATTATTCCTTAGAGATACGCGGTGGCAATATTGTTCAAGACAACGCTTTGGAATAATACATTTAGAATGTTAGCTTTTTCCTCACTGGCAATAGCAATGATATTGTTAAAATCTTTTAAGCAAACCCCCATTTTACTTCCCTAAAATATAACCAAAAAGCTTTAGGGTCAGTGTTCAAATACTAGTATATTTCTTTACATAGGCTTATAAGTCACTACGTAATTGTCTTTTGGTTTCATTTTGAGAAGACCTATATTTGTGCAAGTGTTTATTTACAAGTTTATTCTCCGAGGATGATGTATTCCCTCCTACTTTCTTTACCCAAGAGTGAAACATTCTCTGATTTCGAATAGTTTTACTAACACATTTCTCGTACCATTTGGGGTGTCGATTTGCTTAAACGTAATTTATAGGGATCAAATATGTGATGCCTTTTTGGATAATATTGACAAGTTTTGTCCAAATGTCTTCCACGTTGGCATAACTTAAGCGCGTTTTGAATTCGGGTAGGGAAGACTTTAATTTTCTGGCAAAAGTGTCTGTCTCCTTTTATGGTAATTATAAATTTTTCTTTTTGGTTTAACAATCTTTTTTATTTCAACGCCGAAGTTTATATATCGGATTTATAGTCACTCAATCCCTCGTCATTTCAGACACTCATAATTTTTTTACGGTGTGCTCGTAAGAAATAGGTCCAATATGTTCTTTCCACGGCTGATCTTGCTCACGGATTGAAGGAGGAAGTTTCTTTACACTAATTTTCATGAGAAATTACAAGATTCGCGATCGTGAGTCCGAGATTTAACGCCAGTGCTTTCCCAATCGATACCAGGGAAGTTAAAGTCACCACCCATTATATTTATGCTGTTATTATTTTTACATGTAAATTTGTATATTTGTTCATTGAGGGCAGGGAGTGTTTCAGTGTCTAATTCTGGAGGTCTATAGACAGAGCATAAGTTAATGTTGGGTTGATTATATCTCAGTAAGGTGTACCAAATATTTTCTATGTTATTATTTTCAAGTACAAATTGTCTCCTTTCAAAAGTAAATTTCGCTGTCCCGAAAACTCCTCCTCCGGGTTTCCGATTGGGATACCCCAATCGTGTCGGTAAACTATCAAATCAATTGGGAAAATTTCTTGCTCATTTATAGCAGTACATAGCCAAAACTCTATGCTAAATACTCTATCAGCGGCATAATGTGAAATTATGTGCTCGAGATGCGCTGTTTTATTTTTGAGGCTTCTCCAATTTAGTGCAAGGATAAATAATTTTTATTTTGAACAACGCCTTATTTATGCCTCACTGTAATTCAGTGCGCGTTGGGTGGAGAAGTGCGAGTTAAATATCTATCTATATCAATTGCGGTGTTGTCCGTTTCTTTTATGTTTTTATAAGTGATTTTATCTGCGCTACCTCCATACATTAGCGATTCAATAGGTGACCTACTCTCTTTCCTAAAAAAGGCCTATAGTAGTCGAGTATCCTATCGGTGACCTTACTCGCCGCTTCCGCCGTGTAATGGACCCCAGATCGGTTGAGGGGAATCCTGAACGATTGTTGGGTTGGCCTTAGATCGATGAAGGAGGCTCTTATGGCTGAGCAGAATTGCCAAATTCAAGTAAATTTCGCAACTTAAAAGGATGGAAACATGGGGTTACGATTCAAGTTATCCTTCTCAGAACACTTCGTTTCGTTTAAAAAAATTGTCTGTTACGCATAATATGAAAGTGAGATATTAATAAAATAAAAATTCTCTTTTTAAACCGCTACTGTCAGGCGACCTTGTCTATCTATTGTGAAGGAAACTCGAAGATTAATCGCCCGCTGATGGTTTTCTCCCACTAATCATTGCCAGTGATCTTGAGATTTCCGTCCTGTTCCACCGGTTTGGTAACATGCGCTTGACTCCGTTAATATTGTAATAATTATAGCGAGGTTTCTCTCCGTCATATTATCACGGGATATAAAGCTGATCTACCTACTTCTTCTAGCCCACCTGATGAAATTCAACAAGGAGGAGTCGAAAAAAGCATGAAAGCCTCTTTTATGGGTGGAAGAAGATAAATTCCTTTTCAAAATGATCTCTTCTGTAGCATCTTCTCTTCAGTACAACCAAATGAGCGCAATGGAGATAAAGGGTTTTAAGTATCAGGAACAATTGGGAAATATTTCTATTTAGTAATAGTAATGAGATTCATAGTAAATATTGCTTAGGAAGTAATATAGAATACGCTTTGTATGACATATTGAAATGAAATTAAATTATTTCCTTTGAAATTCCACGCACCTTATTTAAAACACGACCCACTTTTCGACGTTGAACGTCATCACAATCCTATTTGTATGACTAAAAGCAATGATTAATGGAAGATATGTTGTCCTTGCTCAATTTTATATAGTTATGGATTTAATTTTATTTTAGAGCCTTTATGTGTTATCTCTATTTTCTTTTTGGCACCAGCTAAATTGTCAATTCTGATATTATACTTATATTTACTAAACTCCCCCCCCCCCTAAGCTACCTCTCTGACACACGCCCTTGCAGCGGCTTGCAGGGTAGTATGCAGATAAACTAAAAGCTTGCCTTACTACGTATTAGGAGGATTAGCACACTCCCGTAGCGATTATAATGATTCTGGATTCGCTCTTGAATAGTGATACCGTATTTACCGTTTTTATTGTAGTAAATATAGGTAAAGGATTAGAAGGTGGAAGAATTGAAAATTAGCTGATGTCAGAAAGAAAACAAACAGCATATAATTGTTACAAACAAAAATGTTAATGAAACTTTATATTTATTTAAAATGTGCAAAGAAAGTACAGTTTCCATTAATCATCGCTTTTAAAGTCACACAAAGCATATTCTTTATTACTTTCTAAGCAATGTATGCCGTTTACCTGAAAGGTTTTGGTAATAATGTGAGCTACCACGAAATTCACTACCTTAATTTACAGTAAAAAATTTAGCTTTTTTTAAACTTTAGCCATCCTAACACACTACTTGTTTTTGCTACATTCAATGTTTCTTTTAATACACAGAATTGTCATTCGGAATTCAAATAACTAGTACAATTTTCCTCAAAACATATACGAGCAATCCATCCTTGATGATTACAGACATTGTGATCTTATAAATTAATTTTGGAAATTGAATATACAGGCGTTTGTCAGTGAATTGATAAAATCCACGCATGCGCTACTGCGTATAAATAAGTTACCAAAGGAACAGTGAAAAGTTAATGAGCATAGAGCTCCTCAGAGCCATTTTTCGTCTCTCGGGAATTTCTCACGTTCGTAGGACTAACTAGATGATTGTTTAGCGTACTTTTTCTTTTTTCGAGGAACGTTCCTTGTCATAACCAGTCAGCATATATCTTACTGTGTATTTTTGGTACACAAGTTTTAAACTTTCACATACCCAAGCTACTATGAAAAGGCAAACTACTGGTTCGGGCACATCATTTTAGTTCAATAAAAAAACCCATAAACACAGTAATCAACCCGAAGGTCGGTTTAGTAGTGATGGTAGAGCTCACCCATGTACCAAGCCCGACGGCGTGTGAATATTCACACATCAGGGTAGGGGGGCCAGTTCCTTTCCCTGTGCCGGTTATGGTTTCCCAGGAAGATCTGGTACCCGAAAAATCTACTAGCTTGGGTGGAGCTGCAGGTGCCCAGAGTGCCTTGCCCGGGAATCGAACACTCCGATTCCGGGAATCGAACCCTCCGGTCAGTAGTCCAACGCTCTACCCACTAGACTACCGCGACCCAAGTATATTATATCAAATATATGTATTTTACTTCTATACTATACGATTTACTATATTTTTCCTAACTATGTGTTTTAAATATTAGCAACCACCAAAATCCATTATTTTCCGGCTTCGATTTCAACTACTTTCTCAGAATTTTAACATTCTGACGCTAGATTTCTACATAAGTAACAAGCCCGATATTGTATCTTTCCAGCAATGGTACTATTGTGTAACATACACATACAGCAGATAGTATAAGGGATAAATTTTAAGAATTAACTCAATTCAAAGTCCCCTTCGATTAACGGATCATATTAATTAACAATTAATATTGTTCTATATTTTGTAAATTGTTTGTTAATTTTCTTGGTGCCTATTCCTCACAGTGACATTTTCTGTAGGATTTTTCTTGTAAATTGCATCTTTACCTTGTATTTATCAACTGTGAGTTTCTTTGATATTCGGTACGGCTGACAACTTTGAAATCCGGTCAGTAGTCCAACGCTCTACCCACTGTGATATCATTAATACCCTGATAATGAGGGGAAAAACCATCAGTGCTCATTCCAGCTGTATATTTTCGGCTGAAATTGACTCTGAAAATAGATAATATCACGTACAGTCTACGTGTATTAATATCACGTACACTTACAAATAATTTTTCATCATAAATAAATATAGAATCAGTGTGGTTATATGCTGACCACCTAGGAAACCTCTCAGATAGGATATTACCGGTTAATTTCAACATTTCAGAATATTGAAAGCAGTCATTAGGTAACATTAGGCTTTGGGTTCCCTTGTGGGTGAGTAACAGTTTAAAATGTGTCTAAACTGACCAGTAGAGTGACGTAACTGTCAAGAGGAAATGCTGCAAGTACCTCGGCAAGTAACGCATAAGTTGGTGACCTTAAATTAATACGTATATGATTCGGTACTCATAAAACCCAAATATACATTTTCTTTTTATGGAAATAGCATTGACACTATTTATTAACAGTGGCCTTTTGGCTAGATGCGAGATTTTAATTGTCTTAGCTAACATGACATTTTAAGGCCCTTCCATCGAATATAAATCCCTTCCAACCGGTTTCATTTTTTCTTTCAAATCAAAATACGTTCCAACTCTCTTCTAACCATCAAAAATTCTTATTTTCCTCCATATTTTGCGCCTTCTAACACGACCTTGAATATTTTAATATGTCATCCATTCTTTTCCTCTGCCATCTTCGATTTTCCACCAATGACTTCCTCTCCCAAACGCTTCCGCGATTAACTTCCTCGCAGTTTAGATTCCCTCCGTAAGATTGAAGTTCTTAGCGAGGCGTGTTAGTTTTTTTCATTTTAATAGTAAATTAAATAAAGCCTTAGGAATTTTTCGATTAAAAGTATTCCGTCTATCCACCGTAAAAGTACGTCGATTCACCACCCGTTTAGAGGCTTAGCTTCATTGAACAGGTGCATATGGGACAGATTAATTATAAGACGTCTTGATTGGGGCGGAATTAAGACTAGACAGTCCCTTCCTCCAAACTCTTTACTCCATGAAAAGCCACTTAAAGGCCGGGCATTAGAAAATACGGTCTAGGCTCCGTTTATTTGCCTCTTCTCACACTGTAATCCATTTGCCTGCAAAGTCGAAAGAGAAAAAGCGTTAAAAATCGATATTTAGTATCTCTCTCATTCAATAAAAGGGTTCCTTTTGTTCTAACTCAAATTTTACGTTTTTTTACATCATATTTCACTATCATACTCCTTTATTGAATGTTAAAATCACACTTTGTGACAACGGTTTTTCACAACTGTGAAAAAGCGACACAAATGTAGGTAATAAAAGGACTTCCTTTTTTGAAATGCTTCCTTATTAGAAAAAAGGAAGTTATGTTGCCGCACCCTGTATTATTCCGTAGAAATTGATCATGAGACATAATTTGGACAACTTAATAATAACTCAAGTTAAATGATAAATAGTTTGCTTCAAATTTAATCTAAATTTACATAGTACACCGAAAACCGTCGCAAGGGGGTATCGGGGGTGTTAAGTTACCACGCGTAAAAGTGAATTTAACTACTTATAATATCAACACATTCATGCAAATCCACACCCACAGAAGCGTATATGTTCATGCGACAACTTTCTCGATGCACATGCATGCAAAATCGTAAACCTTCAACCAACATATGTGCATGCACATACAAATTAATTAATTATCTATACAATGACGTGGAATTTTAAATTGAAAAATAAGATGGAGTTCATTTGAGTTATTCTTTTCGCATAGGTTAAAGCGTCTGTATGTATGAAAGCATTTGGATGATAAACGTTAAAAGGCGTTAATTCGCTTTGATTGGAGCTATTTTTTAATTCGTTTTATACAAGTATATTATATCAAATATATATTTTTTACTTCTATACTATACGATTTACTATATTTTTCCTAACTATCTGTTTGAAATATTAGCAACCACCAAAATCCATTATTTTCCGACTTCGATTTCAACTACTTTCTCAGAATTTTAACATTCTGACGCTAGATTTCTACATGAGTAACAAGCCCGATATTGTATCTTTCCAGCAATAGTACTATTGTGTAACATACACGTACAGCAGATAGTATAAGGGATACATTTTAAGAATTCACTCAATTCAAAGTCGTCTTTGATTAACGGATCATATTAATTAACAATTAATATTGTTCTATTTTTTGTAAATTGTTTGTTAATTTGTTTGGTGCCTATTCCTCACAGTAACATTTTTTGTAGGAATTTTCTTGTAAATTGCATCTTTACCTTGTATTTCTCAACTTTGAGTTTCTTTGAAATTTGAATTCCTCACGAGAAAAATAAAAAAATTCACATTATGAATGATCCATAAGATACAGTATAGTTTACATAACAGCACTAGTGTTTAAATAATTTATGATTGCAATGTGAAGCAATATAAAAGAATATACGCTTGTAATTTGGTAAGATAGAGAATTTTAAGGCCCAATGCAACGTAAAAAAAATGGCAAGGTTTTCCTCAATTATCGCAGATTGAGTACAAAATTCCATAATGCTCGCATTTTCTCAAATATCAAAATATCTACTGAAATATAGCTCATTATCCATCAATGTGTCTCAATTATATTTAATACTATGAAATCGAGTAGTCGAATTCCGATTTCCTTCGGCAAAGCAAAGCATCGGAAAGATCGGAAACGTTCCCTTTAACAAACGTGTACTCTTACTCTACGTGTAATGTACTTGTATTCTGTACTATAAATTCACAAACACGATTATATCTGTGTCAGAGGATATAGCTACTTTCATCTTTTACAATACACTGCTCTAAACCCGTTACGTGAAAAATCGTCATGAAGTAAAAAAAAAGCATCACATTATATTTGGAAACCGAAAAAATATGATAAATTATTGACCATCACTGATTATAAGGATGTCGCCTATGCCAGAGTGTCTGTGATCCACCCTACTGTAGACTACTGGTACACTTCAGTAGTATAAAAAAACAAATTGGCACCAGACATGGATAAACCAGGATACTTTCCGCTAAATATTTTGAACTATAAGGGAAGGCATGTCCATAACCTAAAAGACTGAAGTGTCTATGATTTCAATTGTACCTCACTAGAGTTATGTTGAGGTGTATTTCAGGAAACCCCGTAGTTCCAAAATCTCATTTTCTTTGCTGCCTATACATTGGGATTCTTTTTTTAAGGCAAGATCATTTATATGCCCATAGCCAATCCTTCAGGAACCAGGACCACATTATGTTGATCCTTATTTGCGTCTTGTTGTTCAGAATGACTCAAAGTTATCAATCCTAGCGTTAGTTAGTGGCAGCCCTCATAGTGGTCCTTTTACACTTCAGTATATTCGTCAGTGAAGAATTATTATTTGCTTACGTCATTTGCCACTCACTTCTAAGTAAGTTATCCTTGATATTTTTCATTATTTTTTTCATCGTTTCTATCATTATTTATTCACTAAAATATTGAGTCTTTGAATGTCCTTTATAAGTTTTACCAATGAGTTAATGTTGACTTATGAGTTTATTTACTTATGATTATCTGCTACGCCTTATGCTTCAAACTTTTGTTTTCCTGCAATTTTCAAATTTTTCAATTTCACAGTTGCCTAGAAAAATGAAACCAATCATTACAATTTTTATAAGATGTAGCTTACGTTCAAGTTGTGTTGCTTGACGTTGAAAATGCTTTCTAATTTTAACCATTCTTCTTCATACTCTCTTTTACCACCACCTTCTGTCTACTTTTTTTTGCATGTGAAGATCATTACGAATATCGATTCAATATTAAACTAATAGTATACAAATTATAATTGAAGTATTTAATGGATCCATACCTCTAGCGCGCATCCTTTCGGACTTGTATCGTCTTTCCACAATTTATAAAATATTTTTTCTTACACCATATTCATCTTCAAGACTTAAAATTTTGGTCAAGCTTCGTGATGACCCGAATGCCACATTTTTATTTCTTCTCCCTGCATTACCCAATATTCTTCTACCCTCACAGTATTAAATACGTGTATCACTACCCATTAATATCCCCTTATCTACTGTAACAGCCTCCTCCCAATTTCTTCCCCAGGCAATCTATCCTCCTTCCATTTTCTACACTTTCTCATTGTCTTCCCCTCTTTCCTGCTTATTATCACCATTATTCTTCATACTCTTCGTCACAATAATTTAATCCTCTTTCTCTCAGCACTGGTTTCGGAACCATGCACGCTACACATCAAAGTCCCTATTAATCTCCTCCTGCCGTCTTATATCTAGAGTCGCTGTCATAATTTCCCACATAAAGTCCCCGAATGTAATATCGTCAAGAGAAAGATTCACGCTGAGTACGCATATTTCATTCCTCTAGCTGGATGTTTACAAATACCCCATTTGATACTTGAAGCAGCCGTAATCATGTCATGGAACTATGAGTAATTTCCAGTAGTGCACTTTATTCTAAATTCATAAATGAGTTTAATCATCACTTCAAAACTTTGGTTATTAACTACTCAAAAAATGATTTGCTAATTAGAGAATATATTTTTAAATTGAAATAATTTGCATCATGAAATCATTCGTGGGGAATATTTTATTTTTTTTAATTGTGCTGAATAATTGGGCTAATAATTGACATTAAAAAGATACATCAATATAAATACTAATTTATTTATTTGAATTAACATTTTTATTAATTGATATGTTCATTGAAATAAATTAAATATCTTTTAGTTAGTCATTTTCAGTTATTCCAAAATTGTAATCCTTTTATAAACCTAAACACTCATTTCGGAAAAAAGTCTCAACTTTGCTAATTCCACTTGTGGTTTTAATCTTACAACTCGACTACCTGGTATCATCGTTAGGTACTGTGTGTTGAAATCTGGGTGTTAACAAAAACTCATTAAATAGCATTAATTAATTTGTCATTTTTCTTCCTGTAATGGGTAAGTTCCACAAAGTCAAGCCTGAAATTCCCAATTTATTGCCGAATTACTCAGTCTGGGAACAGTATGCGTCATGCACCTTATGTATAGTCATTTTTAGGTTGTAGAGCATATTATCACTCTTAGACATATTTCCTGAGTGTATCTATATTCACTAAAAGGGCCACATCGAATCTTTTTGGTAATTACGTTTGATTCCAAACTATTGTTACATTTCTATTTTAGCTGATTCCCTGGGATAATTCTTTTTTGTGCTTAGTTATTTAGCCATTTAGTCACATCAAGAATTTTTTTCTAAAATGCGCTATCATTATACCAGTGTAAATTTACTTTTTGCCTTAAGTGGTTTTGTACGCAATGCTAACAAAATATTTGCCTATAAGCTCCGTACTACTTTTACAAATTCGTTAGCAATGAGTACGCTGACCTAATCTCGTAATTCTTCTGCATCAACATAATATCCCACAAGCCACCGCACGGGCGTGTGACGGGGGGTGTTAGGTCACCACCCGTGAAAGGGAACAAAACCACATGCAAAATCAAAAAAATCATGCAAACCTAACCCATAGTGGCGTATGCATTCGTGCAAAAATCCCTTCAACTTAGACGCATGCAAATACATATACTATCAACTAACAAACAATTGCACCTTACAATGCAGTAAAACGTTATCCAATTCTTAGTACCCATCTTGATTCTTCGTCCTCGAGCATATGTTGTAATCAAACTCATGTACGTATTTCTACTAGGTAGCCGTTTTAACATTTGAGAAAGACAAGTATTTCCAATTCTCCATTCTAAGGAAGGGAACATGTAACCACCTCTATTATTTATCCGATGACCTTATTTTGGACACAAATATGAATTTGAAGTTCAGGTAACTACGGAACCCGGCCCAATGGGCTGTGTACTTGGTCTACCTTTCCGCCCAACGTCAGATCGACTTCCGCAAACGGTTTTTCTCCCCCTTTTTTCTGTTCACTGCCGCTCTTCTCTGTGGCAACAGGTCATGAAATTCGAATGGTCTTCTCAATTTTCTGGAGCACCTGCCCATATTATTTTTTAACCCTCAGCCCCTGCTCGAGCTAATTTTATTTATGCACCGGAATACAGCATTTTTCATCCAGGATGCTTATGAATCAACTGTTTCGTCTGAAAAACATGCCCCTTGAATAAAATCCTCGAAAACGAATTGTACTGTAAAGTATTTTTAGGTTTTTTATAGTATTAATATAATATTTCAGCACCATTTTGCACTCCTTTGTTCGCATTCAAAATCAAATTACATTTTTTTATTAAATACTATTTAATTAAATATTTTTCTACCTTGGAGAGAAAGCACAAGTTTTGCAGGAGACGGGGGTTAACCGTCATCAGCACTTGGTTTAGACACCACAATAGCCGTAGGTACTCATGGATGGTGCACGTCAATTCAGGAATATATCAGTTGTGATTAGGTACAGATTTTTTTTCAAATTGAACGGTCAATTGAATTGTAGACTTACGTTTTTTTTGGGTCTTCGATATGTAGATCAGAATTGACCTAGTTAAATATCTTTCTTGATATTTGCTACAACAATACCCAAAAACCCCTTTTCTTGTGCATCCACTGTTCCTCTTATTTCGTAACATCCTTCTAACATTGATGTATTTTCTCCCATTTCCGCTTTTCGTTTCGCCCCTCCATGCATTATTCAATTCTAAAGTCATCGCGCCTACTTTGATGTTAACACACTGCTTTTCGTTTTCTCTCATCATTTCCCATCATATTTCCTCTCACTAATCGCTGACTTATTTCGTATATTCTTACGATTCCTTCTTACTCCCTTGTATCACTTAATCTTATTTTAAATCATGCTCACTGTTCTACAGACTTGTTTGTGCATATTCTTGCGGAGATATTAATTCCCCGATATTCGCCCCCCTCTATTCCAATTAAAGATTCCACATCCGTCTACCCTCTTAATGTTTTTCAACTGTACATAATACTTTATAATCATTTAATCTTATTCAGAACTTACATACTCCCCCCGCGACTTTGTGCTAATTGATGACATTGGTCCTTAATGTCCAATGGATGAACTATTTTTTGCATTCACTTATCTCTCGGCATTTACTTGTTGTCTTTTGGTAGTGCTTAAAACAAGTGTTAGCTGTTTAAAAATCTTTTCTCCAGACATTCATAATGACCTAAAAGTGGTCATACGTTGTTTCGAGATCACATTCGTCCTGCACACCACTAATCTCATTTCACCCACTATTTTTTTAGTCCCGTCCACTTTAGTTTCACTCACTAGATTTTCAGTCCTATCGCCATGTTTGTTGATTTCCAGGAATGATCCTTATTTTTTTCTAGGAATGGCATTCACTTCCCTATTTTGGTTATCCTTTACAGTGTAAACATAAATTGATTCAAACTAAATTTTGTTGTTATTTTTTCACATCTACAGTCATAATAAATTATGCAAATATTTTGAGTATGGTGTGTTATAATGTATGATGTTGGTAATTCTTCATAATTTCCTGATGGATTGTTTTCCTGATGAAGTTCCAATGCCAAGCTCCAATCCAGTCGCTATTATTATTTAATCTGAAGTAATACTTTTATCATTAACGCAAATTTTAAGCACAACATTTAAAAGCATTCTCAAGTAATTGTTCCGGATTTCTACTTATTGCATACTTAAATATAATACAATACTTGTATATTCTGCAGGAATATTTTACTCTATTACTGGACAAGTTTTTAATGCATTTTTATATCACTGAAAATATAATACCATGCCTCAACCCGTGACCTTCACATAATATAATATTATTATGAGGTAATATACCGGTTAAGGTAGGTTTTTGGATGGACACAGCTATCAAATAAATACTTTGTAACTATCACAGAGAAAATTATCCAATCGACTATGCACGAAATAATTAAATCGTGACATGCCAACGGTTTTACAAATTTGTTAATTAAATTGCATCGCAGCAGTGTATGAATAAGTTTTTCTCCTCAGTGTTTGATTGAAGGGCTGTTTGTATTCCTACTTTTTGACACGATTGATATGCTTCTCTTTCCAACATTTCACTAAATACTCTTGAAAATAGTTCATTTTGGAAGCCAAACGTTCTGTGTTCACAGAATTGCTAAGATAAGACAATTTGATACTCCGATCTGAGGGCATATCACAAAACCACAAAGCATTCAAATGACTCTGAAAAGGGATAATTTAGAAAAAGTAATGTTTTATTTAGGGTTAGGGCTTGAAGTAAGTTTCGGATAATTGTATCAATGGAAATATATTAGTTCTGTGAAGTACTATGGTTATATATTTTAAGTTTCCACATTTCATTCTATCAATTCTAACTTTGGTGAAGTTTGCCGTGGGAGCAATGCGCTTGCCCGCTAACCAAAATGTCGTGGCTTAAGGTCTCTCGTGGGGTATGCGTAAGTGCTCTGAACTTGAAGGTTGAAGAACTTCGGCACTCGAGAAGTCTGACGACAAGCCATGCGCTTGAAATTGTGTCGATGATAAAGTATGCATTTTTTACTTGTAATATGTCTGAAAATTATTGAAGTGCCACCCTCATATGGTAAAGTGGTAAAATACATGTAGAGTAGAAATTACAATTCCTCTACCATTAATCTTTGCCTTTATTTCTCGTAGTCTGAGTGGAAACTTCTCAATGTAAGATATTGTGCATCAGCATTATTAGCAGTAAGCATTAAAGCAGATTGGTTAACTAAATTTCGTGTTTTCCCCTCTTTTTGCTACACTCCGTTTCTTCTCAGCTGGCCTTATTCGCAGCTCGCTACATTAGAATCACATCATTACTCATTGCTTCCTTGACGTACATCCTCCATTCCTCCGAGACCCATTTATTCATTTTTCCAACGTTGGCCTCGGGTGTCTCTTATGACTGAGGGAAAAAGCCTTCGAGCTGAGTTCTCATCTAGCACAAGGGATGGCCTTGGGCTACTGGGGGTAAGGTCGCGTGACCAAATTAATAAAAATCATACAGATATTTACTTCTTTCTTAATGTTACTTTAAATTTGTACGTATTTGTATACAAGCATTTGTTGATTTATCAACTCACAGGTCAACATTATACACTTTTTTTCACGAGGACACAACGCTATAAAAGTTCGAATGACAAAGCCTTAAAAACATATACAATCACCGTGTATGTATAATAAACGTGTATTCTCTTTATAATGTTTTTAATATTTTTATAATATTTAAATACGTCCTCTTGCGCCAGTCGCAGGATCTTAAATACCGGGATCAAAATGGTGCGGTGGCTAACGCACTGGTTTACCAGTTTGAGGGCCCGGGTTTGAATCCTGGAGACGATAGTTATTTTTCAGTGATATGCCGGTCCCTCTTTGTGGTACTTTGTTGAGAGCACTTCAGTAAGTACTCTGTCCGTCTGATGGGACGCAAAACTGGGGACCCCGAAGCGCCTTTTGTTAAGAGTAGACTATTGCCGACGCCGTATCTCGTCTTCTCTCCACCTTTCCTCCCTTCCCATCCATCCTCTAATGCGCAAATAACCATAGCTATCGGTCACCCCCCCTAAAACTACTGCTACGTATTTGGTCATATGTGAACTATGTTAACTCTCACCCTTACGGTGTCTAGCTATTTTTGTCCTTTTTGCGCACTTCTAGGTTTGTGGTGCAAAGAACTCTGTCCCAGTGAACGCTTTCAAATGCAAACTCCTAATCAAAGATGGTATACAAAATTTGATTCATATTTTTACGATCACATCTCTACGGGAACTCTCAGGGCTGGATGAAGGACTCTGGTGCTTTTACTGATCCTAAATCAACCTGAACCAATCTCCACGGAGATTTTATTTTGCCTTTCGGTCCGTCTTCCTCTATTAAATGCTTAGTATGACATTTTAATGTTAGCGGGGCTAACTGTTTTGTGGCAGTCACATTTCTTATGCTTAATTTTTTTGGAAGTAGGGGCAATCAACATCTTGCCGAAGTCCCTGACTCGCCACGTTTGATGATCAATATGAAATATTGATAATCATATTTATTCTACTTCCTTTGATTTTTTTCTCCTGAAGTATTTCCTGTCAGTGTATAATTCATAGATAAATAAAATTATGCCCCTTATAATATCATCTCAATAGCGTCTTTGTCTCACATTCGTTTCAATCTGTCTTAAGTAATAGAGAATTTCTCGTACTTAAGAATTTCCACATGCATTCTTTCCAACTCTTCAAAATGTTCCATTTATAATTACAATCTCTTTCATAATATTCCCTGATGCATTTCATTCATTTACTTTTTATCGTCTCTGAAGTGACTTATCACAAATCTATAGACAGTTTCAACTTTTCCGGTTATAATATTTTTATCCACTTATCGACTTAAGTATGTTTCATGATATCTGAATGAAGTCAAAATATATGCGAGTAAATTAAGAAAATACTCAAAAAGAGAAAAGTAGCGCAGTTGAGAAAAAATCAGTCATTTAAGTGTTTTTTATGAATATTAAAGTAAAAAAAATCACTATTGGATATGAGATACAAATCGAACATGTTCTGATATTATTCATTTAATAGTAAATTCCGAAGTAATGATAGTAAATTCCGTTTATTAGTAAATTCCGAGGATAATAAAGAAGTAGACACTCATGTTATAGACCGACATTCGAACTCCATTGATACAGTTTCAGGAGTAATTTTCAATTGAAAAAGTTCGAGTCTTATGCTCTGTATTCCATTTCCCTTATTAGTTATTTAAAAATTACTTAAATTTAGTCAAGGCAATCTAATTTAGTGTTATCCATACTCTCCCCTCCTCCACAATAATTAAGTATGGTTTGTTTGGTGAGGGTAGAGCTCGCCTAATACTAAGCAAACCAGCATACGAAGTTCACACATCAGCGTAGGAGGGCTAGTTCCTTTATGTGTGCCAACTGTGGTTTTCCATGAAGATCTGTTACCCGAAAAATCACGTGCTTGGTTGAACCCATAAAATATGTTCAATGCATTCATTGTTATTGTTTTGCAATAGCATCGAAATGAAAAAATTCAAAGAGTTTTTAATGAACGATAGTGATAAATTATTAATCCAAAAGCGTTTAGAGGATTACAACCATTTCAGAGCGTAAAAATCATTCGCCTTGAACTTTTCACGCTCTGAAATTGTTGCAATGAAATGCATGTTAGTGGATGAATTCGTTTAAGGTTACCGTTGCGGAATCTCCCGCAGTTTCTTGAAATTTGGGTTTAGAGGAATTAAAAGTATATTATTATGATCTTGCGTTTTTAACTGTTCTGAATAATGAAAGGAAATCTCACTGCAAATATAATTAAAGTGTTTTAATATACTCCATACCACCTAGGTAAAACATTTCTTTCTCGATAAATAAAATCCAGGCTTAAAAATCGTAACATAGGATTTAATAATTTGTTTACCAGTCCTTTAAATAAATAACTAGAACTTAAACGTAGCTAGCTTTCAAACTAGCAAGCTGGGTAACTATGAAATGTTACAAAACGCAATCCAATAACTCCAAATTTTGTGCGATATTTATCTGCATAAAACTTTGTTGGAAGGGGGATTAACATCGATATGTGGTTACGGTACTTTTGTATTAGCGTCCTTATTTACTTCAGTGGAGACCACATGGAGAGCGCTCGTGGTTTGCGATTATCGGTTTTACCTTGCAAGAAATGAATGCATTAGAAATTTGTGGATTCTCTATCAAGTATTTTTTGTATTTTTGTGTGTATATATATATATATATATATATATATATATATAAACGTACATACGATATACCAACTAACTTAAATGCATTTACATGCATACACGCACGAGTACAACCCTGCGTAAATGTGGTTTTATCAGCATAAAGTAGTTATCCCATATTTTGATAGTTTAGAAAGCACTGCACAAGCAATTTATGTCAAAGCAACATAAATTTAACTTCTACGGCACCAAAAAATATTCAAAAAAAGATTATCAGACCTCGAAACTATTTCTGTTGCAAATAAACTCAAAAAAGGGTACAAATGGTCAAAGGGGAAACGTTGGTATTCCAGAATAGAATCTTTCATATCTCATTGTTAAGGGGGATGAAAAAACTTTGTTTAGATTTTTCCCTGATAACTTATTAACACGACAAAGCAAATGAAGCAAAAACAGGAACGCCGGGGATGGATTCAAAAATTTAGACAGATGAATGCTAAATAAATGCTAAGCGTTAGATATGAAATACGACGATAAATCCCATTAATCTTACTGCTTGTCATGAGAGGTGTTGGAAGTTTGGAATGTATGTAGCGGAATACGTGTTCAAAGTGCTGTGATGAGTGGTAAGAAACATACCTTCATTTTATGCAGACATCATACTTTTAACGTATAATTTCTTTTCTCTTTAAGAAACTTGATTATTCGTATTTCATTCGTATCGTATCGGATGGTGACTTGGAGTAATACATTAAAAAAGCGAAGTATGATAAGTCACTCTCATTCGGAAGAGAATCGAGACATAGCTGGATTGCAAATCTAAAGCAAGTTCTGAGACATCTATTAATCATTGTAAGTTATTTATTAACTCTAAGTATAAAGAATTGTGTATATATTGCGCTTCCATTGAGATTGCGTCACGACCCCGAATACTCAAAAACTGATGATGATGACGATAGTTCGCAATTCTATAAATTGAAACCTTGAGTAAACGAATTAAAAGTAAGATAACCGTCAATGACCTCTGCCAAAGTCCACAAAGCAACTTCCGAAGTGACCTTAATGGGTTGCTTTCATGACGTTTTAAATCCCCAAAATATTTAGTCGGGACACATAAGACATTTTACGGTAAAGTTTTTTCCCAACCAGTCCCAGGCAGTATTGTGGGGTGAAATTTTAATGTTATCCGAAGAGACATCCAGTGTAGCGGCGGGCAGTTTGAGTGAAACCCCACACCATATGCTTTAGTGATCTTATTTCACATTCCGAATGTTGTGAGGAAAAAATGTAGATACCTTTCAGCAACCTCGGCTGCACCTCAGCATTTCCAGCGATGGGTACCTCACTCACGGAGGTGGGAAAAAGCGTTGCGGCTGTGTTTCTTGTTGAGGCTTCGTCGCGGGGTGTTTGGCCCATCCCCTTACGCCACCATACCACAGTTTACGCGATGCTTCAAGTGCATGCCGTCGCCGGTGCGGGGTGAGGGGGGGAGGGAGAAAAGGAATGCTGGGGCCCAGACGAAAGCGTAGAAAGGGAGCGACGTCGGAAGGAGAGGGTAAGGGTTGGAGGACGCAGGGTGAAGTTAAAACGGGTAGTTTGTAGACCCCTTCGCCTTCCCAAAGGGAAAGGCTTAAATTATTCCCCTGGGTTCCATCCACTCATGCGTTCGTGTGTGCGGGTGTACGAGTGTACATTCGGGGATTTTACAGCACTCAGGTTGCATTTTCCCGGCTGAGAGTCCCAAATTTATATCCCCTCCCCCCACCCGACTGCTCTTTCGTCTTCTTCCTCACACGCGAAATGGAGAAGGGGGAGAAATGAGATGGGGAGCCTCCGGTAAATCACTCCCACTTGCTCATCCCCTTTTCCTCGAATACTTCAGGTTCGCCTCCACTCCTCGAACCCAACTCCTTCTTCAGGGATTGCGCGGAAACATCCCCTCCTCCTCCCGCTCGTCCCGAGCATTATTTTATCCCCGGTAACACTCACCATTACTCGGGAATGACGACCTGTAACGGCGGTGTCCATGAGCCGTTACAGCCGTGAAATACGGCGCCCCCCTCCCTGTGATACGCATTCCAAACACGCAGTTAACACTGATTTTGGCATGAGTGCAGCCATTTAGTTAACTAAGTCACCGTTCAATTGGCATATCACGGCTTTCCACTCTGTTTGTGAAATCTCAACCTGTACTCATGATATGCCTCATTTCTTGGCTATAAATATACTCCTTGGCATTGAAAATTAGCTTCAGGAGTACGGAAATATGATTACTACAGGTAGTCGCATGCACTTTTTCATTAATATTCTTCTTCCTGGCTTTTTGCTATGATGAGAAACGGAATTCGACGATTTAAAATATCTTTACACTCCACCACAGTTATCTGAAAGCTTTAAAAATATTATATTAAATCTTCAATGCTAGAGGAAATATTATTTTTCATTATAAAAAACGATTTCAACCAAGATAGATCCCATAAATGTATTTTTATAATTTGCAATTTTCATAAATTACATACATGTACATTTGAAATGAGAAAAATGGAAATAATGACGAAAAATCGATCAATAACAAAATCAAAAATTAGGTATGCAATAATCAGTTACATGCCATGGTGAATTATTGCTCATATTGAAATGAAAGATAATGTTAACAACTTGCTTATTCTAGTCTATACCGAAATCGAAGCTATTTGGTGCATACATTTAGAACATTTTTATCTTTATAATCGAATACGACAATTGCACAGCCTATTATTTAGTCATATCTATTTATTTATGTAATTAAAAACTAGTTTAGAATTGAATACGTGGGTGCTCTGAAAAGTTTCCGACTCAGAAAATTTTAGAAAAAATATCTTGTATCTTTGTTAGGTCGTAAACTTTTCAGACCACCCTTGTTTCTAAAAATGTATAAATATATATTTTATTATTTATAAATATGTATATTATTCAAACTTGAAAATCCCGCCATACGGCGCACAAATACTTATTCATTCAAACATAGTAATAGGTATAAGGAAAGGGGATAGGAAAACACATAAAAGGCCAACACAGGAAAGGTGGGGAAGGCGGTTTTTGAGCAGATCACGAAAGTCAAAATATTTCCTTATCCGGGATTTGAACCATGGACCTTCCACTTTCCGGGCGGATGCTCTACCAGTTGAGCTAATAAGGAAGCCTGATTTACTTTGAGATCTGCGATCTTATAATGCGCCAAAGTGCTCCGATAGATGTTGCCCGAGAGATGGCGTTATGGAGCTGTTTCACCCACCTATGGAGAAATAGACGGAACACAAGAAGGGGAAAGGATAGTAGAAAAGCATTCATGCGATCTTATAAAGGATAGGAACGGTGCGTTTCATGGCACGCATAGCCAGAAGAAGAGACGAGCCACATTGGCCAAACACATATTCAAACTTGAAAATCCCGCCATACGGCGCACAAATATTCATTCAAACATAGAAATAGGTATAAGGAAAGGGGATAGGAAAACACATAAAAGGCCATCTCTCGGGCAACATCTATCGGAGCACTTTGGCGCTTTATAAGATCGCAGATCTCAATGTAAATCAGGTTTCCTTAGATTTGTTAAAAAAATATCAATTTGGAAACCGAAAATATGAGAAATATTCATGTATCCTATAGACCTCAATGAAACTTTTCACGGAAATACTTGAGCATATTTTCTGATTCTAAAGATGTACTTTTTCATTAACTCTTATTAAGGTGTAGTTAGTTTCCGTAAATCCTTAAGCAATAATAATTCAAAGTAACTTTTATCTTCACGGCTAACTTTTCGAGCTCCAATTCTACCGTAATCGAAAAATTGTATAATGTCACATATTTTATAGTAGGAACTGGTATTTGACTTGTTTGGCAATAAACATTTTCCATTCAACATGAGGAAATAGGTGGTCGTAATCGTATGTAGCTGGTAGCTAGCTATTGGTTTGACGACGACTAACATTTCTATCTTCTCTGCTTTGAATTTCACCAAGGTGAATAGCCATCATGCCCATTAGTTTTGTGCGTCGGATTGCTAAGGATGGAAGGGTAAGTGGTAGGAGTTTTTTTTATCTCTTTGTGGTTGAGTACTGGAAGCCGTACCAGCAAAGATTAAGAACCTAGGAAGATCTGTTTTATTAATCTATGTTGAAACTTCCCTCTAGCACTATTTATAAATGAAGACTGGGTAAATGCAGAAAAACTTTTCATCTAGGTCAACTAAATACCCCGTAAGCCGCCAAAAGGGCGTATGTTGTGGGTTTTTAGGGCACTAGTCATACATGTAGAAATTGTGTTTAATACTTGCATTTGTTTATTAATACAGCTAAGTTCGTACACGCATACTTTCCCATTTGGATCATTACAAAATTTGAGTGTTTGACTAAAAGATTAGTTCATTCTTTGATCTAATATGTATATTCGGACCCTTGTGTTCCATTTAATAGCGATTGCGTATCGCAAAGAACGAATACGTGAATGTGTCTTCGATTGGTTCCATCTTTCTTATTTCACATTTTTAGAAAGGTATAGGACACCATTGCAGATTTTCCTCGGACTTGTGGGCTTTTTTAAATACATGACTCAACTACATTTTAGCAATACTTTTCTCTCCCTTAATTTTTCGATACATTTTCCTTAAAACTATCATTTTTTAGGAGGATCCGTGTATTCTTCTTTGTGTACCTCGTGGAAGGTTTGATGTTAAGGTAACACCTAAATATGTTACCTGTATTGAAATTCTTAACTCAAACTATTCTGTTTAATAATTTACGTCTAAAATTTTTATCAAAAAACTTTACTCCAATACATGGCCTTTATTTTTGCGATAACTTTCTCGTCTGATGAAAATTTCTGTCGTTAAAGCAAAACGTAGAAGTTAGGAAACAGAAAAAATGTCGCTGAGGGCCAGATCTGGTGAATACGTTGAGCGGTCAACCGATTCTGAGTACAGTTCGTGAATTTTAGCCATGGCGACAACCGGAACGTGAGCAGGTGCGTTGTACCTCGTATACAACTCGAAAAGAAATAATTGATGAGGGCCTCACGGAGTTAAAGTGTAAAAAAATATATAAGAGCCTGTTGCGCTATAAATGTGAGACTTGGTCTGTTGGACAATATGATGATGTTCAGATCGGAGATTCTTCTGATGGGGGCGTAGCGAGAAATGGAGAAAATAACTTGGACGAAGAGGAAGACAAGCGATGAAGTTTTTAACAGGGTAGGCGAAGTGGGCAACTTGCTGGGGGAAATAAAAAAATTAATTGTAGAGAAAGTGGCAGGAGAAAATGATGAAAGGTAGTGGTATTTTAAAGACCATGATGGGAGAACGTCAGGAAATCGTGGTAGAGGAAGAAAGAGAATGAGCTTTTCATACAGCATGATAGCAGGTAGAAGTTCCGAGAAAATGAACAGGGCAAAAAAAAGAGAAGCTTCCCTCGATACTCAGGAGTAAGTAGTTTTTGTGGACCGTTTTATCTTTAAAAAAAAATTTAATACTTTAAAGGATAGTGAAACTCTGTTATAATTATCTCGTTCATTGTTTCCTTGAAACAAACTTGATAACCAGCGGCCTAGAGAAGGATTGTTTAATTTGCTTCAAATCTCCGAAGATCACAATTGAACTGGTTGAATGCACTTTTTTCAATTCTACATCTTTATAAGATGTAGAAGAAGAAGTGGCAAGATAAATAGCATTAAAATATACTAATAGGAATGGCACAAGACAGGAAGGGATTCTTCTTCCTACGATAATATATTAACAATAACAAACGAAGAAAATAAAATAGAAATATTGAAGTGATAATCATTATCAAATGGAAGAATCGTGTGTCTGGTGGAGGTTAAATTAGTGATAAAGTCTTTAAAAAATAGGAAAGCATTTATTTATGGTAGATTCTGATTTAAGTGGGTTAATTAGAATTAAGGTTACGGCTTCGCTGAAAAAATTGATAAGACTATCGAATGAACAAGCTACGAAGGGAATACCTATGCATACTTTTCGTGAAATACATTTGGAAGACAATGAGATCAATATTACTCAAGAAAAGAAGGGCAAATGCTTAATGCTAAAAGCGACATATATGATGTGAAGCAATATTAGGAAAGGTTTTTCAGTGAGATTAAAATAAAATATATTTCAAAATACTGGAAGTTCCTTGCCATGCAGCAGCAGTCTTATACATGTCTCGAACTATATCATATGCGGTGTGCAATTTAGTATTATTACCTGTATTTCAATGTATTTGTTCTGTATTCAACATTATAATATGATTTAATGTAACCTTTCGAGTTCACATGCTTCGAGTTCACTGGAATTCAGGAATTCAATTCATTCATTCCGCTTGCTTTGCAGCATGCCGAATGCTTTGACCATACGATAAATGCGACCGATGGATTTATGGCGACCCTGTCGACAATGAAAAGGTCTTCCAGAAACATGTCCGATATAAAGCTGTCATGGTCACAATAAATAATCTTAAAGATATGGTAAATAATTTTTCCAAAGGAAGCGATATTTATTCATGCAACCACAATGAAAAGGCAAACACAGGTGTCACTGTTCGAGGTATGGCGAGAAGTTTGTGTCGAAACTAGGTGTGGGGTTATTGCATCATAAAAATTTTAAGGTGCCCTCTTATGACGTCTGAAAGCATATTCATGTTAAAGCTTTTTACGATAATAACGGTTTTATATCTTAGTTACTTAAAAATACATTTGCAAATTTAGGATGAAATAATTTTGAGATATCTTGTCTGGAAATGTATAATAATATTTTTTTAAATGAGTCAGATGTGAAAAGTATTTACAGCGAGATATTTCTGATTTTATGGCTGAAAGACCACGATATTATGACTTTATTTTCTAATTCTGTGTTTAAAAATGCAAAAAAAACATAAAATGTTGACTTTAAAGGCTACCTTCTTATTTGACAAAATTCCTAAAATTTGTGTAAACCAGTCCCTACATATTATATAATACTTATATGCTCTGCTTACCGTTCTACTGCACATTCTACTTCACTGCCTTTAAATTTTTGCATTCAGATATGTCCACAGCGTGTTCGGAAATATTTTAGTTTTACGCAAACATTTCAGATATATCTGAACAAGCATGCGAATGCTTTCTGCAATGCCTGGTCACTTTACAACTCACTCCTATTTGTCTTGTCGATTGTTTAGGCATCGTTAAAGATTTCGACTTTCCCTGTTTTGAGAGAATATCCATTCAAAGCAGTTTCCTTAGTTACTCTCCCAGAGAAAATGAAAAAGATGATTATACCCAAGGCAATCCTAAGGATTTTTTAATCTAGAAACACGTTGAAGGAGTTGAATTATTCATAAACGCGACACCGTCAACTAGGGACTGACTCCACAGCTCCATCCCTATTTCCGCAACTTGTCAAAAACGTCGTTTCGATAAAGAACCGCAATCGCTACCCCCCGTGTCTCCTTCTCCCGTTGGCTCTCATCAGAACCGAATTCCACCTCAACCTTAACCACCCTACGATCCCTCCCCAATACCCCCACACGCCTATTATCAAACAAAACTTTACTTTTGTCACCGACGCCGTGATTACTTTTAACGCCGCAGTTCCAGTTCCCTCCCTCTGCTCCACGCACACCCTTTAAGCCAAATTTTGCGGAGCGTTGATAGGGGTGAGTGGATGTGTGAAGGTGGTTGCCTGGGAGATGGAGGCAGAGCGCCTTCTCGTCACGTTCCGACGGAGAGGGAGAGAGAGAGAAAAAGAGAGAGAGAAATGGAGGGGTGGGAAGGAATAGATGAAGAGGAGGAATTGAGAGAGAGAGGAACGTATGTACGAACAGAAAAGGTGGTTGGGGTGGCTGCGTATGTGCCTGTGCTCGCCAACTTCTGTTCTTGATCCGTTCACTCCCACTATCCCTCCCATCATGTCTCTCTACACCCGCAATCGCGAGCGAAATTGCTTCCCTTTTCCCACCCGAAAACCGTTACCCCTTACTCCCCAGCGGCCGTCTCCTCCCGTCACCGCGATCCCAAACCCATTAACACCGTTGGTGGAGTCTACGACCACCCACCCGAGATACCGCTCAGAACAGCCGAGCGACGCCACATGGGAGGGACGATGCTGGCCGCCCACGCAGCGGCATAATTATGCGGGTTGCGCGAGACGATGAGCTTGGTGGCCCGGGGCGCGAAAGAGGGGGCAGGTCCAGTAGAGTGGAGTTGTGCACTGCTCTCTTTTGGGGGATAGGAGAGGTCCCGGGCGGAAATTCAATGGAGGAGGAGTGGCGCGCGGCCTCGGCTGAGGGTTTCCGGGGGAGATGCTGCCCTTGATATCTAAGGGGGCGAGGAGAACTGAAACTCCTCCGGGACCAAACGTCGGGAGAGACGGCGATCGGGGCAGAGCGCCTCTTTTAGGGTCACGGATGAAGCGTTCTCAATGGGAAGCTTTGGAGGGGAAGAGGTTGCTTCCTACACATCTGTCGGGGAGTCTCATCCCTGCATATAATCCTTCCTTAAGGGTTACAGGCAGCCATCCGCACACAGAGAAACGGGGAAAAGTGAAAACGTTCGCTATGTTCGCATTCAATGGTTGGCAGACGCTCCCTATCTCAGAGAGACGTATCACAGACCAATTGTGTCAGCCAGTCATGGAACACCAACATGGCGAAAATTTTCAACATTCCTCATATCTCGATGTGCCAGTGACTAAATACAGCCCTTTAGATAGTATAGTGTACACGTGTAGAGAGACGGAAGCAATTTGCTGTTGAGCAGTGTTCGAATTTGAAATGGGATTCCATGGTACCGTAAAGTTATCGATGCATGCGTATGTTCAACGGCCGATAAAAGTTTTCCGCAAAAATTGCATTAAACTACCCGGGAAATGCGCCATTCGATCTCTTTAATTGAATATATTTTTACGAGCTATGATTGGCCATTTTATGATATTATATGGACTACATAGTTTTCCAGGGCTCTGTACACCTTCACTATAAATGGCATCGGAATATGATGTATGTGAGGTATTCTCGGGGTTTTCACCAGGTCAGGTTGCCCACGTTTCGAAGGATAACTCTCCCATCGTCCTCTTGATTTTGAATCGATGCCAGGCTTAATAAATTTGTCATTGAGTTAATGGCATAGTTAGCCTTCGGAGCGTGTACGTATATTGGAAACCCGATATAATTTAATATGCATCGTGTGTCAAAGAAATACCGAGATCTTAATAATTTTATTATGAAATTATCATAATTACTTAAAATTGCTCCTATAAATCGATGTTTCTATGCCGCCACTCGTTATGAATTAAATATGTTTTGTGTATTATAAATTTAAATCACAATCTCACTAGCCATTTCATTGAGGCTGTGCAGAGAAGTATTTACTCTACCCTGCGTTAGCGACGTGTTTAACAGTTAATATCTTGCATTTTTGTACAGTTATGGTCACAATAAAACTATACAGAAGGAGAGAATGGACGGGAGACGCAAATGAGAGGGAGAGAAAGGAGAGTTTAGCAGAAGGGGAAAAGTAGCCAGCGACTAAAAGTAGACTCTAAGGAGGAAGATGTAAGATTCATGAAGCACCGGAGTCGGGAATTTTTTGGGCGGAAACATGATACTTCATTTTCCACGTTGGAGAAAAATAATTTCCTCGCTAAAAGCTACTGTTACTGCTGATAATCGGAAGAAGAAGAATATGTAGCTATCGCAACATCATATCTTTATTCGCTGGTGCTATAGCTACAATGCTAGGCTACAAAATTACCGTTTGGATTTCAGGAGGAAATCGGTTCGTCCTTTTGCGCCACTATCGGTTTCCTTGGTGAATCCTTCCGCACGCCCCTCATGCAATGGCCAAAGAATTCAGGAACCGAATGTATATGTCGTCACTGGCGGACACGGTCAGATAGGTCCAACTTAATACATGTGATTTAATGTGATCATCAAATTCATCTTAGAAATTAGAAGAAAACGAGAAAGGAAATCGTTGGCTCTGAGGAATGATTTCGTTTGGTCATATCGTAATCGGCGAGCTTAAGAGGTTCAGCTTAAGGATTTCTTCAATGTTGCCCACACAGACCAGAAGAGCAACATCTACGAGTAAATCCCTCTCTGCCGCAATACTTTGGCAAATCTCATTTTTTTCCTGAAATTGACGGCGTGTTCAATTAATATCAAATATAAAATCAAGATAATAAGCAATTATGCTAATCGATTACAGAAGTTAACCTCAATCAAATATTTTTGTGATTGTGGTTAATGTTTGTTTGTGGAAATTAGTAATTAATTACAAGGAGTAGTATAAAATTTATTTTATAAATAATCGTGCAATACCTGTATTATAAAATGTATTTTTTGTGCTTTGATATCAAGGTTTTCTCACGTCTGATGATCGTGATGTGTAAACTACATTCTAATTTTACTTTTAATTTAAATAAATGGTTCAAGACATAAAAATTAAGTAATAAAAGTCTTTTTTATCAAAATTTTTTGCCAGGGTTTTTAGGTTATTTTTGTAATGAAAACTTTTCATGGGATATCCTAAAATTTGAGACCCGCTGCATGAAGTGAGTGTACTATTTTTGAAAATCTTGAAGCAGAAAATTTTCCCTTTTATTTTCTAATTACAATACAAAGTTTTTACTCCCAACTTGGAGTCAAAATAATTGCTAAAAAAACCGATAAATGCAGAAACAGGCTCTAAAAGCAACAATTCGAGCTGAAAGTACTCCATCGTCCATGCAAGCTGAAAGTACTCCATGGTCCATGGTCGTGATTATTGCCAGTTTTCCATTGATAGAAATTAAAAGACAAATTACTCTTGCGCTATTTTCAAATTATGTCAGGGGGACAAACGGTTCCTTCTTCATTTCATTGCACAGCCGAGGAAATAGATACTTAGGACATGGGGAATAAAGCTCCTGCGAAATTCCTCCAAAGGCGTTCGATTGGTTTGACTCGTCATATGCATTTATCTACGCCTGGGTGTATTTCCTCCTTACATAATATTTTAAGAGCGTTTTTTTAACGAGTAACGTTGCCCGTGACGGTAGCACCATGTGTCGAAAACCATTTTATGACTCTTTCCGCTATGAGACCTAAGAGCGTCGCTCGGGTCATCAGCGGCGCTCTTAGATCTCATAGGCACCGCTTATGAAGGCAAGATATAATTTTAATATAATGCGATTAGTTTTAGTCGTTGAAACCATTGTGAAACCTTATGACAATAAGTTTGTTTCTTTCCTGCGCTATTTCTTACTCCAATTGGCAATGCCTGAGATAGAACGGATAACAAATATGAAGTGTTCTGCCATCATGATATCTGTATCCCCAATGAAGTTGATGATATCTTTTAATCGTAAAGTCTCTTCTTGAGCGATAAGAAAGATGTTGTTCAATCGATCTCTCCAGGCCTCGATTGACTTCAGTTGATTACAATAGATCAATTGAATTGTCATGAGACGGATGATGTTAATATTAGGCATTGAATCAACACCCGAGTTCCCACGCTTCCTGATAAAGAACCTCCTTACTCGGCGAGAGACGTGAAAGGAAACATTCCGGGGGAGGTGGCAAAGGAGTGTAGTGACTTCAGTTGTAGTGGGGAGAGAAGATTCTCGCAATAATATATCATAATTTTGGCCAAAAAGTGACCTACTTAGATAACTGGATCGAAAGAAATAAAGCTTTTTTCTAGTGCAAAAAATCCTTGTTTCCTGATGGATTACGTGGATGCATTTCTTGCCCTGGGTATTATTTCTGTGCCTCAAGCAAGAGCCTAGCATATTCCTCTCATCCAGAAGAATAAAGACTGCATTAGAATGATGGATGACTCTTTCACCACGGTAACAAGGAAAGCTTTTGTTGTGACTTCATCCTGAGGCTTATCTTCGAAAGAAATTTACATTAGAAGTTTCCGGATTAATGTTGGTAGAAATTTTTCTGTAAATTACTTCCTTAAGTATTCACAGAAAAATTGGATGAAATTTATTCCAGTATTTTCTATTTCGTTGGGACATATTTCTATG
Organism: Hetaerina titia; assembly: GCA_037158775.1. NCBI lineage: Eukaryota > Metazoa > Arthropoda > Insecta > Odonata > Calopterygidae > Hetaerina > Hetaerina titia. Next base: position 75,713,175 of record CM073769.1, on the reverse strand, counting down.
TTTTACTGGCATAATTAATCCACCCGGCAGATACTTTTTGTATATCTGCTCTAATTTTTCGGGGAATCGAGTCTGCGCATCAGATTGCCTTTTATCCTTTATACGAATTGGTTGTTTAACGACATTCTCTTGTCATTTTTTGCTCTATAGACTTTTGAAATATTTCTTTATAGTTAATTGAGTACGTAAAGCTGGTAATTTTTACAGCACCTGCATCCATAACGCATGACCTATTTACCCAAATGCGAAATGAATCGGTAAATAGAGACGTGAGAACGAAATTGTGCGATAGTAAGGGTCTCCAATAACAAGTTAATAGGAAGCGCTATGTATTTTACCGCACTTATACATAATTTATATACTATATGGTAGACACTGTAAATATATTTATATGTAAGCTTGCTATGTATTTTACCGCATCGATTGATGTCATTTTGTTATTTCTCGATGAGTTCTCATTCTTTTGAAACTTCAGCTTTAGTGGAAATATTTCAAATACAATTGTTGAGGAAGGGTAGTAGAAATGTAAATGTTAAATATATAGAGAAATAAACATTTTGAGATAAATATTTACTCTTCAAACTCCATTACTAGTTAATATGTAGCGCTATTATTTACTAGTTAATATTTTCCGTGACATGAATAAAACTCATGAAGCTAATGGTGAAAGATAGGGATGATGAAAAACTAGTTAAGTTTAATATTGTACCATTGAGAAAAAATCTAAGGTACAATATGTGTAATCTTGCTTATTTTCCAGGGATATGAGAATTCAGGGACCAAAAAATCACAGTGTAAGTACTAGACTAGTATCACGCATTTAACAACACTGAAAAACCTCCTTTGCTCCTTGATCACGATGAAATGTCTCCATACATGTATATGAATCGGTTATTAGACAATTCATATTGAATAATACTTTCATTGCATGATGTGAATAAAGGACTTATACTTACTAGTTCATTACCAGAGAAACAAAAGACCTGCAAGCTAATTATGCATTTCTACATCATATCTCTGATTACTCAGATGACATAGCTGAGACATTTTATTCTCCTAATCCCCTAGTACAGGCATCTTCCGCCAAGATGGTTATTAAGAGAGAGAAAGAGAGATTTAATCCCACGAAATTTGTAAACTGTTATAACTGCCAAGCTTTCCACCGGGTTGTTTGTGTTCTATATTTTTTACCTCAGATATAAATAACCGACTGTGTTCAATTTTCTCCTCGTTCCATGGATCTCTCTCCTTCCATCCACAGCTCGCCTCCATCTGCTCTTCCTCACTCTTCGCACCCGTCAGTGGTCGGCCGTAAGTCGTTCAAGTGGCACTAACACGAACATCCGAATACCTAGGCTCACCTCCGAAATCCTTGCCTTGGAAGAATCAATTGAGGAGCACAAAGGAGGAGAGGTTCCTGCCTCCACCCTCCCCCCCCCAGCCCCTCGTAGTTTCTGTATTACTTAAATAAAAATCCGTTCTTACCTCTCCCACAAGGACCGATGATCCCTCGCTATTCGACACCGCTTACACGCCCCTCCGCGTTTTTCATCAGAGCGAAGATGCGACCAGACAAGAGAAATACCTGTAGTTTCCTCTTCCCTTTTGCTGGGAAAAGAAAGGATTCCGTGCATTTTTAACGTGCAACCGTGTCTATCTCCTTTTTTATCCTAATGGGGGCGAAGGTAGACCAGAAGTAGCGTGTCTACCTGTGGAGCCGGAGCTCACTGGTACGATACCCGTGACCGACGAAAATTTTGCAGCTTACAAAAAATTTGTTAATGGTATTTCTGAACGAGGCAACCAGAAAAATAGACTCCTACTGAAAAAACTCCTGAACTCCTGAAGCTACCCTGAACTCTTAGTGAAATGGCATTAGTTCACCATTAGACACTGGTGGCGCAGACCGCGTGGGTTGGCCCAGCATCAGCTGCCACAGCTGCGGGCGAGAGAGAAGTTCACGGTATCGGCCAAAGTACTGCGGTGTGGAAGGAAACTAGAAACCACCACATAACTCTCCCTAGAATATACAGCTTTGACTTGCATTTTTTAAGAGTAGAATGTAGTAGCTGCAGTAAACCAATCCTAGGCTTGAAATACCGATGATGAGTGGTTGATTGTCTTACCGTACCTTACGGTAGGTACGTATTGTCCATTGCTGAGAATATATTTTTTTCGCTATTTATTATGAAATATTCTGTATATTTTTCATGTCTTGTATAGATTATTTACATCTAGAACTTACCTTACTAGTACATCGATACTATTACATCATTTTATTAATATTTGCTCTTATTTTCTACCAACATTATCCTGGGTCATTGAGCTTCCCACTTCTTGAAAATGTCCTGCGTGAAAATTACGGCATCCTTTTACGTCTTGTATACAATATAAATGTCTGTATAAAAAGTATCGGAAAATTTTTCAGAAAAATAGAATAATTTTAAGTATTGCTACAATTCCTCGAAGTTCTGTGATGTACATCCCTTGAGCGTAGACACATTGTTACTAGCGTCTTTTACAAAACTTGAAGGCTCCCTGGTAGGTGAATTCCGGAAGGTCCTTAAGATTATCCGTACAAGCTTATTAGACTGTACTTAAGGTCCCATAGTGTTATCATTTGAGGGGGGATTTCACTTTTGGAAAGAGGAAATAACTTTGTGGTGCCAAGTTGGGACTGTAAGGTGGTTGGGAATCGTCATATTGCTTTGCATAAGGTCTTTGCAAGCAGACACTCGACTCTGCTCTAGGTCGTCCGTCAAGACTTACGGGACGAGTTAAGCGCAGATCTTTCTTATCGCCAAACTTTCAGGGAAAATAGTGTGAAATGTCATCTTATCACTGTTAATACGATCTGGGACCATGTACTCAATTTGCAGGCGGTCTGATTTCAGTATTTCACGAACACGTTACACGTTGTAATCGGTTCTTGACGTTGACGCCTAACTAGCGGGAGGCTTATCCTCCATACTCTCTCGGCCATATTTGAAGAGCTCTTGCCACTTTAAACGACATTTTGTAATGCCCATTCATTTTTGAACAATTGGGACATCATGCTCAACGTCTCTGTACTCGGTTTTCCCAATCAATACAAATGATGGCGTACCGCTGTTCAATCGCAAGGACAAAACATTTTCTGCTTGCACTAAGTCACACGACAGGGGTCCACTGAAAATACGATTTAACCTAAACGAAAGCTCGCAGACGATTAGCGCTTGGCACGAGTTGAAAGTCGAATCACCAACACCGACCTTGCGAGGTGCGAGCGAGCAACGTCCAGTCACGCCAGGAGAAAATTGTTCCCGATACACTTTACACAAACTTTGTACACCAATTATAAAAACTTGAGCTTGTTTCAGGCGTAAATTAGGTTAACTGCAGTTTACTTAAATTTTAAAAGGCATTCTTGAGTGCAATAAAAATTATAATGACTTGAGAGACAATGATTAACTTTTCCCCCGACTAACACTTCGAATTTACATTTTATTTCAGGCCCTGAGCATGACCCAATGAAAACTGAATAACCTAATTATAGACTCCCTCATTTTAGTTCCGATGAGTTTTCTGTGGTAAAATAACGTCAATGGTGTCACACAGTGAGCCGAAAGACGGCTCCGATTAACAACCTTCTCCACTTTCTCCACTAAGTTGGTTATTACCAGCAAAGTAATGCTACTTTCGCTATTCATAAATGACTAATGAGTAATCACATTCAAGCAGGTGAAAAATCGGTGCAAACTCTTAATTAAAAAGAGGATAGTTAGATGAGAACTCACATGGAAGGAATCTTTCATGCGAGTTCTCCCGCAACCTGTGGAATACTATATACACCCTCTACATACATTTACTTATGAAATGTGATTGACCCGCAAACTAACTTTCGCTTAGGCGTCTCCTAGGGGTCCACCAGTTTTTCCTGGTTTCACATACAAATTTCAGAATTGGGTTCCAAGGGTTACTCGTGTGAAATCCTGAATTTAATTGAAACGTTGGCGTGAGCTTGGTGGACGCTGTCCTTGGTGACCGCATATTTCTCCAGTGGCCCCAGACGCATATGCTTTGTTTTAATTCCTGTTTTGATCGTCCACCCTGCTTCAACGCATTCTCGCCGTACCAGGGATCTGATAAACCCACGGAGTCGTAAGACCAATCGGATCTCTTACTTTTACTAACTGGTGCCTTGTTTTGGTTGGCCGGAATGGATAGCCTATACTCTAAATCAGGATAGAAAAAATTCAACATAAGATGTTATTTTAACGCAGAAAACCCCAGCTATAATTATCCAATAGTATTTTTGTTGTACCAAAAACGTTTTGTCAGCAGAGCGCCACTATAACAGTATTTTTTCCATTTTCCGTAAGGATATTCTCAAGGATTAAACCTTGAATCTGTCAAAATTCCGGAATTTGGGAGTCTCAGAGAAATTCGCCCACTCAAATCTTCAATATTTTCCCGGCTTCGAATATTTCACTTCTTTTTCATCGTTTTAAATGATCGTGCTTCTTAAGCAAATCATTTGGATGAGATTTCAAAGTTTTGTGGTGCAATCCAGTCAACGCGGGTGACGCACAGACGTGTAAAAAGTGTTTGAAGTCGAAAGCGACGTGGGATGTGGTGGGGAGTGAAGAGACACCGAAGACTAAACGGGTAGGTTTGTCCATTTTTGCACGGGGCGTAATTTGAGTCTTTAGTCTTCTCATATCCCCCAAATCAAATACCATAAATGGGACACACTGTCGCCAGAATGGCTGCAGCGCGTGGAAATTCCTCCGTGGAGAAGAAATACCAATCATAAACGATAGTGCAGGCATATATGTAATGTATTTGGTAGTGGATGTTTATGCAAATCTGCTAAGAGGGAAGAAGGAAAATAGTTTCATTTCAGTGATCGCGCATTCATTAAAAAGTAACCCCTAGTGAACAGAAAAAAAACCTGACTGAAATCGGGTGTGAAGAGCGTGCGTGCGATGCGGGAGTGGTTAGAGAGGAAGAAAGTAAGGCTGACATGGGTGCCAACAGCCTGCGGCTGTTCCCATCTCCGCGTGACCCGATTCTGACGTAATAGGATTTTTTCTCATACCGCTAAAGCCTGAAACTTCACCTTGGATTCCAATAGGTATATAGACTTGCTTGAGTGCGAGCCTTCAATGCCAGCCCGACACAGCCCTTCGCTTCTTTCCAAGAATCTCCCCATTACTCTCAAAACTACGTCCTCTGACGCACTCCACCCGACCACCGCTGCCAAGCCCCTTCAGACCTTTCGCCTCAGGGGGCCCCTCCCTCCATTCCACTGCCCCATCGTGGGTGCCAGTCTGATGAACACCCTTCCCTATTATAGAGCAGTCAAACTTTGGCTTCTGCTACTTCGCGCCGTCGTCCAAACATATGGCGTCCCCTCCCTCACTGATCCCCCTCCAACCAAAACACTTCTCCATGCTTCCCCTCCCCTCACATAGTGTGATGTTGTATTTACGCGTGTTGGTACTGGACGGTTCGCCTCTAAGGTAATTTCAACGCCTCGGAAATTGGAAGGGATTCATTCTAGTCGCTTCCATCTTCCACCAGGATATGAAGTGGACTCAGATAGTAGATAATTCTTCGTCGTGAATTTCCGGTCCTTAGTCCGAAGAGAGAAATGAATATGCCAAACTTACGAAGTGAGATTGAACTGGCCGCGTTAAAATTCGCTGTAAAATTGGAGGTAAGGGAGGGCATATTACTTCGAAAGAACTCTTAAACCTCATCAAGATCCACTCCAACGCTTGACGACGAATCTTTCATAAGGCTGCCGGGATTAACTTTTTTAGTTTTTTTTAAACCCTTTCGGAGCTCATTGGTATCCCTATGTTTGGGAAGAGCCTGAATCGCCCAACTGAGTGAATTTTCGGATTCAAATTTTGATCGTTTGAGTGGATAAAAGGCAAAAAATATAAGCTGCCACATTCGCCAATGTATCTGTCGCTACATTAATAATCCAATTTCATGCGATTCTTCACTTTACAAGCAAAGATTGTGTTGTTATTGTAAAGACAATGTATATATTGTTTGCAGTTAAATTTTGAGATCAAATATGTATAGATATGTTAGAGGGGCGAAACCCCACAATTGTGGGTAATGAAATAGTATTTCAATTTAAACACGAATATCTGAAACGTAGACTATTTGGTACACGTGTTTGACAAAAGCAGAAGCCGGAATTCAATTCCAATTGTATCAAATCTGATAATAGAAAACGGTATATTTCAAAAGATTATTTTGTTCATCCAGAGGCTCACTAGTGAAATGAAAGTTTTGACCTTGAAAGGTAAACACATCTGGCATTAAGAGGATGCCAGATGTTATCATTTTTGATTGTAAATAATTGAATAATGCGGAATTTCAAAGAGAGGGCTTGTGAAATTTCTTGGTAAATCATGCTGAATAAGAGAGCAATGGCTCTACTTTAAATAATCTTAAATCCGTGTACCTCTGAAGCCGATACTCGCCTTAAAATCCTCAATTCGGGTAAAAAATATGAGCATTTGCGCATTGTTTTGTCAAATTTAATTTGTGGAAGAAGAATGAAAATTAGATATTCCCTACAGTTATACGAGTATTCTCTTTTATTGCTACCGCTTGCATTCCGTATATAGATTTTGGCGTAATTTTGGGCAAACGTTAAGATTTGTGATCTATTAAAATATGATTGGTAGAATGAAAGGTAAAAAGTCTTTTTTTTATCCATCAAAATTCTCCGCTCAATTTTTTCTACCTTGGCAAATGGAAATTTGAGTTTAACTAAGGGAGATCATCCCTCAAAATATCGTCGTCGCTGCACATAATCCGTATTTCTTCCCGGGAATTTTGTCACGTGGCGTTCGTATCAGACCCTGCGGAGTCCCCGAACAGGAATTGGGAAAATTGGAAGGCTCATCGGGTACCTTCGACTCTCATATCTCGCTGCGACTTATCGCGTAAGACAGTAATAGCATGTGCTACGCAGCGCGCACATTTTTTGTTCTTACTCTCGAATGACCATCCGAGGGAGTCATCCCGAGGGAATGCAAGACTAGAAGCGCACAGAATGCCATCGAATACATACAAGGTTCGTCCGGAAATTAAGTGTACTGATTTTTTCCCGCCGCTCCAGGCGCGCCCAGCACCGCTCTGACGGGCTGTGATTGGAGGGGGGTATGTTGGCAAGCGACGCTGAAAAAGGCAGTCGGCTCTGAGCTGTGGTGTAGTGAGGACCTCTGTTAACGCGAACCTCCACGCTCGACCCACGTCACGGAACGCAATGCCGAAGTTTTTGGAGCAGCGTTATTCCATCAAATTTGCGGTAAAGCTTGGGAAATCGTCTACCGAAACTGTCGGTATGATTAACCAGGCTTACGGGGAGTCAGCCACGTCCAGAAACATGATCTTTTGGTGGCACAAGATGTTCGTGGAGGGCAGAGAAGAGGTCGACGACGAACCACGGCCTGGACGCCCATCAACGACACTCTCCGACGAAAATGTGCGAAAAGTTCGCGATTTATTGAACTCTGATCGTCGTCTTAGTGTTCGGATGATAGCAGAGCAGTGTAATGTGCCAAAAACAATAGTGCACGAGATTATTAGGGACCAATTACAGATGCGAAAAATGTGTGCAAAGTTGGTGCCGAAAGTGCGCAGTGATGATCAAAGACTCAATCGTTTGGAAATCGCGACACAACTTGCGGATCGCTGCAAAAATGATCCACATTTTTTGGAGAACGTCTAGAGACTTCTTTCTGTTCCCGAAATAAAGAGGAGTTTGAAAGGAACGCGATACGGGACTTTGGACGCCGTCGAAGAGGCCGTGACGACGTGTCTTCGAGAGGTTCCCGATGATACCTTCGCGGGAGCGTTCCAGGAATGGGAACGCCGCTGGAACAAGTGTATCGATTCACGAGGGTCCTATTTTGAGGAATATTAGCTTAAGATATGTAAAAGTGTAATAATTTTTTTTTCCTGAGCTCAGTACACTTATTTTCCGGACGAACACTGAATGTACGCGTAGGCTGTGAGTCTAATGCAGAGGTAAATATGCGACGTCATGTACCCACACGATCCTCCCGTCACTAAGCTCCCAGCTCCGCGGAATTGCTTCTTTAGCAGCTGCCATTTTGACGTGGCACACTGATACACGGCCGATGGCATAATGGCTATGCCCTTGATTCACTCAATCCCCACCCACTCTTCCCCCAATTCGTCCATACCATTTTACCTGCCCTTCTACGGACGATTGGTTCCAGTATACGAGTATACTACTCGTGCTTGATCAATGTTTCCGGCGAAGTGGAGGAGTTAACGTCCCGGAGATATCTCCTCCGTTTTAGAAAATCGAGTTTCCTGAGCCCTAAAACTTATATGCACTCGGTTATCTTATCTCTCACGTTATTCGATCTTCCAGCTACGAGGGAGAATAAATATTTCATGGAGAACATTGTTTTACATTTTCCCTTCTCCCGTTATCTCCCGAATAAAGGGTTTTTAGAATCCTACCCACTTCCTTTCTCTTTCGTTCTCCGTTCCATAAGGAGGAGTCCCCTTTCATTCATCTTTCTCCATTTTTCTCTCGGGACTCTAGCTCCTGTAGTTGCATCTGGGCACAAGTTAACACGAATTCCCACACCGCTGGTTTCGCCAAATAATGCGTTGGTGTAGTTGTCCTCAGTCTCCAAATAATCTGGGCCGATGCGAGCCAAGGATTACGGCGACAGATGGGGGGAAGACTTAGCCGCCCGAGCGGTCCCAAATTCCTTCCGCAATACGTCTGGAAACAATGGCTTTCCAGGTCCTCATTCCAAGGTCTTCCATTCTCCCGTTTCACATACAAGACATGTCTGAGAAGTTGCTTGGAGTGAATGAATTGTAGAACTCACGGAACCTTGTACAGCCAGGCTATATAAAAGTAAAAACCGTAGGTACTCGTAAGCCGATTCCATACGAGTATGTGTAACAAAGCGAAACGAAACGAAAAACATATGAAAACCCATCTTGCCGTGATTAAAATCGTCTGAGGTTCGTGGTATTGGCTCATTCCTCCAATCGCCAATCTTGCGAAATAAATTTTTTGACTTGCGGATTATATCGTTATAATTAATAGGATCTTGTACTAATAGCCTGCAACGGACATATTTCATATGTTCAAAGAACTTTTACTTATTCTTTTTAATAATAAAATAATATACATAGTACTTATTGATATACTAAATCAAACAGTAGTTGTCAAAACAAAGTCCTGTTTGATCGAAGGCGATAAGAATCATTTGAAGTTAACCGCTAATTCATTTGCAATGGACCAATACGGAGTGATGAAGAGGATTACTTCCGGTTTTCCCCGAAATTATGATTCCGAGAAAATAAAAACTCAACAAGCCTTAATTTGAGGTGGGATTGTCCTGAGAGGTATAAAATATAATCTAATACACCCCGTGATTGTTATCATTTGTATTTTAGGATGAATAAATATTCATTAACACCTATTTGAACTCCCATTTATTTTTTTCTTTTTTGCTGATATCCTTCAGGGTGCGTAATACCTTCGAGAAGACGTAGTATTGCACACAATAAATTCCTCTATTTGTGATTCTGACTTAAACTCGAATGCTTTACAGTGTATTTCCCCATAGCTAATTGTAAGGCACTACCACGAAATATTATGCATGAAATTCTTGTTTTGTCCATATCCATTAGCGTACTTCTTACCGTGGAATTACCCTTGAAGGCATGGAGATGCAGAGAATAAAAAAAGGATAGCGTCATCCTCAAATTTCACTTTGTTTGGAAATATTTAGACTACTATAAGTAATACTATCCCACATTAGTGCTTAGAAAAAGAAGACAAATGAAGGTATCCACCATATTCGAAGGGTTTGGAAAGTTGAGTAGTAGTAATAGGTATAGGAAAGAGAGATATAGGGTATAAAGAGTAGGTATAGGAAAAATTCTCGCACATGGCAAAAGACCTTTCAATCTTTCAAAGGCGAACGTGATAAAAAATTTTTTTTTAATTCTCCGTCAAATTTTTCTCACTCCTTTCGTCTAGTTTCCTTTAATGTTATCTTTGCCATCCTATCTATTCAGGGCGCTTCAGAGGGCCTTTGTAAAGATGGCCATTGCATGGGACATGTTTTTATTTAATTTTATTGACTCAATGCTACGCAACACAGATCTGATTTACTTGTTTTAGTGCGTTTTACCTCCAGTTTCTGGCCTGTGGCAATCCTTAAAATTCTAACTTCGGTCTTGATAAAAACTAGCTCGAAATAAAATTAAAAATAATTATTATGGGTGCTTCATCTTCTTCTCACTGAAAAATATGCCTGTCTCTCCGATGATGTCAAAAGTTGTTCATGTGCGATAAATCACTGGGAGCAAGAAATAGCATTTTGAGAGTTTTTCCATCACTTCAACCTATTGACTCTCCTCGGAGCATAATGCCTCGAAAATGCTGTCTCCGATCTTTTTTTTTGTTCTTGCTAAATGGCCGGAATCGGTTGCATGTTCAGATTCTGGAATGAGTAGGATGTCGAATATTAGTAGTGATCGGCTTTGAATTTTCACATGATCACACGCTTACTTCGAAATTCGGGTTCATTTGTATTTTATAAAGGGAGATGAGATTTTTTAAGCAAAATAATATTAATACCTCGTGTGTTTCAGTGATTTCATCGTGATTTTATTAGTAAATTTTAGAATTAAAATATTTTGGTTCATCGAAATGCAAATATTTTCATGCCTGATTTGTTTTCAAGCGCGAACTAGATTTCATGCAGAGTCTGTTAAGAGCAAATTCGTTCCAAAAAAACTATTCATCTATCGCGTTCAATCAAAAGTTTATAAGTAAATTTCAGATTTTCTCTCATTGAAATTCGCATATTATGTTATGTGTAGCCACGAGTTCTGAGTAGTATACAGGTTATACAGATGCAAAATGTGGGTGTACTTTCTATTTAAATATATAATTTTTACATAAGCAGATTACCATTTTTTTTATTTCCTCAACTTGATATGCTGTAAAATAATCCAAAAATAGAATACGTTTACGTTTTTGAGAAAAATTGAACAATTTTTCATAATAATTCACGAGGCTTGCTCATTCGACGATACCCATTCAAATTCGACGATATTTCTTCCACATATTTTTAATTTGTCCACGGTTCAGCCAAAGGTATGGGAAAAAAGAACATATGGAAAATCTAGTAGTTAAATCGCACTTTATTGAATTTTGCAATTTTGTCATTTCGTAATTTTGAGTGCGACATATCTCAGTTACCCAAAGGTTTCAGTTGTTGCTGGAGTAATGAAGTGCACAAAATGAAAATCCCGAATGCTGGAAACTTAACGATTGCTTTCACAATTTTACATGTTCAAGATATCTGCGCAAATAAAGTCAATAAAACTATTATTAATTCTCTTCTCCATGGAAGATATCTACATTATTACATTCAATGTCCAATGTCTATAAATATATTAATTCGTAAATTCTTCTCGCTTTTGCATTATCAAAGAGAATTGATACCTTTTCGGGCGAAAATGATTCTCTATTTGTCACCAGCATGGCCCAGGGTTTCAAGTGAAACCTTTAGCTTATTTTGCATTCCAATTTTGTGCATAAGAATATGATACATATATTTATACTATGAAATAATGTCTAAAAATAAATTGTGTCATTGGAACAGTATAAAGCTTTTTGGCTGAATGGAAAGAAAATTTCTAAGCATTATCAATATGTAAGCCTAATATATTATTTAAAAGATTCTTCCTATCATAAATAGTAAGGAGTGTTGTCTCTAGCTTAATATGGTAAAGCAATAAGAGGCAATCCTTATGAAAATGTTTCAGAAATTATGTCAGACACATAGCGTGAAGAGTTCCCCAATTTCCGTGATGGGTAAGCTCGGTAGCATGAATAATATGCATTATATATTCATAATATAACTCCCTAGGTTGATAAGAACGGTAATTGTCCTTTACCGTTTTCTAAATTGATTCAGATACAGTAGAGGTAAATAGATACTAATTTATTCTCAGTTAAATTATTTTTATCGAGAATACCAGCAAATGAACGTAAAGCATCGGTCAGTAAAAAGCATTGATTCGAATGTACGTGGGAGCAACGTTTTTAAGCAATATTTTCGAAGAAATAACGGAGATATCTGGGCAAAATTTATTCGGCATGTTGATTGATTTTTATGTGCGTAATGTTGCAAATGACAGCTATCAAGTGTCGATCTGTTTTGTTTCATAAAGTCATAGATTGACGTCACTAGCAGTATGGAGAAGTTAGGGGCTGGTAGAGAGATTAAGTTCCTTCATTTGAAAGGTTACAGGGCCCGAAAAATCCACAATGAAATGATCACTATTTGTGGAAATTATAGTTCGACATATGAAAGTTGTGAGGAGTAAAATTACATTTTAAAACTAGTCACATGTCCTTCACCGGCGATCGAAGAAGTGGAAGACCATCGCTCACGGATGCTGCTGTCAAAAAAAAAGAAAGCGGAGGACTTTATCATATTAGGACGAAAAGCAACCATTCAAATGGTCATGAATGAGACTGATCCTAGTTACGGCAGTTGAAAGGGAAATTATTCACTTAGAATTGCACATGCCAAAGATGTCAGCACGCTTGCTGTCTCTTTCCAGAAGCAAACATGACATGACTTCCAATCGTGACAAAGTCGCCACCGACATCAAAGCGAAGTAGCTTAAAAATGTTGCCACATCCTTCTATTCTCCTGATTTAACCTCAAGAGGATTTTTATATTCCTAGAGCTAAAAAATATTGCGGGCCTGAGATTTGGTAACACAAGTGATGACATTAAAGAGGTGGAACAATGGTTTTGGCTGCAATCTGCTGAGTTGTAAAGTGACGGGCTCTGAAAGGTCAAGAAACGCTAGAAGAAATGTATTACTCTGGATGGTGACGTTGTCGAGAATTCCTAAGAATGACAAATAAAAATTAAGCTTCTACCTTGATTATTTTTGATTAATAATTTAAAGTTTACGACACGCCCTCGTATTCTTTAATTGTTCCTTTGGAGATTTGCATATGTGAAACTTGTTTTATTTATTTGCTTTTTTTTGGTACATTACTGATAAATGTAAATAAAAAAGGTTAATATTTCTTTCGATATATAAGAAAACATCGAATATGGAAGGAAGCGTGGGACCAGGAAAGTAGAGACTATAGGGTTGGGCGAGAGGAGTCTTCCTGACTGATTCCTTTTATAAAGATTTCAAAGTATCAATGCCGAGAGAAACAGAAGACTGGGATTAAAAGGTGAGATCAAAAAGTAGCAGTAGGACTGAATTCATTGAAATTTGTTTATTGAACTAACCATTACCACGCACAGGTAGTCCGACCACACCCTCCGCTACAGAAATTAAGTCCTACTACTTTTTGATCCTACCATGTATGCTCACTCTCTTCTCTAGGGTGAGGCAAGACATCATGGGCTCAGGGTTAATTTGATCTAGTAACTTGGAAACGGTGCGAACTTAAAGATTTTCTTCTGTACTACAAGTTGGATTACTATGAAGCGGATTTTCATAAGTACTTATAATCATTACTTTCCTAGTTATGGGACAATTTACCTCCCAGAATACGCATTTTCAGAAAACATCTAGAGGATAATGGTAGGTATTTCGAAATTCCTTATGTCAAAAAATATTTCACTCATTATTCATATTTAAGAAAATATTATATATTATATATGTATAATAATATAATATTATATTAAGTACAATATAAATAATACTTAATAGTAAACAAAAACTGCTATGCAAGGAAAGGTTTATTGGATTCATATTTTTACCCGACAAAAAATTCTTCTGAGTATTGAATGCACATTAATTTAGTCTTTCTGGGCTGATAAACTGATACGACCAGTAAAATCTTTACGCTCCTACCGCTTGCAAGGAGTGGAAGTATGGACAGTTGCTATTAAAATATTTATTAATACCCTCCAGCCTGTTAGGGCTCTCGGAGAATGAATTCATGTTTATCAATTCGATTTTTGATATTGGTTCTTCACTGTGGGTCAACAAACGCAATGCGCATTAATTTGTGCTCATAACCTGAGTCCAGGTAATATTCATGGGGCGTGCTCCGGGGCTCGGTTGGTCTTCGCTGAAGGTTGCCCTGTTTTCTTTGATATTCTACGAGGAACACCAATCATCATAGCGCCAAGATGAATTGTTAAATTTTATGAAGCGTTTTTAGGTGGCATTGGTTATTACACCACAGTAATAAAACTGAATGTTGGTTTAATAGATGCGGGTAGAGCTCATCAAGTACTGATACCTATTGGGCGCGTAAATTCGGACATTAGGGTAAGGGAGCCTTCTGGTTTGTAGCCCATCGCCCTCCCCTCCCAACTACCGGGATCTTAAATCTTATAAATTAACGAGTTTATAAAACTGTGGCCCGTTGCATTGTAAACTTTCGTACATTAATTCAGAATATCTACCCGGAATGCCACAAGTAATTAATTAAAAAGCTGTCATAAGTATATCAACTATCTTAATCAAATATACTTTCAATATAAATGGCAAGTAGTTCACCTTGAACGAGTGCTTCTACTGTAAAGAATGTTTGTCTGAGCATTTGTGTTGTTTTACGTGGTCAAACATTTCTGATGGTTTCTTCCCAATGCAAATGTTTTTTTTTACTTTTCACGTCAATTTCTTTTTGTTATTTCTCTTTTACTTCTTCCATTCTTTCCAAATTTGTGTATGTAAATCGTGTCTATTTGTTGGAACATTGTTCACCTTTCTAACTAGAAACCTAATCTTGTAGTAAGGCTGAACTAATTAAGTAGCATTATGTGTGGAAATATTAAAGTTGAGTCTTGTTTATTTTTTAAATTGTGGCTGATTTGACATTCAAATTTTTGTGGTTTTTTCTAGTGCAACCACTTTTCCTCTGTTTTACTTAAAAGTATTTGTAGCGTTAATAATAATTTATTTGCGTGTTCTCAAAATAATGTATAGTATTTTCTTACGTCCGTAAATTCTCTTTGGTGAGGAAGAGTATCTGCATGTTAACGAAGGTCAAATATATATCGGTGTAAATAAGAGATGATAAACTTAGAGATCTAATTTTAGCAGAACCTTTGTAGCCAATGAAGTCATTCTAAACGCGAATAAATCGCACTACAATGTTTGGATTCTTAAAGATGTGCTTTATACTTCACATTTTGTACTCACTAAAATATTGACCCAGAAACATTGATCCATGCACAGGTTTTAAACAAATGCATTCGTAAACATAGAAAATTGATTATTACTCACTCTAGTGGAACAGGAGTGTGTAATAATGATTACGGATCTTAAGCATTACCATTTAAGTTTTTAATACTATATTGTTTCAGCTGACGTAATCATTCATACGTTTTATTGAAGAATAAACGAATATTTTAATGTTTCTAATTAAAATTTTAATTTTAGTTACTGAATAATTTTATTGATTCAGTTGCGATGACGTGGAAGACGAATAAGGATCGATTTGTAGCAAACGATAATGCACTATTGCATTATTGATAATGCATTATCAATGAACAAATTGATCATAATTGTTAAAGTGTTTTATTTCGGCTCGATTGCTTTGTAAGAGCATTATTTCAAATAATTATTTTTTGTATAGTGGCATTCTTAGACTCATTCATTCAACGTTTTGAATTATTGATAATAGTGGGCAAAGAAATGTAGTGATAGAGAAATAGGGAGGTATAGGAAAGAGTACCTAATTTGAATAGTGGTTGGAAAGTAAAATTAGGCGACTGCCAGCTTGATCAGAAGTCCCAGTTCATTCTTAACCTTCCTTACCACCCATTGTGGAGAGAGTGAAACCCCTATTGTTCCGTTTGCAAGCAAAATGGCCCCAGAAACAAAGGAATTTAAATTGGAGGTGACGTCACCTTGTTGACAGATACGGGCTCTCACACACCTTGCTTGCTTTCTTGTTGCAAACAAAGCTCCATTTTGCTCGGCCTGGCTACATGGCTCACGTATGTAATTTCATTAACCATAACAAGCATGCCTAAAAAACTAGTTCATGTTCCCCCTCACCCTAAATTCAATTGAAATAATTAAAAGTCATGGCACCAAGTTTAAATCTTTTCCGAAATAAAGGATTTACTCCAAAATGTCATGTTATTATAGTTAAATACAAAAAGAAAACCCCTCCAGAAACCCTTAAAACAGATATGACATGAACATTGTAAACAAAATTGATATCGTTTCCACGGCGACCCTATCTGCTCTGATGTGTTCTACATACTAAAATAGATTGCTTAAATTCATAAAATTATTCCTGGACACGACATTCATTTTCTAACATTTTAAATTTCTTTTGCATACCTCGAAAGGTAACCCTATGCACAAAATTGGAGTATCTCGATTTTCTGCCAACCTTCCAAGTGATATCATCGAAAGAAATGCAAATATAAATACTCTTAAAGGATACAAATAAATTGATCCAATATAAAATTTACCTGTATCATATATTTAATGCTATATTTTATTGAAAAATATCCTTAAAAGTGTGAATTCACCGGGTAATAATTACATTCTTCTTTTATGGGCATGTATAAAAAAGTAATAATTTCTAATTAATGTGTTAGAAATTATTTAGACCCAAATCTACGACTTTAGATTTGAAAACTCAACTAATGTAGCTTAGGAAATCAATAGTGAGAAGAACGCATGATGATGTGGATATATTTTAATGACAGAGGGAAGCGATAGCAGAAAGTCATGGTCCTTGACGGTACTAGTTCCGACAGCGTTCGAATGACCTCGGGGGTTACTCAGAGAAGTGTAATCGGGCCGTTGTTTTTCTTGAATTTTTATTAATGATTTGAACTGCGAAGTGAAAAGTAATACTAGGATGTTGGCGGATGGCTCGGTGATCAATTGGGAGCTCTCTGGTGATGAGTATCGTTTAATTCTAGCACAGGAACTAGATGCATTTCTAAATGGTGTTTAAAATGGGGATTGTCATTAAGCCTTGATAAATGTTTGGTGGTACATTTCTCCAAAAAGCTTGTCGGGATTCTCGAAAATTATTCGCACTTCAACATACAGTCGTCATTTGGATCACTTTAATAAAATTCGGGAAATAGATGCCAAAACTAGCAGACTCAAGGACTCCTCTTTCTCATGGACCATACGGGATAGCAACTGTAGGGTTGTATATAGCTAAAATTCTAGTTGTCACCCTCAGCGTAGAGGGAATAATTAGTTCTACTCAATTGCATGCCCTTTCACTAACCTCGTGTGACTTACTGTCAAATCCCTTCCAGCATGGCTGCATTAAAATGCCATTAAATAATGTAGTGCTCCTTACAGTATTGCTTGCTCTGCTTTACCAATTTTTAAGCTTCACCCTCCATCCCTCGTCTTCCTCTGTGGGGGGACCCTCCCGCTACCTGTCAATTTGGTACAAATAAATTTTAAGGTTTTATTCCTTCAGATTTTTTTCTACTAGATAAATTGTGAAAACGAGGAAATCCAAACATAAATAAATCCATAATTGAAGATTAGTGAGAAACTTATTCTCTGTCTTTTTTGTTCGTTTTTACATTTATATTTGTACATCTCATCGTATTTAGTGGTTGAACATGCCTTCAGTTCGCTAAAGATTTTATTAAAATAAATATTTTTGCGAAATTGAAAGTATAAAAAAATGTTGAAATGGCTACGGGTATCGGTAAGGAATGAGTGGGCATGCTTCGAGAACACTAATAGAGGGGGAGAATTATAGATGTCAAGGAGATTATCATCGATAGTATCTGCAGGATTCACCAAAAATGAAGTGAGTTATTAAGGGAAATCCGTTTATCGTTGAAAAAATACTTTTGGAGGATGTTTTTTGATAATTAAATATATTTTTTA
Organism: Hetaerina titia; assembly: GCA_037158775.1. NCBI lineage: Eukaryota > Metazoa > Arthropoda > Insecta > Odonata > Calopterygidae > Hetaerina > Hetaerina titia. The sequence goes on along the minus strand of CM073769.1, from coordinate 75,695,268 downwards.
CATTATTCAAATTTGAAGAATTTCCAACAAGTTGATACGGTATGAATTGAGGAATTTTGAAAATTGAAATTTAAATTTTTTTTTAACTTACATATCATAAGCGATTAGTTTTATCTATTACAAATATTTTATACATGCACAAATCTAAATTATGACTTTCATAATGTGCAAGTTGCTCATATTTATTTCAAAATACCTCGATGCTTTCGGAGAATTATAAATGGTACAATACAATGACGATTTCTTCACATTATTCGAAAATGTTACGGAGCATGTTCAGAGAAAATTAGTTAATTCAATGATCCCTCATCCAAAATTTCTCTTTAAGCCTTCTACGTTCCCAATTCTGGAATAAAAACACTTCGATTCACACCATTAATTTTATGCTCGCTAATTAGGTCCAGGGGTGAGTTTACAATCCTAACAAATATCTACTGTTAAGTGGCAGGGTATGGTACATGCGTACGGCCACAACTTTAGAAGCCGAGATCTGACGGTCAGATAAAGGAGAGAGAAATGTCTTTTTTTTGTTCCACTCGTATCGGGGCTAACCCTGGGTAAACTTGGGCCCCGTCTTGGAAGGACGATACAGTCCCTTACGAGGCATCTCAGTATCTAGACCAACCTACCCCCCATATCCTGCTCCGCGTCACTCCCTCTTCTCCTTCCACTTCCGGCTCTTCTCCGCGACCATATACTACTCCTACATCTCCCCAACTGGTCTCCCAATCCCCTAGGATCGATTTCTGTCATTCCATCTTGTCTATCCCTACCCCTTCCACCACTTTCCCTCTCTCTCTTCTTGTCCCCGTCCCCTAAGGAGCGAGATAAGAGAAAGGGCGAGGGTTTTTGAGTGTCCGATTTCCACGATACGTGATCCTCCCCCCTTTTCCAGGCAGATTTTCCCAGGCTCTCAAGATTCCCGGGCGGAGAGAGGGGGAGAAAAGACTGCCGAAATCAGAACCAGAATTCTACTCCCATGCATCTCCCCTCCCTCGCGAAATCCTTCCCTCCCTTCTTTTCCACCCTTGAGACAGCCTGTCAAGCTCCTCTCTGCGAATCGAAGGCCTGCCACTGGGAGACAACCAAATTGGCCGGGACCGGTGGCGACGAGATTCCCCAGGGATGTGTGTCGGATTGGTTGGATTGAGGAGGTTACGATAATCCCAGCCTCTCGTTACCCCCTTCCTTCCCGAATTCCACCACGTAATTGGGGCAAAACTGTCGGTCGCAAACAAACGGCGAAGACGTCGGAATTTCCTAAAGGAGGAGAGTTGGTAGCTTGCGCATTTATGTTCGGGGAAGTGGAAGAGCGAGTGGTCGTGATCTTTAAAGGTCCCATTTTGCTCTAACGAGACGTCTTGAGGCGTAGATTTATTTTCAACATTAATGCCCGGTTGCGTCCCTCACGCGAGTAACCAATTCAGAAAATGCCCTCCTTCGCTTGACTTGCATGAAACGTTTATACTGTATGACTCGAAATGACAGAGGAAATTCCGACCAACCATGAACTACATGGTTCATCCGGAAACAATTGCTGATTTAAAAGCCTTGGGGGTGCAACGAATGAGTCCGGAGCTGATTCTCTAGTGCTTAAGCTCCAATTCCTTAACCCATTTTTTCTCTCCGTAATTTCTCAGAATGGATGTTGGAATGAACTGGGAAATTTTAATAATAGTAAATTTTCAAGACCACGTTGGTTTTTCAAACTGCACTGTAATTAAAAAAATCTACCTATTCAGTCTTTATAAAAAAAGTCAGGGACAAGTTCTTGAATTTTTAGTTATCAAGGCTCGGCGCATTTATTGAGAAATCATAAATATTTCATTTATCCAATCGTCATAATGTCTTCCCGTCAGTTATAATTAATCCATTCCTGTGAACTAACCAATTTAATTCTATATACAAACAGTGAATTGTAATTATAGTATCCCTTGAACCTCCTTTGTGTGGAAACGAATTTTTCGTGATTAAAATGATCTCGGCTTACTCTCTGAAAATCCTTTATCATATTCTTTCAGTGGACTTTTTCTCTTCGGCGGGAATTAAAAGCTAAGGGTTTTTCTGCAAATAGTTTGGTCCTATTGACCAAGTAAATATAAGTAAACATAAAAACGGAACCAATGCTCCATATAATTTTTTTCCTGTATTTTTTCTCTTCTATGTGGTAGGTACATTACATTTACGCGATTTTCCTACATTTATGACCATTTTAATGACCAAAAACCAAGCCTGCTATCCAACGATTACGTTTTAAATCCATCGCATTGGTCTCGTGCAATTATTTGTATCATACTTGTTCGATTTCGTCAACTAAGTAGGCCTATTCCGCTGACAACGAATTTTGTAGTCATGCTTTGTGAACAATTCTTGCCATCGTCCAACCTGCGTTTTTTTCGTTAATTGTTTCTATCATGATAATCTTATACCCTTATGGCCAAATACGTTGTTTTGCTTCAAGCATTAAGCTTTTCTCTCTAGAACTGCTTTCGACGATTCTAAAGGATGTTTCTGTAAGCAATGATTTTCAAAAACCTTTTAGGCCAAATTTTTTCATGTTCATAGTTTATATTTCCCCGTAAATAACCTTCCAAGAAATAGTCGAAACGAGATATTGTATATTTATCATGCATAATATAGCTATTTTGAAAATACTTAAATCAATGTTTTTTGTACTGGCACGGTTTAATTTAAATACTGGTAGACAATCAAATTACTCTGCATTTGTTTTATATTTATGTAAAAATTGTGATTTATAATCGTTTAAGCATGTATTTTTTTTAGAGTTTCAGGTTTATTAAATGTAGGAAAAATTTTAGAAATTTCTCCAAAAGAATTGTGACAGATGATTACATCAGGATTAATCTGTGTTATTATTGTTTTACTGATCGTGTTTTAGTAATAATTACAGAGGAACCAGTCTGATTACTTCGTCTGCAAACCCAGCATGTGATCAGAAATGAGATGACGCATCGACGCCTAAAATAAGGTTCAGTTTGCCATGTATCACGGAATGGAAAAGTTTACAGCCCCGAGGACATTTCTTTCGAGCGATTCTACAGCGTTCTTTCCCCTGCTGTCAAGGCCAGGCGTCCCGTCTCACCCATGGTTTGAGAAACGTTTCGGTAAGGTTTTTCACGTGAATCGTCGAAAGCACAGAGGGAAGGGCACGTGTAGAAATCTTAGATGCGAACCCTCATTGTCGGAGTCATTCAGCTTTCCTTGATCATTGGACTTGTGTAGAATGTCATCTTCGAGAAGTATTTGTCCGAAATTGCATCCGAGAAGCCTGAAATCGCTTAAATTCGACTCGCGTAGAGGAGAAGGTGGCGGAAAGTGAAAGGAATTCGGTAGATTGAGAGTCTGTGTTTGTGTGTGTGTGTGTTCACCCGAAAAGCTTTCTAAGGCCTCCAGGCTTCCGTAAATGCTTCACTTCGACGTCAAGGGATGTGTTGCGGGGAGGGTAAGGAAGGTGGAGGCGGCCGACCTCTAATCGACCCCATTCCCCGCGCACGAAAAGAAATCCTTTCAACTACCTCTACCCACCCGCCTTCCCCTCATCACCTCTACCCACCCCCCCCCCACCCGCCTTCTTCTTCATTAGCACCCGCATCATTTCACCGACTTAGCTCCTCCCAGCTTCCGTTGCGGATGCTCCCTCACTCAGACCGACTCCCCTACCCGGGAATAATGAAAACCAAACTTGACACGCGGAAAGTGGCGGGAAATAATTGAATCCGTTTGTGGTATTAATTTAATTTCAGGCACTATGAAAGATTACCTTTTCGCGGAAAGTTCGTAACGATCGTGTCTCCTCTTGCTTCTCCTCTCTGCCTCCACCCACGTCTCCACCGCTCCTTCCTCATTCGGGAGATTTCTCCCACATCCCCTTCCGGTATATACATGCTTAAGATATTGATGAATGAAACTCGTGTGGTGAAAGGAGGCATTCTGAGTCGGGAACCGAGATAGTTCAGGAATATGGGTCGCGAAAAAATGCAGTCGTAAATTATGATCTTATAAATACATAATTGTTATTGTAGCTTTCATATTTGAATCACACTCATGGGTGCAATGAAAACAGTGTTACAAAAATAATTTGATTTCCAACAGTAAATTTCTTTCTTCCAGCTATTTCGAGAAAGGCGTCAGGTCGGGTGGGATCATGCAATTCCACCCGACCTGACGGGTGTATATACCCGACTCAATCCGCTTCAGAGTATTCGCTTGCATATACATATGGTCTGTGCAAAAGTCTATGTGATGGATGTTAGTCTTCAACTGCCAGTTTTTGGGGCTTGCTTTTTTCCGGTCGGAGATAGACTCCTATTTTTACAGTTCTGATGAAGGAAATTCTTCGTCGGTGTTGCAATCGTGGAACGCCAAGTGCTCTCATTTTTGCGGTTTGGATGAATTATGGCGTTTCACGTGCGCCGACAAGAGTGTAAACACAACGGTGGACGTGAGATACCTCGAGTTCGTTCTTCGAAAAATGAAGGGTATGCATTTACATCGAGTCATTTGCGCTCTCCACAGGGTTAGCCATGACAGTAACACCCTTTTCCAATGGCCTGAAGGTCTACAAAGGTTTTAATCCCATTTGGTCCCTGGGAATAGTAAGTATTAATGATCACTATCATCAGTGTTTCAATCCTAGGATTGATTTATTGCAGCCCTCCATTCGCCCCTATTTAATGTCAATTCCTTCAATCCCTGATATATTTTCTGTGTTACGTATGTCTTAATTTGTCCTATGTGCATGTCTCTTGGTCTTCCTCCTGGAATCTTCCCTTCTATTTGTCCTTCTATTCTATGTCTATTCCTAATCAATCCATTGTGCCTCAATGTGTGTTCAATCCATCTATTTCTTCTTTGCAGTAGAATTCTCAATATGGTTCTATCCTCTTCTGTTCTTCTATATACTTCCTCATTTCTTACTTTGTCCATTTAATTTTCAGCATTCTCCTCCAGCGCCATGTTTTGAAGGCTGCTATTCTTCGCTGGTCCACTTTTCCAATCCATAGAGCGCCATTCTCCACACGAAAGTTTTGACGAAGTTTTAATGTAATGATTTATTCCGAAAATAATACACGAAGTGTAGCGATGTCAACTTCATTGCTCGTATGTATTCATCCCATTCTCCCATTACAAAATCTCCAGTTGATGCCAAAGCATTAAAATAGGTATAAATTATATCTATAAATTACGTTTTATGATATTATCCGAATTTATAATGCGTGCATTTTTACTGTGTGGACATCTCGTAGTTGTAAAATTCCAAAAAGCAAAATTGTAGTGTAATTTGGATAACAGTTGAGGCAACTCAACAAAAATATAGGCATAGAGCTCATCAGCTTAGTCCATTTCAGGCGGATATTCCCTGGACTAAAATGCTTTGATTTGGAAGAAAATATGGTTTTTTACTATTTTTAGTAATTGAAAATAGCAATCGTATAAAATATTATTGAGTTTTAACCAAGCTGATAGCGAAGGATGAGAAAATTTATTTTTCGTAAAGTCCTTATCTTTGAAACGCACATCATTTCATATACACTGAATGTGAATGATCCCAAAGGTGTTGTCTTGATGACGAGAAGGAAAATGGTGGGAAACTTCATCACATTCTATAATTTCTCATACTGAGTACATCGGAATTCTCTAATCTCCTTCTCGTACGTGAAATGTTATGTGGTCAGTTGGATGAACTTACGATTGAAGTACATGTATGTTAGGTATGTAAACAAAAAATACCGGGACGGTAAACTTGAATGGCACCAAATAATAAAAAAAATAATAATAATAATAAATATAATATTATTTCGTAACTCACCCGAGTGATCGAGTGGTTGTAAGTTTGTTTTATTATTTTTTATTGATTTTATTATTATTATTTTATTTCTTTAATTATTTGTTTCGAATTTGTGTGTGTGTGTGGTGTTTTTTTTATTTAATTTAATATTTTTATTATAACTTTCATTATTATTATTTATTTATTTACATGTATTATTATTTTTATTATTATTCCATTTATTTATTTATATTTATTATTATTATTTATTATTATTTGGTGCCATTCAAGTTTACGGTCCCGGTATTTTTTGTTTACATTTATTCACGACGGTAGCTACGTTCCTTGTACATTTAAATTATGCTAGGTATATTGGGCTATATTATTCTCAATAAATCGTCATAATGACTCTTATACAGAGTTATGTGAATCAAATAGTAGTGAAAATGAATCTAATGTTCTCGTAATTAGAATTCCTGAAATTTCTATATGCGTATACGAACATGGCCTGATCAAAGCGTGATCTTATCAATGGTTAGTAGTAAGTAATTATAAATCTTAAACGCAGTTTCACTTATACTTTTTTTATGAAATTTCATATTTTTGGGGTCGTCATTATTTTTCCTTCAGTGGCCTAGGTATCGCGGGCGTACCAATAGGATATTTATTACCACACAGATAAATTTAATCAGATCCGAAGCAATAGGGTTCACACAGCACCCAACCATGTGGATCAGCCGAATTCCAAATTTTAATTGCTTTAACGATTGTAAATGTTATTCAAATATTAGCGTTTGCCGACCTATGCATTAACACCTTATTGCCTATGAGTCTCTTTACTACTTAATAGGTTACTGATGATTTTCATTGAGTTCGTTGCGTTTCCTCTTTTCAGTTAATATTATTATGCTATGAATTATTCTCGTAACCCAAGCTTATTCATATAGCTGTACTTGAAATCTTCCAATTTTCTGAACCATTTCCTAATATTAGAAAACAGTCATCACCTATGCCTACGTGTAACTAATCTAGCTCAGTGGATTTCATTTTCCTGCAAAAATTGAAAACTGAAACACGAACTTCCTTCGGTTTGGTTTAAAAATACATGCGAAGAGAGTGATGGAAACTTTTCACAGAAATTACGAAGGTATGCGCGTCTTTTGACTACCCTATTCTGATCCTGAGAAGATATAGAAGCTAGCAGTTTAGAATCCTGATTACAGAAAGGGCACACACTATACCTTTACCTGATTTTACTCTAGTGTAATAGCAATTGTTATCGTAGTAAATGAATGGCATGTTCTTCTCAGAAAAACCCGAATAATAACATGAAGCAGCTTGGTAATCGTTGGCTATTTGGGAGAACACTTTCCCTACCATGTTTACTACTTGCATCAAAATTAATCACAAAAATGCATTTTATAAGTGTAAATGAGGGAATCGAGAGTTTTTCTCACGAATTTTAATGGCACACGTCACAGAGACTGCTTGAACTCTTAGAATAGCAGCGAATGCCCGTTTGAGCTTTCTCATGCAACTTCATTTCGCTGTTTGAAACGTGGGCTATACTATATCATCATCTACCCATCTCATAACCCGGCTTTTTTATGGGCCTTCATACTCCCGAATGTGTTTTTTTTCCTTTTCTTTTCTTTGATTACGAAACATTCCCCATGAAACGCATTCCTGGCGTCCTAACTCCCTCTATGAAATATGGGAGTGCGACAGAATATATTGCCAAAAAAGGAAACATGATGCCATTATTCTCTCGAGAAAAGCTCCAATAAAATCTTATTTTTAATCGCAAAAATATGCGATGGATAGGAAAAGTTCGTGCTGTTTATTACGTTTTTTTGAAACTTGTTACACGCATTTAATATCTTGCGTTCTTTTGGTTTCTTGGTATTATTTTACTTCAATACTGTCTTCAAAACACTACTACGCTGCAAGCATACATTTTTCCGGAGAAATCATCACGATCACTGATCACGAAGCAACGTGATCAGTGGTGTCACGATCCAATATTTGGAATAATTTTTAGCCTCAACCAATGCGAATTTCAATCCGTGGGCCCGAGTTGCGTCCCTCTCCGTTATCCTTTAATGCAGTAGCATCAATCCTACGACAGTAATAGTGAATGTAATGTGTTGACTTCAATTTTTTCATGAAAATTTTTAAATCAATTTTCTGAATGAAACCATACGAAGGCAAAGCTTCATTTTTGTATCCTACCGTGTCATATATTTTGATGTCTGATGCCATGCGTTCGCTTTTTAGACGGAATCTGGATGAAATCATTGTTACAACTTTCTTATTATAATTGTAAAAGTACCCACACTTCTTCATTTCTGCGGGTTGGGAGCCCAACGATACTCATAGTCAATATTATCATTTTTATAAATCTCGTTGTAACTGCGCAATTGTCCTGGTGGTAACGGTCAAGTCTGGGCAATGGTCCCTCTTACAGTGTACATACATACACACACAAGTGGAACATGAGACGAAATTCTCATATATACAACGACACTGAAAGATCATCAACCGCACCGTTATCATCATACGTTGGCTAGTTTCATACCATGCGTATATTGCAACGTCTATCCCCATACTTTGTCCAAAATCACGCACTCTTCAACTTCACATACCGCTCAAAATCACGCACCGTTTGTGTGTCATTATCATTAACTTATGCAATACAAATGTTCATGCCATCCACTTCACGTACAGGACAATATTTTTAATAAGTACAATAGCATATTAATCACTGACCAATAAAGTCTATCACCCAGTGGCTGCTTTATACTAATACTTAAAACTTTTTAAATTGGATGGAAATGTCTCCAACAAGCCTCCAGACAGCTGATTCCCTGAATACTTGAGACATTTTATAACGATAAATTCAATGCAGACGCTCAGTTTCTTTCATATTTCCTCGAATTTGATCCAAGACCGCAAATGTTTCCCTGATATTTACCTGTTATGATGTGACATCTCTCAATTCTGTTTTTCAAAAATACGTGTAGCGAACACAAGGAGCTCATTAAATTAACACGCGTTGGAAAAAGATATTATAATGTTTGAGGGGGGAAGTAATGAGTAAGTATAGCCGATGTATGAAGAGAAAAACTTGGGCCAAATAAAGAACTAAAAATACACGCGAGAAAGCAATAGGCATCCCAGTGATACCCCGTTTATAAGAGATTCAAGATGGTAAAGATCTTTTTATTTCGCAATTTTTATTTCTTCAATGAAGACACATGAAAAAATCGACTAAGAAGAATTCCTAAAATCCTAACTACCAATGCATCCACTCAAACGTAAGTCTCGCTCCTGATCAAAAGGTTAATCAGCCAGTCACCAGAGAGAAGACTTTGGTTAATATTTAATGTTGAATATTACTTTTTGAAAACCTTTTAAAATAATTTTAGGAGTTTGGCTTTTCCCAGTAAAAAAAAGTTTTATTAAGAGTGGTAGCTAGTATGGAGTGAAATGAGACTAACAGTAGGTTTCGGTTATGTTAATTTAATGTAGGAGAGTAATTAATTTAGGATTGAGTTACTTAGAGAATGAATAAATGGTAAAGGGAAACTCGAAATTGGTCTATTTCCGACGAGAGGTGACGAATGATCCAAAGATTTATTTTTTTATTACCGCCAACCAAAAAAATCTATTTTTTGAGAGCAATCCCAAAGAAATGCCTCGCATTCGGTAACGATTTCTTTCTCGTTAGTTATTCTCTTTTTCTCCCATTGCAGTGACATAGAGCAAATTCAAGAGCAAGAATAAAAAGCTATGAGATGAATCAGTAAATTTTGTCTTAGGCGGAAAAAATTACGGAATATAAAAATATACGATTAGCTCGAGAAGGATTTTTCCCCACATTCCTCTATGGAACATAAACTAGAATATTCCTTGGTATGCATACGTAGTAATAAAAAGCATAAAAGGGCTGTGTGTTGTACAAGTTTGGTCATGTTAATAGAATGAAGGAAATTCAAATTACTTATTTTGTTTTATATTAATACCGTATTAATTAGTATTCCGTTGGTCAATGCCTGTCGACTGGATATCTTTTAGCATATTCATTGCAAATATAATTATAAATATCAATATTATTATATGCTGCTCATATTCATGAACTTTAAATAATTACACACGGATACAGATAATTTAGCAATAGTTAGTAGCAAAACATTTCATGGCCTGTGTAAGGTTGGAAATCTTTCTCTAAGTAAGACATGAATTTCACTTGAGTATATTTTCAGTAATATTGTGATAAATACCATAATTAACCATCTGTCATAATTAGAATACGTTATAGGTGCTGTCCTTCGTGCGTTCCGATGACCCCTAGAGCTGTGCTGGCGGGAGCAATCATAATTGCTCCTGGTAGGGTCAACCAGGATAGTAACCAGACATACACCTGTAGGTCTAAGGATAGGAACCAAACGAAAGGTTGTCCACGAAGCGTCTGTTCCTCAATGAAGCGGATGCAAAGGGGACCCCAGTGGAAACCTATGGTTTTCGGCTCAACTTTATGAAATTTCATGGTGAAAAGTGAATAATAAAAACTCTGTAATTCCCAATGTTTTTTAATTTAAAAAGAACCAGCTATTATTATTCAATTATTGGATCCCAGTTGCGTGGCCATTGGGTAATGGTTCCACGCTAAAAACACCATTGAGGAAGGCAACGGGAAAAAACCTCAACAATTATTCCCAAGACTTTTATGATGGGCATTAATATCAGTCCTAGCAACTGCAGGACTCGGCCCGATCGGCCGTGGGTCGTGCCCAGTATCGGGAGAGGAGAGGTTTCCGCGGTCGTAATCTGACGAAACCCTTACAGAGGAAAACCGATAGCAGTAGGACAGAAGACGCAGGAGAAGAAGACCAAATTAGTTAGAATAAGATCTTGGAATGTTAGGACAATGTTACGACAATGTTGAGGACAGGAAAATTAGAAAATATAAATCAATGGATGGAAAGAGGGAATATAGACATTTTAGGTCTATGCTAAGTGAGAAGAAAGAATATCGGAAGTTATAGTTATAGAATAATATACACCGGTGGGGACGAGAGCCAACGAGGGTTTGCCGTAACATTGAATAAATAAGTAGGAAGAAGCGTGGTCAACATTGAGGAAGCTACGAATGGAATATTACTAGTAGGGATGAAAACAACCGATGAACTTGATCATTGTTCAGGTGTACATACCACCGAACAAACATAAGGAAGAAGAAGTCGATAGGATACACGATGAGTTAGAGAACACAATCGCGTGTGTTCCTGCAGGGAAACATTTGATAGTCATGGACGATTGGAATGCGACGGTAGGCGAAGGAAAAGATGGCTGGGAGGAAAGATTAGGTGAAAAGGAGGAGAGGTGGAGAGGAGAAAAGTTGAGGTGGGAGACTACGGTTGAGGTACGACGAATGAACGTGGGGAGAAAGCAATGGAATTCTGCATGAGACAAAGATTAGTCATCACCAACACTTGGTTTAGTCACAACAAAAGGCATAAGTATAGATGGAAAATGCCAGGTGACTCAGAAAGGTATCAGTTAGATTATATTATGGTTAGGCAGAGATTTAGGAACAGTGTGATCGATTCGGACAGCTTCCCGGGGGCGGATGCGGACGTATAGTGCTCATGAAGTGTAGCGTCCGATTCAAAATGATAAGGCAGTGGCGGCGGGTTAGGAAATGGAATGTAGAAGCATGAACTGGATTTACCAGGAAGGGGCATCAACAGACTGTGGGGAAAATGATGAATGAGGGAAAAAAGCGTAGTACTATCGAGTAAAAATGGAATTTGTATCAAAAAAGGAATATCGACAGCCACAAAAGAAACTATAGGATCCGTAAGTGGGAAAAGGACAAAAAAACATAGATCATGTATTAGATGATTATAAAGTAAGATGAGTAAAGGAAATTAAAGAATGTAAATGAGCAGTTAGGTAAAAGGAAATGCAAACGTTAATGAATTAAGTCGGGTAACAAATAAAGCAAAAGAAGCATGGTGGAAGACGCAGAAATTGATGCGCTATACAGTAAGGTTAAATCAATATTGGGAAGTAAGAAGGGAAGATCTGTGCTAACAGTTAGGGATAAATCGAGTAAGATAATAGTTGACCCAGGAAAGGTCCAAGAGAGATGGAAGGAATACATCGAACTGGATGGTAAAGAACTTAGACAATCAAGCGTAGACATAGAAAGAGAATATGACGTAGATGAACATAGCTTAGGTCCTGGCATACTTGACGATGAGATAGAAAGGGCATTATGGGATATGACATCAAATAAGGCCGAGGGGGTGGAAAACGTCCCTGCAGAACTATAGAAATGTTTAGGAAAATGTGAGAAGAAGACTCTATATGGACTAATTCGTAGCATTTATGAGATAGGAATTTGGCCGAAAGGCTTCACACCTTCAGACTGTCATATCAGTCTAGCTTATCAGTCTACTATCACACTAGCAGATCAGTCTACATACCGTAGCAGTTAAACTCATTACCATATTTTGTCCAACAGATTCAGGCGAGATATAGTGGAAGTTCATCATTATGAGGAAATAAATTTGCACTTTGCCACAATTTGGTGGGTTTAACTTGTGCAAATTTCTTTTCTAATAACATATTTTGTTTTTTAGACCTTAGAGATTAAACAGAAATATATTTTAGAAATAAACGCGGTTTGTGAATTCATAAACCGCGTTTATTTCTGTCTATCTAACTTTCAATCTGCACAATACCCCTAAAGGGCGCGTGGCGGGAGTGCTAGGTCACTATCCAAGCATGAGCAATAACTACAGCACTACACAGACCTCCATTCAGTTAAGCACTCGAACAATGTTTTGACCCTGTTACCTTGTTTATAACTAGTTTTTACAAACTAAACTGTTCTGCGTTGCCCTCGATCTAGTTTCAAAACTAAGCCTCTCTGGCGAGAATTCTATGCATTCACAGCATACCACAGGCACTAGAAACCTCAGGAGAAAATTTTCTTTCAGTCGTATAAGATGAAGAACGACCCCATCAAAGGAGAAAGCGCCATGTCAGGATAGGGAAAAATCAAAGAAATTACCGAAAAATATTTCTGTCATAATATCAACTTCCTCGAGAGTTTACTCAGAAATGGAACAGGGTGTGTATTTTTGTATGAATGTATATACCTATGTACATGGGGATCGGGATGGTGCGGAGGCTAACGAACAGGCTTCCCACCGCGAAGGCCCGGGTTCAAATCAAGTGGTATCCCGATCCCTACTTGAGGTGCTTTGTGGAGAGCACTTTGAGTGAGTACGACGTCAGTCGGATGGGACGTTAAACTGCGAACCCCTTGGCGCCTTTCGACAAGAGTAGGCTAATCCCGACGTCGAGTTTCTCTCCACCCTTCATCCTTTCCTGTCCATCCCTAATAGCGCAAATGACCGTAGCTGTCGGTCGGACTTTGTAAAATATATGCCAGTGTTAGATGTGTTCATTTTGACTGCTGAGGTCGTGCGAGCGTTGTTTACGGCAGTTATGGGTATACTGGATGGTAGATGTCGTTTAATATTGCCCAGAAAGATATTTTGGTCAAATTGGAAATACGGCTGGAATTTCTGCCGCTCTCGTCTCTTTGTAGTTTCTCTATTAATCCCTCGATTCCTTCCCGCATTCCCTCAGGAGCGCCCCGATTTTATCCTCGGTTTTTCCATGTCGTGCTTTGTAAAGTCCCTTTGCACATTCCCAAAACATGCCAAATGTAATGCTTCCCTTCAAATATTTGTTTAAAAGTCTCCGAGTCTTGTTTTTTTCTGGAAATAATTTACTGACGATATTTATCATAAAATACAAACTCTAATGACCTCAGTTCTTATGTAATGAATCTCTGAAATTGTGTAATTTACTCAGTATATTTTTGCCACAGGAGTTAATGAATGATATTCAATACTAATTTCAAAGTAAATTTAAACATGGAGGACTGAAAAAAGACAGGTTCTCAGGATAATTGCGTAATCCCACCAACCGCTATTACTCCATGTGTTGAATGATAGTCGAAACTCGGAATTTGTGCTTCCGACTACACTTTAAATTTAAGATTTTCCTTGTTTGGTCTCTGGTTACAACGTAAAATTCACTCGTGTACATATTTGGTTTGGTTTAGTCTCTTTAAATTTCCGCAAAGAATGCTCATAGCCTCAACGACGGACATACATATAGAGTTCTTTGCGGTCAAAATAATCTTCTTCCAACCCAAGTAGTCATAAATACGAGTATGTTTTTTCTTTTACCGTCAGTCTCAATTCCTATCAGCAACACGTATTTCCTCTCTCAACCGTCTCCTCCTTCATACTATTCATCTTCCATTATTTCATTCTTGAATTGTTAAAGCCCGATTTCATTAAAAGCCATGGGAAAAAACATTTCTCGTTTCTACGTTGGCTGTCGTGATTGCGATGGATTATTCAACCGCGTGAAAGCGAAAAACACTTTCCGGCAGCGCTAACGCTCCTGGTAAAATTTGATTTACACGATTCCGACCTTCGGCACATTTGTATCTGCCACGGTAACGCAGTTACTTTTGAGTGACAGTCAATGGAATGCTTGAGTGGTCCTGTAAATCATAGCAAACGCGCGAGCAGTAGAGAAAAAAATTGTTTATTTTTTTATAATTATGAGTCATACTTGAAACAGTTAAGATGGCATATTAGTTTTGTAAATAAATTCGAGTTAGGACGATTAATTTTTCAAACGATCAAAAACGTAGTAACAAAATCGGTTTGATAAAAAGAAACAACCAGAGATGGAAAATGAGGTACCATGGGATTTACACCTGACTCTAGTGAATTGACATTCCACATTTATGACCATAGCGTAATATGACCAGTTATGAGCACAAACTTTTCGTTCCCGAAGCCAATTTTACATTTTTCCATTCAAAATTCTCCATTTCGTCAAAAAACGGCCACGAAAATAAAAATAAAGGAGAAATAAAAAAAATTGCCACTTAAATAAAGGGTGTCGATGCAACGCGGAAATTAAGCATACGCGTGACTGGGCTATTGTCGTACTTCTCTTTGTTTGCTCTGGGATAGTTTTGAAATTGGTGGTTTTTTCTATGTCAAAGTTTATGTTCAGGCTTCTTTGGAATTTTTGTACCCCTTGAATCCCAACACCTATACCACTAGGCGTCCTCCTTTCACATCCACTTTCAATCTTCGGGACACTTTTTATCTTTTCCCCTTGTGCGTCCACGCCATGGGGCAAGTATTTTTTATGTGATTTCCGAGAGAGAAAGGAAGAGAAATATGGGGATCCGAGAGACTAGTCAAAGGCATCGGTGACGCAAAACTGACATCACTTTCCAATAAAACTTTCCTTTGCTACGTTAAAAGTTTCAATGGGTTTCCAGCGCCATGCTTTCGAATATATTGAGAGAAAAATGAAATTAGAACTAGGGAGAGTTTCCTTGATATTCTCCCCCTTTGGGAAAACACTGGTGATATTTTTTTAGATGTGTTCATAACATAAAATTGACTCGTAGTATATATTCCTTGGATAGAAAAAAAAATCCTTTTTACTACTTCTATGGGACAAACTCGTGTATGTCTGCCTTTACTTTGAGAGGAATGTGCAAAAAGGTGTCATTTTATTGATTTTCAAAACAATGATGTCCGTGAGAATGTGGATTTGGCTCTAATTTTATTGGACTGAGTCAATCATATTCGTGACTTACATTCAATTCGTAGTAATAGAGACCTGAAGAGGTTTGATGCCATGGTTATTGGTGAAAAGAATGGTTGGAGGCCCCATTTTGTGGAAGCGATTCATATCGGAAAAGAAAAGACTTTGTTCTTCCGTACGCCTATTATTTCCCATGGAATGTTAGGAAATTTCCAAGATCAGTCATGCTAAGGGCATATTGGTTAATGACCTGGTGTATTTCTCCCGCTCTCCCCTCCCCGACCTCCCTCTGTTCCAAACCCACCTCTCCCCCCCTGACGCCATACCCAACCGCCCTCTCCCCCTCCCATCCATTCACATGCACACACCAGTTTCCCTTCTCTTTCCCCTCCTCCCACTTTACCAGCACCTTCCCCCCTCCTCTTCTCTGTCTAGTATAAAAAGCTAGCATAAAAAGTGTCCTCTGTACTTCACCTAATGATGACTTTGTAAGTCTAAACCTAGGTCGTGTATAACAAAATTTGTGTGGAAGAACAAAACATTTTCTTTTCTGATGCTTACTGGATGTAAAGTCTATTACTTCTCTCTTGTTCGAAGTTATGATTTGAAATATATAGAATATACCTCTTTTTCATGAAAAATATTAACGGAATAAATCCAAAAATAGGATTCTTATTCCAAAATTTTAATTACAAATGTAGTTTCTGAATATGGCCTTGTTAGCCATGGCCAAATGTAGTTTCTCAACCCCTTTTATGGCCAAATATAGTTCCTCAAGAGGCCCGTATGATTACCCACGTTAGAAAATTCAACTCAATCTGAATATATTTATCCTCAAACAAGTTTTTTCCATATCAATATTGAAAGTTTTCAAAGCGATTAATAAAGGCGCTTGTCCTAGTAATTATTTAGTGGCACTATTTAAGAGATCAAATTGTGCTGTCGAGAAACTATCATTCTAATTCTAATCGGTTTGTGCAAACGTGTTGACATTTAATAATTGCAACAGTAATTTATTTTCCAAAATCATTCAGCTTTAATTACCCATTATAAGTGATAAGTACTCTTATGCCACAATCAAAGTATGCATATAAAGTACACAGTACACCAAGGTTAATTTAAGACTATGTAATGACATACCAAATGAAATGTTTATCTTCTTTTTTATTATTTACTAGAATTAATAACTCAATCAATAATATGAAATGTTTTTTTTTGTAATTTCAATCTTAGCTCCCCGTTTCTAAGGAATGTGCTGTGCATTTTTGTGTAAATAATTTATACGTTGATTTTGAAAACGATTTTTAAGACTCGTATATTTGGAAAAAAAGGGAGAAAAAATATCAAATTGCAAAAAATATCCTCAGAATATATAGATTTACTTCCGAATAGTATTTATTCTCGTATAAAGAATATTTATAAATATGCACAAAATATTAATCACATATTAAACATAAATATACTATGACCATAGAAGCAATCAGCGCGAAAGATATTTTGATAGGTGAGAGCGAAGCTCACCTAATACTAAGTAACTTCAATGACATTTGAAATTGAACTATGGGGAAAAGGGGAAATATATCTTCCTTCACCAAGAAAATCTGGCTTTTGAAAAATCACACAGACTGAGTACTGCTAGTTTCACCAAGACACCGCCTGAAAGCGAGTCAGACCCTCCAGTCAGCACCACAGTCATCTACCCAAAGAAATCCTGCTCCACCTTTATTATATAATTAGATTATAATGATTATTTCAAATATAATTATAGTTCTATAAATGGTGGGGATTGGGATGGTGCGGTGGATAACGTACAGTCTCCTACCGAGAGAGTCCGGGTTCAAATTCTGGAGGCAACAAATATTTTTCAGTGGTATACTGATCCCTACTTGAGGTTCTTTGTCGAGATCACCTTGAGTTAGTATGCCGTCCGACGGATGGAACGTTTAACTGCAGACCCCTTGGCGCCTTTCGACATAAGTAGGCTAATGCCGACGCCGGGTGGCTCTCCATCCTTCCTCCATTCTTAAGTATCCCTAATGACACAAATGACCTTGGCTGTCTGTCACCTCCCATAAAACTACTACTACTATAAATGGCGTAGAGTATGATGCGGTACTACTATCTTTGTCAATGATGGCTATGTTTCGCACCCGTCGTACTCTTTTGGGACTACTGAGGCATTTAATCCAAACCCTGAATGATATTCATGCTGCATTCCTATTTTGAAAAATTTTAATATTTTTTCTAAACATTCACGAAGTTTTTTCGTAAATATTTATATCCTATCAAGCAGAGGGCTTAGTGGAAAAAAGATACGGACCCTTGGACGAGCGGTCAATCAGATACTTTTTCAGGGTTGTGAAGGTTCACAGGCTAGTGACCCTTCCGTTTGCTTACGACTCCCATAAATCCCTATCTCTGCCTCTTTCCCTGCTAATCCCTCGGCTATTACGTTTCTAACCGTTTTGGTTGGCCCATTACTTAATTAGCTCTGCCTGGTAATATAAACTTGGCCGAAAAGCAAATTTATATTTTTCTCCCGGTTCCCCGAAGCAAAAACTTCTTCATACCTGGACTATCCGCTTTCCTAACTTCTTTCAGTCCGTCCTCCCCTTCTCAAGTCCCCCAATTCAGTATCCCTCCTACCACACCAATAATCGTACGGAATTCCTCATTCCCTCTGCGCATATTTTCAGCAATTTTTTTCTGGAGTGGAGCAAAATGATTCGCCCACAGCTTGTGAGGATCTCCCTTAATCTCCCCCGAAAGGAGTCGTTAACTATTACCGACAGTGGATTCTATTCCCCTCCTCCTTTGATTAGTCTCCTTAAATCCGGCCTCCCTCAGTGATTTTCCTTTCGGCCTTTGCCATATTTGCTCGCAGAACTATTTTCACACGACCAACTTCGCATTTCTACTGGGAATACCTTGATGAGTCAGTGATTCCCGTGCCGCGTCCGATATTTTCGCATCCTCTATGGCGCTCATTGGCAAAGTGGGCCCAGCGAGCGTGAAATGTAAGATTCCTACAGCATCGTTACGATTACTGTGGTGAAAGTCATTTTGATATCTTTTCTGCTAATCCTTAACGGTCGTTTTCCCACAAGGGGAGCTGCTCGAAGATATGAAGACCACATTCATTATTAACCATTTTCACTTCCTAAATTTTCGCCGCCAGCCCTGTCAATGTTGATTGGAATTCGTTATGGTCTCATCTCCATCTTTTCCCAGAAAAATTCTAATTGGAGAGTACGGTGAGCTTTCGGCAGTGTTGAGGTTGAATTAGAGGAAGTTCAAAGACGGGTTCTCTGAAAACGGTGGCATTTTGCGCCCTCCTAATCTGCTTCTGCTCTTTTCGTTAACTCTTCTGACAGCTGGTATCTAAACTATCCATTATAAAATTTTGGCAGCGCATGACAACTATTGATCGCGTGTCGAGTTGCCCATTATCTCAGTAATTCCAAAAGTATTATGTTTTGAAGTGAAAAGTGTACTATTTATATTTACATCTGGTAAAAGTATTTTTGGTTTATTACCACATATCGTGTTAAGTATTAAATCATTAGATTTTTCATTTATGTTTTAATCCATTTCGTTTCAATTGGATGATAGTTTAGCTGAAGAATTAATATTAACTTCTATTCCTAATGAATATGAAGTTTTTTGGGAGGATAGTTTAATATAACGTGTGAATATAAAGACTATTTACAGTCGGCAGCAAGCTGAGGAATATCTACGGTGTAAATACATATAGATATTCAATTTACACGTATTTTACATTTAAGTCGCCGGCGATTGTGTGATTTTAAGAAAAAAATTAAAAACCTGTCGATTAAGAGCGAAAGTAAACTCTTGTCGTTGAATTCGTGTTCCGAGTCTCAGAAGTTGGATTATTATCATCTTATGATGAGGCTGAGAAAATTCATTAAGGAATTTAAAATGGGTTTATTGGTAGAGGAGGAGGGTCTCCAGTAGCATAATGCCACAAAATGCATAAATTAGCAGAAATCTTGAGTCTCATTTATCTCGTTCATTTCGCTAATTACACCATCGAGTAGTCTTTGCGAGCGCGGAAGGGTGTCGGTATCCGACGCCTATTCGATCATATCTCACTCGCCCGAAGGTTGCACTCGACGGACAGTGTCGGCGTTTGCCCATCCCTCTCCGTCTTCGACGTCGTTTCTTCTCCCCCACCGCCCGTCACTGCCCCTTCATCGCCTACGGATAACTTGACATTGAAGTCGCGGTCCCATTTCTCCAGTTCCACGCTCCACTACCTCCGCTGCGTCGTTAAACTCCTTCTTCCATATGGCCGACTAGAGGATTTACAGCCGTGCGTGTTTGGTAATGGACGGACGGAGGGGATGGTCATTTTCCCGAAGGTTAATATCCCTCGTCTACCTCCTTATGTGTGCGGGGTGAACATGCGCATCGGTTTGCGAGTTTTTAGGCGAGTCATGGGATTTAAGATGCGTGGGCAATAAATTAGCTCACGAGGCGTCTACGCGACTGCAGCATTAAAAATGTTCCCTGATGAATGATGGCCGCGCGCTTCTAAGTTCCACAGCGAGACCCCATAAAGACATAAGACGTTTCCTCAGTATGATGAGTTAATTCCCACGCAGTACGTATTGTGCAGTCGCGACACCAATCTTGTAAATGGAGCCTAGTTAAATGAGTTACTTTGTTTGTCGTTGCTATGCACCGACGCGTACTTATTCCTACATGGATATGTGAGTGTATCATATCAAATTTTGTTTATCTAACAGCTATTTAAGACCATTTGGTAGAATATATTGTGAACATTCGAATTCACAAATGCTTCAAGAGAAAAAGTAGTTGCCTCTTAGTGTATTAGATGAAAGCTGTTTTTCTTTATCGTATATAAATTAAGGGTGATCCTAGGAGATATTAAGTACATGTTATATTGGCAAAAAGTCTTCAATTTGTAGCACCATTGGCACCTTATCACACTATTTTGATAAAACAGTGTGTTACCATTTAATTTTTTTAGAAATTGACATATTAAAACCAAGATGGTGTCAATGCTATTGTAGCAGTGGAAGACTTCCGCGGGAAGAATTATTGAGTAATGGTGCATCATTAACATACCGTTATAAGAACTGCTCTTTAAGCTCAATTATATAATAATTGTAATGACGTTAATATAGCTGCAGCCACCCGTCTTTGTTTCAATGGTTTTAGTTAGCATGGGAGAAAAACAGCCAAAATCGTATCGTTTCAAAAATTGGCTCCTCAAAATGTTTCAATATCTTAGAGCACTTTTAAAAATGAATAACCACAAGAGCACTTTTAAATTGTGTATTCCCTTCATATCTGTTTACAAGTAATGAATTAATTAGTGGGTCATTACTGGTAATTATAATTGACTTCAAATGCCACATTGATTCATGCACCTGTGATCGAAACTCTTACAAACTATTTGAATACCTCAGCTTAAAACAAGAGTGGCGATCGGCCGTTGAACAGAAATAAATAATTTTCTGAAATATTTATTCTAAAAATATATCAGTGAGTGATTGGTAGAGGTCTGATCCAATGCTGCAATACACCGATCAATTACGTCGTCTATGACCTGGGTAATAGGTTTCATATTTTGGGGCATTGAGAAGTTTCCCTCGATATAATGAAGGGAAAATTAATTGCTTTCGCAAAATTTGCGTGACCCAATTCCACTATTTTTTTAAACTCTTTTCTTCTCCAAATAATTTCGTACCCACGGACCGCTTTAATCGAATTCTGTTTTTATTTCGGTAGTGCTCAACGTTCCGTCATGTAGTAGGTGGAAGTAATCATCAGCAGTGGCATTTGAAATGCCAACCCACAATCAAATTATACATATTTTATGAATTAGTTTCCTGATTATGCGTTTAAGAGGCAAAAGTCGCAAAAAATGTATGAAGACCGAGCCAAATTTTATTTTAATTCATTCATTATTTCACTAGATATTTTGGCTGTGAAAAACCGAAAGTTTTAACAAATTTACGATTAAAACAAAATTAAATGCTGATGATAACAATATCACAAACTATTCCGGAAGTACTATTCTTGTTTATTTTCCGCTGGAGAGGTCGCCCAACTGTGCATAAATCTAAAAATTTGACATTTCCTAAGGATCCTTGACACACTGATACTATCTTGAATATAATTTAAGGTTTAGAAAATTTGGAAAATGTTTTCAATATGCATTCGCTTGAGTTCAATCTGTCGGTGTATAACTAGCAACGGACTCAGTTTCATTTGAATGAGTTGGTTCCCTAGTATTATAGCAACAAAGTAATAATTCAAATCGTACAAAATAAATTTCCTTTTCCGGACTAAACATCCATGAGTGAGTAAGGGAAACTGAGAGGTTTAATTTTCATGCGTAACATTATAATGATAAATATAATGATAGAGATAAAAATGGGCAAAACATAGAGAATATCATTGTCATCCATGATAATTTATTAGTGAGATATAATCCACTCCCTTTTGTAATACGATTCAACTCTTCAATCCTTTAATGTTTAGGCGTGGCAACTCTGTGGTAAGGAAATCATCAGCTGGCTTAAATCCAATAGTCACAAAAGGGTTAGTCTGTGAATAATTGGGTTTGGACAAACTACTTATTTTGTACTCGGATATATTATATTTTACAATCCCAGAAGAAACGGAGATTTTGCTGCCGCAAAGAAATCAGTTTAGTAATGTGTTCTTCCCTTCCTCTCTTACGTACCTCTCCTTCCTTACCGCCACCTTTCCTCTGCAACGGCACGCCACCTTCTCCCTGCTACTCTTTCTTCACTTAATTTGACTTCGGGCCGATCCTCTGGGGATTTTGCCAATGCTGCATGCCTGCTCCAGGAAAACCACCATTCGAACCGAACGATGTGTTGGTAAATTTCTTATGAGGCATCGAAGCATCCCATGCTGATGGTAGGGAGTCGAATTTTGGTGAATAGCTTTTTATTAGCAATGGCATCATGCCGGTTTTCCTCGACACTCTGCGCTCATTACGATACCAATATAGGCATAAAATACTACTCGATAACGCTTATCATTAACTAATATTTGTATATTGGACACTTGTAGGAATATTCGGTTGAAATCCATGCATAAAAATATTCTAAGGTGGTGATAATATATACCTACTGAAAATAGATTATCTATTAATTGAAATAGAAAAGCGGTGAGTTAAAACCTTTAATATATATTTTTTTAATATTCTGGTAATTTTAATCGTTAGTAAATACATTTTGGTTAAATAAATCACCATTTATTAACACTTTATTTTAAAAACGTACAGTATTTAAAATTTCACTTTTATGCATATTTTTCATTAAATAAGCAAAAAGTTAACTTTAAAACTCGCTGGGATGGCTTCGGCATTCTATATTTATGTACATTTTACGTTTCTAATATGGAGTGAAAGGGATTTTACCTCTTCGTGTATAAGAAAATTAAATCTCTACAGTACGGGAATTTTATTATTTCCCATTCGCTCACAAACTATCTTTCTGTGAGCAAGTATTCGACTAAAAAAGACGACTGGGACGGAAAAAGCCATTAATTACACGTCATAGTTTCCCACAAATCACACATTATTAACATTAAGTCATACATTACACCTCGTTATTTTGAGTGACAGATAAGCGATTTGAAATGATCGAGCGATTTTAAACTTCCCATGTTCAACTTAAAAAATTTTTCCGTAAAAGAAAAATTTAATTCGGATTTTGTTTTCCTATTACCTTGTCTCACCTGTATGCTATAGTATGGTAGAAGAGTATTCGTCATGAAAAGTTCACTTTCAAGTGAGAAGTCTGTGTCTGGATCTTAAAAAGATAACAGTGATTTTAAAGACGAATTCGGAATAACAACCGTTCTTTCGGCTCTGATGCTTTTCAGATGTAGTCTCTTTCCCTATGTTGAAGTTTCTTTACGTTTTACCTAAAAGCAATATAAATTGGTGTCGTATTCAACCAATTTTTCTAAATAGACGAAGCTATTTCTTTCATTATTTTAGTGTGTCACCCATACAGCCGGTCAAATGTTATAAGACAATTGATACTCATATTGCATATTATAAACAATTATTTTCACGTAAATTTTATTTTTTTCAATTAATTTAGACAATAAATTTTAAGGTAGATTTTAAATGGACACACAGGATAATCATCGTTATATTTTTTCGTCTCAACGACCAAGACAACCCTATACTAAAATCTTTGATTTGTCATTCTTTCTACCCCTCTCAATTCCACCCAAAATACTTATTTTTCTCCTCCACCTACCATATTTGCCGGACGAAAATTTTTTCTCAATCACCATTTCTAACTCTCCAATACCAATAAAAAATGCCTTGCATGCCCTTTTCCTGCTTCTTTTGGATTTCGGGCGGCAACCGTCCCTCCTATCTTCCCCTGTCTGAGTGGTGCTTAACTGTCTGTTTTTCTTTCCACCTATTTCACGTAAAATAAGCTGAATAAATATTTACTATTGATTATAAGAATAATAAAATCCACTGAGCCAGAATATAGTTTGTTTTTATTGTCATTTGTTCAAACTATATTTATTCATTATTCAGTGGACCAGTATGGCGAATTAAATTTCATTTTAGGAATGATAACTTGCTTGACTTGGCGAAATTCTATGCTCACACTGGCAAACAAAATGGTTCAGTACTCTTGTAACCATGAGGTCCGAGGAGTACTAATTTTATTTAACTATATTCTATTCCATTTAATGCTTTAAAATTCCACATCAAACTAATGTTCCGTTGCGACCAATCGCCCTCAAAAATATCAGCCATATTAAAATTTCAAGCAACTGTAATAGTAACTTTAACGGAGTCACCCGCTATGTGTGCATTATAATGCAACCATTTCAGAGACTAAAAATCATTCGCCTTGACCGGGATTCGAACCCGGATCCCGGTCAAGGCGAATGATTTTTACTCTCTGAAATGGTTGCATTATTATCAGCCATATTAGTTTATAAATGATGTTTTGTAAATTTATTTAACAAATATTACATTTATTACACTTCATAACATCGCTCAAATTGTTCGAATCGGCTCTTGTTTATTTATACGGCATAGCAACATTAAAATTATTGGTGAAAAGAGCTCTAGGAACAATTAAAGTGAGGCAGAAAGCACTGGAAGAATTTGTGTCCCCTCAGGTCCAACCAATAACGTTCTCTTCCTTCTATCTTCAACTCTCTCTCTCTCATTACCTTTCTCTTTCAGTGTTCAATGTCGTAACATTACCGCAAGAATTACAGTCCATTAGTGGCCTCTTCACTGATTACAAATCGTTTATCGTACTATATGATACTCGTAGCATTGATCAACCTTTTTTAGAGTTTTACCAAACTGAATCTATGCACTTTTGGGCTCATGTAATGGATATAACCCAAAAAAAGAAATGACAAAATCGTTTCATTCGTGGCCATAGCATATCGTTAACTGCGTATTAAACTAAAGCAGGCACAAAATTCCATATACTGATTTTTAATTGAAATTAAGCATTTACAGTATAGCAGGATTCACACGAATACGGTATATGTAGGGACGAGGGCAAAGGAGATGCTATTGGGCGTGGTTTTTACCCTTTCCGTTGCGATTTAACACTCTGTAAGTTATTAGGAGCACTGTTTGTTGTGACACTCGCTCGGGCGGTGCCGCATTAGCGTTGAAGTATGTAATCAATTCCCCTCTAGCGATGAATCACCAAGAGCGTGAATATTCCCATGAATAAATCCTTGACGAGTTACTGTCTCCCAAGGGTTCGCACTTGGTGTACCGAACGTTGGATTGGGAACGCTTATTATTTGAAAGGGATTCCCCACGTCAACACCTCAAGGGAGAAGAATTCCATCTATTATGCGTTGAATAATACGGTGAGTGAGTTCTCCTTGCAGCAATATTCAGAGCATATTCCATGGAGGAGAGTTCCCCATCTTTTCTTAAAGTTGAATTAGGTCCCTCACAAGGGAATTGTAAAAGAAAACGTCTCTATTTTATTCTTCCGACCAAAAGATTGTATGTGATAGCATTACGCAAATTGTGAGTATGGGTGATTAGTCTTCGACGCCTTACCGTGAGATGTGTCGTTCAATCAATAAGAACTATTTTTTTAATCATGAAAAGTTTTGTATTTTTGTCCTTCTTTTCCAAAACCTCCGCTGGCGTTTATTTCAGAACTTTAAATAGAAATTTTAAACAGTTTTTACATTGTTAACCCTTTACTCGCAAACCTATATCCTGTACTTGAGACAATTCATTGGCCGGAGAAAAATTATAAACCTCTGTTTCAATGTAAATGTTCATTTAAACCTGTTATTCTTACATAAATTTGGATATTCAACAACTAAGGGAATGAATAGCCATTATTTTGTGCTGAAAGTAAAGTTGTTGCTACTTTCTAGTCTCTTACGCTTGAGAGATACGAATAAGATTAGTTGTGTGGTTCTATTACAGTTTTGGATCTACATACAGGGTTCGTCCGGAAAATAAGTGTAATAAGCTCATTGTCTTTTTTGACAAAAGGGGAGTCGTCCACTACGAATTTGTACCCGAACGACAAACTGTAAATGCTGCATTTTACGTCCAAGTGCTCAACAGGCTTCGAAAACGAGTCGCCCGCGTCCGGCCAGCGATCAAAAACATCTGGCGGCTGCTTCACGTCAATGCGCCGTCTCACACCGCGCTTGTCGTGTTGGACTTCTTCGCCAAGCACGGCGTGGTAACGCTGCCGCACCCGCCCTACAGCCCGGACTTGGCACCACCGGACTTCTTTCTGTTCCCGAAGATAAAGAGGAGTTTGAAAGGAACGCGATACCGGACTTTGGACGCCGTCAAAGAGGCCGTGACGACGTGTCTTCGAGAGGTTCCCGATGATGCCTTCGCGGGAGCGTTCCAGGAATGGGAACGCCGCTGGAACAAGTGTATCGACTCACAAGGGTCCTATTTTGAGGAATATTAGCTTAAGATATGTAAAAGTGTAATAATTTTTTTTTCCTGAGCTCAGTACACTTATTTTCCGGACGAACCCTGTATACACAATACCCCTCAAGCCGAGGCAAGGGTGTGTGGGGGGGTAGTTGTTAGGTCACCACCCGCAAACTAGAATTAAACGACATGCAAAACAAAATCATGCTACCTCTACACAAATATTAGTTTGTTCATGTACTCTATGAACCTTACAAGAAAGGAAGTCCTTACATGCAAAAATATTTAATAACAAGATACGGACATACAAATCATGCTGTAGAACTGTTAAAAAATATGGTCTTTTAAATAAAAAAACGTGCAAGATATCGACAAATATACATTACCAATTTTAATTATCTCCCAAGCGATTGCTGACATGTCTATTCTCTAATGGTTCAATGAAAAAACGACATTTCAAATCTATCCGTTCTACAATAAATCTCCCTAAGTTTACGTCGGTGATCTGATCTACCATACTAAGTGGGAGTCTGTAATATGTCCTTACTATCCTTAGATAAGTAATTTCTCAAATTAACGCAGTAAATTTAACCTATATTTAAGCCTACGGTCAACTCATGGATCCCATTCTATTTCTTCCAATAGTGTCGTGACGTCGCTACATTGTTGATTACAATTTTTAACAAATCTAGCTACTTTTCGTTACATTCGATTCAGTTCCAAAAATAAGCCTACTTCATAAGGATCCCATACACTTGCAGTCTACTCAAGGCGGGGCCTAACTAACGTGAAATAACAAAGCTCCTTGACCCTTTCATTACAATTCCCAAGTATTCCTTTCATGACTCCTAACTTCTTATTAGCTATTCCGCAAATTTCACGAAGGTTTTTTCCCAAGCACATTTCCGTAGTTATCGTTACACCCAAGAATTTCACCGATTGCACTTGTATAATGATGTTTTCCTCTATAGTGTGTTTTCTTGTGAAGTACTTTTCCTCCAAAAATCTATCGAAACACATTTATTCAAATTTACTTCTACCTCCCATGTCTCGCAGCACTTTTTCATTGCATTTATGTCGTTATCTAATGATACTCTAACTTCGTGACTGGATATTTCCCTATATGTCACGGCATCGTCAGCGAATAGACGAATTTTACTGGAAACCGGGGACTCGATATCATGAATGTATAAAAGGAGTAATAATAGTGGGCCAAATACACTTCCTTGTGCGACACCCGATGTTAGATCTCTTAAATCACTTCTTTCAAATTATTTCCGAGGATAAAATTCCCTGACCCCTACGGTACCTCTAAAAACCTTAAAAACCGCGAAAATCTCCAAACAAGAAGATTTTTTTAGATTAAAAATTATGAGATCAATTGCAACTGGAAAATAAAAGGGTCAGAAATATTTATTTTAAAACCAAACCTAGGCTTCAGCATGTTTTTCTTGTTACATCGCCTTACCTTTAAACTAAAGTTCGATAATGTCTTTCTTTATTTATCGATATAAAAATTATTCTTTTCTTTCTCCTAGTTTAAAATTACTCACCGTGGACCGGTCTTCACAATGGTTGACCAATCCGTTTGAACCAATATGTTTAACACGCATCTCTACTTGAGCGGCTACGTGGTGCTTCCGTAAGGATAGTAACGCCCTGGATATATTGGTGAAGAGTAGCTCCAGGCAAGAAAACTTGCTTTGGGCACAAAATAAATTCGCTGCACTTTTTGAGTAATCCTTGTGTCAGCGATTATTTTAGGATCTCCTCGTTTATAGTCACAGCTTCTGGCAACCGTTCGAGTCTTCCAACCCTCCCGCCCTCATCTATGCATCCATAATAATCCTATCATCTCTCAACATTCTTATTCCCTTTTTATAGTTTACTAACTAGCTTCTTTCTTACCATCTAGCTCCTTTCATCTCAAATTACTTCCTTCAGGCTGATCCACTTTATGGGTCTGTAGCCGCGGCGCACCGTGTGACGGGAAGCATATGGAAATTTCTGTCTCTTCCTCCGAGATCAAATCATCTATCTCAAAGACGAGAAAAAGTTGACAAGCTCTGCAACTTGGTTTTGAATTTATTTTGTGCCGTCACTTTTTTCTAGGACGACTGAAAGAGTGTATGGAAAAGAGAATCGCGCAATTTACCTTGAAGGAGATTTTTAATTTTCTGCAGATGGCAAAAAATTCGGGTCTACTCCGGAAAGAGATAAAGGTTAGCTGAATCTTCAGTAATCATCCCAAAGGTTGATTTCATGGAGGTGAGGGTGGAGTTCACGAACTACTAACTGTCAACCCACCGGCTTGTGAAAGTGACTCGTCGGGGATGGGTAATTTTCCTTTCCCAGTGTCACATGTGGTTTCCCATAAAGATCTGAAAAAACATACAACTTGGGTAAATTCAAGTACCGTACAGAATTTTGCACAGAAACGAACCCGGTCCTTCCGCGGTGTATCTTAGCGCCCAACTCCCTGGACTACTACTCTCTTGAAGGCTGGATATATGAAGAAACATCTTCCGTATTAGGGAAGCGAATGTATTTGGGAAGTGATCTGTTGCATTTATAATTTTCGATATTTATCTGTGTTTACATGCTTATAGATATTCTAAGAGTGCAGTATATGGTTCCCCATCGTCCTGAGGACACCTCTTTCGTTAATTTTTTTTATCGATAATGACGAAGCGTGTCAATGGAGACCTCGCTCATAAAGGGGTAGACATGATGCCTGCATATTTCTCCCAGCTGTCGATGAAGCATCTCAGACCTCACTCCCTCATCTTAAAGTGACAGGAATTTGAGGAATTTCATAAAATGCAAATGCATTACCGCCTCGAGGACTTCAAATTCCATAGTACATACTTGATATTAAATGGCTATTTAAAAGAACATTAAGCTTCATTTCTAATGCCGCTGTTTTCTCATCCTCTCCATTAGATGAAATAATACAATGTTAGTTTGGCGTCATGTTCATTTTTGTATTTTAAAACTATAAGCGCATGAAAATAATAGAGAAAATGTATCTTCAAATATGTTACATGACGGAATTTCGTCATGCGCTGAACGTTCATGAGATCGGTGGAGGAACTCTCCATTTTGCGAAACTGCATATTTTGAAAGAATCAAATTCCTTCGAACACTTGGGCGTGATCAATGTTACCATTTAGTCCGTTGCCTTATTTCATTTAGAATGTTAACTTATGTTTTGCAGTGTGTAATTGTTGCTGAATATTTATGAGTTGAATTCCATCGGGGTAGAGTGAAGGTATTTTAAATAACTTTCTCCGACGGTTTCATGTGCATTGGATAATCGCATATTCATGAAGGTCAACTCAATTAAGTGAAATTATATGCCCTGAGGCATTGATCATTAGGAATGGAATGTTAAAGGAACCTAAATATGGGTTAATATTTCCCTGAAATATGTGATTTCTGGTAATGAGCGAGAATAGGCTCAAAAAACCAAAACTAACTTAATTAGTGAAAACAATTTACTGAACCCTTTTTGATACTTACCCAATTTAAGCAATTTAATCATAATAACAGCCGGTTGTTAAGACCCACAATTCTTTCAGACATCCTGGTGTGGCGAAAAAATACTATCCGAAGGCATTGCCACTGTGATTGTTTGAGCTCAACTATTCCAAATTTTTTCACTATATAATTTAGCCTTTGCTAAAATAAAAAAATATTTGAAAGCAAATTTCATTTCTCCAAGTCTTCAGAGTTACCCACCATTATAAGAAAATCATTCATTATCTTCATTAAATAGCGTCTCAGGGCACTAAAGTCGTTAGAATATGGGAAAAGTAGGTAGAATTACTCTATATTTCGTCCTAGTTTCAAATTGTTTTTTATAACTTATTTTCTCATTCTAAGTCGCTCAAAACTTCATAGTCATAATTAGAGATGGCTTTTTCTAATTATCAACTGCCTAAATGACCACAGAATAGCACTTGAAGGATAATGGAACCATTTATTAGTTATGTAGTTCAATATTCTTCCGTTGTTGCTGAAAAAGGAGTAACGAAATACATCTTAAAGGACTGAAAGCAGGAAAACTTTTGGAGGTGCTTAAAAATTTTATCGTAAGAACCTTCCCAGACTGGATGGTGAAGATCTTTTGGAGAATTATTAAACTAAGATTATGAGCTTTATCAGCGCCTTTGAGAGATTATCTCTAAAAAAAACTGCTCAACATGACAACCTGCAATGAAGGAGGAGGTTGAAGGCTGTGCTAATGATGCAATAGTTTCCGGAGCAAAACTCACCGTTTTTGAAGTAGGAGCTCCTGAGAGATCTTTTCAAGATCAGGTAAACATTCTGCAAATTATTCTAGATTACGTCACCGGGAAAGCGGCTTGTGGCCAATGAACTTTGAGCCCTGTACAAGAAATTCGAGAACTGACGTATTCAATGGGGGCCCAAGTTCTAATCGTGTATTCAACGGGACACACCCTTTATGACGGAAATGTCAGAACGGGGTAGAGCATAATTGAATGCCCACGCTT
Source organism: Hetaerina titia (assembly GCA_037158775.1). NCBI lineage: Eukaryota > Metazoa > Arthropoda > Insecta > Odonata > Calopterygidae > Hetaerina > Hetaerina titia. Next base: position 75,664,337 of record CM073769.1, on the reverse strand, counting down.
TTGGTGGTGCGACCCCGGGTTGACGAGAAGCGTAAAGTTTAAGCATTCATGCGTCGAAGAGGACAACGTGCAGCTATGAATTCATCCATAACCATGATCGTGAGAAGTAGAAGTTTGCGTAGTCCATTCTGTTTTCCATATTTTTATCCTTCGCCTTTCCAGCCATCCCAATTAACTCAGAAATGGAATTGGGAATTAGAAAATGTTCTTTTATTTTCAAAAGAAATGAATGCATGGAATCACGTGCGAGTTGAAATCAGTATCGAAACCATGGTCGTGTGAAGCCTTAAGTCTTCATGCGGAAGTGCAAAGTTCCTTTTTCTGCTCTCATGATGAAGGAATTCCACAAAGTTAAGCCTGAAACTGTTATGAATTCATACGAGTACAGCTCATTTAGTATCTGGGTCATTGGGTTCAACTGACGTTTTTCCTGTAAAGAGTTCGAAACTATAAGTGGAAGTGAATGTGAACTTTAACTGAAGCAGAAATTTAAATGGATTATAAGTTGTAAATTTGTAGCTTGAATGGGTTTGAAAAAATTTAACTCACCAAGATATTAATTTACATGTAATTTACCTGTACAGTTCTACAATTTTACGCATGCATCATCTACGAGGGTATTTTGCCTTCTATTTAATTACAAAAGTACCAGCAAATATCAATTTATTACTATCGTGGAAAACACTAAATGCATAATAATGTTATTCTCTCGTTTAGTAAGTTTTGGTTGAACAAAGAATGAACAACGATAAATTTCTTTCGTTACTCCTATTATAACACTACCCATCATCCGGTACTGAATTAAATCCTTCTGGAATTCCGCGTAATTCCTTCCTCCGTTCATTGAAACCACGCCTAACCTTTTCCAGCCCTTCCTCGCTTGCCCAACTGTCTCTCCTCTCTAAAGATCTTCAAAATCCAATTGCCACCGGACACGCTCAACGTCCATCTTTCCTTTCTCCTTTGGAATTATTTCAAAAACCTTCTCTCCTCCCTGACCATTCCTAGCACCTCCTCGTTTGTTTTCCTTTGCATTCATTTTACCTTTTCTATTCGTCTTCACAGATACATTTCAAAGGTCTTCAACCTATGCTTTTCATCTTGTTTTAATGACAATGCTTCACCGTCGCAGAATACCACTCTCTCTATCAAAGTTTTATTAATTCTTTACTTAACATCCTTACGCAGTTATCATCAAAAATTCCCTTCATTTAAAAGTTTGTTTTCCGAATGAAATTGTTTTTATGATATCTCTTCTAATTTTACGTTGACCATCTTGGTTCAAGACTCTGTAACGATAGGTGACTTGCTCCATATGCTCTTGGTTTTTCCTCATATTTTAAAGTTATCCCGTTACTATATTAACGAGGAATGATATATTTCTCTTTTTTGAAAACCTTACAACCCGTATTTTATTTCCATTGATTATTATTCCATAACTATCAATCCTTTTCTAACTCGCTCAACCATGTTTTCAACCCTTTGGCAAAATATCTAAATAAAGGTTGATCATCCGTATGCAATGCTGATTTCATCAACTCTCCCACAACTTTCATTCCTATCTCCAGTATTTCTCATTCCATTTTGACAAAGCCTTCATATATACATTGAAAATCACTGGTGACACAGCACGTTCTTACCTCTCTTCAGGAAGCTGCCCAATCCCACTTCACATCCGCAAAAGGCATCTGAACATTCGGGAAATCGGTTAGGGATAGGTCTCGTATCCCACTTATCTGACCCTATTTTTTTAATTATGTTGATTGATTCAACCCAAATTATTCTGTCAAACATATTCTACGGGAGAAATAAAATACACACAGATTGTATCCCGTGCTCCTCTCCATAGAGACCGCATTACTGCTTTTTCATTTCACGAACCTCCCCCTTCCTGAACTCAAACTGATCATTCCCTTAGTAATAATTTTCCCTTCTCTTCATTCTTCCATTGTTGATGATGAGAACAAATTTAGTTGTGTGCGGAATCAAACATACTATTGTTCTATGGTCTTTGCGTGGGAGTATGGCTACATTTCCCTTTTTTGGTAGGAATTCATGCTGGTATCACAAAGGTTTTCGTTCGAATTTCTGTCTTATCGTAAATACTGCGAATTACCCATAAAAATTCATGCATTCACGTTTTCGTGCACCCTTAGTAGTTCCACGGAAATGTTATTTTGCCACGGCGTATTTTATTCCAAATCCCTAAATACTCGTTATATGCGTATCTCGCAATCGAGTATCCGTGGATATAACCCATCTCCTCTTTCGTCATATTCTCTATCTCCGTCTATGCTCTTTGGCCTATTATCCTTTTTACATAGATTCTCTGTTTAATTGCGTTTTCCTACACGATTTCTCGTCCTTTTTAGTTTCCCGCATCAGTTTTTTTTAATTTATTTCCTTGTACTTTCTTTATCCTAATTAGATGTTTATTTTTCTCTATTTCCTTTTCTTGTAACAGCATATCTTTAATCCATAATTTTATTCTCCTCTTTTCAATTTACTTTTCCAATAGCTTCTTTTACAGCATTTGGCATTTATTTTTTATTTGTTCCTCTTTCTCATCTATTTTCCCCGTCTCCCAGTCAAAATCAATATTTTCTCTACAGTCTGCTGGTACTTCTTGTATCGTCCCGGTTAATGCTTTTGCATTTCATTTCATCAACTATTTTCTCTATTTTATTCTATTGAATCTGATGTTACACTTCGTTAGTACTAAATAATGATCTGAATCCTCATTCAGTTCAGAGAAAAGAATTAATCACCCTGATCCCAAATCTTTGCCTAAGCTTCACATAGCCATACTGATCTTTCCGATTCCCCGGGTTTCCATACACGTGTAAGTCCGACTCTTATGATTTTTTAGTAAAGTGTTCATTATGACTGGACTATGTCTCCAACTCACCTCCTCGGGACATTGCTTTCTGCCCTCGTCATTCCTTGTTACTAAACTTTAGTCTTTTACCTCATTGATTACTGTCTCTTCCTTCGCCTCCCGCGCTTTAAAATCATTATAAAATGCTCATCTTTATGAACATCCGCGATAATGTGATCAATGTGATCGTATACTCTAAAGACTTCTTCCTCCCTATGATTGCATGTTGCCATGTATGTATACCTGAACAATGACCAAGTTCGTCGGTTCTGCTTTTATTTCAACTAGTAGCATTCTATCCATTAGTATAGCACCATGGTAGCTACGCTTCTTCCTACTGTTTGGTTCAATATTAATGTGGCCCCTCGCAAGTTCTCCGTCTCCACTTTATGTTACTGTCTAAATATTACCCAAGGAAACCTTGCTGTCCTTCCATCTCACCTCACACAGCCGTAAAATATCTATTTTTGCTCTCCCCATCTCCCAAATTATATATTCTAATGTCCATACTCATCCATCCATCCACATATTCTAATTAGTGCTTCCCTTTTTTGTGCCTTTTAGCGGGGCTGCCATCGATATCGCTCACAAAAACTTTCGTAAGATGACGACCGCGTGAGCCTTACGACACTGGGTCTAGTTGGTTGTCCCGTAGTCCCGGATTCAAGCTCAAATTTCCATCATTGTTTCATTGGATAATTAATTGAACTTCCCGGTAGTCTTCCACAACAGTGTTTTTAACGTGACAACCGAGATAAAATGACCGCCTTACTGGAGTCAGACGTCTTTGCCTCCCCTTCAAATAGGTAACATCCACTGCCCGACTACCTTTCGTCTTGCTCTAACGTCATAGTAACCTAGCTTTAGGAACTATCGGAACACAATAGCGTTTTCACCAAGTAAAGATTTTAATCCATAGGAAGGGGATTAAATTATGTATCTATCCACATAATAATTCCATCTCTTTGTTGGGAAAAGGAAGGAGTGAGTAAAAATACTCGCTTCTTATCGATGCCTGGCTCTCGAAATGTTAAAAACAGTTAATGGTAAGAACTTCCGCTTAACATAGCCATTAAAATTGAGAAATGAATGCATCAAAATCATTTGGAATTAATGTATATTCAATTTTTTTCACATGAATCACCAAGCAGGAAATAAAAGTATTCTCATCCAAGACTCGAGGTGTTTCAATGCTTAAGAATCTATCCGCAGTGCGATTAATGATAACATATTTTTACGGCCTCTCAAAATATTTACGATAGCAGATATTAAATATAAGGCATATCTGCATTGCCATATGCTAATACAGTTAAGGGCGATATTGTTATTCAACGTAGTACCCTGGGGACATAATATGATGGATGGATTGCCATAGTAGGAAATAAAGGTTTTTTAAGTAAACATTTAGATTGTTGGATATATTATATTTTTATGTGCTTTTTAATATTATTATTCAAATTTATATCAGTTACATATTAAATAAATAGTGTTTTTAAACTGAAATAATGAAAAAGGCATGCACGATTATCTATCTGCATGGAAACAACGACGAGTGAACTTGAAAAACCACACCCATGATTTCTTTCAAGCCTAATTAAATATTTTATTAGTAACAAATCATTAGTATTTAAAAATATGCAGTGCCTATTGTACGTATTACTTACTCAGATAATGTAGTAATTATTAAGCCATTACCTAGATGGAAGGATGCATACTGCTTCCGGGAATCACTGCCGCGTAGGTGTGTTGATGGACAATTGTTTCGCTTCCAGTCCTGGAGGCGAAATAAATGTCCACGAATTATTCCTTTTTTCCCTTCCCTCTTAATCAAATTGAGACTAATAATTTCGGGAGAATTACCCGCAAACGTTAATCCCACTTCCTCTCAGTAGGGTTTAACTGAGAAGGCATGAAAATTTTACTGAAGAAAATAAGAGAGCACATTGGCTGATATCGGCACACGTCTCTTCCATTTGGAAGTATACCGCTTTCATCGTCATATTAGAGCCAGCTGAAGTCTCTTCATCTAATTAATACCCCGCAAGCCGCAAGGGCGTGTGGCGGGGGCTATTAGGCACCACCCGTAATTGAGAAACAAAATTAACAAATTTATAAAATCCACATACAAAACATGGTATACATTCATGAAAAAACCCTTACAACCCACACACATGCAAACAACAAAATACCAACTAACATACACATGCATCTACGGATACACCTAACATCTTTGTAATGTTTAATTTTGTTCTGACTTGAAAATTAAATGTTTTTAATATATCTAAAATGACTTCGGTTTCTTACTATTATAATTTATGATTTTTCGGGGAAAGAATGAATATTTGAATCTATATTTTTCGGAATTGATCTTCCTTATTTTATCTTTGTGGTCTGATCTACCTAAGTAGTGTGGGGCCATAATAATTCCTTTAGTGTCATTGTTCTACTTGTTTGTTCTGAACCTTTCTAAAAGTCTCAGTCTGGCTTGTTCTCTTCGCATCCCAAGTGGCTCCCAGCCTAAATCCCCTAAGAGACTTGTCCCACTTGTGTTTTTATTAATCCAAATTTTAACAAATCTGGCGGATTTTTCCTGGACTTCACTAATTCTTTTGGTCAAATTTTCTCCGAAGGATCCCAAGTACTTGCGGCATATTCCAAAGGGGTATAACTAGAGCAAAATAACATCTCTTTTACTTTCTTTACATTTCCCGGCCACCCTTTTAATGAAGCCGAGTTTTTTTTAATATTATCCTTGTATGTACTCCCCAATAACAGCAGCAGGACAGAAGACGCAGAAGAAGACGGAAGTAGTTAGAATAGGAGCATGGAACGTCAGGACAATGTTGACGACAGGAAAGTAGAAAATATTAAGCGAGAGATGGAAAGAGGTAATATTGATATTTTAGGTCTCTGCGAGGTGAGATGGAAGGATAACGGGGATTACTGGAGTAATAATTACACAATAATATAAGAAGGCAAGGTCTGTGCTAACAGTTAACGATAATTGGGGTAAGATAATAGTTGAACCAGGAAAAATCCAAGAGAGATGGAAGGAATATATACAAGCACTATATGGTAAAGAACTTAGGCCGACAAGGTTAGACAGAAAAGGAACATGACGTAGAAGAAGATAGCTTAGGTCCAGGCATACTCGACGATGAAATAGAAAGGGCATTAAAAGAGATAAAAGCAAATAAGGCCGTGGGGGTGGACAACATCCCTGTAGAACTGTTGAAATGTTTAGGAAAATATGGGAAGAAGGCCCAGGGAAGGGAAGAATATGGAGTGATTCGTAGTATCTATGAAGAAGGAATCTGACCGGAAGATTTTGTGAGATCGGTGTTAGTTCCTATTACAAAAAAGGCAAAGGCTACGTCATGTGAGGATTACAGAACAATAAGTTTGATATCCCACGCAAATAAGTTATTCTCAGGATCATCAACAAAATGATTGAAAGTAAGACAATTGATCACATAGGGGATGATCAATTTGGATTTAGGAAAAGAAGAGGGAAGGATGATGCCATTGCAGTAATGAGATCACTAATCGAGAGGAAGATAGAATACAATCAGGACGTCTTTGCCTGTTTTTTAGATTTCGAAAAAGCGCTTGATAGAGTGAATTGGGAAAAATTAATGTGTGTATTGCAGAAAATAGGAATGGATTGGAGAGACAGGAGACTCATCCGCAACCTGTACATGTCTGAGACTGCTCAGGTGCGAGTGGGGAACGGAGAGTCCGGATGGGCAGTGTTAGGCAGAGGTGTAAGGCAGGGTTGCCCTTGTCACCGGTGTTGTTCAACGTATATGTGGAGGAACTGATTAAAGAGGCATGGGAAGAACTGGAGGTAGGAATGAAATTCGGAGGGGAATTCGTAAAATCGGTTAGGTTTGCTGATGACCAAGCATTAGTTGCTCAGTCAGCCAAGGGGTTGCAAGCATTGTTGAGTGAATTGGAGGTTCAGTGCGATAAATATGGGATGAGAATCAATATTAATAAAACAAAGGTTATGCGATTTTCCAGAAAGAGAGATGCTAAGTTAAACATTAAAATAGGAGGGGGAAAAATAGAGCAGGTAGAACAGTTTACGTATCTCGGCAGTGTTTTGGACCAATACGGTCAAAGTAGTAGGGACGTAAGGAGAATAAATGCGCTAGGCAAGGAGGCTTCCTCAAAGAGGAGGGAGTTGATGACGGGGACGTTGAGTAGGGAGGTTAAGACAAGATTCGTAAAAACTCTGATATGGAGCGTAGCTATGTACGGCGCGGAAACGTGGTCGCTGAAGCAGGAGGATAGACGTAGACTGGAGGCTTTTGAAATGTGGGTGAGGAGAAGAATGGAGAAGGTGAAATGGACCGAAAGGAAAACAAATAAGGAAGTACTGGAGATGGTGGGTGAGGAGAGGTGTTTGTTGAGAGAGATCCTATCGAGGCAGGAAAGATGGATGATAGGCATATTAAGCGGTAGTGGGATGTTAAAGATGGTAGTAGAGGGGAGAATGTTAGGCAAACGAGAAAAGGGCTGGAACAGGATAAGGATGTTGGACGGGATGAAGGGAGGAAAGAAGTACACAGAGATGAAGAGAGACCTGATGTAGAGTAGGTTGCTGGATTGGGCTGTGTTTGGAGTTACAAAATATTTATTTGATAATTGTGTCCATCCAAAACCCTACCTTGACCGGTAGATCACCTAATAATTAAAAAAATAATATATATATATATATATAAACCATAAACACAGTATTCAACCCGAAGGTTGGTTTGGTAGCGGATGGTAGAGTTCACCCAGTACTAAGCCCTATACGGCGTATGAATATTCACACATTAGGGTAGGGGGCCAGTTCCTTTTCCTGTGCCGGTTATAGTTGTTAGAGTATTGAGTAGTCGAGTAGTGTAAATTAGGAGTAGTCCATTAGGAATGAATGTCCACCGTCAAAGAACTTTATAGCAAAGTAGCAATTTAAAGATACCTATATAGTATTTCAATCAACCTCAATTTCATGTTAATAAATAATAATCTAATTATATTATAATATTGTAATGATATATAAACTCGTATTTATCTTACCCGGCGTATCTATTTATGAAATAGTTGAGATTTTCTTTCCTCATTTTCTGTTTAAATGCATTATTATTTAATGAATGAAAATCATGGTAAAGAAATTTTTAATATGATTTTCTATGAGTACATATCAAAGGAAACTGAAAAAATAATAAAATAAATAAACAATTACGCCGGAAATATTTTTACGGATAACTTTAGAAATTTAACGATAAAAAGTTTTCCTAGTATAGAGAGCATAATTTTTCCTGGGTAAATTTGGGGACTTAACGTATGGGCTATCCGAAGCTCACTTGCTTGTTCACGAAGAGTTGGCACGCCGTAAGATAATTTTTTCCACAAATTCAGTTTGCGACAGAAAATTTTAATTACAGTGGCAGAACATTGAACACATAAATACTGTTTACTAGGTAAATAACTTGAAATTCATTTTCATAATTTAAATTGTGTTCTGTTCACTGTAAAACTGGTTCATATACTGGCAATACACTTTTTTGTGCCATAATTATTTATTAGGCGTGCTAATAAACTAAAGAAACATTGTTTGAATGACATTGAAAGGAAGGACAGTAAAGATGGTATTTTAAATATGTCGCTTTTCATTCTTTGAAGAATATAAGCAAATATTCTGCTTCTGTTTCTCAATCGGGTTATAATTAGTTGGTAAAATGTTATCGTAGAAATGTTTGCAGAAATGACAGTGCAAGTATCATAATTTTACCAAATTGATCGGTTTTGTTAGATATTTCACCCTACACTGAATTCGTTTCAAATAAAGCTAATAAAATAGCATTAACACCCCTCACCCGAAATTCCAAACTCCCCGTACTCGAAATCGTGCCATCGCAACGATAATGCAACACTCCCTTGAGAATATTCTGCAAATGTAGCCCATCGTTTCGAACAGATTTGCGAAATAGATAAAAAACACGAAATCGTTTTGGGTGTGGAATGTACGCGGACACTTCAGACGCCGCAATAATCCGCGACCACTTAATCTGCTTTAAGACTCGCGGCGTTTCGTTTGTCACAAGTGGGAAATCCGACGGAAGAATGAGTCCGGTGAAAATTTCTAATGACGTTCGAAGTTTGGAATTGAAGGGCCGGATAAAGAGGTTTGTGGGGATTATGGATCGGGGGAAGAGGTGGATTTGGAAGGTTTATTTTTTTTTGATAAAGTGAGAGGGGAGGGGCGAAAAACTGATCAGTCGCTGGCCCCCTTTCAATCGGCGCAGGGTGAAATAAGGGAAGGGGTGGCTTCGTGAGGGGGCCTTGGGGAGGGAGCTTAGCGATCGGGGCGAGAATCCCTCGTCAATCGAGCCGACCGACAGAGACAGAGCGAGACATCGAAGAACTGGTCGGTAATTGGGGTTTGGCACACCTTACAAGGGCAAGTTGAGTGGAAATACGGACGAAGAGGAATAGAGAGAAGTTGAATGGGAACCAGGCGGATTGAGGAAGAAACACAAAACCGAAAGGGTCGATCAATCCCATGGCGGGAGATTGGATCCCGGTGGTCGCTAAGTTTTTGTGCTGGAGGCCACAAATGTGTTTTCAAAGGAGATGGACTGAATCAGCGCGAGCACTAGCTGTAAAATGGACTAATTGAATCTGTAAAATTTTAATATCGCTCATGCTTTAACGACATCTTTTTACGGGACGAAATATGCATGATGATCCAATCCGAGTGAGCACGTCGATAGATGCCACTGATTAGGAAAAAACAGCAATGGCATTTAACTGGATTTCAAGTTAAAATAGAAATTAATACGATTCCATCCTAATTTAAAATAAGACCATTGCATTTAGTATTTCGGTAATTAGTCAGAGGTACCATCGACAGGTTTCAATTATGCATGTTTTAATAGGGTTTATTTCAATAAGTCATTTGAGAAAAATAATATACAATAAAAATATAATGCCACGCATATTTTATAATTAGCCTCCTCTGTGTTTGCAGCACGAAATAAAAGCTAAGAATTAAAGAATAAAATCATTAATTATGTTATAGCAAACTGTTTATGGATTCGAAACCTGGTCCATAAAGAGGAAGAAAATGGGATTCATTCAAATGTTGGTATTATTTACAAAAGTTCGGAAATATTTAGGTAGAGGTGGTTAGGTTCTAGATGAGAGATATCTGAAACAGTGGAAGGTTTTAGGGCATTGAGGAGCTTCAGGGTCAGACATAAAGGGAGACGTAATAATGTAAGAGAAAATGAGTAAGAGGGGTAAATATAGGGATGGACCAGGTCTGCCGCATCTGTTGCCAGTAAGGATGGTTCCATAAATACGAGATTTTCGTATTTTCACCCTAGATGTCGCAACTGGAAAAGTTACGCCATAAAATAAACTCTTCTTCAATTCAGCATACCTTCTATCTCCATTCATTTTGTTCAACAGCCTATTATTTTCCTTTCTCCACCTCGTTTGCCTGACGCTGTCCACTGTATAACGAAATGTACAGTTCCATCACTGATCAAAACGCTTGGCATTCCCATTTACACCCTCTCCTGCTATGACTATTACTTATTTTTATACTCTCCTTCCCCTCCATTAGACTTTATTGTCCTTCTTCGACCACAACGCCTTCTCGAAAGCCTCCAAACTATGCCCATCATTATACTTCAACAAACAAACTTCCCCTTAGCGGAGAAATTTGCTATAAATACAGTTTTTCATTAATCCTTTCCAAGAATTCACGCTCATCATCCTTTTCATTAGCACATTATAGGTCTACAACAACATAAAATATTTAGGAAAATATTATTGCATTTTATCTGTTGTGTGTGTGTATGTGTATGTGTATATATATATATATATATATATATATATATATATATATATATATTCAAACTTGAAAATCCCTCCATACGGCGCACAAATATTCATTCAAACAGAAATAGGTATAAGGAAAGGGGATAGGAAGACACATAAAAGGCGAACACAGGACATGTGGGGAAGGCAGTTTTTGAGCAAATCACGAAAGTAAAAATATTTCCTTATCCGGGATAAAAACCGCCTTCCCCACATGTCCTGTGTTCGCCTTTTATGTGTTTTCCTATCCCCTTTCCTTATACCTACATATATATATATGCATATTTTATATATGTGTGTATGTATATGTTTGTGTATATATATGGATGAGGAAAAGGAAATTTCTTCAGAAATCCGAAGGAAGCAGAAAATATGGGTACAGAGTATGTTGACTCGTGTTGAAATATCGAAGGTTGTGACAAAGGGGAGGACGTTCGCCAAAAGGCGAAGAAATTTCTCGTTGCTCCGTCTTTCTCCTTCCAAACCTTTCCCTAAACTGTACACTCACAGTAACAATAATATTCAGTCATTATACTTTGGTATCTAGTAAAATTTCTAAAATCATAAAATACTCTCTAAACTATTTTTGTCGTGATACTCAGATTTTATTCCAAATACACGCCTAACCTGACAGAATAAAAACTATTATATCCTATATTTATTTCTCTATCCTTTTATTTGTTGATTCTCTCTATGACACTATAGTTGGGCCGATTTAATGGCCGTTTTACGAGATCTACAAATCCTGTGGACCATAATGGAATATATATTCCGCTAAAATCCGGTAAAGACAAAGCGAGTGGACACACTACATATTCCTATTAATCATTGATGATACTTATCTCTAGAGTGGTCAAAATGAAAATTCTCTCTATACTTCTCAAAAACTGAAAGGCGAAAGAGAGATTCCATGTTTGGATATACATTCGTTCCTTTTCAAGACTACATTTGTCATTTTTGACGGAATGTTATCTAGCTTTTAAGATCTCCGTACTTCAAGTGCTGATCTTGAGTATACATATTTGTTTCGCAGGGCCAATTCATGCCGCATCCATTTCAGCTTCGGATGGTGAGACTGCATTTCCCGTAAAACCTATTTTATCTGCTCCTATGTGTAGTGTCTCTTTCCTCTCTGAAAAGTTTCCTTCCCCTAAATGATTTTAAAGGATTTCCTTCTTCTTATGTTGCAGAGTAAACTTTTCAGTTTGTCTTTTTGCTATCTGTATTGAGGATTTCATTCCAAATGTCCTCCAAACGTTTTTCCTATCTTTCATTGACTAATAGAACTAAACTCAAATTGAATTTATTTCAGCATTCTATAATACCTGTGCAATTTTTGCCCGGTGCCATTATATCAGGAAATGTTCCATAGTCGTCTAATTGTTACTGTAGTGTTATTGTGTAAGCTAATTCTTCAGGCCCCGGAAGCACACGCAAGAAATGCTCGATCAATACAGCTTCACCCTGACTCAGTACGTTAATTAGCGAAACGTCCATGGAAATCGCGAATATAAATCAACCCACAAGGATCTAATAATAGCATTCGTGCAATAACGGGCGATGTGGATGTTTTTCATATTGTTTAGGAAGCGTTTTCATAGATTAACTTCCATGTCATTACTGACTACGTCGTTTCATATTACTTTTGATTATGAGTTGTGATTCATAAATATTTATTCAAAATGAAAAGCACTTTCCTGCTTTAGCAGAAGTACGTACACTCGGTCTATTGAAATTCCGGGGAAATATACTTGTAAACTCAAACCTGAACGTTGAATGACTAAAGTTACCAATTCTTTTAGCTATACCTTTTGTTGTTGCAATTGAATTTTTCAAAAACGATATCCATAATTTTTTTTTAAATAATTCACCTTTAAGTAACTCTCTTGTATGAAGGTTACTGATGACTCATTCATTCCAATAATCAACCCTTAATATTAAAATTGCTGCGTCCATCTTATAAATTGATTGGTTTCCAGATGAATATTTCTAACTCCTTTGTTTGTTTCTATCCTTTTTCTCCTCAAGTGTTGTGAATTGAATGAGTCCCTCAAAAAGATCAACGCATTTATGCAACAGTAACTATTCAAGTAGAATTTTTAGGAAATTGAAGATAACACGTTGATAGACGATGTTTTTAATGTATCTCTTTCTCAAATCCCCCGTAAAATGATATACTATATTTCTGCTTAATATTTTTCCTTGGACCTTAATTTATAAGTCAGTGCGTCCGAGCTTCTGTGATGTTTATTGCTATAGGCAAGTTGTGTTATGATCATTAAGAGGAGCATGCTAGTGATGGAGACTTTCTCCAGCTACGTCCACTCATCCAGTTGCCAAGGTGTCCTTCGTAAAGCTAGTCCACATATCTCCTGAAACCTTTTCCCGAAATGCCTTGTGCTTCCTATTATAAAGTCGGCAAATAAAATGGAGGCTGCACGCTTTTCACCGGTTTTCACTATATAGCGCTCAATACCACTCTTTTTCAAAGGAAACACTATCAAAATCTATCCAAGCACCCCATGATATACGAATATTATCCTCTTAAAAGAATAACATTGACATTTTGGATTTCATTCTAAGATATTTTGTTAAATTTAAGTGGAAAAATATTTTCGGCATATTTTTTTATATTTGGAACGAGCTTATTATACAATAACTGCAATTAATGCATGCATTCCTCCGTAAATCTAAAAATGTCTTTAAGTAAAAATATAATGTTTTATAAAACTATTATAAGACTTGCATAAAACATCACACTGGAATTTCTTAGTAAACGCAATAACCGTTACAATGACTTATGATATGTAAAATTTCATTTGAGCTAATATATCCAGTCATAATTAATGAGGAAAATAACGGTCATAAACATTAAATTGCCGGTTTGAGATACACAATCCATTCTCTTGTTAAAATTAATGTTTCCATATCTCTGTTGCTGGGCCCCGTATCTAATTCAACACTCTTTTCGGCAAGCAAGTTAGGCATAAATCAGTAAATTACATTTGCAACTGTATTTCCAGATGAATTATGAGATACACAAAGTAAAGCATTTCTAACGGAAAATATACAAATTAGCTCTACATTTCTAATACCGCTTTTACGTTGACTCAGGGTACTCAGTCAATTACTATAGCTTATTTTGGAAGGTTCCAGATTGGGTAAACATATTAGTTGCGTACTCGTTTCATTCAAAACCAGGATATCAGTCGTAATTATCATTTATCCACTAATCCACCGAAACTCATTCGTTACAAAAGATTTAACTTTGCGTACAAAAACCTATCTCTTTCCCTTCTGCTAAATTTTGGAACTGTTAGGGATTTCCGGCAAGAGGATTAATTACTTACTCAGGTTTTGGCTTCAAAATGAGCGCAACGTTTAGAGAAGTCATCCTATGGATCTAGTGAAAAAATATAACTCGTTGTTCAAAATCATTAGACTATGCGTAGCTAATTTGTGCATGAAAAAACTTTTCCCATACTCGAATCCACGAAAAGTCACTATTGCCTCCTTTCTCTCTCTCAAAGTAATAATTTCGACACCATTGCCTGAATTCATCCATATCTATCACTCAATTATTTCAAGGGCAGCGTTTTTCTTTTTGTTTGAAAGGAATACATGAAATATTCTTCGTGTATCGATTGGTGGGTACGAAAAAATGTTCATCAATGTATGAACTTTTGAAGAAAAGAAGAAGTTGCAAATATTATCGCGCATTAATAGTATCTCACAAATCCGGATAGCCGCGATTTCATGTAAACTAAATCCTCTTTGGGGAGGTAATTAAGGTGTGAATTTAATCTTACAGCTATAATTTTGCGCTTATAAATAAATATAAAACGTAAAGATAGTATTCCCAAAAAGAAGCAAGAGTTGAGTTTGAAAAAAAACACCTTCCTTGCTAATAAATTTCCCAAAAGGAAAGGTCGCCACTTGAACAAAATAAGTTCGAACATAATTTAATTACTACATTACCATTAATAACAGAAATCACAAATTAAAAAACAGCTTTGGTCTCACAGTAGCCGTATATAAGTGATCCTTCTGAAGTAGGATGGAGCTGATTTGAAATATTTTATAGCTCATAACTTTAAATAAATCCTTCAATGACTGCCAATTCTTAATACGAGTTAGACGTGACGCAAATAACTTTTACATTACCTTAAATCTGTATATTCGTATTTCACACCGATTTATTCTACACTAAGATAAAAACAACCTATATTCTAACTACAAATGGTCGTTTATATTAAAATTTTTATCGTATCGTGCTATTCTTAACTCTTTACTAGTAGGAATACAATAATTTTAAGTAGTTTCGTATTTAGTTTTATCGGTTCATTCTGTTGATCCAATTACAATGAAAGATGGCCAAACTATTGTAGTGGAAAATACCGGAAAAAAAGTTGGATTACATTAGATAACGCACCTTACTGAAAATTCATCGCTATAGGGAACTGTTGTACTATATTCGCGTGAATTGGGTCTTCATCGTTGAATACATGCATTTGGATGGCTGTTGGCCCAATTGTACAAGCAAACTCGGTACGATTTTGGAGACCTTATCAGTGTGGAAACATGTCCACGTACAATACCAATTACTTCCAAGTACATTCACTCGATGTGTAACACGCGTCGAAATCTGTAATATCGTAATCTAGCTCACTGGAGGTCGAATGGAACAGCCAGTTTGTGTGCCTATGGAAAAATATTCCGACAACATGGGAGACGCAGTTGCGTGTTCCACAAAACACTCCGTTTTCCCCCTCCTTACCCGACACGAATGACTGCATAAGGTATCGCACCCTTCGTGGCCCTATTCTCTAAAATTCCCTCCGTATATTGGATATCCCACGAGCATGACTCCCCATTCTCGTTTAGCTATCCGCTGCTATTACTTCTTTGCTGAGAATGTACCATATATGCTCTCTTGTGTCGGGATCCCATTCCATGTTCCCGTCGTTTTCCATCTCCATGAAATCCTGCCAACTATCCCATACCGTTGTAACTCGATATAATATTCATATATTAAGATATCAGCTCTTTTATAAGCTCACCATCACTTACCCCAGCCTTCAATACTTATGTATCACCAGTCTCCCATTCAGTGCTCTTCACCTCTATCCTACTCAATTCCATCCTGAAGCATCCTGAGGAACAGCGCTGAGTGCTCTTTGAGATTTTTTCTGCGCCCTAATGATATAATGTTTCAATTTTTCGGCAAGGCGCTGGAACATACCTCATACATTCCTTCCTTTAATACCACGAAATACTCTATCCATTCCCTTTTCCATCGATCGATAATTGTAACTCCCAATCATCCGCTGTGTGGTCACCCGTAACATTGTCCGTCCATCTCAGACCATCCAACCTCCGAGGAGAATAAAGCTCTCAGTCTCCTCTCCGTTCAATCCCATTCCCTGAGTTTTCCGGTTGCGAATCCCTTCATTTTCACGCTCTCATTTAAATCGTCTCCTCTCTCTCGTAAGCCAACCCTGGAATATTTCCCGTTCCCAAATTAAATGCCCTTCATTCACTTTGTCACCCGTCGTCTATCCCTTTCGCGTCGGGGTATGGTCCTTTCTCCCCGCACTTCGCCCCGTTCAACCGTGTTCCTCAATCCCAAGTTCTCAAACTTCCTTACCCTCTCACCGTCCCCTAGGGATCCGTCCAATCCTCACTTGCACACCCCTAGACTGCGATAAGGATGGATCCATAAATCTCTTTCCTCTTCTGTCTGTCTCTCCTATACCAACCTCACCTTTGAAAGCTATCAAGCGCGCACGGAGAGCAAAGAATATTATTTTTCTCCCTTCCTTGATCCTACTCCTACCCTTCTCGCCGCACCCCTGTTTTCTGAGTACCTCAGTCACCTTTCATTTGTTAACCTCCCGCGCGTGGGTGTGGGTCTGATCTTGACGCTCGAAAATAACTTCTCTAAATTGGGATTTCGGTTAGAATTGAGGTGAGGGAAGGGAGAGGTTTATGGCAGGAGAATTGAGAGGTGTTCTCTGGAGGGTGGGTAGGATAATATTTATTTCTAAGATTCGATCGGCGGATCTCTCTCAACCATCATCGGAAACGAAGTCGCGATTCCGTGGTGAATAGGAAAATGGAATTTTTCTTCCTTTTGCGTGGGATGTTTTATTTCGAGATTCTTGTCATCGGTTGTCCACTATACAATTCACAGCTTACATTATGGATGATAACTTGAAAACGGTACCATTACAATAAAGTTGTTTAATCTGAATTACTCTGACGATTATACATTCCGTCACAGTGACAAGAAAGTTCAATCACGCCATACTCCTGTTTGGTAGTCGTCCTCTATCCTCATAACTAGATTATGACGGAAAACACGAAAAAGTTTGAAATATTTAAGCCATGCAAAAATATTCAGAAAATTATGTTGAAGATTTTATTATTTAGGCATTAAAGATAAATTTTATGAATAATGTGAATATTTTATTCTGTGTAGAATGATATACAAGCGTAGGCTGAAAAGTAATGCACACATGCTTGTAGAGCGCAAACAAAAACAATTAGCAAGATTGGGTAAAAAAAGTATATTAAAGTACATTTCATAAGTTTCAAAATCATGTATTTATTTTTCAACAGAGTCACCGTTAAGGCTAACACATATCTTCCAACGCGTAACAAGTTTTTTTCATTCCGTTACTGAAAAACTTTTCTCGAATCCAGGACTTGACAGCTGCCTTTGCCTCATCGTCCGAGGTGTAATGATCACCCTTGAGGTGTCTCTTATGTTGAGGAAAAAAATAAAAATTGAAGGCGCAAGATCGTAGGAATAAGGAGGGAGTGGAATCGGTTCACATTTCGGGTTTCGCAGAGCCTCTCCAGTTGCGCGCGAGGTGTATGCAGAGCGTTGTCATGTCGCAAGATTATTGGCGCCAGGCTGCCATTAACACGACAAACTCGAACAACATGGTTAGGGATTCGCTTTTGAGTGATTTTATGGTCATTTTTAATCAAATGTTCGACAAGTTTGCGATATTTATCGTCTGTGGCAGTGATTGGACGTGTTTCATCAACAATTATGACTTTTCCAGGTCAGGCAACCACGAACTTTTACTACCCATCGATTTACAGTAGACCTATCAACAGCATCGTTACCATAAACAGACTTTAAACGATGATGAATCTCAGTAGGATTCACTTTTTCAGCAGTTAAAAAACTCGATAGCAGCACGCTATTTAACTTGCGTTGACACAGCACTAGAACAAGTCTCCTTACATCCGCTTCTCTAAATACACTAAATGAATGAAACTATCTCAAACCTGCGCGTTCGTGTTAAGGAGGAATATTACTTCCATATGCCACCAGGAATGTTTCTGAAGGTCATTTTGTTTGTGGTCTACAAGCATGTGTGCTTCAGTTTTCAGACTACCCTCTATATTTTCTAATTTTACGTCCCGAGAGCGACTAATATTTCAGCTATGTATTCAGTCACATGCAATTGGAGTTCAAATGTAAAAAGAAATAGCAATATCGTGATAGACAAACATATTAATACTATTAAACGGTGATCATAAACAATAATCATTCAAGGGCAGCTAGTAATTTTCAATCTATCTATAAAGCCAAAATTTTAATCACACATATTAGCAGTAAAATAACATTCCATGAAAAAAGAAATATGTCGACGTTCATATTAATTTGTTAATGACGCAGGGAAATGAAATATTAATAAGCATAAACAACTAATCAGCGTCGTTTAAGTACATGTTTAACTGGGGCTGAATAAAGTTCACATGGGCTTGAATACTTGTAATTAATACTGATTACATTTCTAATGAATGTTTTGCTAAATTCAAGTGTGTCTGGTTAAAATACCGTTTTTAATTATTTGTGATGCAATTATACGTTTTTAATGTCCAGATTGGCAATATTGGAATCCGATTTTATCCGTTGAGAGTCAATGGCTTATCAATCAGACAATTAAATCAAGCAAAGATACTCCCATCAGAAGCGTATCAGAAACCTAAATCACTACAATTAATTAATTATTTTCTAATTATATCTGTTAACCTTAAGAATCTATTCATCATAATGCATATCAAAGTACGTCATGTTTTACAGTACAGATTAAAAATTGTAATCTAAATTATGAATATCTAAATAGGTGAATAAATCGTTATTTTAAAAGAAAAAATACCTTTGATACATGAATAAATTAAATATAAATGTAATATAAATCTCTAGTAGAAGAATTTCTAATAGAAAATTTTTAATTAGGCTTTTCATAACTTAGTGTGACTAATTCAGTTGATAAAAAAGTTAGCTTATTATGAAATCAAAATAGATCTAAATATAATATTAATGGCACTATCCAGTCAGGTTCCATGTATTTCTATGTGTCGAAAAAAGGTTCAGACCCATATTTCATGGGATTAAACGGTATCCAATAATGAATCAAGAGATGATGTTAAACTTTGTTTTTACTGTCAAGCTATTGCGAGATAGTAGCGCTGCTGGTTTACCGCATGTAAAACTCACCCAATATTTTCGACTATTCTGCCATTATTCAAGCCAGCCCATGTCGTAATCCAACGCCCTTCACCCATTAAAACGCTGTGCACTGCATCACCTGCTACGGTTGCTCGCTATGTAGCGACATATTCCCCAAAGTAAGATACTCGTGAGGGAGACGTGGGAACCGCGGACACTTCGCGGGATGGAAATAAACGTCTTGACACGTTCCCGGCTAGTCCTTAACCTTCCCACCCCCACCGGTTTCGTGTGTAGCACGGTATGCCCACAATAGCGTCTCAGATGTATTCCGCGGAAGTGTCGGTTTTCTTTCCGATCAATGCTCTCACTCCACTACACAATCCTTCTCCTTCCCTGAACGTATTTTCTACCCTACGTAAACCAACGCTGTTCTCTCGTCGGTGATAGATTATGAAATTTGAGCCGTATTTTCAATTTTACCGCGTTACCTCTCACCATTGACTCCCTTTGCATCCCTTCGACCCAATCGATTTAAATAAATTGGAATGAAGTATTGTTCATCCAAGGTTCTTGGCATTTTTTAATGAAATCGGTCATCTGAAAATATTACCCTTTCCATTCCATTCCTCACTATCCGTATTCAAAATCAAATATATTTACTGTATTACTACAAACTTAATTTTGAATGGATGAATGTGTAATGGAATAAGTATGTGCTGAACTGAAAGACAACATAATAATAAATGTAACCTGAGAAGTCCTTAAAGTTCCATGCGAGTCAGAGGACGACCTCTGAAAAGTTATATTTTCACATAACCTATTTCATTAACATTGCAAAGAACTTTGAAATATCTCTGTATATTATTTCAGAAAATCAGGATGCATGGTAATCTAACAAGTTATGGATGCACTTCTGAAGATCCGGAGAAAGTCTTTCCAAATACTTTTTTAAAGAAATTGATAATTTTTTGTACATAATTGTCTCAAGTATCCGAATCGTTTTTGACATATTTCTCCGGTATTTTTGTCGTCACCTCGGTCAATACCATCTCGTATCTGTTGAAGAAAGTTAGAGAAAAATAAAATATACAATTGTATAATAAAATATTTTCATCAATCACTCATAACTAATGAAGAAAATTATAAATTTGGGATCACCTATAGTAACATTGTTAGAAATAATGTTTAAACTGGAATCTGAGAAAACGTATAGCCAGCAGGCGATTTAACGTTTTTGCTACAACATTTATGAAATCCATGCCTTTATGATGGGTTTTCAAGTTTCATAAAGGTACCGCTTAAAAAAATTTTCTTCACTAAACAATTTGACAAAAGTATTTTATGAATTTTCATGTATTTTTGTTATAACATTTATTGCACATAATTCTAAATCAATATACCTTTAACGGGGCTTCCAGTTAAGTATTCAGCCATTCAATATTTTGAGAAATATAGCCTACCACAGAACAATGAGGCCTTAGTCCACTCCATAGTATTCCCCTTGGGACCACACATACTTATCCCAGCGTCCCTTCTACTTTTCAAGACAATCGGCAAAATCCTTCTTTTAATATGATCATCGGCTGCCTCATCTGGGTCGTCTACTTTTCTCAAAATAGTATTTAATGGCTGGATTCCTTCCGAGCACATCTCGTATAGAATCCTTTGATGCTTACTAATCCCAAGAGGAGTATCCCGATCTTTTAAAAATATAAAATTTTATTTGTAATAATTGGTACATTATTTTAACGTTTAATTATGCCTCTACTTTTTAAGAAATTTTGATTTCGTTTGATGCATTTTTGTAGGCGCTTAGCAGTTTTTGTATGATCCTGGCCCTATCGTTGAGGAAGCGTTGGATCCCATCCTTCGTATCGGTGGCATTGCTCAATATCCTTCCTGCCAAATGTTATTTTAACTTAGAAAACATATTGTAGTCACTAAGTGTCAATTCCGGACTATAGAGGGAGTTGGTGATGATATTCCATCCAAACAAAAAGGAAAGCGAAAATTTGACGGGCGATATGGAGGCAAGCGTTATCATGGAGAAGGCTTATTCCATTGTTCAACATTCCTTTTCTTCTGTTTTTAATCGTCCGTTTGAGTATGTTTATCTTCTCGAACAAATCTATCAGTTTTTTCGGGGGTTTCAGAAGCCATGTAGTCCACCAATAGGGCTCCGTTTTGGTCCCAAAAAAACAGTTGCCATGATTTTTCCGACAGACTGTTTGTTTGAATTTTCACGGATTCGTCTAGGAGGATTGACGTCACTCACGTGTTTACTGTTTGGTTACAAGTGCGAAGTGGAATATCCCAAGTATCATCACCCGTATGCCTAGCGAATATGATGAGGTTAAAGCTGAAGTCAGTCGCTTTCTCAATGACATGGAAGAAGTCTGCTGTGCATGGGTATACAGATACTGCCCCAGCCCCTACAAAACAATTACTTCAAGGACAAAATGGACCATTGCAAAGAAAAATACAGAAATGTATTAAATTTGAAATAACGTATTTTTACTTCTTAAAAGATTAGATAACTTAATGTGAGTTTAGCACTCTCACTTCCTTTTTTCGCTATTTGAGCAATGAAATTACGTAAAAATTATTTTTATTTTAAGGATCCCCAAAGGTGTTTCTATTTGAAAATTTTGTATTTTGAAATAATAACCATTAACATTCACATTTTGATGTCTAACCTATTTCGTAATTCATGTATCAAACTGCGAGCAAATTTAATGTCATAAATAATGGCATCATTTAATATTTTTTTATGATTACTTAAGGCGTATTCCATTTCTACTTAAATATATAATACCATAAATTGTACTTTTGATTAACTTTGATTTGTAGTTTTAGACTGTTGAATTTGAAAGTAAGGCATCTTCTGGAAGAGGAATTACCTCAAATTTCATTATTAAAAGTAAAATTACACTTTTGGGGCAATAACTGCTACTGCATTCGATTGTGGTTATGAATTATCACGCTTTTAGAAAACGTTGATGAATGACGAATGATAAGAGGTACATCACTCTTCCTCTAACTCATATATTTTTTACCGTCTGAGAATTCTATACACACTAAAGATGTTTCCAAATTATGAAAGACAAATATTGTTTTAAATTTTATTCATGTATAATCATAAGCAGGTAGACATAACAAGAAGTATAACGTTAAAAATAAAGGAATGAGTTTTTCAGGTGATCAAAACAAATCAGTTCTCCCATTTATTAAATCACGATTTTCACCAAAACTCCGTCACTAACCTCAGCCTAGGCTTAATCCTAGACGTGAATGGGACTATATGAGAATGTTATGACAAAAATATTTGCTGGTTAATCTTTATGTTACTGTTATTGTCGTGTTCAAATAACTTTTGAAGTGGTCATCCGTCCATACTCAGAATTGATTGAGCGCCTCCGCTACTTGGAGAAGGGTTTGCTAAGCAAAATAACTAACCGCAAACTATGATAATTTACTAAACATTTCCACGTGTACTTCATTTCAGCACCACATGTTGGTGGAGACAACAACACGATTATGTATTTATATTATAATATTCTCGAACAACACAACCTAACGAAGGAGCGATATCGTGGCTGGTATGTTGACTCCAATCGCGAGGCCGACGCAATGGTTGCGAATTAAAATGGTAGGGGATTATCATAAAAAACACGGATCTTTAGGGCATGGGGTTTTCCGCAAAATGTCTCCATGATTAACATAGGGAATTATAAAAACCAAGGTTATTAGTATACTCTGTTACACAAAATATAATTTATTTCCCTACGATAATCCGGCCAATTTTACATTAAATATTGTACACATCCGCCATTTGTCTGCGATTTTTCTTCCATAAATTGCAAAAATAAATCCTCGATATAGAGAATAAATCCCTCAGAGAAGAAACCTCGTGGTTAGAGGGTGGAACGAATAATAACGGTGAAGGTGACATATAGTTTAGAAAGGAGAAAATTATGTAGGAAAACAAAGAAGAATAATTTGAAAAGTTAAATATTTTAGAGAGAACGGGTAAAATGGGAAAAAATACAGTATAGAAAAGTGCAATTGAGCACGTAATTGAACATAAGGTAGGTCTGGACCGACTGAATTTAAAAGAGATTTGAACCCCGCACTGCAACCTGGTTAGTTCCTGCGTACTTGTGTGTCACAATGTCCGTTCCCGGTGATAACTTGAAACCCTCACTCGCAAAGTTCTTTAAAAACTATGATGATTTGAGCTTTTGCATGAAACGAAACATTTGCACGTACTTTTTACCATATAATGTGCGAAATGTGGCTACACTGAAGGATATTATAAGTTAGTAAAATTGCCTATGCTTAAGGATACCGCGAAATCTCTTAGTGAAATTATTCTCACGATATAGTATATTAAGTTGTAAGTTGTCCGTATGGTATTATGGTAAAACACTAGGTTTAACTAGAAAACCACCATGCAAACTTATGATTCACATGAGCACAGGAAATGAAAATACGTTAAAATAAAAAACGAAGCTACAATAAGAGGGATGCTACTTATACCTGTATGTTGAACCTTGACAACACTAAGTGCTTTAGGCACCATCTGACGTTTCCATCTGAACTTTTGACCTTTTTAACGCTAACTTTCTGTAGAACATTTTGTCGTATGATAATAACTGGTGCTGGTTACAGTGATTCGAAAATTTTGTCTCGGCCAGAAAACATTGTTGCTGTGCAAGAACTAGTAAAGTAATCTTTATGTGACATACCGTGAGATTGAGGCATCCTTGGGGAATAGTCTGATGAATATCAATAAGATATTGCATGAACATTTAGCCGTGAAAAATATTTGTTCGCGTTGGATCCCGCATAATTTGGCAAAAGCTCAAAAAGATACTCGTACCAATTGGTGCGAATAAATACCCAACCCATACAATCGCAGCGAATCAAAAGCTGTGTATAACATCTACACAGGTGACGAATTTTAGATCTATGCGTATGAGCCCAAAACAAAACAGCAACTCACTGTATGGGTCTTCCAAGACGAGCCAACTCTGACAAAATTGATTCGTGAACGAATCAATTTTGTCAGAGTTCGATGATCGCTTGTTTCTTCGGAATAACTGAACATGTGGCAACCGTAGAACTAGAGTACTGTAGAACCGTGAATTCTGAATAGTACATAACCATTTCTTGCCAGAAGTGCTCTGTGAAACACGGAAAAAGAAGCGGAAAACAAGGATTATTCTGCATCATAACAATGCAAGCTCTCGCAGATCGGCTGAAACAAATTTGACTAGCCAAAACGTCGAATTGATGGGTCATCCTCCGTACAGCCCTGATTTAGGAACAAATGACTTCTTTTAATTCCTGTTTATCAAGAAAAAATTGCGTGGCCAACGTTTTTCAGCGTCTGAAGAAGCCATTGATACATTAAAAAACAATGCATTGGTGGTACCTCAATCGAGCGCATGAAAAAGTGTATTGATTATCATAAGAATACTTGAAAAAAAACCAAAGCTATTTTCAACAATAAATTACTGTCCTTTCATTATTAGGCTGAAAAAATAAATAACAACCCTCGTACAACCGCATACTGGACTGGTTTTGCAAACGTTCCCTGAAGCATTTGACGCTTTAGAATTCAGAGAAGAGAATAGCTTTAACACATTTGGAATAGCTTTAACAGTTTATTCTAGTATTCCATCACTCTATAAAAATAGTTATCCCTACCCTGGTTATTCTCTACTTAGAAGGCCCTTCATTGCAAAAATGATCCTTCCACCACACTTTATTGAGAAATGGAAGATTATTTCAACCAAAAATTATTCAGACTGGGTTCATCATAAACGCATTTTTTGTACGCGTGTAAATTATTTTATTTGATTGCATCTCATTCGTTTTAACATTCACGAATGAAAAAAGTTAAAGATTTCAAAGAAGTAATTTTTTACTCGGAAGTGTTTTCAAGGTTCAAAGGAGATAATTAAAATCATAATTATTACCACGATGATTGATTTGGAGCCACATACTGGTACCGCGTCTCTTACCCTAATCCTTACAAAAATTCGCATATTAAGGCAATGTCACCTGTCTTTTTCTCTATATGATGTGCGATTACACACAACGATGTAATGCACAGAAGATAACAGAACTTGTGCATAAGTGAGAGTGCATATATGCATAGAAAAAATTAACTTTTATCGAAGAATTTTATTCGTACCTAAATACCCATATTTCATTCGGTACCTAAATTAGCTGGAGGTAATTTATGAACTAAATTTAAATAATAATAAACTGAAGTAAAAGTTTTGTTAAAACCTTTTCTCCTGATGATAAACATCTATTTTAACGCAAATAATCCAATGGTATTTCTTAAAAGGCTAAATATTCCGCTACCATGAATATTAGGTTATACTAATTCTTCAGTTGAAACATACTCGTAATTTTGAAGAAGTTTCGGACTCGGACCTCCACTCAAATATGTTAGCAGTTATTATTATTTTATATAATTCCTTATAGTATAATTCATCGCTATTTACTGATTCCGTACATTATATTTTCAACCTTGGTAGCAATTGGACACCTTAGTGTCACCGTTCTCGGAAGATATAAAATTCTGTATATCGCAAGTCTCATCTCAGCATTAGTGGACATAGTCAGTGAAGAGAATATGAAATTAAATAATGCAGCGCATTTATTATTCTGATTGACTCCCCGTTAGCTGTGTCTACAGAAACACTCTCTTTCAGTGGAATACAAACTTGATGTGTGGTACCAGGGCTTGCGCTTTCTGGCCTAATGATATTTGCTCCAGTCACTCATGCTAGATAGTTCAAAAGGTAGGAGCATAACGAAAGGACCACTCAGCCTTTGCTCTCAGTTAGGTGGCTCCATGAGTGTCGGAGACGAAAAAGGCGACCATGTAACGATAGGATAACGTGAAAACCTCTGTTGAGGATGACTCCTGGAAACCCCCTCAATCATTTATCTCCCGAAACAATGATGAACATAGATGTAAACACCGGACTCAGCCCACTAAGCCTTGTGACGTGTCCGACTACGGGAGAGACGAGGATTCTGTGATCGTCATCTCATGAAATTATTCCACGGCATAATCAACAGAAGCGTAAAATAAAGCCAAGCCTATTAGAATAGTGGCATGAAATATATTAACTTTTCTGGGACAGAACAATTAGAATTATAAATTTGAAAACGGAGAGAGTAAATATAGATATTTTAGAACATTGCGAGGTGATTTGTTTGCTTAGCGATGATGATTGAAGTCATAAATATTGATTAATATACCGCAGAGCGGAAGAGCGCCACCAAAGGGTGGCAATAATAATGAACAAAAAGGCAGAATAAATCGTAATAAACATGTTGAAGCAGAGCGATGGAATATCATTAGTAGAACTATAAGCTGAGTAAACGAACTTGGTCATTAATCAGATCTATATGCCAATTAACAACATAAGGAGCAAGAAATCGACAGGATTTATGATCAAAAGAAGGTAATAATTAAAGGTTTACCTAGAAGAATTCAGGATTGAAACACAATGGAAAGCAAAGGGAGATGTGGTATTGGGGTACGGAAATATGATTTTGAAACAAAAAATGACTGTGATGATAAAATAATAGAATTTCCCGGAAAAGGGGTTTAATCATAACAAACCATTATTTCGCATCACAATAGACATGTTACCCGAAAAAAGTCCTCAGTCTCAGATATTATGTTTATGCACCGAATCAGTGGTAAGGTGAATAATTAGTCCAATTTTCCAAGAGCTTTTCCTGGATTTTAATTAAAAAATTATAAATATGCTATTGTAATTTAACGCCAGCCTCAAGACAATGCTACAGGTAATGCGGATGTTATGAGAGAAAAATGCAATGATTAACCGGGGAAATTGGGAAATACTACCTAGAGGCAGTAAAAAAATTACGAACGAGAAGAAAGAGTCTGTGAATCCCATCAAATATTCCCATCATATATTGTAGAAAAATTGATAATCCTCCTAGGAAATTTTCAAGGGAAATGAAAACAAGTCATACCGGATCTACTTGACAAGTATTTTTAGTCACCAAGTTAAGATCTGGAAATACTATATGACATATGCAGATGAGGATCTAGATATCCATGTACATTAATGTCATTAGTCCATAAAATGGAATTCATATAAAATTAGATTGGGAAATCAGTGTGTGAGGACTATAAAACAATAAGTTAGTTCCAGGCGCAAATTAAGTGATTCTCAGGGTCGTCAATTAAAAGATGGTAAGAGGATAATGATTACTTCGGGAATAATAATTTTGGGTTCAAGAAGTGGAGACGTATACGTCATTCCAGGTCAGTATGAAGGTCACTACCAATGAGGCTGATGAAATAAAATCGGTATATATTTTCCCATCACATAGATTTCGCGAAGGTATTTTGTAGAGTGAAATGTATAGAATATTCTAGGCTATACCACAAAATAGGAGTTCATTGGAGGGATAGCACACAACCGCACCTTTGCATGTGGGACTACCCAGGAGGGAGTGCGGGACGAACAGTCGGGATGGACGGTCCTCAGAGAAGAGAAGGGAGTGAGTGATTCACTATCACCTGTTGCTTTCAAATAAAAAAATGTAATGAGGTTTTTGAAAAGAATTAAGACTAACATAAGAGTTTAAAAGAGAAGGATAAAAATTAAAGCATGTAAAAATATTTACCAATCTGGGAAGTGTTTTGGTAAACCAAGATGGTCAATGTATTACGGAAATCAGAAGAGTAATTGCTTTAGGCAAAGACGTTTTCGCAGGTATGGGGTATTTGTTATTTGGTACGCTAAAGAAGAATGTTGAAAAAGAAATAGTGAAAACACTTACATGGAGCTTGCTTTTGTAGAAACGTTGTCATTGAAGCCAACGCGATGGGCGCGAGTTGGAGTATTTTAAGAATTCAACGTGGAGAAGGATGTCAAAGGTACAACGCAATGAGAAACCAAAGTAGTACTAGGTATGATGGTGGGGGAGACAAGGTTGTTGGTAGAAATTCATAGGGGGCCGTAGAGGTGGATGAAAAGTATGTTGATGGGCGATGGAATGTTGAAGTCTGGGAAACAGAGGAGAGCGTTGGTCAAGCGAGTCAGAGGGAGGAAAAGGATAGGTTTGTTAGACAACGATGGGAGTTAGAATGTGTACCGAATTGAAGGACGAGACATAGCAGTGTGGGGTCAGATTTTTCTTTGAACGAGACTAATAAATATAGGCTTTCAAGTTTACGTCCATCCAAAACCTGCTAGGTTAAACCTACCTAAATTGTATACTACGAAATATTTACAATTCATCAGTTCCTTTCTAATTGTTAAAATTTATTGTGGATTGGTAGTGAATGCCTTGTACGCAAGCGTACTTACTACAAATTACCCACTTGGTAGCTTCAGACTACTATGTAAATGTAGAATTACCGTTGCCATGTAGACACGAACAACTTTTCCCTTGCAACATCTGCACATCCAGGATGTAACGACATGTCACGTTGTATTGTAGCCTAGAAGTTCATTGCGTCCTGCGTGTCAATTACTGTGAAAATAGGTTATTCAAATGAAGGCTTATCTAAATAATAACGAGCATATTTATAGGGTCAGTACTACTTCATCAAATTTACTTAGAAGAGATACGAGTAGATTACTTGCAGATGGAGCTTCCCTTAAAAAGATCTTTGATCCTCCGGGCATTTAAATTAATGGCGGAACAGATTAGAACGTAAGACTGGCTATTTGTAATCACACCCAGAATGACATTGAGTTATCAAATGCTTCTTTCCCGCTCCTTCGCACTGAGAAACGGGAGCTTTGATCTTTTATCACTTAGACTAAATCAGTATCACTGAGAGATACTGCACCGTCCGACAGAATAAATTACTGCCTGTATTTTATATTGGCCTAACCTAGCCGAGCTCATAGAAGTACCCCGGTCGTTGGTCGTGGGACGTGTTTAATATAACAGAGGGGGGATTTATTCACCGAACGGCTGCGTCCAACGGCTTAAAGCGTTCATTTACGAATGCAAGACCACGAGCGGGGATGGCCTTCTCACTCGATGCCGCCCTCTTTTGCCCTGGGTCGAAAACTGCCTCACAGGAGCATTGGGAATGCTCTGCTCGTGCATATCGCCGTGTGGGTGTTTGGTAGGCAGGTACCGTTCCCTGGACTTAGTCATGGTGGGGACCGATCTTAATCGTACGGCACAGAGCTCTTCTCTTCACCCAATATTTTGTACCGCATATCCTTTGACAGTAAGTGTAATTCTTGTTATAAATTTTCGAAAGCAGTCAATAGTATTGTGTGCGTTTTCTGCAGTGTCCGTTGTAGCTTTTGGCTACAGTCAAAAAATAACTGCAATTGTGAGCTAATATTTTTTAATCAACGTATTTTAACTGTTTTAAGCTTCCCTCTTTACATAATTCTCTTCGTCACATAACCCTGAAAAATTATCGTTCTTTTAATGCTTTTCACAAAACTCGAAATTATATAGTATAACTAAGAGCAGTGATTTTTACCCAATAATTGAAAAGGAGATTTTCAGACTATGTCTGCGTTCAACTTTACACGTTGTATGGCTAATTGAAAGAAAAAACTTTGTGTAGATTTCTAAAGCCTCCATTTTATAGAATTTGCAGGTGATTTCCGTCGATGGAGAATAATGAATTTTGCCTGCCAAACGGCAGTCTCCCAGGAAGTATTATGTTACGTCTATTGAATCTAAGTATTAGTTAAGGGCGAAACTCTATTCAAATACCTTTTTTTATGTCCCTGCCTTGGGAAGTAAAACTGAAAAAAACATTTTCATTTTTTGGTTACATTAAAATTATATCCCCAAAATAATTGTAGTGCCAAACTTCATGCTATGTAACATTTGGGCACTGTAGTATTAAAAAATTATAATAACAATGTAAGATAATGAAACGAAAAATAATTAGTGATTCTAAACATCTACATAATACCCCGCAAGCCGCCGCAAGGGCGAGTGGCCAGTTAGTGGCAAGTGGTGAGTTAGGTCACCACCCAAAAAAGGGAAAAAAGAAAGACCGCATTTAAAACCAACACACACATGCAAACCCAAATCCACAGTGGTTCATACATTCATGGAAACATCCTATCATTTTACACACATGCAATTACATATGCCATAATCGAACAAATAATTGCACCTTAGAATGCAGTAAGAAGTTTATCCAATAACATACAAGCTAGACGGGTAACTAAATGGGTAATATGGAAAAAATATCATACTCTGATGGTTTACTTTAACACAAAATACATGCAAATAATGATAAAGGAATGGAAAAAAAAGATGCTCGTCATCGTCAGTTAGTTTGTTGAAGCATGCATTATTTACAACATACCTTATTATACATAAATAGGGCACCATTCAAAAATTCAGCCTGTAAAAAACTAATTACGAACTTGGTGGATATACCCACGCGGCATTCATAAAATTATAAAAGGTTCGAATATCACAAGCAACGCAAGCAATTTTCCATTCCAGTTAAGGAACGTATAAAAATATATGAATTTCCGCAAAAACCCGAAAAGGAATTAAACGAGGAAATTCCAGGAATATAGTAACATTCCTGGAGCAACAAACAACAGGGATCACGCATGTGAAAAATTTTGCTTTTAGCTAACTAATTCACCAATCATGAACTGATTTATACTGAATGCTCCAAATATATTTTTTGTCAAAGGGAGATGCAAAATGGCGAACTGTAAAAACCTAATCATCAAGGAACATAAATAATTTATATTATAAGAATCATCAACGATCGTCAATAATTATTGTAGGTTTAACTACAATTGATATTGTTGTTACAAATTGTATTGCTAATATGGTTGTTATTTTCAGTAGGACCCCACATTTGTTTTTGAACATTGACTAGTAATATAGTTGATAAATGATATTAAAATCACCGCCAAATAAATATATCTGAATACTCTTGCCAAATTCAAGTATCGTCACAAACTCAGGATTGAAAATATATCGGCGGTTATTATGGGAATATAAATATCCCACAACTGAAGTTTGTTTAGTCTAATGTATTTTACTGATTATTTATAACGCACTTATTACTCTAATGCACCTATAGATTTTTCATTTAATACGTATATCTTTTCTAATCACCAGTGGCACTAACGCCATAGCAACTACCAGGGTATTAGTGAATTTTCACTATTTATTATCGTTTTAACTCAGATAAGAGAGTTTAAACTTTTCATATATTTAATGAAAATAAAACTATCCTTTAATGAAATGTCACTTTTTGTGATAATCTTTGAATTGCTGTCGGTCAGATTTATAGCACTCTTTGATAGCATTTACGGTTTTTTCTTTTTGTCAGTCTATTACGTTCTTTCCTGTCTACAGAAATGTACCAAATATTTCTCCTGAATGTCTGGTTCAGATGTTATTATTCTCCAAATGTACAGATTTTAGGTACGGGAGAATTCCTCCACTTCTAGCGTTAACAATATTAACATAGTGTCATCAATAAGAAAACATCCCATAAAGGTGTTTCGATGAAATTTGAGGAAAGACATATAATATATTTTAAAATGTATTAGGAAATTTAGAACATCTAAAAAAATTATAAAACATATTTGCACAAAATATTTAAATGAGTGTAGTAATAGGTACCTTCTCGCGTTATGCTCCCATGTTCATACTAAATTTAAAAGTTTTTTTAGTTGTATTACTAATTTAAATAGCATTTTGACGTTGAACTGAGTTTGCAGAACACAATATTTAGTCTATCTAATGAGTAGCTGAGGTTTACTTTTTTAAATCTAACGTTATATGTCACAAAATGGGTCTCCTTGGAAAATTTCCAGGAAAAGGGTAGTGGAAATGTCATGTTTTTTCACGATGTTTTGTAAGATACAACAGGTGACTTCTATGCTTTTGAATTATTTTTTGAGAAGTTGCAAATGATAATAATATTTTCACTCATGCTTTAGGGACTCCTTTTTTCTGCTATTCCATTCTGTTTATCATTTTCATAACACTAGTTCAAGCAGTAATACCGAATTTTTTTTTCTCCATGACTTGGTGGCCTTTAACATTTCTCCTATTCCGTAAAAAAGTGCCCTCCATCCACGCTTCAATTCCACCCTTGGTGAAAATCTCTCTC
The DNA here is from genome assembly GCA_037158775.1 of Hetaerina titia. Taxonomy (NCBI): domain Eukaryota; kingdom Metazoa; phylum Arthropoda; class Insecta; order Odonata; family Calopterygidae; genus Hetaerina; species Hetaerina titia. The sequence continues at coordinate 75,631,952 of CM073769.1, read as the reverse complement.
TCATAATTTCCGCTTTCTGTCACTGATAACACACATTACTTTGCGCGCGCACAATTTCGGTGACATTTCCTTCGGAATAGGAAATCATGTTTCCAGGGTGGGCTGGAGGGAGGAAGCCTGAAAACAGTGTTCACTAAGGTCACCTCCTCCAGAGCATCTCGTAGTGTCACCCGGCCTCCCCGGCTGTGTCGGAAGTATGAGAAGCACACATTCGCCTCATCGCCATAAGTTTACGTCCCTTTTTTCCTCCTGAATGGGGCCTCGATGCCGTATCCTGTCGTCTGAGAGACGGGGATTGATTCCGGAGAATGGAAGGAACGGAAATCGCATGCTGTTTATATTAAATTTTCGTGCGGAGAAAGAGATAATAGAATCGATCGCTCTGTTACAATAATTCTCAATAACATCTTCTGTTTTTCAAGTTTTCATGTTTACAAGTTTTCATAAGATTAAAAAAGATGGTGGATGTGAAGGAAAAGGTTCCCTTAGTCATTAAAACTTAAACAGATAAATTAAACAATTAGTTTCAAAATATAATTAGACATTAGAAGGTTGATAAAAAATTCTATCACATGAAAGTGTTAGTTCGAAGATGATGAAAATGGAGATCATAATCAGGACATTCTTGTAATTTACCTACGAGCAGATTTCCATTAATGGATGACTTAAGTTGGAAGTGTATTGAAATTGCCATTAGCATGAGATTCGAGGACTCGTACGCTTTGAGTGGCCCTGGGCGTTAGTAATGAGTGGGTTTAGGAAGGAAAGGAGGGAACGCGGAGGGACATAGTCCCAGAAGGACCCCTGGTAGACACTAGAGGGACATTTAGGAGACGTCTGGAAGAGTAGAAAAGGAGAAGGAGGGCTGGAGGAAGAGGGAAGACCACGGAATACAGGATGCGGTGATGACGATGTGAAACGAAACGCCAGCTGGTCGTCGGAGGAATGTCTACGATTCACAAAGGGGAGGGGAAAAGTATGGAGACGAGGATGTCGAAAGGGGGCGGGATGCGAACGGTGGTAAATGACTCCGGCCAATCTCCTTCCGGTCCCCCTCCCGCCACCCAATCCCCTCTCTCCCACCGCCCCCTTCTCCTCAGCCACCGATGCGTGCGGTCGGTATCACGGCACCCCGTGGATATTCATGAGGGTTTTGCGGAGCCTGTTATTCAAACGCAAGCAAAAGGGAGGCTCCACTGCTACCGGGGTCGTCGGGGGTGAAGGGAGGAACGGCAGATCATTAAGTCTTGCCGTTTTGCAGGGTGGACGAAGCAAGGGGGCGATTCGTCCGAGAGGGAGTAAGGTAGCGGTAATGGGCCTGTTGGGCTTCTACGAAGTTGAAAGAGAGTGGGTAAACAAAAAGGGGCATGCCAATCTGAGGCCGCATGGAAAATAGGGAGGGCGGAGAAGATATCATCCGTGTTGCGGGAAGAATAACGACCTCCAGAGTCCTAGAGTATGTAGATTCAACGCTGGGAAAGGTGCTTTTAAAGTTCCTGTCCTGTGGATGGAGAAGAAATATGATATTAATGCAAAAAAATTTCTTCAGTCGTACTGTGGAGATATAGGAGTCTTTATTGTAAATAATTAATTCGTGGTCAACGTATTAGTGCGAATTCCTAAAGATAGAAAAGTGCGGTAAACTTTCTTTGTGCGCCACTGATGTCATCTATGAAGATTTGAAGAGGAAAGAAAAACGTTAAAACATTTATCGTTTTTTGTCTGTCTGCCGGGAGTTCCTAGAGTATATAAGTTATGTAGTTAGCTAGGCGTAGTATATAAATTAAAGTTAACTCTAATAGCTGACGAAATATTTTACGCTATAGTTTAAATTTCGTACACTGAAAATAATACTTGGAAAATATTGTAGAGAGTTTATAATTTCCATAAAATAAATTCTAATCGTTTAGCCATGAAACGGTATTTGAAGTAAAATATTGACTTTGGGCATTAATAAAACTTTTTTCGTGTTATTTTAGTCCACTACGGTATTAAAAAAATGTCAGTTTATAACATGAGATATTGCACAGTTTGCACCATAAGCTTTATTTTATTGCATTTGAAAATGTATCTTAATCTTGGTCATTTGTTTTTTTGGATTCATCACTAAGTACCATGTTGTTTGCGTAGCTGTTCACCGAAAAAACAATATTCATGGATTAAATATATTAGGAAGGATATAATGGTCAAAAAATTATAATGTTAAGGGTGAGGTTAAAAGGATGAATGTAAATTGAATAAGTCAATTGAGACTGAGAGTAGTAGTAAAATTTCCTGGTTCAGTGCCCACTTGTACTGTTCAGTATTACTTTATACAGTTGATGGATACTATTAATAGCAGATATGATGCTGGACTTGAGAAGGATGAAATATTGTTTCTTCTACTTACGGTTTCTCTCTCGTTTTCCACTTATTTAAATGTCTTTTCTTTGGCCTTTTCTGACCTTTTCAATCAAAACTATCTCCTCTAAATATTCCATGACCATATATTTTCCTCATGCCTCCCTCATCACGAAAAATGTTTTCTTAGCCTGTCACGAAAGTAATTTCGCGACTCCAAGAGGTTATAAACTATGACAATAGCATAGGGAGGTAAAAATGGAGGTAAGAAATCGTAGGAAGATAAAATATTTCCAAAATAATTATATATGCATACATCAAACAAAAGAATTAAAGTGAGTAATATCGCTACACTCATTTCATTAGCTATGAATTGGTATTTAAGGTTTTGCCATTGCTGGAAAAGTGGAGAGAAACTTGGCTTTGAATTACTGAAAGAAAATAATTGCTTAAATAAATATATATCTGGACCCTTAGAAAGATGTAGAAATTTCAAATTATCAAATTCATTCTCGAGTTTCCTGAATCGGTCTTGAGTAATTAAACATAACGCCCTCGTTTATTCTTATTATTTTCAGGAAAAGTAATTTTCATTGAAATCAGAAATCTATTGCTGTAATTTTTCTCTAATGGTGATTCCTCAGATTAGTTTGGCACCAAGAAGGTTGAAAGAATATGTCAAGTGTTATTCCACTATTGGTCCCTTAATTATTTTCTCATCACTGGAAGGTTATACCATTGGAACGTTAATAAAACTTTTGTGGAAGTCCCACGGACGTGCACCATAATGTAAATGGAACTAACAGTAGTAGACACAAACATAGAAACAGAAACACATAAAAGACGGTGTCTCGAATTTTCGGTGATGCAACCACCTTTCTCAAGAGGAAGTAGGAACAGAACTGAAGCAAAGGAGGGTCCGGAAGCACTGGATGGAAGGAGAAGGGGAGAAAGGCATTCAAGGGGAGGGGTTTGGAGGGGTAGCGTTAGGCGCGGGATTTTTAAAAAAGGTGGGGATGATATGTAAGGCGTTGGGGGCAGAGGGGGATGAAACTGTGTGTATGAAGGGGGCAATTAGTGTCTAATATTAATACCTGGGCGATTTCAGGAATCCAGGAGCCAGATGAAAGCTTGCTCTAGTGTTTTGAGTTTCAGTGGAGGGTCTGAGGGTGGGAGGGATGCTAAGAAGGATACTTCATAGCAATGGTCAAAGGGAGTGTTGTATTCGGAGCCGTGTTTGGAGATTGGGAGCATATCAATCAGGGAGGAATTGTTACATGAGGCTCGATGATTATTAATTCTAATATTAAGGGGTATGGTACACTGTCCAATATAAAATGCAGGGCAAAGTTAGCACTTGAGAAGGTACACAACATTGCTGGAGGTACGTGCAGAGTAGGGAATTGGTGGAAGTAAGTTAAATATCGGGTGGGAGGGGGATGGGATTCTTGTATGGAAAATAGGACATATGGACCGGACACCGTTTGGATAATCGAAAATTCGGATAATTGGAGTTCTGTCCGGAGGAAGGGTCTATTCACAGAAAACTACAAGAAAAATGAGAAAAACCTATCTATTAACTGATAAAAAAAGAAGTGACACTTTGGCATGTTCAAAAATTCTGGATCATAGGAGTCTGCCACAACTTTAAATTTTTTGTGTAAGATTTTCTGCAGTTGTAAAGTCTGCTGATAATTTTTCTCCACTCAGATCCAATTCACGGATCCTGTGTCTAGCCTTGAAATTCCTTAGCCAGCCGCTACTTGCCTTAAAAGATGAACAATCAAGTTTTTACCCAAGATCTTAGCTTTTTCGCAAAGAATCGGACCTGAAATAGGGTTTCCCATAGAACGTTGCTGCAAGAATGACTTGAAAATGGCATCTTCTAAAACTTTGTTTGTTGCCGTTTTCATTGATTTCCTCGAAGAACTTCCATCTTCATTTTCAAGGACTGACACAAAATTCATAATTGTAGGTTTGTTCTTTTTAATGTCTGGAATCGTTGATTGTCCAACACCGTACTGCTCTGCCAACTTTCCGCCCGTAATTCCCTTATCCGAATGCTCGATGATTTTGAGTTAGTCCGCTAGAGATAACGTAACACGTTTTCTCTTCGAAGCCATGGTGAACAATGAAACGCACTCTCAAAGAAAACAACAAATCGGTGCATAAAAAACCCCGGACTAAATTTTATTGGTCACCCTTCTCCATAATATGACAAAGATATGACAATATAGGCAATAGACAAACTCAAAATGAGAACAAAACTCCGTGAGAAATTCATAAAATCAATTGGATTTTTGGAAGACCAAGCTTCAGCTAGCCAATCAGCCGAAGCATTTCAAATATTGTTGACGCATTAAATAATCTATGTGATTAATACTGGTTGAAAATCGTCATAAAAACCAAAATACAGTATATACATTTTCCATAAAGAATAAGGGAAAGCAAAAGGGATAAAATTAGAGGAGGTGGATACTGGTGCCTATCTTTGAAGTCTTTTGTTTGTAGTAGAAACGAGATAGACGTTTTGTAGCAGAGTGAACGTAAGAAGAAGGTAGCTTTACGCAAAGATTATTTCTCAAGTAAAGGACTTATTAACAGTACTGTTGAGTAGGGGGTTTATCAAAAGTTAATGACACCTTTTTTTATGGAGCGTGTTTATATATTGCACGGTAACTTGGTCGATGAAGCAAGTTTATAGGCGCAAATTGGAGGCTGTTGAGAACAACCGAAAACAAACGACGAAGTACAAGGCGTGATGTTGGAGAAGAGAGGATTGTTGGGGGAAATCTAAAGAGTCATTAAAAATGGATCCAAAAATTTTTAATTGGGGATAGAATGTTGAATACTGTGATAGAGGAACATGACACACACGAGGTAGGAGAAGAAGAGAATAGACATGAAGTATGAAATGAAAGGACGTAGAGAGTATGCAATGACAGTTTGCTGTAGTATAAGGTGTGAAAATTCAGTGCGAGATGTCTTGTTAGATAAATCTACGAATTACAACGATGTTCAGTATGAGTCCATAGAAAGCTACTGTACCCATATCTACCTAATAATAATAATACTAAAACGATCACTATAAATACTCACTAAAATATGCAGCTCTTAATCTGAGTTTATTTGAAGTGAAAATTTCATTCCAAATTTAGAGGAAATATATCCAATGTTTCATTACATCGCTCAGTAACTGTGTTCTTCAAAGTTAGTCTCTCAACAGAAAAAATTGTCCAAATATTTTGGAGAATATTTATTCCACTACATCACCGAATAAAGTAGCTATTTAAATTCACGAGTTTTCAAGTATTTTCAATTAAATAAGCTCTTCATCCGATTAATTCATATTTATCGACCAATTAAATACAAATATTCTTTTATGCCGTTTACCAGCTTGAATTTCCTGTGAAAATTAAATTAAGAAGCGGTTTTGGAGTGCAATATGATTAAATAGTTGTGCAGTTTAAACGATCCAATAACTTTTTGTCAAATATTATACGCTTCCTTCATAATAAACTACGATTATTTTTCCATATTTTACCAACATTCGTACTCGTAACCTATTAATTAATTTTGAAATATTAAAATGTAAAAAGGATGGATAAAAATTTATACATCGCCTCATCAGAATTTCCTCGTTTCCTTTTTGGGTTCCCAAAATATGCATTCTTCTAATTTCCTATTATATTTTGGATTATTTTCAATATTTTAAGTCATTTGGATTCACTACATTTAATATGATCGAAATTTTACTCGACAATCTGTCAACTGTCACATCTGCTCGGTAAACTTTAACACAAAGGCCAAAAAGATATTCTTAACTGAAATGAGTAAATATCCAATGCTCTCTAAAGTTTGCCGGAATTCCTATATCCCCTTCAAATACCACGTAGTATGTTTTCCAGGTTTACTTGATATTTGCTCAAGAAACTCCCAAAGGCAATCCCAATGTCCCTTTGTCTTCTCCTATTCCCAATCTCCTTCCTGCCTTCTCTCTCCACTCAACTGCACGTTTCTCTCTCTTACTCTCCGGTCCCTCCATTCCACACCGTTTTACCTCAAAGCATCTGCCCTTCTCATTTTGGGTCTCTATATCTACCTTTAAATTTTATGAGCACCCGAGATAAGGCTATACCCATTCCAGCGAACAAATGTTTCATTTACACTTCTATCTTTATTTAAAATGTATATTATATAATCGTTCAATACATTTCGCTACCACACGTTATTTCACTGTACGTTTACGCAAGCCTTCACCATAAAATTTCCATACTATTTGGTTACCCTACCATGCGACCTAGGGGATAAAAATAAATGGAGAGAAAACTAAAATTCATACCTATTTAATATAGTTAAATAAATTAAATGATGTCAATAGCTTTCACTGACTTTTCTGCGACCTTTTTTGATAAACACTCCGCATTTATAGGCGCTAATTATTTCAAATGAATCTGCCTCGTTTGATCGCATGTACGAGATCGTGACATATACAAAACGTAAAAACCATCAAAATATCACTCTCATTTGCAAACACTTGTTCATTCAACAATGTGTAAAAAAGGAATTTCTTTTTTTACTCTGAAAGTCCATAGACGTTTTACTCAATTTTGCGGGGATCGGAAAGGTGCGGTGGTTAAAGTCCTGGCTTTCCACCCAGAGGGCCTTGGTTCGAATCTTGGCGGTGGCAGATATTTTTCAGTGGTATCCCGAACCCTACTTGAGGTAATAATGAAAACTTCGTTGCAATTTTCCACAGTTAAATTAAAATAAAATTTAACTGTGGAAAATTGCAACGAAGTTTTCATTATGTCTCGATTCCACAATATCACGCCTGATTCTTCACTTTTCCTACTTGTGGTGTTTTGTGGAGGGCACTTAAGTGAGTATGCCGTCGGATGGGACGTTAAGCCTCGAAACCCTTGGTGCCTTTCGTTAAGATCGGGCTAAGGTCCTGTTTCACTCAACCCTTCATCCTTTCCTGTCCATCACTAATGGCGCAAATGACCTTAGCTGTCGGTTGTCTCCCCGAAATGCTGCTTGCGTTCGTAGCAGGTATCATTTTGTTCAGATTTTGTCTTTTTCACCTTAAAAATAATTCTTCCAGCCCACGGCTGATTCCCTTCATTAAAATGACATGGGCTTAGTCAAATTTCCAGTCTCCTCCAGATGTATAACATGTCCCCACTGTAATTTAAATTCAAGTCTTTAGTTTCATTATAAGCGTCATCCATGTAACTTACGTTTAATCTTTCGTTACTTTTGATTTTCTTTCGACGAAAAAGAATTCCGAATTCTCAAATTCCATTTCGTTTTCTTCTTCCCGGTATTTCCGATCACTGCAAATATTATCTATTCCCAAATACACCCTTTTCCCAGCTGTCACTTCTCTCTCCTCGGTCGCCGCTATGCTCGTCCTTTCTCTTTATCTCTCTGTCTATATTTATCTCGTTCTTTCCTGCACTTATCCTTATTCTCCTATCTCTCTCTGTCTCGACTCAATTTCAATTCATCGTTGTAACGACTACCTTCACGCCACACCAATTTTTCTCATTTCTTTTCCATCGTACACGATTCCCTCGCCTTTCTTTTCATGTTGTCTCCATTTTTTCTTTCTATTCCACTCACTTGTCTTTGTACGACCAGGATTTTCTATCCTTCTCCTCTCTGGTCGTTTAAATTATGAAGAGTCTTTGTGCACTCCTCACGTTCAAATTATGTCAATTTTTGGAAACATAACCATCTTCTAATGGATGACAAAAAGAAAATGTTACGGGTGTCACCTTCGTTTGTGCTGGATTTTCCTCAATTAAAGCTTTTTTGCCCCTTTTAAGTGTTCTCTTCTTACAAAATTAATTGGAACAAAATAATCCTCATCATAAATCGCAATAGGTAGATAAAGCTCTTTCAGAAAAATTCTAAAGCCATCATTATTAAAGAATATCAATTATTTTATGAGTGTTTCTCAGGTATCATGAGACAATCACCAAAACCTGTCTCATTGTCTCATGTATTTTCCATATTCTATCATAAAGTTCAACAAAATTGAACAAACCGATTCCTTTTAACTTTCACGATCAGGTCTTAATTTAAGCAGGTTATGAAGATTTAAAGAAAAGATAACTTTTAATGTTGGAACTAAATAAATAAACTCTTTTTTTATGCCAGAGTGACTTATGCAAGCAATTTTATTTCATAATTTATTCCAAGATTGCAAAGGAGTGTATTCAAAAATTGTGGAATAATATCCGGAAATAGCTGCAAAAATTTATCTGTATGGTATATTATAAATGTATTTTCACATATTTTTTAATTTGAAGGTGCACTGGAGATCTTTCTGTAGTGATATCTTCTAATTTTACAATCATATAAATCGTTTTCTTGCGCTATCCTCATCTATACCTTCTTAGCAAATATGAGGTCCAATTGATGGAAAATACAGGTCACCTTGGCTACAGGTCACCTATTTGTTATCACTAATTATTATCAATATTTGGGCAGTAGCGAAAATGTGTTAAATACTTCTAATATTCTCTGATGGGTAATTTAATTACTAAGGTAATTTAATCAAAATTCAAATCAAAGGTATTGATTTTCCCACAGAATTATAAATTTTTAAAAATATTCCCACGGGAAAATAAAGAATAGAAATAATATCTTTCATTCTGAGGTGAAATATCGGAGAATGAGTCTCGACTAATATAATGTACTTATTCTTATATCCAGACTTTTACAAGTATGAAAAAATAACAGTATTGAATCACAATTTATGACACGAATCCCGAATACAAAGTAGTCGTTGACAATCAAATGAAAACCAATTCATCTGAAAGTGATTTGTATTTATAGGATTCCACAAATTTATCGGATCAATTTTATCTCCATACTAGCGCTGATTATACATAAATTAGCGAACAGAGAACATGATAGCTGGGCGACGACGTAATATATTTTTCAAGTGGTATCGTTGGTAGGATAGGAGGCGTTATCTTCACATAAAAACGTATTTTGCCTATGAACTGCAAAGAAGCGCAAGACAAGGTCTGTCCCAAAAGTAGTAGGACTGAGTCGATTAAAAAAAACCTATTGCCAGATTTGTTAAATTCACTTGATATTCTTCAAAATAGCACCCTTGTGCGTCCATACACCGTTGCCTGCGGATTTTTCAGGTCCCCTACTCTTTCAGGAATACTGCTAAGCTCCCACGTCACGGCCTATTTTAACGCTTCCACCGAGTCGGTGTGACGTCCTTTCTGCACGGATTTGAGACGTGGCAAGAGGAAGAAGTCTAGTGGGCCATTGACTAATAACTTTGGATCCTTAATGTTCTAAAACCTCAGGGAAGATCCGCGTGCGAGTACCCTTTTGTTCGCCAGAGAGCATTCACGGCATTAACTTTGCATACACCTTTCTCATGACCATGTTTTTGGTCACTAGTCTATGCACAACACTTTTAGGGATGCCACGTTTATCAAAAACCATGAAATACTTTCGTTACTTTTTAGGTTGTAATATTGGCGTCTTGTATCATCTTCTCTACCCTCCGGAAACCACTTTTGATATTCCAAAACATCCGATCTACCAGGGCATTATCAACATAAGTTACCTTGAGCATTTCATTAGTCTCTGTCCCGGTTTTGCTTATTTTCACGGAAACCTTGATGGCATAGCGCTCTTCCAATAACCAGTTCATGATGGAGCGTAACTAAACCACGTTATGGAGCTTTCGCCAACAAACGACCTGCAAGCCGCAAAGGCTGAGTCCAGTTTTTCCTGAGACTCCCCTTCCTCGAATCCAGAAAAATGTCACCTGTCCGTCCGTCTCACCGGGTAAAAAAGTCATACTACTTTTGAAACTGACCTTGTATAAGATGTGATAGGTCCTAAGGAGGTCAATATCTAGTTTTCAGCTGAGTAAAGTAGCGTCTATGACTTAATAATTGCATTTCGGTATTCCGTATATTATAAATTTGTGAATGGTTTTTATAAGCAATCTCACAAATCATATAATGATAATCTCACAAATCCTTGTAGTATCACTTACTAATTCTAACGAAGCCAACTCTCTTTCTTTTACTGAAGTTGTGTTTAACAAGAGCTCTTGCTGACAAACTGGAATAAAAGGGGGCCATTATTTATGGAAGTTTAAAAATTGTTTTTGCAATAATTTCTCTATCTCATATATCCACCGTTAAGATTTATAATTTATTTTATTCCTAAGTGTCACAAAGTCATCACACTTTTAAATATTTGTAAAACTTACCTAGAAACTTCCTTTTCAATTTCTTGAAACACATCAGATTCACAAGAAATCCTAAATAAATTCAAGTCATGTTCATCTCTTCAAAAAGATGAGTACCAATAATCCCGATCACTCTTAAATTTATCTTAATTATCCCTTGGTTTGTCTAGTGTTTTTTTTCAAGACGTTTTCATGAGACCGATTATTTCTCAATTCTATTTTTCTGTTTCATGCATACGTACGATGTGTACGCAACGATTTTATATTTTTTATGATTAAAATGGTAATAAATGATGGTATTTTAGATGAGATAGGCAATATTCTTATTATATCCATGTATTTCTTAACCCGGCACAAAGTTTGAATATTTGTATTATAGTCTTTAATTGCACAATAGATTTCATAACATTTTATTTTCATTTAGTTACTCATGCAAGGACATATTAAAACGCGTTTTCCTAATTAACAATATCTAGAGACCAAGATGTTTCTTTTTTAATTCATTTATTTTTTCCATTTCAATTTTTTCGGTGAAAAATGGAGGCGTATAAAATAGAAAAGAAAATATTGGCTTTTGCATCCATAGATAAAATTATTCGATCCTTTAATTTAAATAAAAGCAAAACTATTTGCCTTTCATTTGAACTTTGATTCGTAAATTATTTTTTAACGAAGTCTAATCGTAACAGAATTTATGACTTGTTTTTATTAAAATTCTTAATGGAAAGAGACGTAATAATTGCTACCGTACAGCTATAAGTTAATCAACATGGAAACTCTAAAAAAATAGCAGTTTTAATCATTTCTTTAGTAGTTTGTCTCTTTGAAGAATCTTTCAAGTTTTCAAGAATTATTATTTTATTTTAAGGTACCAAGATATTCCAAACGTATATTATGTCTATTCTAATGAGTGTATTGATGAAAAGGTAATTAATTCCATTGAAGAGAGGAGAATAAAATATGTTAGGTATATTTTCCAAGCATTCAATCTTGTAATGTAATGGAATATGAAATATCCTAGAGGTAATTCTTCACCTCCTCGTTTTTCGAGCATTTAATTTCTACCTTATGTTTCCTAAAGGTGATAATATCTCAATAATGAAAAAAACTCTTATAATAGTCATTTAAAATATGGAATCAAGAAGTGTATGCAATTCAGTGCAACGCAATCCAACGCAGAGAACGAAGAATATTTAATGTGAAAAATTAAATTATTAGTTTATCTTGCCGTCACGTTGCTATTTAACGAGATAACACTAAATAGAGCATGCAAAACTGTTTTAAAATTTACCTGCAGTAAGGCTATCAAGGAGTTGTTAATCCAGGATTTCTTGACTGCCTGGAAATAAGCCTGGGAAGTAGGAAGTTCGCATTTCCATTCGCGGTTGAGGTAAAATTTCAGCAAAGATTAAATGCCTCCGGAGCATGATGTGTGAAGAGAGAGGAAAAGGCATCCCACAGCCATCTGCTGCCGTAACGTTTATTAGCAATGGGTAATCCTCGTTATCCAACGGCTTTAGGACGAGCTTTTACATTACTAATTTTGGTAATCTGGTTGGTAGTTACCAATGGAATTTTCATTTCCTTGGCTCCTCAGATAGTTTCAATGGTGAATTTGGGTAAAATGTGTGGCGAAAGAACGAACCAGGAGAAAATAATTCAATGCTCACAAATCTGAACTTCCATAAGTACTCTACGCCAAATATGTGAATTATTTTCAACTTCGTAAACCTTCTTTTATTCAATCATTTTCTCCCTGGAGCCAATATCTACAAGTAGTTATAATTTTCCCAAAATATCGATGTACAGGTATACCTGTATACTTTGTCTCCTGTATTTTCTGCGACAAAATTGCTCTGCTAAAAATATTTTTTTCTACCAATATAATCTTAGAATATTTAAATTTGTTACATTGAGGTGAGTAACAAATTTTGCTACCAATTCATATCCGGATAAAATTTTCCGGCAAAATTTACGCGATCGTTATTCAAATGGAACCCAATCATTCTCCTCGTTCTTAACTCTCTTTTATCGGCCTGCAACTTCAAATGGTATTTTTCTTCGCGTCATTCAGTCAATAAAAGTTAAAAGTATGCTTATTATTTGCGCCCCTTATTGAATCTTATTTTGAAAATATAGGTGTACCTTTCACGTCAACTTCTCATTCCAAAATAATTCTCATCCTCTTTAAATAGTTCTGTCAATTTTCAGTAGCCCCGAATGCTTTTTTTTAATAAACTACATCCAATCTCTTTTTAAATCACTAACATTACATTACCTATTCCCGCATTCTTAATTCTTAATTTCTCCTTTTCATGTAAATACCTACAATCCCATCTTAATTTCTATCATCCTTGACATTCATCCTCTCTTCACCCTTTTTTCTTCTTTTCACCAATTAACGTCAGTTTCAGCATACGTATTCGCTTTGACAAAAATATGAAATTGTTCTGCTAGCTTGCAATTATTTCTATCGTAACACAAATTTCATCATTTTTTACCAACAAAATTTTATTAATGTTACCAAAATGATCCATCTCTCGTTTTCCTGATTCGTAACGTTTTTAATTGGCAGCATGTGCTGAATTTGAATTCAGAAACCCTTCAATAATTAGGCCCGATGGAAGGCAACGCTTTCTGAACAGGATCTAAAATAAACCAGAAACCTAACTCTTTCCCCTCCCGTTTACATCACTCATCCTCAATCCCGGCTCTCTCAAACGTAGTATTCATTTTGCTCACTCTCCCACAAGCTTATCTCCGTTTCTCTTATTCATCCTCAAACCTCTTCATTACCTACCCTCCTCTGCCTCATAGCGACCGACCAAGCGCCACTATCATCCCGATCTGATGCCGTTCCCATTATTACTCCCAGGAACTGTGACCCCGGAACGAGGCTGATTTAAATTACCACCCCTAGGAGCCCACGCAAGGTTGGATAGGTCGCCACAAACTATCCGACCCCCGTGCACCCCATCTCAACCGACGGACTCACGAAACAAGATTGATCGCCGGGAACTGCTCACTCGCATTAGCACTAATGCGAGCGGACTGACGCCGTCTTCTCGGGAGTGCTCGTCGGCGCCCACAATGCTCAAGTCTTGAGCATTAGCCCGCCATGACGGTGGCGTGTGGCAGGAGGTGTTAGGTCGGCAGCCATTAGAAGAATTGGTGATCATTGGCGTTCCGTACGGTTATATTATTCCAGAATTCCGAATTGCCATACGCGATGTTTCCCACTGCCGAGCGAGGTCATCCGAGTGTGGGGGAGGTGGCTAGTCTCCCCGTTCCATGGGGTCCTGATATCTCCCTCTCTTGTGGGTGTCTCGCTCTATCTCTTCCTCACCCTTCCCGCCCGGGTCGTTTCCGGTCCAAAGAATCTTTTCCACTCACCTCACTCCCCGTATTGGATCTCCGAAGAGCTCCAATGTCCTCTCTCTCTCCTCTCCCAGCCCGTTCATCTCTTCATCTTCTCCTCCGGAACGCCTCCGCAACAGATTTGTAAAAATCCCTGGAAAAAATCGGATTCGGTGGACAACGCCTCTATACCGACTCGGTGTGCAGGAGGCTAGGCATTAGAGGAGACGTGAGGTACCAGTGCACTAAAAGTGACGAGGATAATCGTATAAGGAGAAATATTACGTTTTGGAAAGCAACCGGACGACATTATTTATGGCCCATTGTATTCTAATCTCGTGTCATCAAAATATGTTTCACGGCCTATTAGGTACCAAAATATCAATCTATTAGTTTTATATGGTCGTAAAATTGCCCCAGTCGTCTAAACACCTAAAAACAACCACTGCTATGATAAGTAGACTACGAGTGCAGAAGGTACAGAAAGAACTATTATTATTGAATAGTCTTGCTTGGGAGTCACTAGAAGAACAAAAATTACGTAAACGACTCAAACAATGAGGTAAACACAAATGTTATTTGGATTCATTGTCGGAAAAAGTGAGTTAATTTAGCCCCGCATTTTAATATTAAAGCAGACGCATACTATAATTTAGGGAAATGGACTTCCGAAGAGATGGATATAAAAATTCTGTTTCTCTCTCATGATTCGTGACCAGAGAATTAGGGATATTAATGACCGGGAGTTAGAATTTCTCGAAAATATAATGATACACAACGATGATATCGTTTTACCAGCAACCATTTTGGTTGCAAGGTGAACACACTCCATCACACGCCCTCGTCGAAGCTTTCAGGGTAGAATCTAGACGTAGATGCATATGGGATGTAACGGGCTCATCGGGGTGAAACCATGGTAACGCAAATTTTTTGTTTTGCGGTTTTTCTCTGCGTCGTTTTGGTGACGCTACGAGAGATGTAGCGATTCACCCTCCGGCTGCGCTCGGTGTTGAAGCGCAATGTATTTCCTTTCCCGTTCTTTCCCCTTTAACTCAGTAAATTTTCTTTCCGCCTCGTTCCCGTTCAAGGGTTTATCGTGATGGTAATCCGGAAACAAAATCTCTTTCTTTTACTGAAATTTTCCCCCACTCGGAAAGTACTATTTTGTTCGTCAAGGCCATCGTTAATGTTTAAATCTAGTGATGCACATATCTTCTACAACTACATATACTCAATACTCCGTAGAGTTGTGGCGTGGGGTGTTAGAACACCGGCCATTTATCTATAAATACGCGCCTATTGATTCAAATAAAATATATATTTTTACAGATGCGTAGACGGCTGGCCGTACAATTGCACACAAACGCCTCTTTATTTTACTAAAGCATGCATTTATGAGTCACATTTTTTATTTTGGCTTTCTGTAATTATAAACGCTCGAGTTGCAACACTTTACTATGCTATGATTAAGTTCCGTCTAAGGGAAAAATGGGCACCTCAATCTTAGAGTGGTGGTGTCTATCTCTCTTATGTTACCCTGATGATGCAATCTGCCAATGTAATGAGAACTCAAAAATTTCCCTTGGTTTCACAAGGAAACTCGGATCATCTGTACCTATCTAATAGCTTTATCCCTGGCAACTCTTTCCTTGCATCTCAAGGAGCTCCAGTTTCATTTCATTAGAGATTTCTAACAAGCTTACTCTCTTCGTGCAGCATTTTTTACAATTTTAGCGGAAAGTCTCTGATTTTTTTTTATTTCCTTAATTCACGTTTTCCTCCGATGAATTCTAAATACTAGCCACACATTTAAAATACGGGATAACTAAAGAGAGTGTAGACATCTCTTCAACTTTTTTTTACATTTTCGAGTACTCCATCAAATGAACATTAGTTTCTTTCAGGTTTGCCCGCATATTTCTCTAAAGGTTACTAATAACTTATGGTGTGGCAAAAAATTTCAATATCTATAAAAAAAATCTAAAATTGTCGTTACACGAGGACTGCTTCGAGGCGTATAGTTTTTCCCTTGGCAGGTCAAATCTCGTGCTATCTTTAAATCCAGTCACAATATATG
Organism: Hetaerina titia; assembly: GCA_037158775.1. Classification (NCBI taxonomy): domain Eukaryota; kingdom Metazoa; phylum Arthropoda; class Insecta; order Odonata; family Calopterygidae; genus Hetaerina; species Hetaerina titia. Next base: position 75,615,936 of record CM073769.1, on the reverse strand, counting down.
GGTTTGACCCTATTCGGAGTGCGGAAGGAGGTGATAGGAGGTGAAAAATGTTTAAATTGACCTATTTTCCGCTGGGTATCGAATATGCCATTCGTCTTCCTGTTTCTCTTCCAGCGTGAATGTTACATCCAATTTACATTGAGCTGATAACTAGAATATTTAACCTTGACCCCACGATCGTGAACTCAAAGCTTTGACCTATCATTCGGGTGGAAAATGAATGTTCCTTTGGATTCCGAATAAATCCAGCTCTCGCTTAGCGTTATTTTGTCTCCCGGCAATTGTCAGAATATCAAGTGATCGAATCAAGAAGGTGGCTTCAAATCACGTCCGTGGCTTCCCACTAAAACAGCCTACTATGTTTTTGTTACAATTCCCTAATAGTTCAATTATAAGCAATTGTGGCAGGTAAGAGGCCTTGAGATTGTCAAAGCTAAAATGGGAACTCTTTCGGCTGTGCTAAATGCTGACACGTCCATCGCGAAGAGACAATAGACAATTATTTATTGAAAACTTATATGGCCATAATAATAATATACAACTTTATCCGTTTTTTAAATCGTGTTTGTGTCGTTGGAAGAAAGATTCTCTGAAAACTCTTCCGCGACGAAATGAATCCAACGCTTGGGATCAGCTCACTTACAAGTACCCGATTGGACCACAAGCAAAATTACTTGCCATTCCCCTTCGTTCTTTTTCGGATAAATCCACGAACATACCAAAAAAAATAATCGTTATGGGCTACTGATTCACACACACAAGTACATTTGGTGGCAAAAACACATAAGTGGCTTACACATACCCAAATCCTGTCGAGTGTGACCAGTTCAAAGAGGCCACACATCCATAAATGCGAGGAAGATTTGGCTAGCGGATTCGGAATATAGACATAAAAGAAAGTTGGACTTTTATTTAGAAAGAAACAAAGCTTGGTGGAGGTGAATTAAAAGTTACAGCACGCATGTCTAGCAGTCTATTTTTCATGTTCACATACCCTTTAGACAATCCTTATGTTTGCCACAGTAAAACATTTTAATCTTTAACAACGAAAGCTCATTAAATTACTTTCGGATAATACAACAGAATTAAGAGATAAATTGATTTTCCATCGCGTCATTTTTTTCTGTCGCTCAAACCGTAATTTTCTCTTTGAAATTTAATCGCACAAAAAAGCGTTCAACGTACGCGAAAACAGTCTAATTTGAAATAACCAATTTTGGATTGAGCATCTTAACCGTTTTTACTCCCGAGTGTAACTTACACACTGGGAAAATTTTATTTTATGCCACTTAACTCGGTAAAAATCTCTCTCATTTGCCTATAACTCAATCAACTGTGAGGTTTGATGGCCGCTGTCATACTTTTTACAGCTTTACAAATAGGGGATGAATTGGTTATATAGTCGGTTTTAGTAGAAGTACAGCCAATTTTTTTTAAATACATAGTCACACCATCAAGTTTGTCACAACATCTATAGACTATGTAATTTGTTTTCACATCACTTGGTCTATGCCTGATATCAATCATACTTCATAAGGGTGTCGCATATTCTACATAATACTCATACATATAGGTACACTTAAATACATACATGCCTATGCATTTCCTGCAGCAAAGGCATATTTGTGTGAAACTGTTAAGAGGTTACGTTCGTTTTTTTGTAACTATTTATCGAACGATGGAAGAACAAATGCTTGGATGTGTCAGTTTTGGTTCCATTTACTTTATTTTTTCCTGGTGATCAATGTGAACTCCCTCGGTGTCAAAAGTAATCTCTGATCCCCATGTTCTTTCCTAATAATCTTAATCTTGTAATTAAATTATGATTTCGTTAAAATTCAATTTACCCTTTTAAATCGTACATGGTTGCTTTAGACCGTTTAATCACTATCTTAAATACTACCAATATTTTTTTGTACAGAAGTGCATCATCGACAAATTTGTTAATCCATCTATTGGTCGCCGTAATTATTTTTTTAATTTATAAGCAGAAAAAAGTTGAACAGAAAAATCTACTCGAAGAGAAAACCAATCTGATTTTAGCAATTTTATAGCGAATACACTAAAGTTATCCTTTGAGCACAACCAATTAAAAGTGAAGAAATAAATTCAATTTATAATTCACGTTATTTTTAAAAATCTCCGGTATATTTCTAACTTAGTTTGCCACGCTTCAAAATTGCACACTCTGTGATCGGTTTCATTTTAATGAGGCATCGTCTGGCATATGTTCGAGGAAAACGCGCCAATATGTTGGTAGGTCTGGGATTGACCAAGCCTGACAACGGGTGTGCAGAAAGAAGACCTGTATAGGTGGAAAATAGGAGGGAATCGCAGATAGCGAAATGAGATCCATTCTTACGATCAAGAACTGTGAATTTTGGAAGGGTGTATGTGGGAGGGTCAAACCAATGGCTATTCATATGAGAACGTGATGGAGACCTTTCTGGAGAAATTAAAAACACGGAAGTCCGCTGGGACTCAGGTGGATGTCCCTTCCTTGGTCACGACCCTAACAGGTCTCTCTCACCCTTCTCAGGTCGGTGGACACGAGGAGGGGAAGTATTAGGGATGGTAGAAGGAGTGACCTCAGGACATGGTTAGAAGAAACTAGGGAGTTGATGAGAGGGGAACAGATGGTCATTGACATGAGAGATATTCACCAATTTCCTCTCTCTTAATTACTGCCAAACCGCATTCCCCATAGTCTTTCCTCGCGTCCATGTCCCTTCCCTCTCCTTTGTTCATCGTTTGGATCTTGACTGAAGACAGGGTCGTGTCCCTGGCTCCCAACTACCTCTCGGAATTTTTCCTTTTTTTTCAAAAAATAACGAGCCTTCCGCCCAGTAATACTATTTAAGGGGTCTTTGAACTGACCCCTTCAAACAAACACACTTCTTCAACCTTCACTCTTCTTTATGGTGACACCTGGTTCCTGTTACCGAAAGCCCATTCCTCTCACTCCCCCCCTCCTAATTCTTTTCCTTGAGATTTTTCTACCTTCGAAGTCAGCTTAAAGGTGTTGACCTTTATATCGCATTCCTCCTCTCTCTACTCATTGGAATATTATTTTTAATAAGTTGCAGAGTGATAACTTAGTACTTATAAAAGTACGTCAAAATATGTGCCAAAAAAGTGCCATACTCAAAATTAGGTTTTCACATTACTCTACTTTTCAAATCCCGAAAAGATACTTCAAACCATTATTTCCTTCTGGCAGTAAAATATCAAAATATCGCGTCAACTGTTAGTTGGATCTCAAAAATTATACCCAATCTGCATCCTTAAAGAGATATGGAAAATAAGTATTTACTATTAAATTAGAAAATTTTTTATTCAGTGACAATCACATCGGTTGGATTGTAATTCCGTGGTTATTTTCTGTGGTCGCTTTAAAATATCTATTTTCTTAGTCTTTCCAACTTTGAGTCATTGAAAGTTAAGCTACCTGCTAAACATATTGGCACACATTCTATTTAATGTACTAATTCTTTGCCGTCTCTGAGAATGCAGGACTTTTGCTGTATCGGAAATTTATTACGATAGATGTAAGATATCTCGCCCAAAAACACATACATTTTGGGGAGTAGAGCGTTTTATGTTGCACGTTTTGTGGTAGGGGAATTTCGCCTTGCTACTTACCAAATTATAGATTGCATTACATTGGATAAATTTCTTACTGCATCCTAAGGTGCAATTATTTCTTAGATGATAGAATATGTAATTGCATGCGTGTAGAATGAAAGGAGGTGGATATGTATTTTCATGCGTGTAAAATGACAGGATTTTGCCTGAATGAATACAACAATGTGGGTTTGGGTTTGCATGTATGTGTTGGTTTTAAATGTGGTTTTTTTTCCTCTTTTACGGGTGGTGACCTAACACCCCCCGCCATACGTCCTTGCGGCGGCTTGTGGACTATTTTGTAGATGTAAAACACCGTTGCACTACTTTTATTCCAAAACTTCCCTGTGTGATTACGATACGGCCGTGTTTGATAGCGAATTTTTATTTAGCCTATGCTTTTAAGTAAAGACGCAAATTAATAGTAATATTTGGTTATATCCTTCCCTTGAAATTAATCCTTTGTCTTCCGCGACGTCCATCTGATGAATCCATGCTACTTCTACTGCTCACTAAACATTCCCCTCTTCTCTCGCCATCCGACATACTCGTACGCCCTTTACCCTCCGTGGTCGTTCATCTCTTCGCTTCCATTGAAGCCTGCGCATCTTCCCTAAGGCGTCAGATTTCACCGGCCGCCTATGGTGGCAGGAATGGGGGAATCTAAGGAGGGAGATTTTACGTTAGTTCACGGGAAACAATCGTGCGGGAAGGTCCAAATCTCTCTCCAGGCCAAATCCTTCCATTGATGTGATTGACCGAGGAACATATTGACCGAGTGTTATAAATATCAACATCTCATACGGCAAAAAAAACAGCGACTGGCACAATCACGGTAATCCCTACGCTACGCGGCATAACACGCAACGAAAGCCAAACTCCAAAAAGCCCTAAAGATGAATCGGTATTCATTCAAGAGCTCGAGGCTATCGAGTCTCCCCAGTAACTGCGGTGAATGGACTCCTCTGAGTTGAAAGAATAAAAAGAATTGGAAGAAATATTTTTGGCTTAGACAGACTCTTATCTGTTTTATGGTACATATTTTAGAATTATCCACCATTTTCAACTATGATGCTCTTTCAGGAATAGGGTTATAGAAATAGGGCTTTATTCACTCGAAGCACAGTCCCGAATACCTATATGTGCAGTCACAGTACCAGAATACAGTCGTACTAAAAATAGGGCATACGAATAGGAAAGTTTGCTATCGATGATATTTTAGGATTATAGAGAGATATGTTTATGTCAATACAATGATTTAAAATTTCATGAAAATATTCGACGAAGTACGTATTAGAACACTGATGTTGTATTACAAAACTAAATTCATGAAAGATTAATCCTCTGGAATAAGAACTTACTATCTTACCGAAATAATAATGTATTTCTTGAGGAAATAGCTTCAAAGAAAGTAGGGATGAAATCTGTTGTATCTTAAGAAGGATAAGAAATACCATCACACATATTAAGTGTATTAAACTTGAGTATAAATGTTATAAAACTAAAGAAAATGATAAGTTATTTGCCAAAGTTTCTTTGATAGATATGTTCAGAAATATTGTGTCAAAGAGACGCTTTCAAAATATGTACTTTGTTTAAACCTGACGAAAATTTGAGAAATATGCATTATTTCAAAAGGTTTGGCTTAGTTTAAGAAATTTTAGGAATCTCAATAAATTATATCGAAGCCATTGATAAAAGTTTTCGCAGTTTATTATGTCAAATTTGTAGAGGATCCGATGGTTGAATAACTGCTTTTTGCAAAAAGAGGTAAGAATGAAGGCGTTTTAAATTAACCTGTCCCTCCTGGATATAATGCGTAGAGCAAGCAGAACCTTTACTTTTGAAGATTCATTGGACGTGTTTATTCGTAACACGGAAAGAATTACTAAAAGGCAAATTACATTAAAAGATAAGTCCATGCATATAAATTAAAGAATTCCAGGGCTGATATTTATTTAAATACTTTTTTCCAAAATAGAATTCGTGATTACAAGAAAAAACGAATCTTAAACACTGATAATATTGGTGAATAAACGATCTTGCCATTCGCCATTCATTTAAGAAGTCAGATAATTCCCCGCAGTTGCATAAATAAAATCTAGTCATATGAAAATCCCTGCCACACCCACAAGGGAAGATACAATAGATGCCTCCGATGTATAATTTCCTCACGCCTGGAAATTTTTGCCCTAATGAGTGCCTCGCAGCAAGCGAACGCAACTCTGTTCTCCGTTCTTATTAAACTCCCCTTTCATTTGGCGCTCCCCTTTTATGCGACGCATACTAGGGCAACAGTTCTGAGTATCCTTATACAGTCCAAATTCCCTTTTTGCCGCTTACTATCTCTTCGTCGCACAAATCCCTTCTACATATTTTGGCCATTTCACCCAACTAGACTGTCTGCCTCTCCCTTATGGAGTTCCAATCGGTTGAAATCCCCTTTTTTGCCATATTGCCTAGAACAGAATCACTGGGCACGATATGTACATGTGGTTTTCTTATTTTCTTGACCAAATGTACAGTAATTATGCATTCATTTTTATGAACAAGTAGACAAACATGAATAATATTTTATCGCGTAAAACAAGTGAGTGTCCATACATTTTTATTTAATAAGGTAGAATGAAAGCTGCAGTTCAAAACACACACTATGCATTAAAGTCACTTCGTATTTTATCATATTGTTTTCTACTTTCAGAAGACCCGACCTGTTTCAATGCCTTTCTTCTCGTCATTTACAAAGGCTGACTAATATTTTTTTTAAAACATCTAACCTTTGCTAACTCAAGTCAATGATAACAGAAAATTAACTCTTCAACTCAATGCATAACGTTACGTGTATACACTCGACTGTGAACATTGGAACGGTGTACATGCAGAACAACTGGGATGAAAAATCAAAACCATCATTATTGTGATCCATATCTATCCACCTATCCCGCTCACCTCGGTCTCAAAGGTCTCCAGAAATCCATTGCCATTTACCATAAACATGCAACGAGGATCCCAATCTCAGTCCCTAATCCCCCTCTAACTTCTCTTGAAGTGCCTGTTTCAAGGCTGCCCCTATAGAAAATCAGATATGACCCTTCTTGAAATCCTCTCCTTTCATTCCCAATTAAACCAACTCCAAAATCCATTGGGTTGTGTATAAGGATAATTGCATTGTCAATTTAGTTTTCCCTTTCAACTGACAAAAAGACGTTAAAAACCTGTCGAGTCTCTTATGCAATTAAAATCAAAGTGTAAATTTACAAAGTATGCTTAATACAAAACAAATAATATTACCAGGTTTAAATAAAACGTGATTCTAGAAAGAAAAAGCAATAGTCAAAAATCTTTGTCCTGTGGAACCTGAATCCTAAACTTATCTCATATAAAAGACGCGAACGTAATTCTTTCCCCTGAGTAAATTTTGTATAATCCGTGGACTCATATATTGGTACCCACTCCTGTTAACTTTTAGTCTAACAAAGAAAATGTAAAAGGTATCTCGAATTTTGGCGAGACTTCTGAAGAACACCTCCATCACATTTCTCTCAATCTATTTCCTCCCTAATATTACCCATTCGTACTTGTAATCTTTGGAGGATTTTCACGAATGATTTAATATGAATAATGACCTCTAAAAATGCGAAGTTCAATTTTTTTTGACAATATGACCTTTGTCATTTAGGAAAAAGGCAAATATGCCTCATTTTTTAACATGCATTGATGTTTTTAAAACCTTTTGTGATTTATTGACTTACAAAAAAAAGACTATTCTGCTCCCCGTAATATTAATCCAAAATAAGCACACCCTTATCAATTTTAGGACCTCTTTAAAACAACGCAACAAAATAATGAAAAGGATGAAAATATCAAGTTCAAATTGATTGTAATCATATCTCAGATTTAATATCATATTAATTTGTGAATTAAGACGGCAATTACATGAGACCTTTTTTATCCGAAGACCCCGAGATTTTAGTTAAAAAGAACATCATTCGAATCCTCTCGGGGAATGTTGAATTCGTGCCGTATTCTCTTCGCTAAAATGTTAAAATATTACAAGGTTAAATGTTATTATTAGCTCAAGTTCTTGTATTATAAGAGTTATATTTTTTGTTAATCGCATGATAAATTACTCATTTTTCTTCATCATGTCAGTTGTTAAAAGTTAGGGATTGAAGTTTTAAATGTTCTATCGAATGATATTTCCTCATGCGTTCTTGCGCAAAAAATAAATAATTAAAATTTGTGCGCACATAGTTTATGGGTATTATATTATATGTTATGCATTCATTTATAATCTCTCTAAAAAGTTTTTGTTTACATCTGTGATACTATAAATCTTTAAACGTTTATATTGATGATTAATTGTTTCAAATAGTGTTACAGATCAGTAAGATGTGCATGCATATAATGGAAAATGTTGGGGAGTTGTATGCCTATAACAAGTGACTATAAACATAATATGTTCAGGTACATGCGATAGTTTTTATTTTCACACTATTTGTTCACCGATATGCATGCTTCAATACTAATCACCTCCTGACACGTCAAGAATAATAACTAAAAATAGAGTTTTTTTGCCATCGACAAATCTTTGATTAGCACCAAAGCCTTTTATCTTTTTTGAGATTTGCCACATGATAAACTTTGTGCTTTTTGATACAGGGAGAAGTTGTATGATACTTACAGCTGTTGAATTTTCAGGCTATTTCGAGATATGAGATACTCTTGGATACAGTTTATTCCGTCAGAAAGGCATAAATATACCGAGGTGTGCGAAGTATTCTCATCAGTGCACGTCGAGAATATTAAAGCAGTGATACATATTAGGATAGTGAAGAAGTGAAAGTAGGAGACTGAATCAACTGCGGATTTTGCGTTTCTCCTAATTATTTCTTTAAATTTTCCTTAATTATTATGGAAAAATTAAATATGAATGTTTATGAGCATATATTATGGGACAATAGATAAAATAATTATGTTAATTGTGAGACAACAAGAGAAAAAATGGGGTAGGAGTCCACATGCAGGCTCCTGTCCCATTACGTACCATACGCCATTACACCTCCACATGATGAACTGTGAACCAGTTCTTGAACAAAATTAAATAATAAACTAAATTGGAACTGATTGAACTAACGATGCCCATGAATACGCGATGAGCAATCGTAGTAGTTAAGTAATTGCCTAAGGCATACATACATACTAACGAAATATTCCGGAATACAATGAATTTAGTCAGCCTTGGCTGTCTCTCACGCATCACTTACTAACAATGATTAATTAATATGTGGTGTTGAACCCAAACTGAGTGTTTAAGATCCTTTTAGCTAAGTTCATTTCTATGAAATCTCATGTAGTTCATCATTTTACACAATAGGTGATATTTTAGTAGTTTTCATGCAATAGAATTAATTGATATTTACGAAATCATAAAACTGTGGCTATAAAAAAGTCCGTTCATTGTGTTCCAAAAATTTTGAATTTTCTTCTCACCCTAATATCGTATTCTAAGCTTTTTCATTCTAAAATATACCAGATTGCAAAAGAAGTGCTCGTGGCGAACTAAAATTTTCTAACTTTTCCCTTCTATTTTACTTGAGCAGCATATTGCAGAACAGTTGCAATCCTTCGTATTCACAAATACGCGTCTTAAGGAATGAAGCGGGACCTCCTCGTTTTGCGAAGTAGCCCATCCCCAAGCCACTTACCCTTCGTGGATGATACTGTAGTTTGTTGAGGAGGTTTGTGTGTCGACCCAGGTCGAGTGCAAGTAGGAGTCGCTGCGAGGGATAGAGGGTTAAACAAACGACCTGAGGACTGGGCCACCTACTTTCGTATGCAGCACCCCTCCTGAGAGGTGGCAGGAGAGAACATAGTAGAACATGCCAGCATCTGTCCCGTATTTTGAAAAGTTTTTAGTAACCCGGAGGGCGATAAATGATTTCGATTAATAATTTTAACATACCTACCCTACGCCCTTCATTCATTGAGCTCACACTGTAATTTAAGAAATAATTTTATTTCGGAACAATATCAATTAAGACTATTGATATCGGCAATCAGGATGGTGCGGTGGTACAGGATTCCCACCGAGAGGGTCCGGGTTCAAGTCCTCGAGACAGCATATATTTTTCAGCGGTGTCCCGATCCCTACTTGAGGTGCTTTGTGGAGAGCACTGACGTACGTCCGTCGGTTAGGACGTTAAACTACGAACTCCCCTTGGCGCCTGTCGACAAGAGTAGTTTAGCTGTGTTTCCCTCCAATCTTCTTTTCCCATCCATCCCTAATGGCGCAAATGACCTGAGCTGTCGGTCGCCTCCCATAAAAGCTACTACTACTCTCTTGATAGCATATCAGTCATAATCTTTCTAAGACATCCTTTTGGTTTTTAATCCCCACTGGCTATTTAAACTCATGAATACTTCTTCTATATTGGTTTCTCTTGAAATATAATTGTGGATTTTTAATCTCTCGCTAAAGTGTTAGGCATGTGCAGTTTATTTGTTCTTTATATAACGCATCGTAGATCCTGGTAAATTAAACAAACGGCACTATTGCAGTAATTAAGTCATGAGTTGGTTGACTGGGCGAGTAGGGAGGTTTTTTTCTTCAGGAATATCGATGGAAGTGGAATGCGTGGAACATCCTATAGTACTGTTAGGTGGGTCGTTCATATTTTCCTCTGTAATTAGCCACGTATCTCAGTTTCCAATTAACTCGAGTATCAACATGCAATTCGATTTCAGCTAATATCTCCAAAACAATCCTATGCCAGACTGTACTAGGAACTCGGCAGATGTCATTTTTCCCGCTGAATGATCGCACCTTTTCTTAAAGCTAAATCGTTATCCTACCGGAAGATAGAGTGGTCTATATTGGGTGTTGCTTGTCTAAAAATTAATCCGTGCACGACGATTTGTGAAATGAGGATAATTAAACGAGCAAAAATAATTCTAGAATGAAGCCATCCATTACGAAAAATGTCTCTCCTCTCGGAGTGATTTTTTCATCAATGCAAGATAATTCGGCTTCGACACTGCAGTGCTTAAAATATATTGATTTGATTCAAGGGAGATCGTTTAACCGTGTCAAAACAAATTTATTAAAAATATGAATTTAGTTTACAATGCCCGGGTTAAATGATTCTAATTCCCCAATTTCATTTATCCACATATTATATTTTGTTGGATAATTTTAAAAACGTAAAATGTAACAACAATTTTTAACCCGATTAGGAAATCAATTACATCAAAGAGGGCTTAGGAAAAAATTGATAGATTATGTTTTATCCAAATAATTATAATCTTGCCAAACTTGAATTAAATGAAAATAATTTTTTTAACCGGTTTTTTTTAGGGATGCAGGCAATTTCAACGATGAGACACGGAAATTTCTGTAACCCTTTCACCAAGCCAGTACCAATTTATGTTGTACCTAAAATAAGCAGTGATCGTATCACATTTCGGCACGTGAGTTATTCGCCTATATGAGAAATTCTTAACTGTAAGTATTATGTGAATGTAATGGATGAATGTAATGAGATTAAGGAATTCCAAGAGACTGCGTGAGATGCCGCGACAATAATTTTAACGGGGTCATCTATTAAATATTCATTGAAGGTTTTAAATTCCAATGAACTTGATACTAAACAAATTAAGAATTAAAAATCGATTATCATTTGGTCCGTGGAAAGAGCTCTTATTTGGTCTTAAGCACCACGCAAAGAAAAATAGATGGTTTTAGTTCTCAAAAAAGGGAGTTAATATTCACTTAAACTTTATACTTCCTATCAAATAAATTAACGAGGTGAAAAAATGAATCATTTTTAGGTCATAAGGCTTTTAAATTCCAAGGAAAACCACTACTAGTGACTGATCCTTGCTCACGTGAGCAAAATTACTCCAGCTTGGTGGATTTCAACCAGGCTATGCAATAGAACAGCAGTGCATTTCCATCAAATCGTGGATGTCCAATGAGAATAATGGAGGTGCATGATAAATGAAGCCTTGCATATTGTTATTTCGGGGCAATGTGTTGTACGAGAGAGCCACTTAGTGGTTAACGAGCAAGTAAGTTTCAATTTTCGCACAGCCTCGTTCAGTGAAAGCAGTCGCACGGTCTTAATCAGGCTACATTACAGCTAGGAAGAAAGATGTAATCATATTTCATTCGTCCACATCGCCGTTATGCCCCACGCTTCGATCAAAGCCCACATTGTTAAGGTATTAATTAGCGACTAACGGGATGGGATAAGTGCATGAGGGCACCTCCACTCGCTGCCCTTTTCAGCTAAGGGTAAATAGGGTAACAATTTGCTATGGCATCCCTCCGCACCCGTGACTCTATTATCTTCCCCCCCTGCCCCTCCACACTTTCATCGGCATTTTCAAACGAACCTACTGCCGCCGTATTAATGAAAACCTCGAATGTATTTTTCGCGGGGCATCTGGCGTTTTAGGGTGTCAGATGAAGATGAATGGACGGACTTTTATTAACGTATCTCTGGGATCCAGAGAAAAATTATCCCACCAGGAAAATTATCCTACCAGGAAAATTATTTCTATATTAATTAATTCATCAGCTTTTTCCATTAAAGTGAGGACAGGTCAGCAAGGCGTACAGGAAGGGAAGGAGGGGGAGGGTATTTGGGCTGCATTTTGTTTATCGGTAATAGAAGACTTTTGAACGTGGTCTGTGGGGGGGGGAGTTCAATAAAGGAATAAATAATTAAAACAGGATACTTCTGGGGAATTATTGTAAACTCTGGAGATATGAAAGTGCATTGCGGCCGAGGTAATGGCAGGGGGAAGAGTGATGAAAAATGATGGTCTCCGGAGGAAGACTATAAGGAGTATGGCTTGGGAGGACGACGGAAGTCAGTGGAGAGAAGCTATGAGAAAGAAAGATAGGGACGAAAGATGGCTGGGATGGGTCTGAAGGAAATGTGTGCGATGGGCTAGCAAATGGTTAATGAGACTTTTTAGAATGGCTAATTGAGGTATAGGAGAGTGCCCGGTTTCGAAGCGGAAAAATATCCCCGCCTCACTTAATGAATGTCACGTGAATGACCTGCCTTGCTTTACCAATTACGTCGTTTGAAGTCGAGTCTCCCGAGTAAAGGCGTAAGCAAATTTAATTGCTTCCATATTTTGGATTTTAGAAATTTTTACTCATTATAAAAATTATTATATTTTTGATGCTCGCAACGATGGGGAAAGCAAAAAACTAGTTTGACCACGAAGAACGCTTGATGTCAACCAGCAACTGGAGCATCGGAGCAAGGACTGACTTTATTACAAGAAATGTGTAACTCGAGAGACAGTGAGTGAAAGACGATAAACAGAGTAGGTCGGTGGATGAAGGGATATGACGGAATACTGTTGAGAAAAATTGCAAAGAATAGCGTGACGGTTTGTGTAAATGACGAAGACGTTTTAAGAGCAGTGAGAACAGAGAAACTTCTATTGAATTTTCGGAAAAGAAGAGAAGGAAACCGCATTGGACATTTTTTTGAGACACGATCGTTTGATGAATACAGTCGTCCAAGGCTGAGAGAACGGAGAAAAGTGCACAAGAAGCTCTCTGGTATGAGATATATATAACTAATGACAGACGTCAATGCAAAGAAATATGGAGACATGAAAGGACAAGCTGATCGGGGGTTTGAATAAAAACTTCGTCGAGCGGAAAGATTGATGGCCAAAGGTGAAGAGTATGGAGAGTGAAATGCCTAGAAAGGAATCGTCCATGATCATCATTGCTCATGTGATACATTCAGGGTACCATGTGGGTATAGAGAATACTCGCTACTCGAGAATACTAAAGTTTCGCACTGGTTATTGAACGTCTAAACACAGGCTGTAAAACGAACAATAAAATATAAGGTATTAGAAATTATAGTATCAACTTTAATATTTCATGCTGACGATCGAAAAAAACCATAAGAATTTCATGAATACGTACGTACGTATAATAAATGCGATATAATTTTTAACATCACATTCTTGTCAAAAATTTAATAGAACACCGTCATGCGTGTGTACTCGATGATATATATATATATATATATATATATATACACATATCGATGATATAGAAGCACTCACGAAAGCAAAATAGCGGCACAATAGAACACAAAATAAAATCAAACAGATAACATGTAAAAGGACATTCACATTGTAAATTGTTTAACCTTTCGTCCTACTCCGAGGCTTTCTTCAGGTCGGTCAGACTACAGATTCTAACCGAGAGAAGGCCTCGGAATAGGCCGAAAGGTTAAACAATCAACAATGTGTGTTACAACTATCCCCTTGTCTTATATCTATTTCTATGTAAATGAATGTGTGTGTATATATATATATATATATATATATATATATATATATATATATATGTATGTATGTATATATATATATGTATATATATATATATATATATATATATATATATATATATATATCCCTCCCATGGACTACAACCTTGTCGTGGTGGAAGGGCTTGTGTGTTCCGATGACCCCTAGAGCTGTGCTGGCGGGAGTAATAATAATTACTCCTGGAAGGGTCACCCATGCCAGATAGGTCGAAGGTTAGGAGCCAGACGAAAGGTAGTCCACGCAGCGTCTGTTCCTCAGTGAGGCGGCTGCAATGGCGTCTGACCCCAGTGGGGCGGCCATTAAGTGATGGTGTCACGTTAAAAACACTATTGAGGAAGGCAACGGGAAACCACCTCAATTATGATTCCCAAGAATATTATGATGGGCACTATAGAAAATATGAGTCCTGGCAACTACGGGACACGGCCCAAGAGGCCGTGTGTCGTGCCCGGCAGCGGGAGAGGCAAGGCTTCCGCGGTCGTCATCCCACGAAATCCTTGCGGGGGAGAAATAACAGCAGCAGGACAGAAGACTCAGAAGAAGGCGAAAGTAGTTAGAATAGGAACCTGGAACGTCAGGACAATGTTGAGGAGAGGCAAATTAGAAAATATTAAGCGAGAGATGGAAAGAGGTAACATAGATGTTTTAGGCCTCTGCGAGGCGAGATGGAAGGATAGCGGGGATTACTGGAGTGACAATTATAGAGTAATATACAGCGGCGGGGATGAGAGCCAACGAGGGGTTGCCGTAATTTTAAATAAAGGGGTAGGAAGAAGCGTAGTCAACATAGAGCAAGCGACAGATAGAATTTTACTCGTAGAGATTAAAGCAGAGCCGACGAACTTGGTCATTATTCAGGTATACATGCCACCGAGCAACCACAAGGAGGAAGAAGTCGATAGGATGTATGATGAGTTAGAGGATATCATCGCGAGTGTTCCTGCAGGGAAACATTTGATAGTGATGGGGGATTGGAATGCGACGGTAGGCGAAGGAAGAGATGGTGGTGAGGTGGGGGACTATGGGTTAGGCACGAGGAATGAACGCGGGGAGAAAGCAATTGAATTCTGCAGGAGACAGGGGTTAGTCATCACTAACACATGGTTTAGACACCACAAAAGGCGTAGGTATACATGGAAAATGCCAGGTGACTCAGAAAGGTATCAGTTAGATTATATTATGGTTAGGCACAGGTTTAGGAACAGTGTGATAAATTCGCACAGTTTCCCAGGAGCGGATGCGGACTCTGACCACAATTTAGTTGTTATGAAATGTAATGTTCGTTTCAAGAAGATAAGGCAAGGGCGGCGGGTTAAAAAATGGAATTTAGAAGCAGTAAATGAATTAACGAGGAAGGAGTATCAGGAGGCTGTAGAGAAAATGATGGATGACGGTAAAGAACTGAGTGCTATCGAAGAAAAATGGGAATGTATCAAGAAAGGGATATTGGAAGCCGCTAAAGACACTATAGGAACCGTTAACGGGAAAAGGATAAGGAAACCATGGGTAACGGATGAGATGATTGCGAAGATGGATGAGAGAAGAAGATGGAAAAATGTAAACACAGAGTTAGGCAAAATGAAGTACAAAGAGTTAAACAATAAATTGAGAAGGGCCACAAATAAAGCAAAAGAAGAATGGTGGAAAACGCAATGCGAGGATATGGAAAGTTTACAGAAGAAGGGTGAAATTGGTGCTCTATACAGCAAGGTTAAGTTATTATCGGGAAGTAAGAAGGCAAGAGCTGTGCTAACAGTTAAAGATAAATCGGGTAAGATAATAGTTGAACCAGGAAAAATCCAAGAGAGATGGAAGGAATATATAGAAACACTGTATGGTAAAGAACCTAGGCCGACAAGGTTAGACATAGAAAAGGAACATGACGTAGAAGAAGATAGCTTAGGTCCAGGCATACTCGACGATGAAATAGAAAGGGCACTAAAGGAGATGAAAGCAAATAAGGCTGTGGGGGTGGACAATATTCCTGTAGAAATGTTGAAATGGTTAGGGAAAGGTGGGAAGAAGGCCATATATGGACTGATTCGTAGTATCTATGAGGAAGGAATCTGGCCGGAAGATTTTGTGAGATCGGTGTTAGTTCCTATTCCAAAAAAGGCAAAGGCTTCGTCATGTGAGGATTACAGAAC